>CM068884.1:12088367-13288367 GCA_035149815.1 Branchiostoma lanceolatum
GTTTTCTGTATCTTCACATTGCGATGGATTGCAGTTCAAGTCTTTCACTAGAATGTGGTTTCATATCTCCGCCATGTTTTGCTTCATTCAATACATTTGCACTAGTGCTGCGTACCTAAACGTAACATCAGGTACAGGTACAGGTACAGGCACTGGTACAGAGGTTTAGGTACAGGTCCGGACCTGTACCTGTACCTGTACATGAACAATTCTTCTGAACCTCTTTAATAATGACAGAAACATAAATAAACTGTTTTCAACTTGTCAGTATCTTTATTCAAAGAACATAACTCGGTTTTCTACTGCCAAACTTCCTTGGCCTTGCTATCAAAACTTCCGGCCTGCCAAAATGATCAATGTGTCACTTTGGCCACGTTTGGTGTTGCATGAGGTCAGGAGATAAGACACAAAATAAGCACATACTTGGTGTAAATTTCAATCGGTACAGTACCGGTACTTCATGATCCAGTATTTTGGACCTGTACCTAATCAGTTTTTACAGTACTGTGTACCGGTACGCAGCACTAATTTTATGGTCCAGTACCCGGTAACGCAGCACTACTTTGCACCGTGGCACAACACATTACAACCATACTGCTTTCCAAGTAGATTTAATGTATGCATCGCTTCCCTCCCGCTTAACATGCATAATGTAGGATACTGCCGAGGAAGAGGTGAGAGGTCACAGGTCACAATAAACCTCTCTGTGTGTCTGTCTGTTGTTCTGTGCTGTAGTTTTTGCATGGTTGTGGCTTTGTGTACTTGTCTGTGTCGATCAATCCTTTGTTTAACCTTTTTCTTGCCGAGGTATTCGTTTGATACCTATGGTCACAGTTAGGGGTGGATACCGGTTTGGCTTAATAACTGGTCCAAGTCCAAGGTCCAGAGATTTAGGTTCAGGTCCGGACCTGAACCTGGACCTGATCCTGTCCAGTTGATGTTTTGTTTTATTAGACCAATATTAAGCATCGAGAATTAATACTGACACACACGATTATAAAAGTTTCTTGGTGAGAAGATAAACCAGTGTTTGATATTTGAATGTTACACTTATTTTAAATGCCTTTTTTTGTCAGAGGGGAGACTCAAAACAGTTTTTATCAAACAAAATAGAAACATAATATTTATACTTTGTTCAGTTTTTTTTGTACTCAGGTTTTAGGCTTTCAGGTTTTTTGGACTCGGTTCTTGGATGTTATAAAGGTCCAAATCAGGTCCAGCGAACCGGTATCCACCCCTAGTTACAGTGATAGGCAGCAGGGAGAAGGTTAAAGTCTCTTGAAAGGGCAACGTCTATTGCCCTGAATAGATTGGTGTTTCTACACAGAATCAGCTGTTGCATGATCTATGTACTATGCCTTGGCTGGTCATTCAATTTTATTTCAGTGCACACAAATTGATGATGTCACTGTATCTGTGTAAAAATGCAAACTAACAGGTGTCAAAAGTCAGCCTGCTTACAAGATAATGTGTGGAACAGTATATCATTTAGCTAACATATTTTTAAAAAATTGTAAATTTTCAATTTTTGATTGGTCCTAACTTAAAGACTTTTCATATTAATTGGCATTGAGAATTTTTTCCTGAACTTTGCAATGTTTGTGTACCTCAACGCATCTCAATCATGTTAGAATATCTCGTCTTTAGGTTATAAAACAATTTTCAGAATCAAATGTTTTTGTGGTAAGTCCCATAATTGACGAAAGTTGAACTGGTTCCTCTGTACACTGTACATTGCTATTTCTCTACTTGGTCAACATGTTATTATCTGTTTGTATGTTCTGGAACATTTACATTGGTGGGTTCATTATCACCAAATTAGGGCCCAGTGACATTCATTGTATGCAGCTGTATTTGGTGATATGAACTACTCTCCAAGCAGAGGAGGGGTTCCGTCTGGTTTTTGACATGTTTTTAGGCGTTTTTGTCGGGCTTTCTACTTTGTCATTTTTTGGTCTATGTGGGGTTTGAATAGACAAAAAAAATGACAAAGTAGAAAGCCCAACAAAAGCGCCTAAAAACCAGACGGAAACCCTCCTCTGCTTGGAGAGTAGATATGAACCCATAAAACCCATGTAGAAGTTTGAAATCTATGCTGTTATACATAACTCCCAATTGTAATGTCTTTCCTGTGTGTTTCCCCATTATCCCTGTGTGGCCCGATGGACAGAAAAAGAAGAAGGTAAAATCTCCCACCTACACAATACTAATACACAACAGTTACAACTTTCTTGTTCCAGCAGCGCAGTAGTACACATGTTCACCCTAGAAGAAGGCCAGTTTGCATGTGTGTTGGAATTCCAACAGAACAACCAATAGAATTAACCCTGACCCTTCTAGTGAAGGGTTAGTTGCATGTTCGTACTGTTATACTGCTTCTTGAATAAATATTTTGGAAGTTGTTGTGGCTGTTAGACCTACACAGGCACAAGACTAACTTTAGCAGCCAATCAGCCAATCATGTTGCCTCTTGACTGTAAGAAGCCATGTGATTGGCTGGTAACCCTCCCTCCAACAACAGGTGGGATAGTATCTGATTGGCTGACAGCTGACCAGAACTAACACAGCCAGTAGGATGGATTTTAGTTTAGCAGCCAATCACGTTGCCTCTTGACTGTAAGCAGCAACGTGATTGGGTGATAGCCCTCCCTCCTATAGTGTCTGATTGGCTGACTGCTGGCCAGCACTAACACAGCCAGTAGGATGGATTTTAGAACAATAGACCAGGGTCGCTACTTGCTATTACATATTGTGAAGTCCTTGTTACTGTGTTATGTGAGTGGCGGCCCTTGAAGGAGAGGAATTGGTTTACTTTCGCTGTGGTTTTATTTTGTGATAGGAGGGAAAAGGATAGCCTCCATAGCAGGCTCTAACCGGCCTTTTGGGGGGGCTAAATAATACACTTTTTGCAGCCAGCCCGTAATCATCAGCCACCCTGTAACTATCTTGCTGGCATGATGGTTACGGCCTGGCTGCAAAAAGTGTATTATTTAGTACCCCAAAAAGGCCAGTTAGAGCCAGCTTTGGAGGCTAGGAAAAGGATGTTTTTGCTGTGTTTTAAATTCACAGTGAAAACAAATATGTTGTACAGTAGTAATACATTGAAAACTCATATCTGTGGTGTCATGACTTCACAGTGGAGAGGTCACTGCAAGAACAATGAAAATGAAACCACCACGAAAGTTTCTCGATTTCCAGTATTCTGTAGGCCTAACTCTTTCTAAGTTGCCAGAAGTTTCTTAAGATTGAATAATCATTTGTGTCACCGTGATACTTATTGATTGTTCACTTAAGCAAATACATTTTGTATGTCAGAGTAGATAACAACTACTAACATAATTCCACCAGGGTACATAATTCCGTCACCCTGAAAAGATACGTCCAAACAGATCTCCAACCCAACGTCTCAGACTCAGAGTATAATTCACCCCTGTATATCTAAACTGTGAATACCTGTTGGTGCTGCGCTAGAGATCTCTCAAACCCACTGTTTTTAAAAATGACGGATTTATGTAACCTGGCGGAAT
This sequence comes from Branchiostoma lanceolatum, assembly GCA_035149815.1. Taxonomy (NCBI): domain Eukaryota; kingdom Metazoa; phylum Chordata; class Leptocardii; order Amphioxiformes; family Branchiostomatidae; genus Branchiostoma; species Branchiostoma lanceolatum. The sequence continues at coordinate 12,091,895 of CM068884.1, forward strand.
AATGTCAATGGATGTTAGAAGACTCCCATTTATGATTATAAGCATGGTATGCACATTGTAACATTCTATTGCCCCATGATCTTGTGCAGGAGGGCAGACAGCTTGTTAAGAAACCAGCATTCCTGAAGAGCCCCACTGCTGGGAAGATCATCAACTTTACTGACAAGAAATTTGCACAGGTAGGAAAGTGCTTAATATTCATCCCTGAAACGTCTGTACTGAGAATGCTTTTAGTGTTTACACACAGTTATTTGCATACATGTACTTGGGACAATTTAGATGGTTCCTTTACTTGACCTTTCTTAGGCAGTTTATAGCTTTGGTGATTTGCATATTGGCATTAGGAATGTTGTACCCAGGTTCCATATTTCCATTTTTAAGTTTATGGTGGCTTATCAAGACACTGATTCATTAAGTACAGTAAGAGCAGACTGTCTTTCCCAGTTATAATACAACTCATCACGAAATACATTGTGTTGTTGAGTCTTATTTAAAGTGTTATCATCACAAATCTTAGCTATATTTGACTGTGACTTCCTTGCTTGTACATAACACCACAAGGGAAAGGTCTTTACTAACAGTTACTGTTAGTATGATATCATGTCTGAACATTGGCAACTGCATCTAGAGTTATGGTGTTATATGGAAAATTGTTCTGCACATTCTGAACTCCGTATGACTTGTGTTTCCCCTGAACCAGCGCCCACCCGGGGAGCCTGACGCCAGGGTAAACCCTCCTCCCCTTGTCTCGCATGAGTTCACAGCGCCCTCTAGTTCCGTAGTCTGGAAAGACAACTAACACTAGACAGTGTGGAACTCATGGAACTGTTTCAATTTACTGTCAGTGTTTAACTGGTCTTGAGTTGTGTTGTGTTGTGTTGTGTTAGTAAAAAATAGCTTTTTTCCTGTTCTCTAACTCCATAACCTATGCAAAGTTTATGCTAAAAGGCTACTTTGAGACCAACAGAGAGAAAGCAAGGCATTTTTATATAGAGTAGACTGATGGCTAAATAAAGAAATGTTTCAAAATATAATGAGATACATTGTGTACGGTTTAATTGATTTTTTCAACTCGAGAACGTTTTTGACTTTTAAGTTAACTTGATTAAGTTCAAGATGTATGGGAACATTCATTTTAATTTGATAAATTCATGTATGGACAACTCAGCTCAATTGTGATCTCTGATCAATTCAACTAAATTGGTTTACTTTTGCGCTGGTTTTATTTTGCAGGGGAAGGGGAGCTTTCACAATGTCTTGAATTTGCAGTTCAGAATCTGTAGTATAGTTTGTTTTAAAACTGTAGTGTAGTAATATGTTAGTCTGCATATTGCTGTTGCTGTAGTAATATATCAGGGATGCATATTGACAGTGTCGTGAATTCACAGTGGAGAAGTTACTTCGTAAAACGCGGAAATAAAATCACCACAAAAGTTTTAAGATTTAACAGTATTTTCCACTAACCTGTTACTCAAAGTGATGTCTAATCCAAAAAAACGTATAACTGTTACAATTTCTATTCTCTGCATGTTACATCATTGTTTGATGGTCTGATGATAGTGCAAGTCAAATTACAGATTAACAACTTATTCTTTATATGGAATCCAACTGCTAATGTTATTGTTTGGCCACTTGTATGATACATTTACAATGTATTTGTTTTTAGTAGTAACGATTCTGTAAGTATCGGATAAAAAACTTACATTGTATATTTAACCTCCTTGATTATATGTAGCTTATGTGAGCCATAGCCTTAAATTAAGTAGATGGTCACATATTTAATGACAGCACAGCAAACAAACTAGGAACTGTGCTTACCAATATGTGTTAACTAACATCTGGTAGCATTGTTTGTTATACAGAAAAGTGTTTAACAACATGTTTTTCAGTGTAGTTGGTCTTTTAGTTTTACTTAAAAAATGTGTTTGCAATCTCCAAGTAGATGTAGAAAGGCAAAATCATACTGTTTTTCATGCTCCTTATCCCTGAGCAGAAAGCCTTCAAAGGTGTGAAAAGCATTGCAATCTTGCATTTTTACATCTGCTTGGAAATTATTTTGATGAGTATATTGTGTAACTTATCTAAATTTATTTTACTCCTTTGTCCACAGCATGTCCTGGTAAAGCTGAAGGAGGCAATGGACAAGTTCATCGCACCAAAATAGGAAGATCTGCAGTTCTTATCACCTCACAACTTCAGATTCACCGAACCTCTGCATCAAAACTTACAGCATTTCCCGTGGCAAGTCATAATGGTAGTGGGAGTCGGCAATGTAGATGTTGTGTCATATATCTAACATTATCAGGTACAGGGAACGCTAACAAATCTGTGTCTGTTGTGTCCAATAAATGCTCTAATGTGCGAGGCTGTTTTGCATTTTCAAGTAGATACCTGAGAGCAGAATGCACAGTTTGACCAAAAGAAAGCTGGCCTCACCAATGTTGTTAATCAAAATTTGTTTGAGTTTTATTTTACTGGCTGCTTTTGTATGAATCATATTTAAGAGGAGATTTTCTTGAACAGTAATCCAAGCATTTGTCACATTGTCAGGAGAATCAGACTTATTGATTACCAAATAGATTATAGGTAGCTATGAGCTATGATTTTTAAAGTCCTTTAAATAAGAAATATGTTATCAGTATCTCTCTACTTGATATGACAATATTAGATTGTACAAAACATAGACAATGCAATACAACAAGAATTTTTTGTCCTTTTTTTTAGCATTGCAATATATTAGTCATAAGCTAACCTTAGGAGATTTTTTTCCAGCTTATGGTGGCTGGGAAATAATTTGAATTAGAGCAATGTTGATATATAGCAAATACATGAGTGTAGAATAGGCCACTGAATAGGTGATTTGATAAACTAAAAGCTTTCTCAGGTGCCATACTATCATATGAAATACTTTGCACTGTCTATTTGAGACTGAATTTGACAAATTGATTGTTACATACAGGGGACATTTAATTAGCATCAACTAGTGATTGATTAAGTCTATGTGTCTGTGGGTACATTAACTGTCCTTATACACAATCTCAGATCTGGAAGAGAAATGTTTTTTTTTAACATTAACGACTAACATCAATAATATAAAATTATCAACATGGAAGACATAAGAGCAAGCTGTTGCAGGTTTTGAGAAGAGTGACAATCACATAACATAATGTTATAGTTTTATTACTTTTGTGCAAATATTCCATCCAAATGTTAAATCATGTGTGGAATCCATTGTTTGATAATTTTCTCCCTAAGTTGAAAGATTTCACAAGAATCTGAAAATGTAGCTACCAAAACATAGGACTGCTAACTTCTGAAAAATATGTGTATCATGAAAAATCATTTCGACGTGTTTCTTCTTATCACTTTACATGTATTCACCCACAGTCATGAGAAAAGCAATGCTTTATAAGGCTATGTTTACTCTCTTTAGCATTTAAGAGACAAAATGAGTTGAAGCTTTGAGTGGAATTGACATGTTGCAATAAGATATAATTGATATTCCTTTAAGAAAATGTATAAAATCTCTATACAGAGAATATCCATGATCAATTCAGAGTGTTACATATAAAGCAATATATGCTCTTTGTTTGTTATGTCTATCTAAGGATGTGTGCTTTATTGATGGCTCTATTGAAGATGTTATAATGAGGAAGGCACAATGTCAAGACGTTTTCCATGTCAGCTATTGATGTCTTTGATAAGCATGTGTACAAAATATGTTTCTGTGGGAAGCTGCAAAATCGGTAGCTTGGTGCCACCCTATATAGTTTACCACGGCTCCCATTCTTGCTCCCAACCAAGGTTGCTCCCAACCAAAGTTGCATCCAAGCAGGATATGACTTTCCTGACTTCAAACGCATAGTTGGCAGGCACAGACTACTTTTAGAGACTAGTAGGTTACTTCCACGACCAACTCTCAACCACAGATGACCTTGCTCACGACTAACTCCCAACCATGGTCTTGAGAAGGTCGGGAGGCCATGGTCGGCTATGTGTGACAAGCTTAAACTATATAGGCTGGCACCCATGCTACAAAATGAACCTTTAAGGTGTTAAAAACAGCTGAAATTGTACACCCTTGCTGCTGAGTAATGTCAAGATAGCTGCTATGGTACAATCGTTGTCGTTAGATGTTACTATACTCGATGTTGTTGCAAACTTACTCAACATGACTTGCTGTTTTAGCAGTTGTAAGAGTCTGGTGGCTGTTCTGTTTATACTTTTGTCTCTGGAATAGCAACATCTTATGTGTTACTTTTGCTTGAAATACACACAATGAAGAATGATATAGATATGAATAAATGGTTGAAATACCAAATGAAATTGACGCCAATGTTCATCCACCCATGTGTGTGTGTGTGTGTGTGATGGTGTGTGTGTATGTCTTTCTTTCTTTATTTATTCAAATATCAAAAACTTACAGACAAAACATGCCTAGATGGCGATGATATTTACAATAGAAATAGAGAACACCTATATACAATATATCAATATATACATCCAAACGTTCATCACTGATATAACAAGTGCCCATTACTGCACATTAGGTTTTACTGATTGTTGTACAAACTGATTGCCTGATGTAGAAAAGAGTTCTGTAATTGTTTGCTTCTTGTTAGGGGGATGGAGATGTTGTGTTTGTTCCTGAGTGACCGTCCAGTAGCTGCGGATCTACAGTGTGTGTGTGCGTGTGTGTGCAATTAGGTTCCATGCCAACTAAAATATTATCGGTACAACTACAATAAAGACATCCAGTAACATCCAAAAAGATACAAATGCCCTCCTATTTGTAGGGCACTAAAATTACTTTTAAAACTTTTCTCCATACCATAATGTCCAAAATGAAAACATGAGAAATTCCTGATACATATCGAAATCGACAAGTGGTCTAGACTACACGCCATTCTATTGCAAATTACATACATATTTTAGTGGCTTTAGTGAAATTATGCATTGATAAATACAAGAATACATTGATACACATCTGTAATCGAAGTTGCAGGATGACAGGAAGCAAGCTTTAAGGCATTGTTAGTGGCCAATGAATAGGATGGCAATTGTGTCCTTTTTTTGGACGTTACATGGTCACATTCACAAACTCCATGTAGAATCTGATAGTCAAATAACAACACCACCCATGATCTCATTTCTGACTGTTCCAATTGTATTACGAATCCAGAATCAGTGACATTTTCCAAGTACACACAAGTATATATATATACTACAAATGTGATTGCCAGTCCAACATTAATGTCATTCTAGCAGAACTGAATAAGTTACTAGGCTGGCTGAGACATTCATGCATTTATGTTTATGTTCACATTCTCAGCGATGGAGAGACTTAAGGCATGTTTCTGCAATATGTTTCACCAAATTTAGCAAAAGACCACACAATGGGTAGACCCATATTCTTATTCCTTATCAACATGAGCTTGCAAAGGGGGTACTTCTCAGGATGCAAACCTAACCTTACCTTACTAGTCAGAAAATGTATGTCATCGTATTAGGTGTGAAATATGAAGTTACAGCACAGTATTTCTGGTTTAGATATAGTCTCAGCGGTGAAGTGACTCTTTTGCTTTTTTGCACACATTTGATGACCTAAGAGTGTCACGATGAACACATTTATTGCAGAATATCAACACAAAGTGCAACACAAAGTGATTTTGAAGAAAATAATTACAAATTTAAAAAGTACAAATTACTGTTGCCACATCAATGCCAATCCCCTACTCTGTGGCGTCAAACATGTCGCACATGCCCGTGCCCTCCCAGTCGTACGGCTCGATCCACAGGTAGTTCTGATACCTGGCCACCATGTGGTCCGGGCAGGTTGAGGTGGACTGTAACGGGGAGCCGATGTGCTCCAGAACGCCCACTCTGTGGTACGGCGCCATGTAGTAGTGCGCCGGCTTGCTTCTCCCGGTTGCCCCGAACCGGAGCGGGTACTCGGGGTGGCGCGGTGAGCCCGGGCTGGTCGGGGGAGGGCTGTCCTCGATGTGCTCCAGCCCCGGTGGACGGGGGTGGTATAGAGGAGGAGGGAGCGGCGGCGGCTTGCTCAGGCTCCTTACCGGCTTGCAGGAGTGCCACAGCCCGCCGTCGGAGCGGCTCAGGGACAGGTTAGGGGTGACGCCGAAGTTCCACGGCGTCTCGTAACCGTCGTCACCGTCGTCTCTCTTCTCGTCGGGAGCGAAGAAGTCGATGGGCTCACAGCTGTAGTACATCGACATAAGCTTGTTCTGTCCGGGCGGCTTGGCGCACTCTGCACTGCCATCTAGGGCCGTTCGTGCCCGCTTCTTGGTGCCACCACAATATGCCTGGTTGTCGCTGCTTGGCAAGTGGCTCAGGGACGTCATGGTGCTGGCACTGCATCGACTACTTTTGTCACGGCTGGTATCTGAGCTGCTTCGAGCCCGCTTTTTAGGACAAGACCTTTTGCCACCGCGGCGTGAATACTTGTCGACGCTTGGCAGGGTACTGGTATTGGTACTGCCTCGGCCACTGTTGTCAGAACTGGTACCAGAAATGATTAGCGCCAGCTTCTTAGGACCAGCCCTTTTGCCACCGCGGCGTGACTTGCGGCAAATCGACAGGGAGCTCGACGACGAACTAGCGCCAGTACTGCCTCGTCCATCTTTGCTAGAACTTGTATCTGAACTGCTTCGCGCCAGTTTCTTAGGACCAGTCCCTTTGCCCCCGCGGCGTGACTTGCCGTTGCTTGACATGGCACTCGAGGTTGTAGAAGTACTGGCACTGCCTCGCCCACTTTTGCTGGAGCTCGTATCTGAACTGCTTCTCGCCCGTTTTTTAGCATCAGTCCCTTTGCCACCGCGGCGTAACTTGCCGTTGCTTGACATGGGACACGAGGTTGTAGTAGTACTGGCACTGCCTCGCCCACTTTTGCTGGAGCTGGTATCTGAACTGCTTCGCGCCCGTTTTTTAGGACTAGTGATTTTGCCACCACGCTGTGACAAGTCGTTGATCGACAGGGAGCTCGAGGGCGTGGTTGTGCCGCTTGTACGGCCTCTTTCACTTTTGTCAGAGCTAGTATCTGACCTGCTTCGTGCCCTTTTCTTAGACGCGGTTCTCTTAGCGCGTGCCCTGCCCGTGTCGCTGCTTGACCGGAAGCTCGAGGAACTGCTCCCACTGCCTTGTGTGCTTTCGGAAGATGACCGCACCTTCTTGTGACCGGTCGTGTCTTGTGAAATTTCGGCTTGGTTTTCCGACGACGACTTCGATGAGCCGAACAAGGAGGAGTGGAGAGACCCTGTCGGAGACACTGGGCGGAAGTCAACGAACGCCTCGTCCAGAAATACCTTGAACCAATCCTCCTGGGACGGGGATGAAGGCGATACTGTTGTCTTCATGTTCATTTCTGAACATTCTTGTGATGATGTGTCACGTTTTGTGGATTCTTGCTTAGCAGTCTTTGACTTTGGACCGCCCTCGCTTTCTGTCGTAAGCAGCGTTGCTAATGCTTCCTCAAGGGTGATCTGATCACCTTGCGTCGAAGGTGCCAGCGGTTGCGTCACTGTTGCTGACGCAGCGCTCTCCGACAGGACAGCTGCCGTGGGTGTTACCAAAGGCGCTGGCAGTGCTGTTCCGGTGCTGTCGTGCCGATGGGCTTCTGCTGATGTCGTCTCTGTCGTAGGGCTGACATATCTTTCAGTAACCGATGATGCTGTCGTTGCCATGGCAACAGCGTGGCTCTTCTCTGGCACCGGTGTCTCCGATGACGTAGACATCGTTACGGCTGTCTCAGCGCTGCCCACGTCCTCTGCTGTCGCCTTGACCCCTGCTGACACTGATGCTGTCACTGCTGTGTCGGTCTGATCCTCGCTTGCCTGTTTCATAGCAGCAAACTTGTCCACGTGAGGAACGCTCCAGCCCATGATGCGGCTTTTGAAACACTCCATGCACCAACACTCGTCGTCTGATTCCTCGGACTCGGAGTCGCTGGACCAGACGGAGTGCTGGCGCTTGGCGGGCTCGTCCGCTGGGCTGTCTGCGCATGTCTCTACCTGCTGCTGGTTGTTGTTTTTGTTGTTTAAGGCATCCACCTTCTGTAAACAAATAGGCCCAACAAGTTTTAATATACTTTCACCTGTAAAATCATCATCACATGTGAATGGCACGGAATAATGGACCGGTTGCCTAGGATTTAAAGTAATTGACGATATGTGTGTGTCAGTTTTAAGGATGTGGATAAAGCAACATCATAAACAACCAGCCACACTTCGTGACCAGTTAATGGTAAATAAATAAAAAAACTTTCTTTAGGTGACTCAAAGACAAAAATTATCTAAGTACTGAAAACCAATATTCAAAACATACAATATGAAATGCTGATGTATTTTTTATCGTTAGTGAGAATAATGACCTGTACAGTTGACGGTGGAGACGTCATAGGTTTGGGTGGTGACGTCAGAGGTTTGGGTGGTGATGTCAGAGGTTTACGTTGTGACGTCAGCTGCGGCACGTTGTCGGCACGTTTGATCCCAATGCCGTTGCCATGACGACGTGCATCAGTTTCCGTGTTGCAGGACATAACGGAGTTTGGACGTTTAGCGGCCTCCCCGCCCGTACTGCTTTTATAAGCGACCTTGTTTTTGGCCCTCACCCTCTGCAAGAAAAAAAAAGGTCACTGTAAGGTTAACTTCCATCAAATACTGTATGCATGGCAACTGGAAATCTGAACGTACATGCAGCTTGAGGTTTCGTCCAATGGAAGAGCTGTCAGTAGTGCTAAAGAAAGAGCCAATCAACGCTTGAGTGGCCATCGGAGTAATGAATATTGATGAGAATGTATGTCTTGGTATCAGGGAGAAGCCCGACCTGAAGAACCTCCAGAGGTGTAGGTCGTGACGTCAGGGGTTCTGATTGGCTGTCCGTCCGGACACCATGTTGTACGTCATGAGATGCTGCAGCGACAGCCGTCGCCGCTGGGGGGCATGGTTGAGCACTCCCGGACATCTGTTACACGAGTAGTAAAGAACTGTATCTTTTAACTAGTTACTGTGAGTACAATAAAGATTGGCGCACATTTCAACGAAACTACTTTTCCCCTACCATGACACTCCGTCACATGTAGAATTAAGGAATTTTACTTTTTTCAAGGTTTCAAATCTTAAGCATACTTTCAAGTATTCAAGATGTTGGTAATAAAGTGATAGTAAATACGAATGACTAACCTGTTGCGACTGGTGTCGGAAGCCTTCATCGCGCCTACTCCAGACGGTGTCGCGGCTAGGGCGCACCAGCTCAGCTCTAGCATCATGACCAGAGCGTACCCTGTCAGCTCTGTCGATACTCAACGCTGGGACCACGGGAGGTGCTGTATTCTTCTGGCCGCCAGGGGGCATCCCTGGCTGGCCCAGGTTGTGTTGATGACGTCCGTCCGGACGAGTTGAGGAAACAGGCACCTTCTGTCCCAACTCCGCTGTACATGTGGTATGAGGCCCGATCGGCTCCGTGTAGCGCGTATCGTTTCGTCCGGAGTTCATAGCTTTCTCAGTGGCACGCTGAGCGGCGAGCGTCTTCAGTATCTGGTCTTTTCCGCCCTTCTCTTTCGCCATTTTGACGAAGTCGGCGAGGGTCATCCCTGTGCGTGACCTTGGTGACTTCGTGATGACGTCATGTCCGTGACGTACAGCTCTAGCCTTGGCGTCTTCCCCAACGGAAGGTGGTTTAGACTGGGTTGGTCCTGTAGCGTTAGTAACAGCAGGATAGGAAGAAGAATGAATAGCACGACGTGCATTCAACCCCTGGCGTGTTTCTGAGCCCTGAGTCGCCTCAAGTTGAGATGACGTCGGGCGGTGTGGATGGATGCTCAACTTCTTCAGCGAATACTCTGCCGTGAGGGGACATATGGCCCTGTTGCGGGCCCGGATTCTAGCCGTGACTTCTGCAAGTCGTTGCTCCTCAGATAGGCTCCGGCGATCAGAAGTGTTCCTCTTCTCCGTCTCATCCGAGATTTTAGAAGTGTGGGCAGTCGCAGAGGGTACGACGGTTGCTCCAGCACCCACCTTGCTGTTTTGGCTCTTGAGGTTAGCCTTGTACTGTTCGTAAGAAATGCGACGTCTACCGTCGACTTTGCGTACTTCGCGACAGGACTCGTCCGGGTTGGAAGCCCGTCGCTCGAGGCTCCCAGTGTCACCATGGCCCGTAGATCTGTTTCCACGTACAACAAAGTACTCCTTGTTGTGACGTCCTGTGCTGGCTGTCCCCTTGGTTGCCGGGTGAGGAGACGACGCAACGCGGCGGAGCTTCAGAACAACGTGAGGGGGAGACGGTCGCCTCTTTTCCTTTTTTGATTGGACAGCGGGAAGGTGAGCTGCCGAAGACGTAGATGACTTCTTGCGGTGTGAGTGGGGCTTCTTGTGACGATGTCTGCCCCGGCTGGGGGTCCCCTCATCACCCGAGGAGTCCTCGGAGTCAGCGTCGCTGGACAGCCAAGGCGTCCTGTGCGGCTTATGCCTGCGGTCTCTGCGGTTTGTGTCCACACTACGCGTCGGTACGGCGGTCTGTAAATGTACGACATTACGGCTATGAATGCATATAACAGTCATTTACAATCGGGTAAACAAAACCATTCACACGAACCTGTCCCTGTTGCAGAACACTATTCACACACAGGTTAACATGCCTGCCCCTGGTGCAGACCACTATTCACACACAGGTAAACATGCCCGTCCCTGGTGCTGAACACAATCCACACACAGGTGAACATGTCTGTCCTTGGTGCTGAACACTATCTACACACGGGTGAACATGCCTATCCTTGGTGCTGAACACTATCCACACACAGGTGAACATGCCTATTCTTGGTGCTGAACATGTACACTGTCCACACACAGGTAGACATGATTTTCCTTTGTGCTGAACACAATCCACACACAGGTGAACATGTCTGTCATTGGTGCTGAACACTATCCACACACGGGTGAACATGCCTGTCCCTGGTGCTGAATACTATCCACATTCAGCTAAACATGTATGTCCTTGGTGTTGAACACTATCCACACACAGGTGAACATGCCTGTCCCTGGTGCTGAACACAATCCACACACAGGTGAACATGTCTGTCCTTGGTGCTGAACACTATCCACACACAGGTGAACATGCCTGTCCCTGGTGCTGAACACAATCCACACACAGGTGAACATGTCTGTCCTTGGTGCTGAACACTATCCACACACAGGTGAACATGCCTGTCCTTGGTGCTGAACACAATCCACATTTAGGTGAACATGCATGTTCTTGTGCTGAACATTATTTACACACAGGTGAACATGCCTATTCTTGGTGCTGAACACTATCCACACACAGGTAGACATGATTTTCCTTTGTGCTGAACACAATCCACACACAGGTGAACATGTCTGTCATTGGTGCTGAACACCATCTACACACAGGTGAACATGCCTGTCCCTGGTGCTGAATACTATCCACACAGATGAACATGCCTGTCCCTGGTGCTGAACACTATCCACACAGAGGTGAACATGCCTATTCTTGGTGCTGAACACTATCCACACACAGGTACACATGCCTGTCCTTGGTGCTGAACATTATCCACACACAGGTACACATGCCTGTCCTTGGTGCTGAACACTATCCATATACAGGTTAACATGTCTGTCCCTGGTGCTGAGCACCATCCACACATAGGAGGTGAACATGTCTGTCCTTGGTGCTGAACACTATCCACACACACACAGCTAAACATGCCTGTCCTTGGTGCTGAACACTATCCGCACACAGGTAAACATGCCTGTCCCTGGTGCTGAACACTATCCGCACACAGGTAAACATGCCTGTCCCTGGTGCTGAACACTATCCACACACAGGTAAACATGCCTGTCCCTGGTGCTGAACACTATCCACACACAGGTAAACATGCCTGTCCTTGGTGCTGAACACTATCCACAAACAGGAGAACATGTCTGATCTTGGTGCTGAACACTATCTACACACAGGTGAACATGACTGTCCCTGGTATTAAACACCATCCACAGACAAGAAAGCACACATCGACAAGGAAACAGTGCTGAACAATTAACAACAAAGCTACACACATGTCAGTGGCCACAGAATCGCCTTTATAGAAGACGTTCACTATCTACATTTGATACACTGCCGGTATCGTAAGTTAGTGAACTGCGTGTCTTATTGGCGAGGCTAAATACAATAAGGAGTGTTTAAATCATACATATTTCTTGGTAGTCAGTAAATCTAACAACAGAACAGTGTGTTTTGTGGTTATAATGAACCGTGAGTGTCATTACCTTGTTGTCAGACTGGGCACTGAAAGCTTGGTCCTCATCTGTACGCTGTGGACGGACAGCTCCTTGAGAAATAGCACACAGAACCGTTTATGAAATGATACTTCTTTTGCAAGTTACCAGTAGGCACTTAATATCAATCAACAAGTGATGGATAGATGTCAATCTGACACGAAAATGCGATGATGCTCACCTGACCGTCCTTCCCTTTGATCTCGCTCTTCTCTGTGGAGACACTGTCTCTGTTTCGTCGACGTGTCAACATCATTTGCCAAATGGGCACTGTACTTCCTCTCCTTTACCGGTTTTGCCATATTTGATACCAAAATATCCTTGGCTCTTCGTGATATCTCGCTAAAACCACTCGCTAGCAGCACGTGAAAGAAACGCGTGCGTTTGTGGCGAAGGTGTTCTCTACAATGTTTACTGGACAGAAACGGTTGTCAGGTTCGAATTTGAGGCATGAAGGTGTTCTGGAACAGGGAATTGTTGGGAGCGGCGTTCGATTAGCGTTACCCCAGATGACCCCGAGTTGGGCACCATTCGAGAACAAAAAACATCGTATTGAAAATAAATGCAGAATCTAATATAGAAATTATTTACAGTTTCAAATATGACTAAATAAGACCTAAGTTTGTCAGATCAGCCCTATTTACTTAGTAGGTGCCTTTTTATACATGCGTGAAAGTTATGTTTCCACTAGCGGCAGCCCATACTATTGTGTAATGTGCAACTTTACTAGAACATCATTGAAGTTTATGAATATCATAAACATCATATGATCAATACGTGGGATGGTCATTGAGCAATACATGAGTTGGCAAAGTTTTTTTGACATATCTGCTTAAAACTGCTTAAAACCTCTGCATGTTAAAGATTCCAGGAACACACTTATTGATAAGAGTAGCAGAGTTGACCTGGTATACTTGGCTACATTCTGATGATATATATCTTCCCTCCTATCATTGAGATGAATAGTAACCACCTGTAAAATAGAATGAAATAAAACACACTCAGACCATGTGACAGTCTCCCAGTTTAATCAACCTTAACTTGACAGTGCTGCAGGAAATAAAACTGTGTACCAGAAAAATACATTTTGTTTCATCAAAAACATTTACAATCTAGCATTAGATACGAGCTATGTTGAAATTTACACACACGTACACCAAAGTTGGTAAATCATTGTTTCAGTAGTACACATGTACCACATGAATATAAATCCAGAAAAACCCTCATAACAAATATACACAAAACCCATTCACCATTACATGATAAAGTCACAGCTCTTCACACAACAAAAATTAACTGGTACATATTACAACCAATCAGAACTGACATATATTGAATAGAATTACACACCACACTTAACTTAACTAGGCAGAGACTATATGTGTGAAACATTTCAGTAGTTACAAGTCTTCTATAGTCTTTGAAATGTGTAAATCATATAGAAACGTGCACACAGATAGCAGCAAATTTTACATTGTATTTCCATAGTCCTGGTAACGTAAGGGCTTTGAAATGATGTATATGTTTTAAGAAAACCTCCTTTAAATTGGTCAGAATATGATCATGAGAACCTTTATAGGCTCTTTCGTCCACTCTACTATATAGAGTCCTTGGCACTAACACATATACTGTTCTATGCTTGCTTTATCATTACTATCAAGAAATCTCAAAATGGTGAAAGCTGAATTGTTATTAGGTGGAACTTCTCAAAGAACAAGACACATGTACACACATAGAAAAATACAACTTCACAATCCTGAATCAGTTTAAACAAATCCACCTTGCTAAAGATAGATTGTATTATTGTGCGGAATTACATATACAGAGGGTTCAAAATGTTTAACATCAGCAATAACATAATAACTCAAGCAAATTCTTTGTACAACAAACAGAATTCTATGTACCAGGCACTGAGTTCCTAATATGTGAGTAAGGCACTTACATCTGTGAGGCACTTTTTTTCTATTTACAAAATTATAAAGATCCAATTGTAACAAATCTTCCATTACAGAAAAGTGTACACTTCTGCTTAAACGTTTGCCAGAACGCTGACAGAACACAGTCTACTCGTTCAGCTGACACAGCAGTGCTGTCCCCATGCTGACCCAGTAGTCGGCCGGCTGGCTCGAGGGAAGGTAGACGGGGACAACAAAGTTGGTGGAATGGCCTGTGGGGAAGAAACAAGACATCCGTGAATAATTTTATCAGGTTGGCGAATGACTGAATAGCAAGGTTCTTTTATTCACAACCAAGTATTTTGCAAGAGGCTACAAGATGCTTGGTTGTGAATAAAAGAACCTTGCTATTCAAGAAACATAAGTTTGATTAATTTACATGAACCTCATTTGCATACTTGGGACAACTTGAACAGACCTGTGAACATCAAATTGATCATGTTCAATTGGTCAAATTGAAAGTTAAAATCATCATGATGGTTAAATCCCCTCTTGTTGCAAACACATTTAGCCTATATTAATTTACATGAACGTCATTTGCATACTCGGGACAACTTGAACAGACCTGTGAACATCAAATTGATCATGTTCAATAGGTTAAATTGAAAGTTAAAATCATCAGGATGGTTTAACCCCTCACATTTAGCCTATCTCTTTTACCAAAGAAGGATAGATGAGCTACAATAAACTACCAAATTCAAAGGCGGATAGAAACATCAAAGCAATTTAGTTGTACGTATATATACTTTGTACTATACTTCTGTCAGTTGATTTCACAATGAAATTGAATTGAATTGACCATCATTTAACCTTCTCCCTGCTGCCTAACTCTGTAACCAAAAGGGAATTGGGTACTTGAGTATGCATTTTTGGCTAATTCAGTGTGCTAAAGGTTAAAGAGCAGCATTATTCTTGTTTTTCCTTCTACAAAGACAAGTTTTCAGTAAGAATATTATTTTGTATACAAGAATCCCTCTTTTAAGCACAAACAAGAATTGCATCCAAGAATTGTTTTCTTGAACTTTCTTAAACCAAGAAAGTTCAAGAAAATTATTCTAGTAGAATCAAATTTTCAAGAAAAAATATCTTAAGGAAAGAACCTGTAAGAATACCACATTTTGACAAAACAAAACAAAATCTTATAATCAGGCAGGGAAAGCAAATTATATGTCTACAAAATTCTTATTGGAAAACATCATGCTAGAATTTAGCAGAAATATTTGGTAGTGTAGAAACAGCAGTTCACTTACCAGTGGTGGACAAGACCCCAGCCCTTGCCGATGTTTTGTAGAGCGGACAGGGATAGTCG
Organism: Branchiostoma lanceolatum; assembly: GCA_035149815.1. Lineage (NCBI taxonomy): Eukaryota > Metazoa > Chordata > Leptocardii > Amphioxiformes > Branchiostomatidae > Branchiostoma > Branchiostoma lanceolatum. Next base: position 12,107,458 of record CM068884.1, read on the forward strand.
GTGGCATCAGGACTGTAGTTCATGCGTGGCACCATGTGCATGATGGGTAACGGCGCGTTCATCTCGCCCTTCAGAGCGTCTCCCACGACGCAGTTCTCGTCGTCCCAGCGAGCGCAGTCGAAGAACAGACCGTGGACAAGGACGCCATCTTCTGGGGCATCAATCTGACAAACAGGTCACAAAGGTCAATGTCAAGTCAAAAATATTTGTTTGTTTGTTTGTTTGACACATTGTTTATTCACTTGTATGATAGGAAAACAGGAAGTTCCGCTGCAGTACCGTAAGAAGCCCCTAGGGGGCCCAAAATCTAATCATTTCTAGGTCTCACCAAGACCTACCCACCTACCAAATATCAAGACAATCCATCCAAGCCTTCTTGAGTTATGGTGGTCAATTACAAACACACATACAAATGCTACCCTCTGCATAACCTTCTCGGCGAAGGTAATAAAGATGTAACATATTGGTATTTTGAGCTCTTCAAAAAAAAAAAAACTTCAAGAAAACGTCACAAATCTCACATGTACAAAATCTGCCTAATTTCAACATTGAAGCCCAGCAATAGGGTTTGGGTTTGGGTTGGCGTTAAGAAGGGCACCCAGCCGTAAAAACTCTTGCTACAAAAAAGACTTGCACTTGATGAGGAGTTCTGGGGCTCTCTCATCCATGTGCAAGCATGTCCAACCCCCATATGATGGGGAATAAAAGACGTAAAATTGGAGAGGGAGAGAAAAGTTCCTACCTCTTTGTCTAGCTCCATCTCTTCACCAAACTGCAGGTTTTTCTGTGCTTCGTAGACGTCCGCCTGCGCCCGGTAGTGCTGCATCACTTTGAACTGGAAGCTGAGGGCGTCTATGGGATAGTCATACCTCCTGGCATAGTTCTGCAGTGTGCCCGTCAGGAAGCCTAAAGCAGCGGGGGAAAACAGTGCAAAGTTTTGGTTAAAACAGCAACACTCACAAGCAAATATACTATATTAATTGGAAACAACAACTTTATTACCTTGCAATCATCACGAAAGCTCATCCGTTCAGTGTTTTTTAGATTTAGATTTTAGATTTTCAATTCTTTAATTTCAGTTTTTATTTATAAAGCTCATCAGCGTTGGTAAGTTAACATTATATCAAAAAGCTGACCTTGCGGGAAGAAGAATCCAGAGAGCCAGTAAGACTTGGGTAGGCCTTGACGGATCCAGTTCTGGAAAAAAGATACAAACATTTTCAAAGAAATGATTCTGCACAACATATAACAAGCATTTTCTAATGATCTGGCAAGATGTTTAAATGCTTTTTTTATCGTAAATACACATGAAGCAGCCTTGTATTTTTTTTTGCTGGAGTAGTGTTTTTGGAGTGAAGTAGTATCTTTGGCTCAATGTCTGTGTGTTTCTGCAATGTACAATGTAGTTTCTGTACATCCCAATCTCTGATGTGGTGAAGTTTGCCATCTCTGATTACCGTTTGCACCATGAAAGGCTGTTTACTTTTTACAGGGAGCATTACAGCCTAAGTTTAAACTATTTTGTATTTCTATTTTCTATTTTGCACAGGATAAAAACAAGAAAGTACAGTTTCAAGAAATAGAAAGAAAGCACTGGGGATGAGACAGAGAACAATGTGGTCTATGGTATACATGTACATGGTCTCCCCCTTGAAGATCTTTGCCCTGGGTACAGCAGTAATCTAAGTATAAACAATTTTTGATACTCCCCCTGTACTAATTCATCTATAAAACCACAGAACCTGAGTACTGCACTAGAAATGTTTGTACTCATTGATCAGGTACTCACATCAATGAAGGCCGTCCTATAGATGAGGTCCTGTACCCATGAAGCCAGGGGCTTGAGGGAGGGGTACGCAGAGTTGGCCCACAGCGCGGGCACCTGGTTGTTCAGGAATGCCACGTACACCATCTCCAGCTGCTCTGACATCACCACCAAACCCTTGATGGCTTTCTGCAGCTGCTTCAGTGAGTTCTGTTAAAAAATGTGCAAAGTAGAAGATTTTTAAGCCACTTTCAAAATTACAGATGGCTTTATTGATTAAATGTTACACTATGTATGTTCAATAATCTACAGCTTTAAAGGTGAAGTGTAACATAAAACCTTCCTTATCTCAATTGACAGGACATGATACTGCGTTTGGAACAAAAGGATTTGTTTGCTTTCAAGATTACAGATGGCTTTATTGATTAAATGTCACGCTATCAAAAACCATTGTATGTTCTATAATCTACAGGTTTAAAGATGAAACGTAACATAAAACCTTCCTTAACTATATTGACCGGACAAGATACTGTGTTTGGAAGAAAAGGAAATGATTGCTTTTGTTTGCTTTGTAAAGTCTCCATAGATTTATATGACACTGAATTTTCTATTAGCCTGTATTGTTCACAAAATAATGCCAGTGTAGCTACATGTAATGACTATGAGATAAAAGAAAGAGACAATCATTGTATCACTAGTCTTAAGAATAGCAGACAACAGAACAATAAACTATAGCTAGTACCATCTTACACATGTAGATATGAGATGCCTTAGGACAAAGTCCACATACACATGATAACTGTGTATGAAACCATGACAAAATGACACGATAAACAGTAACACACCAGCTTTGCAGGCACGCAGCGCAGAGGCAGCTGGTTATATCACACCAAACGACCCGTCATGTCTAACTTTCACATATCTAACTGCATGCATTGTTTAAAGCTGTCTAATGAGGATGCTTCTACAATACTTGGTGGCAACAAGTTTCACTCTACGATTGTATGTAACAGTTACTGTAACATACCTTGATTGACAGTAACATACATGTACATTCTGCAAATGTTGAATAAATACATAAAGATCAACTGCTACGAAAAAATGACACGATATAACAGTAACACACCTTGATAACCTTCAGCAGTGAGTTGAACCGGTCCACTTCCTGTACCAGCACCGTGGTCAGCGAGTTCAGCCGACCCTTGCTGTCCGGCTCAAACATGGAGCTGTCAGCGTTCTCCACATCCAGATTGTCGAGCAGCTTCCCCAGGATAGTCTCCGCTAGCTCGTACACAGTGTCGTCGTCCGACTTCCCCCCACCCCCTCCTGTCGACCGCGGCTGCACCTCCAGAACTGTACTGACTAGTGCTGTTGTCTCTTGTACCTGCAGACACAAACAATGGTGATGATGATGATGGCTCGTTCCCCTTCGTCGAGGATCAGTGGAAAAAAAAAGCCCCCTACACCCCAGACACAAACAATGGAACGTTCAAATAAGGACATGTATTCTTCTTTTGCAAACAAGAATTAAGACGGGTTGTAGCTAAGTTTTTCAAATTTGATAGATTTCCAGTTCTGGAAACAAAAATCTTTCGATTGGAATTTCTGACTAGCCCCCTGCTGCAGTGATTGCATCACAGTGTGGCCCAGGGCTATGAAACGGGGATGGGCACCGCCCCATACATGTATACCTTATGGTGTGGGAGGATTTTAACTTGAACTAACTTAACACAATTATGATAGTGTTCTGACCTGGAAAGAGATGTCGGCGTTGTCGTGCATGCAGAAAATTTTGGCTGCATTTTTCAGCTTCAACAGACTTTCAAACCACAATCGTAGTAAATTTTCCATTGCAATTCAAATTTCTGACATTTTTGACAGGACTCTTTAGGCTTTGGTAAGTGGGAAAAAATGATACATGGGACGACCAAAAATTAGCCACAATGGTCCTCATGAAGAGGTGGTCACTAGTACAGGCTTAACTGTATAGATATGCCACAATCAAATTCAGAATCTACATGTAAATGTATTTAACATCATCGTGTTCTGACCTGGAAAGAGATGTTGGCGTTGTCGTGCATGCAGAAGATCTCGGGGTCATCCAGAATGGGGAGGTCCTCTACGTACTGTCGGTACGACATGAGGGTCTCAGTCTCCGGTGCGTAGTAGATTCCTGTCGGTCATGGGTGAAGTGTCAATCATTGAAACAAACAAAACGGTAACAATCTGGTCTACTAGATACTGTAAATGCAGAAATGTTTACGGTGGTTTTATGTTCATGGTTTTTGCCCATCTATGACTGTAGCGCTACTAATTGTTTCAAACGCGAACGCAAACAGTCCATTTTCTCCCTACCGTGAAATAAAAACCATGCGAACTTAAATGCATTTACAGTATGTCGATCTTCTTAATAAAACTGATCCTCTCAGCAACTTTCAAAAGAACTGCAGAATATGTGAATCAGAGTGATGGGTAAAGTTTCAATTATTTCAACAAACAGCACAGTTGTAACAATCTGGTCTATTAAAAAAGTCAATGTACTGAATAAAACTGATCCTCCTAGTAACTTCCAAAATAACTGCAGAATAGATGAATCCAGGAGGCTATGATGACCTAAAGATCGTTTACAGAGAGTAAGAATAAGATTACCTGATGTAGAATATTTGTACTCGTCATTCAGTGTCTTTGATGAGAAGAAGCGCTGCAGGACAGTTCCCAGACATCGCTGGTCCCATATGTCCGTCACACGCCCTCCGTACGTAATCTGAACGTCACGAAAAGAACATATAAGTCAAAATGTCAGCTAAGTATACATGTAGTTGTTCGTTTTGCCCCAAAGGTTTATCCCAAACTTAAGAGGAAAACTTTCCTCCTACGCCTCCACGCATTCACACAATTCATGCAATTTTTAATTCCTAAGTTGTCCAAAGGCTTCTTAACCCTCCATATAGTACTCCTGATATGCGCCCAAAATAATTACTCAAGCAACTGGATAAGATTTTGAAACAGTCAGACGTTTCAGACAGCATCTGCTATCTTTCGTCAGTGACTAAAGAAGGATCCGGCAGAACTGGGTTTTATACCAAAACTCTGAATGGATATGTTAATGAATCGAAGACAATTTCAGATGGTTCAATAGGATAGTAAGTTAAGACAAGGTTTCATGCTAATGAATCAATTAGCTCCTGTTGTTTTAGGAGCTAAATGTTTGTCTTGGGGGGGGGAGCGGGGGGAGTGCGTTGGCCCAAGTGCCTGAAAGTTCAACGTGGAGACCCCCTTTTCTGTTGAGCGCGGGATTGTACATTCTCTCATATATTGCTTCTCTAACTCCCCATTCAAACCAGCGGTGTTCGCGGTCTAGGATATCTGTAGATTCTAGATTGAATGAGTGTCCCTGGTTGTGATGATATGATAATGTTATGGACATTTTTATGGTATTAGAGACTGCAGCTTACCTCCTTGGTGATGTAGAAGAGAGCGTCCCAGGGGATGGCCCCCTCGGCGCAGAACATCTGCAGGTTCAGCAGGGCGCACTCTCGGTCGCTGTCGCTGAACTCGTACTTGATGTTCCAACCAAGCGGCCCAAACTTCTTCCGCTCCAAGATGGTGGCATGGAAGAAGCACAAGCCGAAAATGGCCTTCCTCCACGCTTGACCGAGGATGTGCTCCTCGAAGAACGACGGAGTGATTTCCGTGAACGCACGCCGCATGTTTGCCCGAAGGCCCTTGGGCGGCTCGTTGGTGACCTTGACGGAGTTCTGAAGGACGGAAACTGGGAAGTGGCCAGCAGGCATGGAGGACAGATACAGGCGGAAGTCGGGGTGTAACTTGTCCACGTTTTCCTGCATGTCCTTGATGGTCTCTTCCATCCGCAACATCCAGGACTGAGCCAGATGGCAGTTCTGTAGGAAGACCCAGTCTCCTTGCTCCGTACCCTTAGCGATCAAAGCCTCGGCGACGGGCCCCTGCCCTTGTCCCAGTGAGATGGCCTGGATGCGGCTCAGGAAGCCCCTTTCCCGCGCAAACCGCTGGAAGTTGCTCATAGGGTCGGAGCCCGTACTCAGGATGAAGATGAGCGGCACGCTTGGCGTTGTGTCCTGGTACAGCGTAGCCAAGTCAATCGGCGGACTCTCTACGAACTGTTTCCCCAAGTTCTCCGTCACAAAGTCTGTCACGGCGAACACGACCTTCTCCTCCATAAAACACTTGACCATGATGACCTTCTGGAAGCTGGTCAACCTGTCGTTCCAGTGACCCTTGACCTTGCCGTCATCCTCTGCAGCTTCCTGGCCTTCCGCTGGCGGGGTGTACGCTGGCGGTTCGGGACCATACCCGTCCCACTCGTTGGGGTTCAAGCGCACCTCTAAACGCCCAATCTTCACCCAGATCGGCGTCTGCGTGATGTCGGTGATAAGACCGCGGAAGGGTGGGACGAGGTCGTGCATGTCGAAGCACGTGTTCCAAATGCTTTGTGACAGCCAGTCTGCTTCGGGCTTGTCCGGCCGCTGCCTGTCCATGCTGCCCGCGCCGCGCAGGAAGAAGTTCCACTCGATGTCGTTGATGGTCCCCTCCTGGCGCATGATCTCCGCACACAGCATGAAGGAGAAGACCAGCTTGTGCACCTGAACAGAACGAACGGACACGGACCATGAACCAGCTTTCACCCTACTTTATGTTGTATGTCGATGAAGATTAGACATCCAGGTAATAAGATACGCCAAAAAAGCAGTTACTCAAACAACTGGATATGATTTTGGAAACGGTCAGATGTTTCAAGTAGCATCCACTACTTTTCGTCAGTGACTGTGTCAATGATTTATGTTGTATGTTTTAGAAAGTGTATATTGTTGTACCATAACTATGTAATGATATATGTTGATAGAGTTATTAGGACTCAAATGACTGTGTATCTCTGTTATAGTGTATCTGACCCTTACCTCTTCCCTCATGACCTCAATGAAAAGCGGCCTGCGTGCCGATTTGAGCTTATCACGAATAAACAAAGGTTCAAACAAACAAACAAACAAACCTCGAACAACCCGCGGGACACGTTGGTGTAGATGGCAATGGTGGTCTGGTCGAGAAGAATGGTCAGCCTCTTGCCGAGATCGTCGCTCTTCTCGCTCTGTTCGATGGTGGCGTTGAACAGCTGCTTGAAGTACTTGAGAGAGAACTGGTACATGGGATCAATCTCCGCCAGGGACGCCACCACAAAGTACCTGGAAATTAATTAATTAGATATCTGTCTTAAGGAAGCATATATAGTTCTCTCCATACAAAAAGCAAGTCATATAGCAACATTCTGTTATGTATTTAAGCATTGCTCTCATGAGGTGCATAGTTTCATTATTGCAAGGGCTGCAGCAACAGCATACTTGTTTACTACCCTGGAAACACATGGACATGAAACAGCAGTGGCACCACTGTTGATATTATATATCTTGATATGTAATACGTGTACATATTTACCTCTGTGCAAGAGGTTACTAGTTATGCTGCTTAGCTATAACCATTTATATGTACGTTGCAATCTTGAAATAAAGTGTTTATGTCAAAGAAAAAAAAGTACATGGTGGAGCCGCGCGCCGACACGGGGCGGTACTTCTCACGCGCCGTGGTGATCTTCGCTTCTGTCTCTTCTGCTTCTTCTAGGCGCTTAGTAATGACACCAGATGTCACCTGTGTTGAGAAAGCACAGAATTAACCATTAATCATAATCATATATGGATGTGACCCACGTTTTGAAAACAATTTTGAATCAGTATCCCTTGTTCGCTACTAAACAAAATAGTTACACATTCAAGTGGAGGGTAGTCATGCCCTTATCATTTTTTCCCATGATATGTTATGGTGGGCAATTTTAAGGTTTGACAGCCTAAAATAGGCTATAAACTTCTTAATACTACAAAATCTGGCTAGTCACACACCAAGTCTAAGACTTCTTGCAACTAAACATCATTATGAAACTGCAAGGTGTTATATAGTTTCAGCCAAGACGGACACATTTCATGACAATAAAGGAATGTGATACTTTATCACATGATCTTTCAATGACAGTATCATCTAGTAATTTGCTTCTACTAAAATAAACTTTTTTTGTTAATTTTGTTGTAAAACCCAGTTGATGTAAAACCCAGTGACGCCCACCTTGCTCTCGTTGAGAGTGTTGATGAGTTCCTCGTCGTCTAGGATGTTGCCCTGGGAGTGGAAGAGCAGTTTGAGGATGCGGTCCTCGATGGCCTTCAGCTGGTTCTTGTCAGCGTTGATCCTCACGATCAGCTGGTTACGCTGTTCCTCAAGGTCAGGTCGTTCCAGACTCGTCACATCGCTGAAAACACACAGGGAAACAAACTACTGTTAGTAAATTTGGACATTTTTGCAGTGTCTTTAACCTTCTCCCTGCTGCCTAACTCTGTAACCAATAGAGAATGGGGTGCCAAACAGCAGGGACTCAAATGACTGATATTCTGACATTTTCGCTGTGACTAAGTTTCAGGTTTCTTGGTGCCCTTTCATTGCAAACTCATTGCATGGCAAATTTATGCTCCATTTCCACACAGGGAAACTACTGTTAGTAAATTTTGACATTTTTACAGTGTTTCTAACCTTCTTCCTGCTGCCTAACTCTATAACCAATAGAGAATGGGGTGCCAAACGGTTACGAAATGTACTTCAGTGTGCTAAAGATTAAGTTTGCAGTTTTATCACACAGCAAACATATGCTCTACCTTCCATTGTGTTGCTGCCATCATTTTGGCCACAAACTCAAGTCCAAGATTTACAGTGCTGCAAACATTTCAGTGCTGTGAGCTTAAATCAGTTTAAAGTTTGTTGAGAATTTAGATCAGAATGGCAAGGGTGGGGGGGGATTTTTTCGCTGGTGAAGATCTTCATGAAGACTATGGGGTGTAACAACCACAGCGCAATGTTAAATGTTCTTGTAGCAGAAGTCAGTGAGTGGTGCAACAGCTTACACGCGAATTCACTTCAGGTGAATCATTGTGCTGTAACTGTACACCATACTGTCTTGAAAAACAGCAAAATAGCTAGAATGCCAACTACATAATTATTATTAACTGCATATCTAGCCATCTTAATCATCATTCTCAGTGTTATAAGTACTAAGTCAAAGGCTGTCAATGTTCTTAGCTATCTCTTAATGACTTACCCCAGAAGCTGGTCCTCCAGGCCCGACTTGGTGACAGTGAAGTTGATGATGGTGACCTTAATGCACACCTCGGGCAGGTAATGCGGGTTGGCCATCTTGGTGGTCATGTAGAACTTGAAGTTTTTGTCGTAGTCCACGTCGCTGTCTCCCAGACGAATCAGCAGCCTCCCGCCCTGTACGAAGGTCTGTTTCAGGAGGATGGGTTCCAGCGCCGGGTCCAGCATTTCTCCGAGCTCTTCCAGCAGCACGGGCATGCCCAACCGGATGGCGTTCTCCAACGTACGCAGGAAGTCTTTATCGGTCAGTTTGATGATCTTGAGACCGTTCCGTGCCTCCTTGTTACGCACCCACCGATTGGCCTGCTCCTGAGGGTCGATCATGAGCGGCCACCGCCTGCCTCTCGTCACCATGATGGCGTTCTCGGTGGACACGTTGTCGCGCGGGAGCCCGTCGACGTTCCACTGTCGGATCTCGTACGGATCTGCCATGACGCTCGACAGGGACAGGTTTTGTGACACGGGGATCTCCAGCTCCTGACACCTCTGCGCCCAACCTTCCACCAGCTGGAAATAAAACAGATAACTTTTAGAATATTTCCCTTAAATCGATAACTTAAGAGAAATATTAACAGCTTTTAAAAACTTCATGCATGAATACAACATCATGAAGCTGAAGATTCACATATCATCTTTGACAATCTGAACAATGAGAATGAAGAATAGCTAATACACTGTTACATTAACTGAAACGTGAAAATCAGTCACAACTAGTTACAAATTTGACTTTGTCTGCTACCTTACAACTGCATTGCGTCAATCCTATAAAGATAGATTATGTAGATAGTAATGAAATGACAAAGTCTACCACCATTATTTACAAACTGATCATAAGTTGTTACATACCTGTAGTCTGTATACGTTTGTGAAGGCACCGTAGTACGCTACACAGGCTGCAGCCACAAACACATTCCCCACAACGTTCCCCAGGTCTCGCTCGAACTCAGCGACGTTCACCGTCCAGCGGTCCTGCTCGTCCGCCAGGGCTGTTGTCAGCTTCCCGGCGCGCTTCAGACGCGCCTGGGTCAAACTCATCTGCTTGACCAGCCGGTCTTTCTCTGCCACGCTGTGATCATACAGGGCCTGTAGCTCTGCAATCTGTAATGAAGAGAAAACGTTATCAGACGGTCTTGTTGCACAACCAAAACATCAGTGTTTTAGTTCTGAATCATCAATTTCACCATCTTCAGTCTGTAACCTGTTTTTCAAGTCACTGGATACATCTAAGAAGATATACTAACAGTAAAGTCGACATAGAAACAAGAACTACATGTAAAACAATGAAAACACTTGACCAAAGCACTGGGTTTTAAAGTATATTTCTATCAACACACGTGCATGTACAATCCACTCTTGAATGCCATTGCCCTGGTATGTTTCTGCTGGAATTCATTGATCTGTAACAGTTATTTGGTCAGGTGTGCAGATTAGGCCACACCATTTTAATTTCTTGGCTAACAGAATTTCTAAAAAAATGCTAGATTGGAAAATCAACAGGAAAACAGACTGAATCTCAGAGGAAAGTTTGTACTTTGGTGCACACAATTTCAGGGAGTGAACAGGGTCAGGTGCAAGTTTTCACTCCAGCTTCTGTTTTCATGATTATTTTTTGGCTAAAATTTTTAAAAAAATCCGTTAACCAAGAAATCAAATTGGTGTGGCCTTAGCAATTATCACCTGGCATTTAGGACTGCCTTATTGGCTCTGCCCCTGAGGTATCACCAAAAACACTGCAGGAAACTAACTGTACATGTTGACGATGGGTCTTACCTGATCCTCTACTTCCTTTAACTTTGCTTGTTTCTCCGCTAGGGTTGCCATGGTGGCGGCAAGCTCGGCCTCCGCGGCGTTCAGACGCTCCCTTTTGGGCTCCACTTGGCGGAAAATGCGGGCGTACAGATCCATAGCACGGACCCACATGCACATGGACTTACAAGCCTGGGGACAAGAAGAGCCTCTGGTTAAAGGAGTCCTAAACTCCAGAAGGGGGAGTTATTTTCTAATAGATTATAATTTAGGAAGTAAAAATGAATACTTATTACAGTATACGATAAAGTACCCACTAGTCCCGTGCGCATCAAAAAGCATTGAGTATTCTACTAAATTCCCATGGTGATGCTCTATTTTGTAATTAATTAAATTAAACAACCTCAGCCTATGCCTGAATACAATGTAACGTTACCTGACAAGGCCTGACAAAAGTTAGGTTACACATAGGATGTCAGGGGGGTTAAGAAAAATTTGTCTTGTTATGTGTTCCTTTATATCTTATTAACAACTGGCCAAGACCCACATGCACATGGACTTACAAGCCTGTGTACAAGAAGAGTGGTTAAAACAATTACTTTATTACATTCTATGGGGCTGACTTTTTTAGCCAGGAGATTTAGGAACTTAAATGTTACTGTACGGCAAAACCCGCGCAACCCCACCAGCTATTTCTCACTTCCAGTTGAAGGTATTTCAATAAAACTTGGACAGATTATGATGAAAACTTCCTTCAACTACTGGCATAAAATTCAAAGCATCTTTACGTTGTTACACATGTACATGTATGTACCCAATTGAACGGTCTGAACATGCCCATTTTCAGTGTTTTTTTGCCCTGTAACCGGTTTTAGCTGGCGTCCAATACCCCTACTGCAAGAGCTGCTAGTCACATGTGGTGGCAAATACAGAGTACCTGCTTCATTGATATGAAACGTGAGTGAAAATAATCTATAACAGGCTTTAAAAAACCTGCAGGGGAGTTTGAAAACTCCTTTTTACTCACCTTCGATGTCTTCTCAACAATCTCTGGCACAAAGTTAGGATTCTCGATATATTTCTTCAGCTTATTGAGAAGAACGTTGGGTATGTTGTCTTTGTCGTAGTCTAGCAGACGCTTCAGGAAGTTGGGATCACCCAGAAGGCTCTTTGCCGATGGCCAGTCCGTTCTGGGGGAAGAAATATTGTCTAGTTAGCTATATCCTGCCATCTTGAGAGAGACTTTAGGACCAGAGACAGAAATGTGATACTATAGAGCTTTTTCATGTGATGCCATTGCTGTGTCCACCGCAACGTTGGTGTCCTTATTTGCATTTCAGTAAATGACAATGACAAAAAAACAATATGAAAACAGAATCTCTGGGGAATGTTTTCACTTTGGTGCACACAATTTCAGGGAGTGAACAGGGAGTGAACAGGGTCAGGTGCAAGTTTTCACCCCAGCCTTCTGTTTTCATGATTTTTTGTGTGCTAAAATCAAAAATAAAAATCCGTTAACCAAGAAATTAAATTGGTGTGGCCTAAAGCTCCTCTGCCACTCTGAGATTAACAGTGCCGCGATTATTGAATATCAATAGTTCAAAGAATACTTTAAAAACTTCCAGATAAAACACAAAAATGCTGTGTATCCTTGAGCTACGATCCATCAAAATGCAAATTGGGAAACCAACCTGGCAGTCAGTACCTGCCCACTTTACTGATATCGAAAATGAGTGAAAACGCCCTTTAGGAAATGGCTGAAACAAAACATACCTCACAGCCATGCAACCACTAATCTAAGACTACACATTCGTCATGTTTCTTTAATTACAGGTTTGCGTAGCAAAACCTTTGTTGGATCCGTTGGCATGTGTGGTGGCCGCCATCATGAATTGTGACGTCACAGGGTCGCCATCCCATTTAATTGCGAAGGGTGCTTTTTTGGGTCGCAAGCGTTTTCTCTATTCTTGACAAATCGGCACACAACTATCACACATTCAAGTCAAATAAAAATAAAAATTCAATACCAATTCATAATCATATTTATAAAAAGACCCGTAATCTCTAAACTAACATACTGATAGCAAACCTTTAAGTATATGTAGCACAAATACTTAACTCTAGTTTATCTATAGTTAAGAAGCTTTCATTCTTACTTGGCCTTGAGAAGGATGCAGATCGCCTCCATCACAGTCATCACCATGTCCGGCGGTTTGTTGAACACCTTGAGCTCAGAGATGTCAGACTTGTCCAGGGAGTCCAGGGCTTTCTGGGCCGCATCCAGCGCCGGGAGGGCCTCGTCCAGATCCTTCTGCGCGTCGTCGGCGATGGCCTGTGTCTCCTCCGCCTTTACCCGAGCCACGGCCTCGTCTTCTTGCACCACTCGCCGCACCTGGGACATTTTTACCGCATCGTTAGGTTTATTCAGGTAACGCGCAACTGTAGTGTTAGTCTTGTGTAATTTTAGTTAAGGTCTATCAAGTCATGCGTACTGTAATTCACTTTATCTTCACAACTGTAGCTAGTCTTGTGTAATTCTAGTTAAGGTCTATCAATGCGTGTTCTTTGGAATGAGTGTAAAAATTAATTGTAATTTTCTATTGTCTTTATGTCATCGTATTAGTACTAGACTTTTAAATAGTATAATTGGACTCCAGGAAGATTAGTGAATGCATGTTTCTGGTGGTTTACATGTAAGTTTGCGGAAAAGAGTTCACCGCAAAAACCATGGACATAAAACCACAGCGAACATTTCTGCAATTACAGTACTCACAATGCATCTCGCTGCACATTCACAGTTTATCTGTATCTGTGTCTATATAGCCGGTATAACCGCCATTCGGCGTAACACACCAGCTTCGCAGGCACGCGGCGCAGCAGCAGCTGGTTATATTACACTGAACGACCTGTCACGTCTGACCTTCGCATATCTAAATGCATGCATTGTTTAAAGCTGTCTAATGAGGATGCTTCCACAGTACTTGGTTGCAACGAGTTCCACTCTACGATCGTTCTAGGAAAATACGGACTTGTGTTTAACAGTATTACTCCTAACAAACACACAAACCTGGTCCGCCTTCTCCTGGTCGACCACTAGTTTCTCCATCAGGGCGTCGGTGTCCTCAGACTTCTGCTTGAGCTCGGGCTCCAGGAGAGTCAACTCCTGCTCCATGGTCGCCACCAGCTCGTTGGTCTCCAGGATCTTCTCCAGACCGTTCTTCACACGGTCGCGGGCACTCACCAGTTGTCTGGAGAAGACATCAGGTTACCCATTAGTTAAACAGTTTCTGGAAGCTTGGTCATCCCAAAAATGGTATAGACTGCTTTCTCATAAGCACATAGTACTTTTGATAAAGAGTATGCTAGTTGAACACACACCACTGACAGTAGACTAGCCCTCTGCTGTAGTACTTGCACAACTGTGTTGACCAAGGGTTATAGAGGCAGAAATAGGCACTACCCTATACACCCGAAGGCATGGGGAGGATTTTGACTATCATTAAAATTTAATTCAATTGTACTTGAAACACAATGTGATGTATACTATCATGCTTGCAGCCAGTGGGAGTCTACAATCTCCATGCAAATGATGTCCTACTTTGCATAATCTGTATCCCACAATATTCATCCCTACCATTTGATGATTATCATCTGCACTTCTCATGTAATTCTAGCTTTCCTGTGACAGTGTCTCCTTCATTGGCTTTAAGAAACTGCTATCACAGCACTTAGTCTATACCTACAGCTTAACTGGCAGAGGTTACAAAAAGGCCTCCACCCCAGAGGTGTCGCCAAAAAAAGACAACTTGATATGTTCAACCTACTTTTTCTTTTCCCCCAGCATGCTGAGGTACAGGTTGATAAGCTCCAGGTAACTCGTAGGCGTCGTGTAGTACCGGCGCCGCAGCTCTGCGTAGAACCGTTCAGACATGTCCGTCACGCTCACGTGGATCTCCATACACATCTCTGATATCTTCTCCTTCATCTCATCTGAGCCGAGGTCCACCTGTAATCGCGTAAAATTTTTAAAATATAGATTAATGAAAACGGACAAGCAGTTAGTCTTAAATTGAAAACACAGGGAAGGAAAACCCTGCACAGAAACCCAGGGAAAACATCCCTGCACAGTGATGATGATGATGATGATGATGATGATGATCCACTGTGTTCTGCGGCTCAGAGGTTGTGGAAACAACCTCTGGCTGTATTCAGTCTTTCTTCATTTCATTCCACTGTGCCTTCTTTCCTGCGAACTGCCGTAGCTCTCTGAGTTTCTTTGTTGTTCTTAGGTCTCCAATTCCTTTGTTCTTGAGGTCTGTTTTTAGGACACTTAGTAGGTTTGTGCAATGTCTTCCTTTCCTAGCTGCACAGAAGTCCTAGGGAAGAAACCCTAGCACGGAAAATCCAGGGGGATGAAACACCCCTGTCAAAAAAGTCCCAGGGAGTACACCCTAGCCAAAAAAGCCATTGAGAATAACCCCTGTACATTATGTATGAATTATGCAACAAAGGAGCACACCCTAGCCAAACAAGCCATTGAGAATAACCCCTATATAATATACATTATATAGATATATATATATATATATAACTAAGGAGCCAAAAACGCCAGTGGGAAACACCCCTGTAAATATATATATTTAAGGAGCACACCCTAGCCAAAAAAGCCAGTGGGAATGACCGCTGCAACAATATGTAATTGTGTATATCTGTGGAATCATTATTGTAAATGTGTAGTGCAGATGTTATGTAATATGTACAATAGAATAAGAATATGGAAAGAAAAAAAGAAAGATCTACCTGCTCGAAGAAGGTCTGCGACACGGAGAGCAGGGCCTCCCGTGGCCACTGCACGAACCAATCGATGGTGCAGCAGTTGACGAGGGACGGGAACATACGGCAACGGGCGCGGAAGGCGTCGCCCACGGGACTCATGCACAGGACGATGTGCAAGTTGTTACGCACTTGGCCGATGAAGAAGTTGAAGATGGCGTCTCGGTCCCCTTCCGCTATCCCGGCTTCCTTAGCTTTAGGACGCGTGCCCGCAAGTACCTTCTCGAACTCATCCGCCTCAAACAGGTTGGGCACCTGGAATACAACATTGGTGGGGTCAGGCTTGTAGTCAAGGGGAGGGGGGCATTTGTTATTTGAAAGACATGCTTCCAATGCTCCCAAGCAAATTTTATGACATCAAACAATGTAAAATCAGAAGTATTAGGCTGAGTACTATTAATGCCATTGATAGACAGCCATGTATATTGAATTCTTTGCTACATAACAAAATCAGTTTTATCTGCAAAAGATGGTGTTACTAACACTACAAACTGGATTTGGGGTTAAACAGACGTTTTGGGGGTCCTCACCCAAAATGGGGGGTGAAGAGGAGGAGGTAAAAGTCACTCTTTTTAACCCACTTTTCACTCCAGGGTCCAGGTAAAATGGGATAAGGACCCCCAAAGGTCTGTTTAACCCCAAATCCAGTTGGTAGAGTAAAACCCCTTTTGATTGGTATTTGATTAAACAACCTGATGAAACTATTTACGAAAGAAAGTTAGCCATGCAACAATCACAAAGACACTCTAACCAAGTTTGATACAGGTTACTGGTTGACTGTTGTAAGGGATTGCATTCGTCATTTCGGATGGTGACATAAAGCCGGTGGCCCCGTGTATGAGGGAGCTTCAGGCATTAGCCTCAAGCGTCAAACCTCTGCACGTAAAAGAACCCAACACACTAATCGAGAAGAGTAGGGGTAACCCGGTGTGCTTAGCCAAAAACGCGAGCCGTAGCGAAGCCACACTGCACTACCACTAGCTACTTGAAAAAGCATCATGCTTCACCTCACAGGAGGATGCCTTGAAACGAAACGAAAACTGGTGCTATATACACATACCTCTCCTGAGTTCAAGATGTTGTTGATGTCTTCAAGGAACTCTTCCACCACGATCTGTGTGTCTGTGAAGAGGAAGACGGTGTTCTCTCCCTTCAGACCGGCCATCTCGTACAGCTTCTTTAGATCCTCATGGAAGGCGTCGTAGTTGTACCCTCGGCTGAGCTCGATCTGGAAGCAGTTGTACGCGCAGATGTGGCAGGCCAGACGAGTCAGCGACTGCTTCCCCGTGCCCCCCACCCCCACCAGAAGGGCGTTCCCGCGCTCCTGGCGGATCATGCGGACGATACGCGACACGTGCTGGATGGCGTCCACGAAGAACACCAGCTTCATCTCCTTGGAGGAGGACATGTTGAAGTCGTCTAAGTAGTCGCTCAAGACGTTTTTAAGCTTCTTCATGTCGCTCAACTCCTCGTACTGACGGTCGTTCTTCGGAGCTCCCATCTTGATGAAGTCTCCAAAGATGATCGGGGTGTTCACAAATGTCTCTGGTTCCACATTCTGCGTAGAAAACATGTCACAGAAATTGAAACAATTATGATATTAATAGTAAATGCATGTTGTCATTGCATTGCAGTATTACAATACCCCTGGAACAGTTGTAATAATTATGAGTTTTATTAAAAGTCTAAAGCAACTGTTACAGCTACTGCTAATTCTTGATTTGTTAACTGTAACTTAATTTTAGCTGATTTAACGGTCACTAGTCAACAGCTATAGAAAATTTCATCATCACTAATATTTGATCACTAATATTTGAGACAGTAATGTTTGTTCCCACCGTTAAAATTAAGTGCCGTGACCTACTCCAAACGCTATATTTTCTTGTCGCTATATTAAAGTGATTTATAGTATCACAAACCTGTCCAAAATGCTTAGAGGACATCTCTGACAGGATGGTGTTGAAGAAGAGTTTGTCCTCCTCGTTGATGAGTCGATCGTGGAAGACTCGCTGGCACTCGTGGCAGAAGAGCCGGAAGATGTGCAGCTGCTCGCGGATGGTGCTGGCGTCACTCTGCAGGATGCCTGAAGGAAAAAGTATAACAAATGCACTGTCATCCATTGTTTGTTAATATTGCATACCCGGTAAACCGCATCAAGGCATAACACACCAGGTTTGTACTGAAGATTATGTCATGCCTGGGCCTGATACGGGTGTTCCGGACCGTGTGATAACTATCCGGATCACATAGGGTTCGGAAGTGTTATCACACAGGCTTCCATAGAATATTTCGAACGCATTTCGAGCGCGCCGGTTGTGCGGCCGTCGGAAATTCGAATACCGGGTTTGGAGATTGGAATCAATGTTGCTACACTTTCTTGTTCGAAGACACAAAACTCCCTCAACTTCTGGCGCATTCTGCATTGAAATGTATGTTTTCTCGGGTGGGTATGACCAAGGTATGACATAAATAAAATACAACACGTTGTATTCCGCATCACCCTCGGTCCCAGCACGTTGTATTCCGCATCACCCGAGGTACCAGCCCGACCGCGGGTCGGATCGCCCGACGGCCATAGGCCGTCGGGCGATCCGACCTGCGGCCGTCGGGCGATCCGACCCGCGGTCGGGCTGGTACCTCGGGTGATACGGAATACCCCGTGTTGTATTCTATATGTACAAGCTGTATATCCGGACAGATTTATATGATCCACACACACCAGGAAGGACCCCTACTCTTTTCGATAAGTGTGGTGGGTTCTTTAACCTGCTTTAGGTGTGGCTCTCCTCAAACACGGGACCTCCATTTAACGTCCTATCCGAGGGACGTCCCTAACCAAAGCTAGGTACTCATTTACACCTGAGTGAAGTGAGGAAAGTCGTGTAAAAAGCCTTTCCCAAGGGCACAACATTGGGGCATATCGGTGGTTTCGAACCAGGGACCTCTCGGTTGTAGGCAAAACACCCTACCGATTGCGCCACAAGATGCCATTTCCTACAAGTTCAGGAAACAAACTTCTTGTTCTCACCTTGGATACACTTGGACAGATCCCTGAGGTTAAAGACATAGTGAGATTTGGCCGGGGTCGGGAGAAGATCCGTGCTGAGACGTTCGTAGATCTCCACGGCTGCGGAGACAATAGATTCGACACTCTGTTTCACAGGAGCTGGGAAGTCTTTCAGGAATCCAGTCAGGATGGCCTGGAAAAAAAAAAGAATTTAATGGATACTGCTACTCTGTACACAATCTTCACTTGGTGGCATGAAGGTTTTAGAAGCTTCCACCCGTTAAGTTTGTTTTCTCACCTTGAAGATGTGCTTGAGGCTGTGCTCCGAGGGCGACGGCAGACACAGCATGCTGAAGTGGCGAATCAGGCGAGGGGTCACGGGGTTACGACCTCCGCCGGGCGGGGCACAGGCTGCACACAAGGTCACATCCTGGAACCAACAAAACATGATTTTAGAAGAAGAACTTTAAGAAGAAGAACTTTATTGCGCAACAATTGTAACGGGTACAATGATGTAACAAGGTCAGAAATACAGAAATAACAAATCAATGCTTAGACATACACTGTCAGTACTTTATGACAAGAAAAAATACTGTAAATCACTTTTAACATAGCGGCAGGAAAATATAGCAGTTGGGGGAGAATGGAGTAGGTCATGGCGCTTAATTTCAATGGTGGGAACAAACATTACTGTCTCAAATATTAGTGATCAAATATTAGCGATGATGAAATTTTAGCTGTTGACTAGTGACCGTTAAATCAGCTAAAATTAAGTTACAGTTAACAAATCAAGAATTACTGTAGCACTTTTCCTGTGCCAAAAGCTGTTGTCTGCTATATGTCAGGACCACCCCTGTGAGGTGTGGCCAATAACGAATTCTCTATGGAATGCATTCGTGAACTCTCACATACTTAGGTGGTTTTTAAAACATTTTCAAACTGAGCCCAATGCTACTGAACATGACTGTATAAAGCAGGCTCTGCTTCAGAAGCAGGCTCTGCCCTGAGGCATTGCCAAAATGTGCCATTCTAACCTTGATCTCTTTCCAGAAGAGTTTCTCCCTGTCGTAGAAGCCCCCAAAGTCCTGGTACTGCCGCAAGAGTTCAATGGGAGGCTGGGAGCCGTAAGTGTCCAACTTGGGCATGTTCAGGTCATCAATGAAGATGACTACCTTCTTGTTGATTGGTGCACCTGTGGACCAATCAACAGAGAGCAAGATTAGAAACTAGAGCAAGGTTAGAAAAATATGCCTCTGCTACTATAATGGTGGAATATCTGACAAGGACAACTTATTGGACATGTATGAAAATATGCCAAGACAAGGACCTATATCTAACAAACATCAAGACTCCAATGTAAAACATATATTTACTGTCAAACAAATAAGAACATGCCTCTTTTTTCTGAGGAGAGTTTGAAGTTTTTAAGGAGGACTATAGTGCTTTCCTACTCTAGCTGACACACAATCACATATAGAAGATGACCTGAAAAAGATTCTGGAATTCAAGTTATCATCCCTTAAACATCCCTTGTCTTGAATTAATCTTCTTGTGAAGACTACATCAAGACATCCTGAATTGTCTTAACCTCATTAACATATCCATTCAGAGTTTTGGTATAAAATCTAGTTCTACCAGATCTTTCTTTAGTCACTGACGAAAGTCAGCGGATTATATCCAGTTGCTTGAGTAACTATTTTTGGCGTATCTTACCACCTGGATGTCTAACCTTCATCAACGCATCCCTTAAACATTTTTGGGAAGAAAGGTATCAAACAACAGCATAGTATTACCAAGGATGTTCTTTCTCTTTTTCTCCAGTTTTCCCTCCACAATCTCCTGCGTGCGTTTACTGCTGGTCTGTGCGGAGAAGTTGATGGTGACCGGCACGTAGCCTTTGGGTTCAGCCAGGTCATTCAGAATAGCTCGGGCTATCACAGACTGGGGAGGGGGGAAGAGAAATCATGATGTTAACAATATGTATATTACACACTACATTGAAAGGAGAGCCAGGAAGGAACGGGAAGCCAACCCCACACAGAACATGACACTGATCCAATGTGAACATTGTGGACGGAGGTTCAAGGCCAAAATTGGACTCTGTAGCCACATGAGGACACATGCGACCCAACCCAATGATGGATGACTACAGCGGTCCTCGTCAGATTGACGGACAAACCAACATATTACACAGTACACTGTATGTCATGTATACATGTAGTGAGAGCATCAACATAACAACTTGTGGTGTGAAAATTGGTTGTAAATACTTTGTGTTACATAATTGGTGAGCATATATGGGGTTCAATAATATATACAAAGTTAAGGTACATGTATGTTCCAAGCTTTTGTATTGTTTATGTCCAAGACTAGTGGTTTTTAGAAGCCATTGCTTTCAGTAAAGTATATCATTCATATTCAGTCAAAGTACACCTAATGAAAACAACAATCATCTGAACAAGATACTTTAGGAATGAGAAAATAGTAAGGAATACTACAATTCATTGGGCACTGCTAGAGAAGCAAGGACCAGATCTTACATAAAATAATATCGTGGGAACCACTTATGGATGGAGACGCATCCAGAAAAAGAACCACTCTAAGCAACTGATAGAAGATACCGACCTGGAGAGAAATTCACTGCCTGAAGCTATGGAGAACAGAGAGAAGTAAAGAGGGTCAGGAAACAGCTCTGATGAAGCTTGATGGAGTGAGAGAGGGAGAGAGAGAGAGGGAGGGAGAAAAAGAGATTAAAGGTATTACTAACTTGAAGCTAGTTTACTTAGAGAGAAGTAAAGAGGGTCAGGAAACAGTTTGATGAAGCTTGATGGAGTGAGGGAGAGAGAGAGAGAGAGAGAGAGAGAGAGAGAGAGAGAGAGAGAGAGAGAGAGAGAGAGAGAGAGAGAGAGAGAGAGAGAATAAAAGTACTAAGCTAGTTTACTTAGACTTGATTACATTGAATCATTTCCTTCTAGCTATCTGGACATAGCACATAATCCCCTACCTTGCCCACACCAGTGGTTCCAGTGTACAGCACAGATCTTCCCACAGACAGCAGTTTCTCCAACAGGTAACCGAAGCGTACGGTATCGATGGTGGGAACCAGGATGTCGAAGAACGGAGCCTCGGGATTGTAGTTGAAGACAGGCACCCTCTTCTCCCAGATGTCCATCCGCTTGGAGTCGAAATCGATGAAGCAACTCCACAAGTCACCTCCAGCATACAACTATCAGGGACAACAATCACAATGTGCATTCCAAGAAATGATAAATGATAATATTGTATTTTATATCATTAGAAACTGGTCTAAGTGGAAAAGACCTGACAGAAATGATGTGTAACGAGAATACTGGAGAGACTTTGTAGACACTTCAACTCCTTCCCGGTTTTAAGTGGTTCAAAACCAACAGTCCTATGGCCGCACATGGGGCAATTTTCATTTTGAGGTCACCCGAGTTAGCACCGAATGGCAGCCGCTCCAGACCCTTGCGATCTAGTCCCACCAATTGTGTGCTCCTCGCAATTCAGCCCCTGGCTCCAAAGAGAGAGTAATCGGCCTATCCAATAATAATTATAATAATAATAATCATAATAAATATAATATTGATAATAATAATAATAAATATGTACCTTGGCATCAGGGTTGTCCTCCATCTGTTGACGCACAAAGGATTCAAAAGGGTCGAAATACTGCTCCAGGAGGTTCCCTCCCACCGACCATAGGTAGCAGAACACAAACACAGTACAGATGAAGGGGTGGAGCTTGGCAGGGTCCTGTTTCAGGTCTACATCCTTCCCAACCAATAGGAGGGACTCTAACAGGCAGCATAGGGTGTTCACCTTACTGATCTCAACCTGGAAAAAAACACGTGAGGTTTACAACCCAGCCTCATGCTTTGAAAGCAGGAGTATTGACTACATTGTACTTTATATATCCCACAACATATTGCTACAATGTACCAAAAGGACAAGATAATTTCAACAGTTATTGCTTGTCCCTGTGGTGAAGTGGTCTGCGCTTCTGTTACTTACCACATCTCGATCTAATTACTTGGGACCAGAAGGCCCGAGTTCAACTCCCGGGTAGGACACCTCTGGACAAGAGGCGCAATGAGTCATACCAAAGACTAGCCCCCTGCTGCAGTGATTGCACCACAGTGTGGCTCAGGGCCATGAAATGGGGATGGGCACCGCCCTATACACCTTATGGTGTGGGAGGATTTTAACTTTAACTAATCATTTAAAATGTCAGAATTGTCCTCAAGTCAATTTCTTTTGTTTCAATGTTTCGGGCGATCTTCTCAGATTAACCCCCAGCACCTTATTTTAGTCTGGCTCAGAAAGAGTATGCATCGCAAGTATAAAGAAAGACTACGTTTGTGAAGGTTAGACATCCAGGTGAACAATATATAAGGAGTTATTCAAACTCTACAACTGGATAAATATTCGGAGATTTATAAAGAAAGACTACATCAGTTTTGTATGGACTAAATTTTTGTTACTCGAAGGGTCGCTGATCAGATTGCAATGGACTTAGCAACTTTTTGGGCACTGCCTTGAGACCCTGAAGTAGCCGTTTGGCTATCAATTCTCTTTTGCTTACAGGGTTTGGCTTCAGGGAAAGATTACTGACATTAAATGGCAGACGAATAAGGAACAACATTATAGCAAATGTTTGTGCAATGTAAAACAAAGCATGTGCTGACCTGTGAGATGGCCTGCACACATTTCTTGTTGACGAACTGCAGACCCTTCTCCACGTACTGGTCGAACAGCTCCATGATGTAGGCCTGGGTCTCCTCCTTGAACTTGGACCCTCGTTCCGCCATCCACTTCTGGACGTAGGGCCTCCACATCAGCTCATCAGGGTCCACATACACCATGCCACATCTGTGTGGAACAATAATTACAATTACCTTATATCAATGTCAACATTCCTGTGGCTAATATGCAAATCAAATGACGGTGATCTTTAAATTGTCCCAAGTATGCAAATATGGTAAACTTGTTTGCATACTTGGGATAACTTACAAGACATGTAGATGGTTCTTTGCCAGTCAAACGGCAACTGCAGTGCTTACCTGCTGACAGTGGCAGGTGATGCCACAGCTAAGTCTTGCACTTCAAACACCATGTGAATCCACGGCGACAGCTTGATCCGCTCGCTGTTGGCCAGACACAGCATTTTGTTGTCGTCCAGCACAGTGTTCATGTTCTCAATCCACAGGGCGTCGACAGGGCCATCACAAATCACCCACTTGTGGTCTTCACTCGTGTCACTTGATGCTTCTCTTACCTGGATGGGGGGAAATGTACTCAGTCTTGTAAAAATGCCAAAATATTCACAAGTAAATGTAGTATGTTCCCTGTTTAGGCCTAGTAATCTGACAACTTTGACATTTCCCTTACATGGATGGAGGGAAATATACTCAGTCTTGTGAAAATGCCAAAAGATTCACAAGCAAATGTAGTGTTTTCCCTGTTTAGGCCTAGCAATCTGACAACTTGATGCTTCTCTTACCTGGATGGCAGAAATGTACTCAGTCTTGTAAAAATGCTAAATACATTTGCAAGCAAATGCAACTGTATTCCCCATTCAGGTCGAGTAAATTAACTTTCCTACACGATATAGATTTTGTAAAACGGTTATACTGAAAATTATGAAAAGACAGGAATAAAGACGCGCTTGGACAATTAAGGCAGCTGGTTTCCTGAAGAAAAGAGCAAATTATATGGTTATTTGGGTACAATCGTTCCATGCAAAGGTAATTCAGCACCAAGGACAGGGAAACTTAATGTATGTTTATTGCATTTAGACCTACGGCAAGGTGTGCTGTAGCTATGGTGATACATTAAAGAGACCAACTACATGTAGGTTTGGCACTTTTTTTCTCAGTATTAGGCCACATCATTTTAATTTATTGGTTAACAGAATTTAAAAAAAAATATGCTAGATTGGAAAATCAACAGGAAAACAGAATCTCAGAGGAAAGTTTGTACTTTGGTGCACACAATTTCAGGGAGTGAACAGGGTCAGGTGCAAGTTTTCACCCCAGCCTTCTGTTTTCATGATTTTTTTGTTGCTAAAATTTAAAAAAAAAATCTGTTAAGTGAACCAAAAAATAAAATTGGTGTGGCCTTATAATGATGTGTGTACTTACACAGATGCCCATGAGTCCGTCCTTCCACTCCAGTGTGAGTGGGTCCACCTCCCCGTACAGCTCGCCCATGGTGATGGACTTGGGGTTCAACGTGTACAACCTCACCGGCTGGTACTGAGGGTTGCCCAGATCTGCAACCAACATCAAACCAAACAATTACATTAAGACTCTCCAATAAATTTGGATTTGGATTTATTGGAATTGCAACAGTGCAATACACGTGGGACACAGGCAGCTATTGCTGATGTTGTGACCCCCACACATAATGTACCCGATTTTTACACTTGGGTGGAGTGGGGAAAATCGTGTTAAGTGCCTTTTTTCCCAAAGGCACAAGATAGGTGGCAGCAGGAGATTCGAACCCGGCACCTCTTGGTTCTGAGTTGAAAATCCTGCCGTTACACCACACGACCCCACTGGATGTAAATCCAATAAATTGAGTGTTATCTTTGAGAAATCAAGGTTATGAATCATACATAAACTAACATCAGGATGGTACAAGGCCAGACTTTCAGACCAGAATATTGTGAAAATTACAGGTGTGATGTTAACAATTTTTGGACATGAAGACTCTCCAATGAGTTGAGCGTTATCTTTGAGAAATCAAGGTGACTCAATCAGTAGACGTGGAATTATTGGTTCCTCAGTATATCAGAATCTGACATAACATTTCAGTAACTGTTAGCTTACGTCCACTCCAATAGTTGCCAGTAGGTGAGTAGGAGAGCATATATAAGCTAAAATCAGCATGGCACATGGCTAGACTTTCAGACCAGAACATTGTGAAAGTTGCTCATCACTGGAAGATTGGCCCCCTAGTGGGGCTAAAGGGCATCTCAATAATCTCAATAAACTCAATAAACTCAACTCAGCTAGATCTGAAAAAATGACTTCGTTCCTGAGGTGTCGCCAAAAATTCTACTCTAAAGAGTTAAAAGCAGGACTGACCAAGACATAGTCATCATTAAACAGTGCAAAAAATGTTTTAAAAAAATCTCAGCCCCTGAGGCGTAGCCAAAAAAAAAATCTACTCCACAAGTACATGTTGAAAGCAGAACTGACCAAGTTCTTTCAGTTTCCCTAGCGTATCTGCCAGGGAGTGTAGAACGGTCGTCTTTCCTCCACCGGTCGGTCCCACCAACATCACGCCGTGACGCACAAGCATCGTCTCAAACAGCTGGATGACCTTTTTCACGAATGGCGGCAGCGGCTGGCAGTTCTTGGCTTCAATGCTCTCTTCTATCGTGGCCTGCAGTTGACCGTAGTCGTGCTCTGGGATTTCTACGCCAGGGAACAAGTCCTGCAGAATGGCCTAAAACAGCAAAAACAACAACGAAAAGAAACATGTAAGCTTTACAGTGTTGGTAGAAAACGTATTGTTAAGTGATTTTTCTTTATCATTTATGTTGGATCAACATACTGAAAATCTTTTTGGGTGTTTTTGCTTTCGCCATTTTTGCATTTACCGTCACCACAAATTCATGACTTAAAACACAGCAAGAACTTTTTCCTCTTACCACAAAATGAAACGACCACGAAAGTAAATGCTTTTAGAGTACATGTGTTATTTACAACTCCCAACCTTACACTCTAAATTTTATAACTAGCTGTATTATCATCACACAGGCATACATTAAATCCATAATACAAGAAACTAAGTATGGCAATTTGAATTTAGAACCTGTACATACCTGGAAAAGCTGGGCATCGTTTTTCAGGAACTTCGGCAAGTTGGAGTCGCGCAGGGCTCGGATCAGCACGACCTCCTCGGGTTTGTCTGGGTTTTCTCGCTTCAGCGACCCCGCCATGACCAGGACAGACTTGACAGCTCTCATCCCGAAGTCATAATGGTCCTGCTGAGACAGCTGCTCGGAACACAGCTTGTACATCTGCACCATCTTCTTAGCAAGGGGTCGGGACGACTCAAACCCTTCAGAGTACAGGATCACCTCTGCAATCAGACCTAAAGGACAGAAACGGAAAACACAAGGTGAATGAAGGAAAGGATAGAGTACGGACACAAGAAACCTCCAGACACTCTGAAAGTCTGAAAACAAAACCTCTGTATATGGTGGTAATAACTCTCACAGAAGAATGCAGTTTGGCAAAGAAGGAGTTAACTCTAACCATAGTCTGGCACCATCATGGCGAAAGGCCTGAAGAGAGCCTTCAGATTGTCGGGTAGCTCTGTGCGGCCGGCGTAACCTGGGTTCATGGTGATGAAGGCAGCACATGTCGGGTCCAGCTTGATCTCACGCCCCTCAAACATGAAGCGGGAAACCTGCAATCAATCAGGACAAGACGTTAGGAATAAGATCAATAGAAATATGATGCACAAAACATTCAATTACTGCAAAATGTAAACTTTAAAGATCTTTTCAATCAAAAATTTTTGCTACAGTTTTTCATCTTTGAGACACTGCCAGGGGGTAAGCATTTCAGCTGCTATTTTAGTATTTGACTGGCAAAGAACCATCTACATTACTTGTAAGTTAAAGTGTCCCAAGTATGTAAATTAGTTTATCCTATTTGCATACTTGGGACACTTTAACTTACAACTTTAAATGACCATTGACATCATTTGCATCTTTACCTTGGCTGTTTTGGCATTCCTGATGGTGAGCAGCTGTTGAGCAATGACAGACAGCACCTCGATGTCGATTCTGTTGAACTCGTCGAAGCAGCACCAGGCACCGGACTGGGCCAGGCCGGAGAAGAACCGACCCATCATTTTGAAGTCCAGACCTGCAGAAAACACCATAAAACTTGGATGAGGTTTTTCCTATCATTTCATCATATCTTATATCTTTTTTTTTGCATTATTCCAGTTTTAACTTTTTTCCTTTGCACTAATAGCTAACAAAAAAGCGCCATGCTTTGCCCTCAGTCTGAGGTTCAACCGATTTACCTTCGTTTTTTAATTTTCATTTAACTTTAAGATTTGATTCATTTACCATTAAACTTGTAAACATAACCTACAACAAGTGGAATCAAAAGTCATTACATAAACATTAATGAAGATTTGATAATGTATATTGCATAGTTCTGAACTATTTCGTGGCATCGTGCGGTGCAATCGGTAGAGTGTTTCGCCCAGAACCGAGAGGTCCCAGGTTCGAAACCCCGATATGCCACGATGTTGTGCCCTTGGGAAAGACATGTTACACGACTTTCCTCACTCCACCCAGGTGTGAATGGGTACCTGACTTCAGTTGGGGAAGGTCGTATTGAGGTCACCTGCTGGCGCCGAATGGCAGCCACCCAGACCCTTGCGACAGTTCCACAAAGTGCAAGTGTGGAGCAAATATGTATCTGTTCTGTATCTGTATATGATTGTAAACCCTGCAGCAATTCAGCACTGGCTGCCATTGCACGAGTAATTTCTGACCAATAAATCATAGTTCAGAACTATTTTCCTTTAAGAACTGATTGGTTTACCTTCAGAACAGTTGAAGACGACACACTGCTTGGACAGTGCCTTGGCGAGATCCTTGGTGGACTCCGTCTTGCCCGTCCCTGCAGGGCCAGCTGGAGCCCCGCCCAGGTCTAGCTGTAGGGCTCCCATCAGGCACAGGTAACACTTGTCCTGCAACAACATACATCATGTCAGAACACATGTCACACCAAAACAAGTTTTAACCTATCCCTGTTATAGCCGGGCCCAGCACACAAGGTATGTTTCAGGATCCCTGATAAAACCGGGTTTTTAAGATAAGAAAGTTAGTTACATGTAGAAATTTTTATCTTATTTTTGAAAATCGAAATTATATCATATTTAAGAATATCAAAAAGGTAACTATTGTTTCAGAACTTTTCAACAAGTATGTAAGAAAAAGGACATCTTGTCAGAACACATGTCACACCAAGACAAGTTTTAAGTTACTATGAAATTCAAAATCAACAATTCTAGCATATTTAAAGAATATCAAAAAGTAACATTTGTCCTGGAACAACACACAGGGTCAGAACACATGTCTCACCAAAACAAGTTTTGATATGCAAAAACTACTGAGAAATTGTATTTTCTTTCTATCTAAAATCATATCATATCAAAGAATATCCAAAAGGTAAATTCTTTTTTTAATTTCAAATTTCTAGGACAGGTTCTGTTAGCAATGGATGCTTCTCTCAACCCCAAGTCATTCAGCACCAGGGACAGTTACAGCCCTATGCAAAGGAGCATGTAGTCTTAAGACATATAGACTTGTGTACAGACCTACCACAGATTGTAACATATTCGGCACTATTTTCACATCATACAATGCAGGAAAACTATATCATCTCTTCATATTGCATTTTCAATAATTGACAAATGTTGAAAGGAAATGTTAAAATGTGCTTACAGTGAGAGGTGTGATGACCAAACGTGGACAAGCGCCGAGGTACTCGTGACCAGAGATGTAAAAGGAGGATGAGCAGCGTACGACGCTGTTGTCCAGGTCCAGGTCCCAGTAGTAACGCAGCACTTTCTGCCAGTCAAAACTGTTCACACTTTCAACCTATGGAGAAGGACAATACTGGCTTAGAAAAACTGAAGCATGTAACTCCAAACTGGTGAAGGGATTTTTAAAGACCCATGAAGTGTGCCCTGGCTTCATGATAATCTGTCAGATGTATGCAGCAAAACTGAAGCATGTAACTCCAAACTGGTTAAGAGATTTTTAAAGACCAATGAAGTGTGCCCTGGGTTCATGATAATCTGTCAGAGGTATGCAGCAAAACTGAAGCATGTACAACTCCAAACTGATGAAGACCCAAGTGTGCCCTGTGTTCATGTTCTTCAGAAAATACACTGCAAAGAAGCAACATCAGTGTAGCAATGGAAAATTAAATCAATTTGGAACTCCAGCCTATAACACTGAAATGCTTTATCCATGTTTATGGGGTTTTTTAACGAGTACACATAAGATGGAGATGAAACCAAGGTCATATTACACTTTATGTATAATCATTGTCCTGTTGTATTACTGAATGACTTGACGTTCATTCCACCCTTACCTCTGCATTGACCATGTCAGTGACGATGTCACGTGCGTGGACATCAATAGTGATGAGGGCACCCAAGATGTTACGAGTCAGTTTAGGCAGCTCTCCGCGGACCAGTTCGGCCAATCGGTTCAGTTGCTGAAAAAAAAAAACACGACACATTAAAAAACATCAACATGTACAATGTATGTGTCATCCATACAGTATGTGCTTTATGTGTCCTGCCTACCTGCCTACGTGCACAGGCCAGACACTGGCCCCTTGCTTTCCAGGTGGATCCTCCCAGAAGTCCTGTCCCTTGCCCTAGCCTCTGCTTCCCAAATATTTAACCCAGATTTATGTGTAGTACCGGTACAAATCAAAGAGTAACAATGAGAAAGATGTCACTAACCGCGAAGTTTTTGTCCTCCTGTTCCTTCAGTGCTTTCTGTCTGTCCCCGTCACAGGTTAGTGCTTCGGTCAGATCACGGCACCACATGGTCTGAGAAACATTCAGGACAACCTGGAACATCGGAAAAGAAACAGTCAATCTCACATACATGTGCTGGGTATATCGATGTTGATGTATATTTATGTTGCCCAGATGCAGCCCAGTTTGATGATCTCATCAAATCTGCCCCTAAGGCTTTGCCAAAAAATGTCACAATCACTACTAAGACAAACTTCACTCTATCTGGTACACAAATCAATATTTGCTATGTACTGTTGCCATGTCTGACACCTATATCCACCTACATAGGTCAATTTCTCCATAAATCTTTCGAAAAGCGCGACAGAATTACCCATACATGACTATATTGTAACCCATATACTGGTTTCAATTATATTTTGTACTTAGAATTGTAGGATAGATTAGCCTCATCTTATAGTATTGTTGATTTAATGCAATACATTGTACCATGTACGATTGTTGAGCAATAAAGTTCATTCATTCATATCTTAAACACAAACAATCATAATCTTAAACTTAGTCTTGTGATAATTGCAAAATAAGGTACAGACCTGAGAAGCGTGGTGGATGACCCACTCATGACGCGGCCGCGTGGTGAAGTCGTTAATGGAGCTCTTGGTCAGTTTGCGGAGTGACGACACCATGGCTTCCTCCACTTTTCCTAGCCACTCCTCAACATTTCCTCTAGCCTTCAAGCCCTGGTGGGGAGAAAAACATTGGATTAAGACAGTGTTAAGCATGGGATTTACCCCCATATCTCAAGTCATCCGTGAGAGGAGACTACGTTTTGCTGGTCATTCATGGAGGAGTAAAGGAGAGATCGTCAGGGACGTCCTCCTGTGGGCACCAAAACATGGACATGCAAGTGTAGGCAGACCTCACACGACATGCATACAGCAGCTCTGTGAGGATGCAGGATGCACAACAGAAGAATTGCCAAGAGCAATGGAGGATGAAATGACAGATGATTTTAAAACCCTACATGGACGACTGCTAAATGAATCTAGTGAATATTTGTCGTACCCTGCCCAGCGGCACGCTCTCTCCCTCAGGTGACACCATAGCCAGGATGTCGTTGGTGCTGACGGTTTTGGGCCCATCACCATCTTTGTCCCCGGTGGGTGTGGTCTTCCCGTCTCCAGGGGTAGCAGCCTGGGTCCCAAACTCAAGACGTGCTGTAATAAATCAACATAGTTACTTGAGCTTAAAGGTCACAAGTTTAGTAGCCTGATAGCATGAAGTTCATATCCCACTTATGACAGCATGTATGCTACAAGCACAGCACAAAGGTCATTCTGAAATGTACCCTTTTAAATCAAATGGTTTATTGTCACAAATAACTTGGCAATGGCATCAAAGCAAAGGTTACAAGACTATTCTTGTAGTTGAATCAATTGATGAGTTCAATCCCACTTCTGACACCATGTACTTGTGTATGCTGCAAACACAGCACAAAGGTCTTTGTGAAATGAAGAAGCAAATTTACCAATGGCATCAAAGCACTTCCTGAGATGAGGCTGCACAGCGTGTGGGTTCCTCGTCTGTGCCAGGATCTCCAACAGCTCATCGTTTGACAAGAAGTAGAACCTACAAATAACAGAAACCAAAAAATTAATTCAAATTTGAGCGAGGTCACAAACTTTTGTCAGTTTGTAGATATACAATTATGTACCTTTTACACAGCTATCTACAGGAGCCCAACTTTACTATGGAAGCCGGTTGAATTATGTAATTTTTCCAAATCAAATAACACTAGAGAGAAGTGTAACATAGTTGATCAAAAAGCTTCCTGTAATGGTTTGCAAGATGCATTATCTTGTTGTTTTTGAATTAGATAAAGGAAATCTTAAGTTAAAGATTGTTGAAGAGTCTGACGATATTATGAATTTCTAATGCAAGACTCTTAGAGGTACATGTATTTCTAATGTTCTGATGTAAGTATCTAAGGTTACCTGGGGAAGACCACTCTCTTTGACTCCAGGTACTGCTCCAGACACTTCTGGATCTGCTCTAACAGGGCGTTGTTGTTCTTGAAGGTCTCCAGCAGACCAGGCTGGGTGCCGGCGCGCAGTGCATTGGGCAGACGGTTCACTTTCCTCATCACTTCCTTCCATGACTACAACAGAAACAAGAGAAATGGTGTTTTTAATAATGGTTTATTGGTCCGAAATTACCTGTGCAATGGCAGCCAGTGCATGGAAAAAGTGATGTTTTTTACTGTCAGGGCCTGAAGTTACTGTACATGCAGAAATGTTCGTGGTTTTCGCGGTGATCGTTTCACCGTGAACTTAAATCCACCGCAAACGTTCAACACTGTAGCAGTATGAGATTATAGCGCTACCGCGAACTTAAAACTACCACGAACACTCTATATTCGCCTTAAACGCGAAATAAGAACCATGCAAACTTAAATGCATTCACAGTACCTTGTCAACTGTCATGAACATCTTGGCCTCTGCTGGGAGCTGTCTCTGGATGTCAGGGGCGCTGAAAATGGACTCCAGATAGAGCCAGTTCCGCTGGCATGTCATCCACTCATCCTGAAAGAACAAAACAAAAGCACACTTTAGCACACTGAAGTAGCTGGTTGGCAGCCAGTTTCCTATTGGTTTCAGAGTTAGGCAGCAGGGAGAAGGTTTGAACTTAATAGGAGGAAAATAGATCGTTTTCACTTAGGTTTACCCTCTTTCTCTTGCATTTGAATCAAGAAGCCTCCATCTATTTTTGATTAAATAAGATTCAATTTGTTATATAAACATAGAATAAACAAATACCTGTACCCTGGCATTAGAAAAAAAATTAATAATGTAGTTAAAGGAAAGCTGGAAAAGGTAATTTTCATGGAACAGCTTCAACGCACCAGGGTGTCGCTGAAGAGACGCAGGTTTCGATCCCACTCCTCCACGCGAGGCTTGATGGGCCCGACGTGGCGCGAGCTGGCGATGGTGGACACGTTCACGATACTGTCGTCCAGAACAACCTGGATGTCGTCTGTTCCGCCCAGGATGAAGACGTCTTTAGAGTCGCGATGTGGCAGGACGATGAACTCTGTTGTTTTCCACGAGTCTTCCACCTAGAATGAATAGACAGATATTACGATAAGCAGCTTTGTATTTCCTTCTTAAAAATGAACTACAGCCACTTCAGAGTTACATGTAGCATTTATGAAATGAAACAAAGACAATAGTGGAAATGCCATAAACTTTGAGGCAGCCACCATCTTTGGTCGGTACTTCTATCTGGTCTTCGGTAACACTAAAATCAACCAGGATCCTACCAAAAACAACCTTAATGAAAAGAAATAGGTCTAAACCTAACTTTGCCCCTTGACAGCAATTTACATTAACATATTTAAAATCAACCCAATCCTTTTTGGATTAAAGAACTTTTCCAGGATTTCAGTGGATTTTGGTACATTTCTGAGTTTTGTGAGACCCTCTTTATTTTTCTCTTCTTTACGGCTTTTCCTGCATAATCATGATTGTAATGTTCTTCAACATGGTTTCCAGGGGATTTCACTACATTTGGGTGTTTAGTGACAGCCTTCAATCTACCCTACATTACAAATCTTCCTCTGTACAATCCTTACCTTCTTCAGCATGGTTTCCAGTGCTGCTTCTCCTGAAGCCTGACCAGACACCTCCTCAAGTTCAGTCTCATGGTCAAACGCCTCAAGGTCAACCAGCTTCTCCAAGGTCAGGGGCTCCTCGGGAGTGAACTTGTGGTTGAGGATGGTCTCGATGATGTCCCAGTGACGCTGCTTCAGGGCAGGGTTCCTAAGGTTGGTGATGGTTGGAACCTGGGGGAACATCATGTACAAGGAACTTAGAAACTATTACAGCCCTGACTTCAATAACTAGCCTGAAACAGCGTTTTTTTTTAAGTTGCAAAAAAACCAACATAATTGCCAAAATGCCGCAAATGAACGTGAACTAGACGTGAACTAGACTACAATAATAGTCACCAATAGGTCCCCATTATTGTCAAAAGGCGACATTTATTCTGTAAAAAGTAATCCGTCAGTTTCAAGGTTTCTAAAGAATCTATAAACATATATCATACATGTATATCATATATGAAGACCATGTAAATATGTTGCATGCCAGTGTGACCACAAGGGAAAATTTGTCGAAAATTTGCAAAGTCATTGCCATTTTTTGTCACCAACAGGTCGCAGTCCAGTGTGATACCCACTTTATACAGACAAGCCTCAAACAATATTACACTCCCTTTGAGTTTTTAACCCTCCAGGTGTCACAGGCCATTTAAAATGGCCCAATCCCTGTTGCTCAAATGTTAGGGTTGTTTAAAACGGTCCTTGAATCAACACTATGATTACTAGGTCCTGTCATTCAAAAATTATATTTCTGATGTTCAAGATTTATCAAAGATTTTGTTTTATTCTATTTTATTTCATTTTAGAAAAACATATAAGTGTTCCCAAAGAATTAGAGTAAGGTAGAAGTTGGGCTCAAAGACCACCCTGGTATGAGTGAAATTCTCCAAACAATACCTTTTTCAATGTCATAATCATACACAAGTTTTGCATTAAGAACTGGAGAAAGCTGAAGGTTAGTTTGTATCATTCTGGAATTAAAATGAAAAAGTGTATGTGAAATAACTATGACTAAATCAAACAATTTTTTTCAAAGGAGGTCACTGTTTCTGTTTTAACTGGTTTATTACCATACTGCACATTTATTGTTGCAACATGCAAATTGCCTGACATTTGAGCATTAGTGTATTGACACTAAAAAAAATTCATGTATATCTTGAGACCGTACAGATAGTTTTACCCACCTTGTCCCTCATGGACTCCACCTTCTCCTTGAGGAAAGGTACCACACTGTTGGGCGGCAGACCCTTCTCTAGCTGGTACACAGACTTGGTGTACTTGGTCACCACTTGGGTCAGGTTCTCTGGGTCAATAGCCTCAAACTCCATCTGAAACAGACAATCCAACATTATTAACAAAACTGTTTCCATATCAATGAAGCAGGCAACTACTGACCACCGTCTTGGTGGTCCTTTTAGCATTTCAATGGATAAACTAAAAAATATACAACATTTTATCAGCATATTTTTAAGTATTCTTTTGGTATTCTCTTCTTTGACCATACCGCAACAGTATTTGATGAAAATTAGTTCCACTCTACAAGGAAAATATGCAGACTATTATAAGCAAGTCTTTAATGCCTTGTCACAGAGCAGATAAATTGATTTGCTGTGCTCTCTTGATCATTGCGTGGTTTCTAGAGATGCTAAATTTTTAGAGATTGGTTCGTGTTCTGAGCTCCCAGAGCCCTGTTTAATTTGATTGGGAACATTTTCAGGTGAAAAATATGCTTTAGTCTCAGGTGATTTTTGAATTCAGCAACCTTCTGGTGATCAACAAATATGGCTGAAGCTCGTCGACTGTGTGACAGGTGCTAAAAGTGAAACACAAACCTTTAAAACTGTCTTAGGCCACACAAATTTAATTTTTTGGTTGACGGACTGGGCCAGCCTTGTGCTTTCGTGATTTTTTTTAAATTTTTTTTTTTGGAAAATAAAAATTCGTTAACCAAGAAATTAAATTGGTGTGGCCTTAGCATACAATAGTGGCGATGGACCAGTTTACCTCAAACCACTCTTTGAGCAGATTGTCCCACTCCCCAATGGAGACCCACAACAGTTGCTTCAGCTTCAGCTCAGCATGGGCCTCCTCCAGTTCATCAAACCTCGTAACTTCAACCTACAGAAACAAGGTTTATAAGAGATTAAAATCCATATCATATTTCTTTCTATACATACTAGTACTAGGAACACATATACAGGTAACCACAATAATGTGACAATTGATTCCTATTGGTTTAAAAGACATCCTGTCATAGGATGCCTACGGTCGACGATATATGATTCATACTATTATAATGGAAGCTTAACTTTTAAGGAACTGTATAGCACCAGGCTTTAATAAGGATGAAGGAATAAATAGATCCACTGCTTATATCATGTCAATATATATCAAGTGACCGTCCCAGGTGGAGATACACACTGTCCAGACATCTCAAATCAGGAGAAGCCAGACTGATGCACAGCGCAGAAGAAAAGCGGATCCGCAGAAAAGAGCTTTGCAACAGAACTGAGTCAGCTTACAGATGTGATTTTTGTGGCAGAGACTGCCATTCTCGCATAGGGCTGTTTAGCCATAGTCGATGCTGTAGGGCTGTTGTAAATTAGGATTTTACCATGGTCAATACTGACCGACGGAGGCCATATATATATATATATATATATATATATCATGTCAATATATATAGATTACTGACACATGCTATGAGCCATGGATCAAATCTGGTAGATAGCCTATGGCGTCCTCCGGCTCTGCTCTGGCTTACCTTAAAGTTTTTCTGGTACGTCTTGTATTGGAAGGCTCTTTTCTGTAGGTCCTCCATTTGTCCCATCATGTTTTGGAGACGCACAATGGTCTTCTCCTTGTCAGAGCCGATGTCTAGGATATTTGGATCCTGAAGAGAAAAAAAGGCATTGTGAAGTAGGATATGTAGTTCAGCACCAAGGACAGGTGCTGCTGAGATTTTCGGCAATGGCTCAGGGGCAAAGTTGTTAGTATAGTACGGTGATTTGAGTTGGCAAATATTCTAAAAATTCAACAAATGCATTCACTAGGCTACGCCTTGCAGAAATGATGGCCGTCTTTTATACATAGTTGGGAAGAATTTGACTGCTTGGGCTTTAGTTTGTACACACTTTTACAGCTGTTTTCCAGTTTTTGATTCTATACCTGTGTACAATTATTTCACAATCATATCAACCTGCAAAACAAATTTAGAGAAGTACATGAAGTTGTTTCTCACCTGTGCTTCCTGCTTGACCGTGCGGACCTCCTTTCCAAGCTCTGCGATGTCCTTGTCCATGTGTGTGCAGAACTTGTCGATGTTGGCATCTCTCTCACTCACGGCTTTGTCAATACAGTTCCGTACTCCTGTTTTGTAGAAGAAAGAATCGTGTGGTGAGGGAAAGTTGAGTGACTTACTAGTTTGCCATGGTGTCTGAAAGTTCATCTTACACATTCTTGTTCTTTCTTTAGTAGAAAATGTCCATTCCTTTCAAACAAGGCATTAAGAAGATGAAAGACTTAACCCTCTGAGATGTAAGTGACCTCTGACAGAACATATCTAAACTGCACTAAAAAATCACACACACACAAAGAAACAGACAAGCCCAAAACACAGACAGGCTGATTCAAAAATACCTGAAACAGTTGAGCGCAGGGTCTGGTACACAGCAAAGTCCTCGGGCGGAGTCGGTACCCTGTATTTCTCAATCAGGTTGTACATCTCTGTCACAATGCTGGCCTCGTCATCTAGTCCATCAATCTGTACATAGTACACACACACAATAGTTTAGTTCTGGAATATAACCTACTTGGAGTGTCCCTGTGGTGTAGTGGTCTGCGCTTCTGGTACTTACCACATCTGGTTCAAATTACTTGGACCAGAAGGCCCGGGTTCAAGCCCCAGGTTAGGACATTTCTGGACAAGAGGCACATTGAGTCATACCAAAGACTTTATAAAAATGGTACACACTTCTGAAACAGTATGGAAGTTAAACACACTCCACACTGCCAGTGGACTAGCCCCCTGCTGCAGTGATTGCAAACAGTGTGGCCCAGGGCTATGAAACGGGGATGGGCACCGCCCTATACATCAATTATGGTGTGGGAGGATTTTAACTTTAACTAATAAAACCTAGTTGTACCAGATCTTTCTTTAGCCACTGATGAATGATAGCGGATGCTGTCTGAAACGTCTGACTGTTGAAAAATTTTATCCAGTTGCTTCAGTAACTATTTTTGGCATATCTTATTACCTGGATGTCTGACCTTCATCAACACACAAAATATTGTTTTCGACACTCTTGACAACTTAGATGTTATACCATGGTCAAACAGTTATTCTTTTCTATGGACAGAAATGTGTAACTAAGATATAAAAGAAGCAAGTATTTTTATCCTTTTTTTCTGTGGGAAATTTATTTGCCTGGTTTCTTTGACATTTTACAAAACATGATTTTTACAACTAAAAAGACAACTTTTGAGATTACTTAATATGAATGGCCCCACCCTTGAAGTGTTGCCAAAAACTGAGAAGTTTGTAGCTTCAATATAGAACTGTCTTGTATAAACCATTAAATGTATCCCACACAAAAGAAGCATGTCTTTTTTTAAAATGATTTTCTACCTTTTTTTGTGGAAACTTTGTTTGCCTGGTTTCTTTGACATTTAACAAAACATGATTTTTACAACTAAAAAGACAACTTTTGAGTCTACTCAATATGAATGGCCCCACCTTTGAGGTGTCGCCAAAAAAACTGGGACTGTGAAACTCACCCTGTCCTGAATCTCATCCAGGAAGGTCAGACTCTCCACAAACTCCACCGTGGTGGTGGGAACGATCTCCAGTTTGTACTGGGCGTCTTGAGACTCCGCGATCACGGCGTCCATCTTCTTCTTGGACAACACTGGCAGCAGCTCATTGATCACCTGGAAAAAAAACATCAGAAGTATTTCACAACTGAGTTAACATTTGGTAATTTTATATATTTTTTTTTTTTAATGAACTCCCTCAGTGCAAGGCCGTAGGGGGGCACTCATCAAAGCACTGAACTAATTTTTACTGTAGCAGCATCTCTTCGCCCTACATGTAGGTCAGAAACATCAATGCTCTAGACAAGCATGACTTCACTGACCCATTAGGAGAAGCGAGGGTTACGAAGGCTGCTCGGAAAATTCCCTATCCCAAATCTTCAAAATCGTTAGAAAGGACAATATATGTAATATAAAAGGTTACAATAACGAATTTTGGGGATTTACTATGATGCTTTTGTACCTGATGTTAATTTGTACTGTTGAGCAATTTAATCATAATCATCATTTACGTAGAATCTGTTGTACAGAATGGAAAAGCATAAGTGAAAAAGTGAAAAAAGACTGAAATGGTCTAAAATGAGCCACAAAAATGTCCTACATTAGAAGTATGCTTCATATTTAGCAATGATCTGCAGAATAGCAATTCTTATGACATCGTTGAGTAAAGACTGTTCTGAAATCTCAAAAAAAGTTTCAGTTACATCAAAATTGACAGAAATTTGGAGCTGTGTTATTAGTTAAAATGTCCTTACATCCAAGCAGTGGAGCGGAGATGGGATCAGTTCGCTCTTGAGTTTCTTGGCGTCCACCATCAGCATACCCAGGGCCTGCTGCACGGCAATAGCAACTGCCTCACGATGCTGGCGGTGGTAGCGCTGAAGGGACTCCCCAAAGAACGCCACGTCTGAAGAATATGTCATAACATTAATTGTAAACTAAAGATCTTTACAACAAAGCAATTACAGATTTATCGTGGCATCGTGTGCCGCAATCGGTAGAGTGTTTCGACCAGAACCGAGAGGTCCCGATATGCCCCGATATTGTGCCCTTGGGAAAGGCACTTTACACAACTTTCCTCACTCCACCCAGGTGTGAATGGGTACCTGACTTCAGTTGGGGAAGGTTGTATTGAGGTCACCTGCTGGCGCCGAATGGCAGCCTTACAGACCCTTGCGACAGTTCCACAAAGTGCACGTGTGGAGCAAATATGTATCTGTTCTGTATTATATGATTGTAAACCCTGCAGCAATTCAGCACTGGCTGCCATTGCACGGGTAATTTCTGACCAATAAACCATTATTATTATTATTATTTAGATGGCAGACTTCATCCCCCTTACCCATACCGTTTTGTGACACTTCTTCACAGTCCCATTGCACTGAGGATGTGTGGCAATGGTGAGGGGTCTGTCTATGGTACTGAAACTGTGGTAAGTTTCAAAGTTGAGTTATTGATAAAGTATTGGCATTTTAGACTAAAATGAAAATTTCTCTGGAACATTAATAAATCTATGGTTTTAGTATACAAACCAGGTTTTTTGTGTGGGAAAATGTGTGGAGTTCTAGAGATTTTTTTATTGGCTTCCTGATGGGCAAAATTACTATAAGACAAGTCACAGGTGAAGTCTGTGGCCACATGCAACCTAGTAGCATCCCTGGTCAATCAGAATTTTATGCTCATCAGACGATCTGCTCCATAGGGTATGGGGGAGCATGATCAGTGCATAGGGGTGAAGCACCCTTGTTCCCATCTTTAGAAAAAGCCATGCATACCATGGTCTTGCTCTTTGATGGCTGCAAGGTCCAGAGCTTCATTCTCCTGGAAGAAGAGCCTGAATGGTTCCAGGGCCTCCGCATACTGACTGGCTGCAGCGAAGGCTGCACTGATGGATTCCTGAAAAACAACACAAAAATGTTCTCAGACTGGAGATTGGATCTATTGGATCAAAAAGCGTTTGCCTCTAGTTTCATGTAATTCTCCCCAAAAATTTTCTATCTTGGGTAGATGAATGTATGC
Source organism: Branchiostoma lanceolatum (assembly GCA_035149815.1). Classification (NCBI taxonomy): domain Eukaryota; kingdom Metazoa; phylum Chordata; class Leptocardii; order Amphioxiformes; family Branchiostomatidae; genus Branchiostoma; species Branchiostoma lanceolatum. The sequence continues at coordinate 12,148,078 of CM068884.1, forward strand.
AGAGTACATTGAGTTTCATCTTACAAACCATCACACGATGCTTGTTGACCAATCAACTAGATAGACTGAACTCAGGTCTAATGTAATTACATGTGTATGACACATGACACATGGTGTATGGGTAATACATATTAACACATGATGCCCAATTACCAATCAAATAGCAACTAGCCTAAACTCAGGTCTAATGCATGGGTAATGCCAAGTCTTTTTTTCAACACAATGAATGCAAGTGCTTGATTCTAACCCAATTATGTGCAATGTCATTGGTTGTTTGAGACACTAGTTTTGCTGCTTACCCTGATGCTGTGGATGATTCCCTGCAGGTGTTTGTCATCCTCGAACATAGTAGCCAGGCTAGGCCCCTCCCCACAACTCTTCTCCTCAAACTTGTTGTTTATGATGGGTCTGGAGGCAAACAACACATGCAAAAAGTAAGACAAGCTTCATGTTACACAGAGTAGTTTCTTTGTATACAGGCTGACATTTTTTTTTTTTTTTTAATCAATTCGTAAGAGCCTGATGTTGCCATTGATTTACGAAGAAAGTCGGCTCAATTGTTACTGTAGCAGCATCTCTTCACCCTAGGTCAAAAATATCAATGCTCGAGACAAGTATTGACTTCACTGACCCATTAGGAGAAGCAGGGGTTACGAAGGCTGCTCGGGAAATTCCCTACCCCATTTAGGCCGGAATGTTTTTGGTCCACTCACACCGGGGCACGCCCCTGCTCTTTTTCGAAAGATGTGGTGGGTTCTTTTACATGCTCAAGGTGTGACTCTCCTCAAACACGGGACCTCCATTTAACGTCCTATCCTTTTCATAATGGAAAGAACTAAACCATTGATGCTGTCCTTGGTGCTGAAAACAACTAACACAACTCTTTTTTCATGAAGGAACGTTGGTTTCATCATCATTTCTGCAGACCAAAAAAAATCAAGTCCAATCCAGTCATAAAACATCAATATCATTACTGACCTGGCAGTATAATGATACTATGCATGGCAAATAATGAGACATGAGATAGATTTGACATATCAGATTCAGTATGTTTTCCAATGTTTTTTTTGCTACAACCATATACCTTTGAGTCCTTACTACAAGTCTTTTATTATGAAGGAAACTGGATTTCATGATCATTTCTGCAGACAAAAAAAAAATGAAAATCCAGTTCTATATAATATCAATATAAAATACAACACGGGGTATTCCGTATCACCCGAAGTACCAGCCCGACCGCGGGTAGGATGGCCCGACGGCCGTAGGGCAATCCGACCTGCGGGAGGGCTGGGACCGAAGGTGATGCGGAATACACCATGTTGTATTTTATTTATGTCATACCCACCCAAGAAAACACACATTTCAATGCGGAATGCGCCAAAAGTTGAGGGAGTTTTGTGTCCTCGAACACAACACTGTAACAACATTGATTCCAACCTCTGAATCCGGTATTCGAAACATTCTATGGAAGCCTGTGTGATAACACTTCCGAACCCTATGTGATTCGGATAGTTATCACACGGTCCGGAACACCCGTATCAGGCACAGGTATGACATAAATATCATTACTAACCTGGTGAATGCATCAAAGTATGAATCTGGCACGAGGTTGGCAACGGACAACACCGCATCCTGGAATCGCCGAATCACCTAGAAATACATAGGCAGCCTTGTTATAGCAACAACCTACATGTACATGTGCATGTCAGCATTACACGACTGCCATAAATTACTTTTTTGTTATACAAAAGGCATTAAAATTGACCCAACAGCTTCCAAGTTTGATAATTCAACATGGAGGACAATTCTAACATCATAATCATGTAAGTGCTATTGAGTATAGTCTTGTAATACTTCTTATACATCATCCGTTTTTTAAGTTCTCCATCCTGGTATAAAATCTAAATATATTTTTAAAGAACACACAAACAACACTACAGACAATATTTATGATGTACTGTACCTCTCCTTGGCCCTCCTGGAAGTCGCTCAGGTCAGGTTGGAAGTCGATGTGGGTTGTGTTGAGCTGGAACTCTGTCACAAACAGGGGAGGGAGCACAGCCTCGCTCTCCTCTCCGAGGACACCACTCACTACTGTCTGAGTCTCAGTCTGGGGACACAGGATAAACACCATCAAGTAAGATAAAGTATTCATTCATCTTCCCTCCCTTGATTCATTTCTTCAACTATTCCTTTACCTAGTCATTACTTCATCCGCTTCTTCTATCATTTATCCATCCTTTATCCATTCTTTCATTCATCCACCCATTCCTTCATTTATCAACACATTCATTCCTTCCTTCATTATTTCATTCATACAGTCACCCACTCACTCACTCATTCATTCATTCATTCATTCTTCTTTTGGCTAAGTAACTGTACAGTAACTATCTTCACATCATCAACTATTTCCAAATAGGCACCCAGCTGGGCTGTTTGCGGGAACGAAAAGTATGATATAAAAGTATGATGTAAAAAATTTGTCTGGAGCATACTGTAGTTCGTGTATATTTCTTGATATACACTTTTATCTTTCGTTTCTGCAAACAACCAAGCCGAGTCCCAGTTTGAAAATGTGACCTAAGTGCTATAGTCATAGCAGTTGTAGGATAGGTCTTATCATGTACTGTAAATCACTTTAATATAGCGACAGGAAAATATACCGGTTTGGGGAAAATGAAGTACAGGTAGGTCACAGCACTTGATTTTAACGGTGGGAACAAATATTACTGTCTCAAGTATTAGTGATCAAATATTAGCGATTATGAAATTTTAGCTGTTGACTAGTGACCGTTAAATCAGCTAAAATTAAGTCACAGTTAACAAATCAAGAATTACAGTATATAAGAGAGAGATTGGGAAAACAACCTTCTTGTCAATCTCGACCTCATCTTCCTCTTCGTCCCGTGGTTCTTGCCTGATGTCGTCCACCCAGCCCTGTATGATGGCCTGTGTGGGGGTGTTCTGCAGCTGTTCTGTTAGGTAGTTCAGTAGCGTGGAGACAGAGTTGACTGCCAGCACGTGCATGGTGTTCACCACCAGGTAGTCAGCCAGCCGGATAAAACAAGTTAGCCGTCTAGAAAAACAAATTGGATTTGTTATAGAGCCACATCATCATCATCATATCGGGCGGCTTGCCTGGACTAAGGCTGCCCTCTCCCTCCAGGCGTCACGGTCCGCCATGAGTTGGTCTAGTTCTTCAGACCTCACCCCTACATCCCCAGCAAGTTGGTCTATGTAGGTCCGTCGGGGTCGCCCATGAGTTGGTGTCCAGAGCAGGAATTCGCTTACAAGCTCTTCTTTTGAGCCACAAAAGGTGTTAAAACATACACTAAAGAGTAATTCTTAGCGATGCTGCTTAACCTTTAGCACACTGAAGTAGCCCTTTGGCACCCGATACCCTATTAGTTACAGAGTTAGGCAGCAGGGAGAGGGTTAATGAAGGCCCAAACTTTTAGATTTAATATCTTTTGTATCTATCTGTACAAGGGCATTATGATAATGTCCTTATACTGTATAAAAGATTGGTTTTGCAATACTTTGCAAGAAATTTTCCACCCTTCACATGTGGCTTTTCACCTATTCCTCAGAACAAAAATGTTTCAGATGCAAGATTCAGATTAAGTCAATTCAATGCTGAAAAAAGAAGCTGTAAGAGAAGGACTAAACTTTCATGCCCAAAACAGTGCTATGAAGAACTTATAGATTTAATATCTTTTGAACTGTACAAGGGAATTACAATAATGTCCTTATACTGTATAAAAGATCGGTTTTGCAATACTCTGCACAAAATTTTCCACCCTTTACTTGTGGCTTTTTATCTACATGTATTCCTCAGGCCACACCAATTTAATTTCTTGGTTAACAGATTTTTATTTTCAAAAAAAAAATAAAAAATTTAGAAAAAAAATCATGAAAACAGAACGCTGGTCCAGCCTTCTGTTTTCATGTTTTTTTTTCCGAAAATAAAAATCCGTTAACCAAGAAATTAGACTGGTGTGGCCTCAGCACGAAAATGTTTCAGACCCAAGATCTAGATTAAGTCAATTCAATGCTGAAAAAATAAGCTGTAAGACCCCGGACTTGAAGTGGATAGTATGCTCCAGGCGATGAAGGACCATAAGACTTGGACTGCCATCTCGACTCGTGACTGGAAGGTCTCGACATAAGCAAGTAAGCAAGCAAGAGAAGGCTTTACCTGCAGTGACTTCTCTTGTTGGCCTGTTCTGTGTAAGTCATCTTGTCGGGAGCATCACCGTAGATGTCCATGTCACTCTGGAGCAGCATACTGGACATGGCTGTCCCTGGGGCCAGGCCTCCGTCCTCTGTACACACAAGCAAAAAGGTAAAAGGTTACAAAATGGCGGCACCCATGGACCGAGAGTAAAACAGTACAGGTTTTACTGCTGCAAATTTGTAATTACAAATAAGTCTAAACACTATGAGATCTGTCTTTGCTATAACATTTTGAACATTGGCTTTAGCATGACAATTCAAATAAGAAATGTCTCCGCCCCCGAGGTGTTGCCAAGAAAAATTGCTTACAACATTTTATGAGATTTTCAAAAACTATCATGAAACTATTCATGTCAACGCAGGTTTAAAAAACATAATCAATAGAGCTGCGATATCAAAGCTTGTGCTGGGGTATATTGCAGGGATTAGTATCACATAGAAGTTCACATTGATTTAGAACTTACCTGGGAAACCCCCTGGAGTGTCAGTATCGTAGAAGTAGTCATCAGGCGTGAAGCCGGCTTCCAGCAGTGCTGTTCTGCATGCACTACGCACAACTTCCTTCACGAGATCTCGGAACTCTGACAGACGACCAGCAACCTGTATTTACAAAGTAATATTTTTAATTAGTTCTCTCATCAAAAACTTGTCATGAAAAATAATATCAATAGTTACACATTCATACATGTTGTTGCCTCATTTTCATGTAGGACCTTTAGATTTTCATAAGAGGATTCTTTGATATCATAGAAAACTTTTTGATTGCGATGAACTTGCTGTCGTTAATACCTTACCTCGTTCAGCTGTGTGATCTGGGCCTGGCGGAAGTCCTCTAGTGTGTAGGTGCGACCCTTTTCCACCTTACACAGCCCCATGTCACTGATTCTGTAGCACATCTCTCGTACATTCAGCAGAGCTGGGCGTAATGACTGGGAAAAAGAATAACACAGTGAATAAAAAGACTCTTTTTACACAACCAAGGGATTTATTCAACCGACGTTTCGGTGACCCTCTGCCACCTTCTTCAAGGCAATTCTGACTGGTTCACATAGCAATGCGAGAGGGTCACCGAAACGTCGGTTGAATAAATCCCTTGGTTGTGAAAAAAGAGTCTTTTTATTCAGTGACTTACCAACCTGATGAAACTATTCACAGAGAATAACACAGTGTTAGGCAATCAGAGATGACAGACTTTACCCCCTTTCCTATACTGCTTTGTAACCCAGTCCTACAGTCAAAAATGACAGTAGTATCAATGCATTATTCTGCAAGTTGGCATTCAGTACCAAGGACAGGCATTATCACATGTCACCATGCACAGTTGAATTTGTTTACTGAATCTTATGAATAGAATTCTGCTACTTCAGACAACAGAAATGTGTACAATCCTAAGACATTATATATGTATATCATTACTAGCAAGTCTATGACGTATAAAATATTCTTTAAAGCTACTGTAATCCAAAATGTTGAGGTAAAACCTTATTGTGACCATTTTTCAACTTTAGTTCAAAGGTATAACATACCCCATTCACTATGAAGAGGTTTTCGTTGAGCCTCTTACGGCACTGCATGATCTTCTTATGGCGAACGTTCTTCCTCCATGTCATGAAGGCCTTCCACTTGCGGAAGAGATAGAAGACGGGGATTTTGATGAGTTCTTGGTAGTAACCGTGCTCCTGTTCCCAGCGGTCGAGGTCAGTGAACTCTGCCTCGCCGCCCTGAACGTGCGTCACGCCTTTCTGGCTGATCGTGGAGTAATCGTTGCGGTCGATGTTCTCGTGGCTGACAATCCTGGAGAACAGAAGAATTCATGATCATTCACTTATCTTTCAACAAAGATGTCTTTCAAGGATCCATCAGTACATCATACATGTAGTCTGCATCTGACTTACATCCTCAAAATGGTATCTCATACAAGACAAGACAAGACAAGACAAGTAGTATTGCTACTGATATACATTGTATAGAATGAAGCCATGCTTTTGTAGTAGTAGTAGTAGTAGTAGTAGTAGTAGTAGTAGTAGTAGTAGTATCCTTAGAAACTGACAAGCTTTAGGAGAACTATTTTGCACTTTAATACAAGATATGGCCCTTGCACAGAAGAAATCATATGATGTAATTTGGACATTTTGGTTTGTCTACTTATCTATCTGAGTAAAGCTTTGATCATCTGAAAGTAAACACAATACTAGTATGCACTTTTACTAGAAAATGTGTACGATTACAGACTGAAGCACTGTTTTTTGATGTGTAACCAAGACACAATGGTTGCCCTTACTTGAGATTGTACGGGTTGTACTCAATAGAGGAGTGTGCCACAGCTGGGGTCATGTACAGGAAACCAATGCCAGGTTTCTGTCGGACAAGCTGAACAATCTGGGGGATGTCTCTGAAGCCAGACTCCACCAGATCAGTTATGTCCTGGACCTGTCATCAACAAAAACAGTCACTCACAAATAAACAAACAACATTCAGACTAGGAATTCTCAGAAAAAGGACAGTCACTGTAGCTCTTTACAGTTTTGTTGCAGGTACACATTAGCAAATTTGCATACATCAGCAAATCAGTTAAAATTTTGTTTAGAAATTCATTATATAATTTAGAATTGTTTTTTGTTACCTTGGGAGAAGCGATGGTCGCTCCCCTGGTGTGCAGACGACGGCCGCCGCTGGACGGGCGTGGCTCTTTCGGAGGTGTGGGAGAGATGGTGGGTGGAACCTCGCCATTGGCAGAGCCATTCATGGCAGCCTAGGAAGAAAACAGTATTTTAGAAACATTAAAATTGTGAAGGACACGGGCTTAAACATTTGGGAAGCAGAGGCTAGGGCAAGGGACAGGACTGCTTGGAGGATCCTCGTGGAAAGCGAGGGGCCAGTTTCTGGCCTGAGCACGTAGGCAAGGTAGGCAAATATGAGAAAGTTAAAGAACAAACCACACTCATTGATAAGATTACAGAGGAACTACAAGTGAGTCAAAGAAACTTTCTTATGCTGTTTGTACTTAGTGTACAAAACAGATGTGTTATGCCTTTTGGTGGTTTCCTGGCTATACAATACGATCAAAATTGTCCCATTTATACTTAAGTCAACAATAGAAACAACCAACCAACATACATCATATAGAAGTCAACAAAGTGATGCAAAATGATTACACTACTATAATTCTTGATTTGTTTACTGTAACTTAATTTTAGCTGATTTAACGGTCACTAGTCAACAGCTAAAATTTCTTCATCGCAAATATTTGATCACTAATATTTGAGACAGTAATGTTTGTTCCCACCGTTAAAATGAAGTGCCGTGACCTACTCTATTTTTCCCCAACCGCTGTATTTTCCTGCCGCTATATATATTAAAGTGATTTACAGTACTTTACTTACAGCTTCGAATTAAGACATTAAAAAAAAAGGATCTGAAACAGACCTGTTTGTGCTGTAAGTGATCGGGCAGGTCTGGCAGTGGAGAAGTTGTCGTGGGTGGCGGCTCTAGCGGCTCCACTGTGTGAAGTTTGCGTCTCTTACCCGACGACGAAGGACGAGCCTTGCCATTGGCTGTGGGAGAGGGAACGATCTTCCCCTGTGCGAGTAGAGACTGTCGTGCTACTTGGTGGATGTACGCCGGCTGGTTCCGCTCCTGGTGAGCCTGCAGCATAGGCTATGGACAGACAGACAGATCACAGTTAAATTGTCTTGAAACACACAAGGTCTCTTGGCTCCCGGGAATCGAACCATACACTACAGGTATCTAATGTCCTTTTGAGGGATATTTGGTGCCGTGTATGTGGGAAACTTTTGCTTCAAACCTCTTAACATAAAAGAATACGACACACTTATCGAGAAGAGTAAGGGTGACCTGGTGTGCTTTGCTATACGATGCTAGCAGCGGCAAGCCATATTGGACTACCTGAGTCATATATTGTTCAACCCTTTGCCCCAACCCTATAATGATTGCTATATCTTTTTTTCTAAAATCTCAGATAAATTGTGTATGAGCTTTACAGACATCAGAAAAAAGGATAGCAACATAGGCTCTAAAATATTTGAATGGACTAGAAGTATCCGATATGTTTTCTATTGTTTGTTCCACATCAATAATGTAATGAGTCTTTATCCAAGTATATACAAATCTAACTTATTCTAAGGTCAGAATGAATAAAACATGCAATGCTTTCTCTATTGGTGACATCTGAATGTAAATCATGATATATACCAAAGGTTCGAGCTTGGGCGCGATTGGCTGCGCCCTAGTGTTCATCTGTGCTTTGGTTGGTCCTCGCATTCGTAGAGCGTGTGTGTTGATTGGAGCTTGTTGTGGTGCCATGGACACGAGTCGAGCTTTCAACTGGGACGGGTCCATAGCTGGAACAAATTAAAACGTTATTATCAAGTGGGGTGAATATGCTCCAAGTGGAGTACAAATGAATTGCAGATTAGGTGTTTTATGAATGCTTATAAGGCTATGACGAATAAGAGATATTCGCATCTTATGCATCTTATGTTGATCTAATGCAGTAAGTTACATGCAATGAATGAGTATATATGCATACATATACAAGAATAATCATTGAGTTGACTTGACATTAAGATCTTAAAATCATTAGTTTCTCACTGGCATGAAACTTTTTTTATTTTCCTGTATAATTCTTAATCTGCAAATCGCTTTCTTAACTTACATTTGTACAATAAAAAAAGGCCAAAATAGAAATAGATATGCAATATTTTCAGGCCTTCAATTTGACCTTTTTTTAAATTCCAATCCAGAATTTTACTGATTAAAGACTAAAGTACCAATCAGCATCCTTGGTCATTTTAACAACAAAAGATGTTAATTCATCATCATCATCATCTTGTCGTGAGAGTGTCACGGATGAACATCACCCTCCTCCTCCCTGTCCTCCATTGCTCTCGGCAGTGCTTCTAAATTGCAGCCTGCATCCTCACACAGCTGCTGTATGTAGGTTGTATTTCATTTCTAGAAAGCTGCCTTCACTTGCATGTCTATGTGCATGTTTATTGGATGACAAAAAAATACCTACCTCTAACAGGAAACCCGACTCCGTTGGCGGTCCCGTTGATCATGGACCGTTGCACGGAACGCTGACCCGTCGCTGGAGGCGGGTAGCTCATGTGGATGGAGTTCAAACGGTCAGCCATTTTATCTTTTTATTTTCTGTTGACAGAGAAAAGGCATGTTAAATACTGTCAACTTCACAAAATTGTAGGTTACCCCCTATAACTGTTACAGCAACAAGCAACAGTGATGTTTTATTAGACTTGAAAATCTAGTCTACTCTTCCTGGATTCATAATTCATAAAAACAAATCTCTAGCGTACATACATATGATTACAACAAGCGCAACAAATGCAAAACAGAACATACCTGTGCTACATATCAAGATCGCTTTCCAGTGGGTCCAAAAGTGCACAGTAACAACAGTATATTTGCGATTAATGAAAAAGATTAAGTTTCATAATATTGGATTGGCAATGAACTAAATACCTGATAGTATGTAGCTATAGCCTGGAATGCAGCCATGTTAGCAGCTAGTGACCAATGGCTAGAGCGAACACTGCTAGATTTCAGACTAATCTGACTAAGCTACATGTAATTGTATAACTATGAAAGAAGTATTTATTACATTTGTACAAGTATACGTATACCCTTAGCAACCATTATTCAATCGACATGTACCACACATTTAAAGGTTTTAGATGTTTATCTCAGGAAGTTGCAAGCATGATTATGGTGTGCCCCCCTTTGCCACCAACCCTCCGACCCCCTTTTGCATGTCATCAACTAGACATAATTTAGTTATAACATGGTAGAAGGGGGAGGGGAGGGGGGCGTCACAATATGGAATAATTTTGTCTTCAAGAATTGAGGAAAAGCAGTGATTTTTCTAATGCCTACATAACTCAATGTTTTTCTCTCTACACCAGTCCCCTTGTACGCCATTTCTATCTACATGTGTAGTTTGCAGTCCTTAGCGACACGTTTCGACTCTTTGTATCAACTTTGGTCAGATTTATGAACAAAATACAAACAAACCAGCTTTATATATGTCGTTCACAGCAATATTGTGAAATTCAAGCAATCAAGAAGCACATAGTTATGTAAATTTGTGGCTGGAAAAGAGATCACGGCGTGTAGTTTGACGTTCTTGCGTAGGTCGGTAACTTGAAACCATCTTTACGTCAATCGCCATGACCTAAAATCTGTTCCAGACAACTTGAAGAAGTTCACTTTTGATGTTGAAAACTCACATTACGGAGTAAAACACACACATATTTCTACAACAATATGTATAATATTTCGCAAGAGAAGGAATCAAGAGAAAAGCATACCTGTTAGCGGTGTAAAACAAAAGAAATCGTTCAGAATAACATCGCGGTGAACTTTCTTCTTCTGTCCGCCATCTTGGCTTCTTTGTTACTCGTTAGCAACCAGGGTGATAAACAAAAGCTCTCGTTCTCAGTTTCCAAACATCACACTATTTTCGTCTTTTCAGGTATCTATCAACAAAATAGTTAACTAACTATCATAAATTAGATATAAAAGTTAAGCAGTTAACTTTAAGTTTTATCAACTTCGTTATAAACTTAATTGTTTGTGCTAATTATAAGATTCTTTAGTCCGTACCATGGGAACAAGAGCATACTCGGCAAAGTTCGGTATTCTTCGGTAATGTTCGGAAAAGGCGCCATTTTCTATTTCGCTTCAACAGCCAAAACAACGAACGTCGCGCAGTTTCCAACAATTACTACTCTAGGACGAATTCTTCGCCTTTATTTCTAACCTACTGGAATATAGGATAACGCTCAACGTAAGTCTACTATAACGTGATTAATTTTTGGCCTATCATTCAAGAAAGAAGGACCAGTCAGTCTCTTTCAGAATCTTCGAAGTCGAAAACGTGTGGGGAGGGGGGCGTACGAAAACATCTGAACATATTAATTTCGTGATTTTGTCTGAAGATTTGAAGATGAATAGTTGTCAGTCCTTCAATCTCTTTGCAGGCATTCCCTTCTTGTTTCCAATGAGTTGTACGTCACATCTATTTGTCAATGTCAATGTTTTCTCTTTTGTAGATGCTATAATTTTGATACTTTTAGTAATAAATGATAACGTTACTTCATACATTAATGAATACCAAAACGTCAGGTGAAAATTATCACTTCTGTGCATTGAATATTGGCCAAGGATCATCCTGTCAATAAGAATTTTTGGCACGTTTTACAGACTGTTCCTGTCAATAACCAAGCCTTTACATAATATTGATTATAATAGAGGGTCTCATGCAAGTCAGTGAGGTTGGGAAGAAAAACTGCAGTCTGATCCACTAAGCAAATGTGTGTTGTCCAGTAGTTGAGTTTTGTTGTTTTCCATAACAGGGTCATCATGTCTGCAGTCGAAGAGAGTGTGGAAACTGTTCTACACCGGGACAAGTTTCTCCAAGTCTTGAAGCAGGAGGCTCCCTCGGCTGACAGTTTCGCAAACTATCTCAAACTTCACGTAAGTTCTAAGTACTGTAAATTTTGAGATGTCCACTTTATTTTCAAGTTTGCTGGTTTGGGCGCCGCGGCCACCTGCTTAAGTTCACAGACACCAGCATTTCCAAATTGTGGTGCTACAAGTTATAACTGTAATCTCAAAAATGACACTATGACAGCATTGAAGAGCGATGACACCAGAATTCCTACTTGTACATGTACTTGGCAGAAGAATCTACATGTACTAGATAGTCCATACTAAAATATTGTGACCTTTCGTTTTTCGCTGTGCTGCAAAACTTAAGCGTCAGGAAACCAAACTCAATGAAATTAATAAAGTGACGTGCACTGTAGTACATTTTTCAAAGGCTACCTTGTCATTGTTTTCCTAATATGAATAAGACCATCTTTTTAAAGAACCCAATGTACTTATTGAGAAGTCTAAGCAGGGACCTGGTGTGCTTAGCTAAAAACATAAGCCGTAGCAAAGCCGCATTGCACTAGTAGTAACTTACTAGAACAATCAATATGCTTTACCTCAATTGAGGACGACTGTTTTATTATATTCACCTTGAATATTCACCTTGAAGTACCCAGTAGGTACCCTTTCGAGTAATGAGGCTGTGCCTAGTTTGGTGCTAGCAGTGTGCATGGTAGTTTCTTTTCCGCTTCTCTCCTTCCTTCCTTCCTTCCTTCCTTCCTTCCTTCCTTCCTTCCTTCCTTCCTTCCTTCCTTCCTTCCTTCCTTCCTTCCTTCCTTCCTTCCTTCCTTCCTTCCTTCCTTCCTTCCTTCCTTCCTTCTCTTAGTAGGAAAGCTTGTGTTTGTAGAAGTCCTTCTACTCTTCCTTCATAATTTATATACTTTTATTTCAGGATGACAGGAATTCCCAGCTGGACCTGCTTGAGCTGTACCAGACGCTGAACCGCCGGCAGGTGCAGCAGCTGTGGAGCTCCCTGCAGGAGGTGTGCAACCATCACGTCATGAGCAGCCCCTTCAGCGAGGACGACGAACAACTAGAACAACTTCCCGTGGGAGAAAGGAAACAGGTGGGGGCAATAGATGAATTTGAACCACTCAAACTGGCGTTGTGATAGGGGGGATTTTACTCGCAAATTGTCTATGTAATCGCACACGTCCGTTAAGAATCCAACGCATTTGAACGACATTCCCCAAACCCCGACCCATATCAGGGAGCCCTTTCGGGTATTGACTTCCTGCGCACACATGCTTCCAGATATACAATTTTGTCGGTAACTATTCCCCTTCCTCACTTGCATAAAATACAGCAGCAGTTTGCCTCATTTTGGAGTGCGTGCACCAGTGTTTCCGCCAGAGGGGCGTCTTCCCGTCAAATGACAGCCTTATGTCGCTTTGGACGGCCTGAACTCAGACATAGGCCGTCCTCTTAAAAAAGAAAAGACAAACTAAATGCCGAGAAATCGGGGGAAAAATACGAGAGGTCGGCATAATTTCTTTGTTTTTCTTTGTTACTGCGGGCGTGGGGACGCTCTATATCGTTAGACATTCATACTCTTTTGTTTGTTGCTATTGTTAAGCTTGCGAAGAATCGATGTCGGTGCCTTTGGCATACGATGATCTCATTAAAAACCCGTTTTTCAAGCCTCAATCGAAGAAAGTCATCAAAGAAAACAAGGAAAAACGTAAACAAAACAAGAATTTCGCCCGTGCATTTCAGCCTCTACGTCGTGATTTGCCACGATTCGCCATCATTTCTGACCGTATTCGACACAATATATATTCCTTTGAATGTTTTAAGGGGAAAATTCTCCATATGTACCGTAGATAAGTCGTTTTTTTCGCTATGAATTCACATGTCATGACGCCCGAAGAAGAAGAAGCCCGCTCGAGTTGCAACCTGCCCCGTCCCGGGCCGTCCGCCATGTTTTTAAGCTCATTGATATGCAAGGTTCTAAGCGCTGATTGGTCCGCGTCATAAAACCTGTGCTCTGATTGGTTGACAGCAAGATGTCACGTGACCACAGAGCGAGAAAACCCCTTTTACACTTCAGGCGTTTCTGGTCAATATAGATCGCATTGTGACGATTGAAGCAGTATTATAGTGACCTTCGTAACAAATTGATTTTGAAAAATTAACAAAGTCTTTTCTGATCACAACATTCAGTTACTTTCCCTTGTCAATTAATTTTCGCAGTACGGTCAAATAATTTTCGCGGTACAGTCAATTAATTTTCGCGGTACGGCCCTCCCAAAGTGGACGGCCTCTCAGTCGCGGTCTGGCGGAAACACTGGCGTGCACAGGAGCCTGACGTGGTAAATGCCCATCCTCCTGCTCTTGTTTTACGTTCTCTCTTTCTCTCCCTCTTTCTCGGTGAGTTATATCCCACATCCGTTCTACCTACGAGGGACGTATGTAATAAAACAAGTAACGAGAACGGAGATTGACTGAGAAGTAACGTTTATCTGTAGACGGGGACAGGGTGGCCGTCACGGTTAGCTTAGACTTAGAGAAAAGATGGCTGAATTTGTGTTAAAACTTAAACATCAATATTGTACAGTTGCATGCAAGATTTTTCAACCCACATCGCATTTTGGACATTTTTGGCAAATTGAGGAACAGACAGGCAGTAACAAAGAGTATCGAGGGCGATTCAAGGCTATCATCCCTTCTATACCACTTTATTGTCAAACTGTATCCAGGGCTCAAAATTCAGTTTTGGAAAAAGGTGCACTGGTGCACCCAACCAAAAAAATTAGGTGCACAATGCACAACATAGAATAAAGTTGAATATCAGCAAAACATAATTACAAAGTTTAACGCTCTTAACTTCAATCTGTAATTCCATAGCTATAAACCTTAAGATTTCAAACAAGTTATGCATCAAGTACAACAAAAGGTTTTATTATTTTTTCTGATACTTAATTCAAGAATATTCTGTATACTAACTGTACAATAGTACCCTTATCCTATAGCTTACAAAAATATTTAGGTGTACCAGTGCACCCACAGTCAAAAATTAGGTGCACAGCTCCAATTTTGGGTGCACACAGGTGCACATGCACCCACTATTTCGAGCCCTGGTATTCATGAATGAAAGGTTATTTTTGCACCTATGGTTGGGTAAGATCACTTTGAAAACGTGGCGCCCTTTGCTTTCCAATCCACGAACCATGCCGCTGTCCTCTCCCTGGCCTCTTCCCATGAGAACAGCGGCTTGTAGCCAAGAAGCCTGGTGGCCTTCCTGTAGCTGAAGTCGAAGTTAGTGTTGTTAAGTATCAGAATCCCCCGGTTTAGTGGGGGAACAAAGTTGTAGAAAGGCTTCACGAGAATGCTAAGCCACTTTAAGAAGAAAGCAATGAAATAGAGGAGCCAGAGAGGGAGCACGAGGTCGTCGTCCCAACGGATCCCGCTAGGGTTGAAGATGGCGTTGTGAGTGCAGGAATTGCTCTGAAGCGGGGTATCGTCAGCAACGAAGAAGACCTCGCCGCCGATGGTTTCTGGTGATTGCAGAAGCTTCTGTGCAGCCAGAAGATGAGCCCAGGCCACGTTCCCTGTGTAGGTCATGCGTAACTTCGTTCCTTTCCTGTCCACTCGTGGTTGTGACGTAGCGAAGAGGTTGATCCCGTTGTCCAGACTGTGTTTGATTAAAGGCATTTCGCCCTCACCAAACAGTCCTGAGATCCAAACAAAAACATATAAGAAGAAATTCTAGTGACGGTAGAATCATCGACTAAATATTGAATGTTTATATAATGCAGAATTGGAATTACCATAGAATCACAGCGTGCTTGCTCTTGTCTTACGATTGGTAAAGAACAGTATGATATGACTGCTAATCTTTAAAATAATTACCGCCAAACCGAAGACTGCAAGTATGAAGCGTTCTCCCGTGTTTAGTTTTGCGTTGATTTGCGCGGATGACGGCCTTCTCCGCGGTGGCCTGGGTGCTGTTGTACGTCATGAGTGGATGAGAGGTGTCGTAGGGAGTGTTCTCGTCCCCGTTCTCTATCGGATCACCGCGAGAGTTTGGACCAATGGCCGACTTGCTGCTGGTGTAGACGAAACATGGAACGTCTGCATTCACACAGCACTGCAGGAGATTTTTCGTCCCTAGGAGCATAGAAATTAATCAATTGACTTATTGAGGGAAGGTAAATTTTATATTTGACGCAAAGCAACATCGATACGGACCGATCTCTCGACTGAAAATGCACTGAAAATTCTAAAATAGAATGAACGAAGAAAAAATAATTAAGAAGCTCAATGCAAGAGGGTTGTGTTTTTCTAGTACAATGGCAATGATTCTATAGATAGCTGATATGAGCTGTTCAAAACAACTTCAAACAAGGCATTGTGTTCCGATCTTACCGTTCACATTGATGTCCCATTGGATGTCGTCACTCATTGATCCCAGAAAATCGATCACAGCCGCCGTATGGATGACGACATCAGCGCCAGCGCAGATTTCTGACATGCGCACCGGGTCCCTTACGTCTCCAGCCATGGCATGGATGTTGATTTCTGAAGTTCACGTATACAAAAATTCGAAATGCGAATAAGAATCAAGATATCGTTCTTTTACACTGAATTCTGTCCCTACTTAAACCTTTGTCAAGGCAAACGTATTGACAACAGAATAGCTTGCATACATTCATACTGAGGTCTATGATGAAAATTTGTGCTAGGCAATAGGGAGACCCGTTGTCATCCACTTGAGTCTCCCTCTAGTGCTCTATATATGAATAACAATTAACATATACAAATGTAGATCAGAAACAAATGCACATACATTGTCTACAAAGTTGTAGGTTTTTTTAAACTGCTAATGCTAGACGCAGTTTAAAAGAAGAATTTTGCGAAGTCAATTTCATCAACAGTGATTAAGGATCATACTTATGTCGTTCTTTATTGCTCACGAGAACTGGCTTTTGTATCAAACACATCAACATGTGGACATGACCCAAAGCGTGCGATATCTTGTTCCACACGATAATGGGGTAGCGCTACATTTCATACCTTTATCTCCCACGTCGAGAGGCTGAAAGTTCCGCGGGTTCCTGCCAACGACTCGGATTTCCCGGATGTTATTTCCCCTCTCTGCTAACATCTTCACAATGTGGGTCCCAACAAACCCATATCCACCCGTCACCACGTACGTCAGACCCTTGGACATCGTCTGGAAAGCAACATGACGTGGTTTTATTTACGACTCCATTTGAAAAAGCAGGGAAGGGTGAATACTCTCATCTCCCAAATAAACATACCGGTATGTTTATTTTTTCAGCCTCAAAATCGACACCCAGTGTGTTCTTATTTTGTTATATTTAGTTTTTTTTTTTAAATTGGGGCTAACCAGGGATCCCCCTAATAATTGAAAGTTTAGGTTTCCTGCCCATATTTCCCCGGTATTTTTGCTTTCTGGTGGTACTAGTAACATACATTTGTATCGGTCAATCTCTACAAAGTAAATGTTGTTATTGGGAGAAAATAAGATGCCACACTGACGTTTTGAAATGCCATTATGATTTTCATAGAAACAACTTTGTCAGTGAGTGAGTGACAGTCTGTTTACATCGTAAACCAAAGCATACTGTTCAGTGTTCAGCGGCACACATGTTTCAAGTGCGCACGTAAATAAATCTACTCACGTGAGATACAGTCTTTCCCAAAAACTTTGAAAATATAAAAACAACACCACATAACAATTGTGTCTTAGCATTTAAAACTGTATAATTACTTTCAAGATATATCAAAACATTCCAATCCTACCACAAATATGAAAATTTAGCCCTTGGAAAATCGCCACAGTAACGCACACAGCTTCAGGGCAGTGACAGTCTGGTGGGAAAGTTTCTCATGGAAGAGATCACTTTAAAGAAGGGGAACAACATTGACTATTTTTGATCTACAAATAAAACTCCTTTGTCTTTGTCAGAAATGTGTATGGCATTCTACACTCACCCACTCACTATCCCGTTTATCGTCTTCTTTTCCCGATCATCTGGGGGTTGACGAATAGAATTTCAATATTAAAGTATATGCACAAAATTGAATTGCAACATAGTCTTGGACTTTGGACCTGTTAAAAACATTAGACTTTGCCCCACTTCGTGCAGAAATTAAGGGCTTAGAAATCACATCAACATGGTCTAAGTTGTAAATCAAAGGATCTTAATAGTGGTTTTATGTGCATGGTTTTTGTAGTCACTGACCTTTCACCACTCACCACACTGAAAATTGCATTGTGATTCCACCACAAATGTGTCCTTTCCCTCCTGCTGCAAAATTATGTCCCTGCGAACTTACTGTAAATCCATTTAATTTCGCAGGGATTTAATTCTGCAGTTGCAGTACTAGTGGATATGAGTTTTTTTGGTTTTTTATTTTGTACGTGGCTGACATAAGGATGTAGCACAAAAAGTTGAAAAACACATATTTGCACTGTCATGATGAAACCATGAAAATAAAACTGCCGCACACATTTTAGGAGTTACAGGCTGGTAACTGATTTTACAGTAGGTTGCCTTACAATGGTACGTATTGAGTATGTTAAGTACACCCCCAAAAGAAAGATGTTCCACAATCTTGACAGCTATGGTCTAATTGATCAAATGCAACATGTGTTTTACAGGTTGTGAGGAAGACCGTAGGCATCGTGCAGGGCGTCATCACCATGGCAACCATCGCCATCAGCCAGGACGCTCCCATCGTCCCTGATGCTCTACAGGACATAGTCCTGGTGTTACATGGTATAAGTACTTAGATTAGAATGAAAGCTCATCTGTGTTGGTAGTAATCATAATACAATGCTAAACTTTCTTCCAACACTAAGGTATTCACGGATCGAATTTTCGACGACCACTGTCGCCTTCTTCAGGATCAATAATGACCAATCACTGCCGAACGTAAACTCGCGAGAGTTACGGACACGTGACTTTATTGACACGTGTCATTGCGGATACGTGACGTCAGCAATTGGTCAAACGTGCCAGGAAGTTTATAACGCCCACTGTCTCTGTTGAGTGACGGCAGAACAGAAGTACTGTTGTCTCTTCACCCCCGGGGAAAGTAGCATATGTGGTTCTATGGTTAAGTTTGTGTAATAATAGCATAAAAGTGTTATAACTCAAGAAACTATCTATAGTATGGATCGGATTGTTATGATTTTTGATATGTGGTAATGTCACCACTCACTCAGGTCCAAAAAATTGATAATATTTTGGGCCCCTAGATGCTTTCTGTTGTACTGCAGCAGAACTTCCATGTTGTGTTTTTCAGGTATTTTGCCATCCCTGCCAGAGGCGGCTGTCCAGCTGAAGACCCAGATCAGCACCTTGTGTGAGAAATGGTACAGAAAATTATACAAATTCTTATGATGTTTCTGTTTTGTTTTCTATGGATAGTTCAGGGCTGTCTCCAGGACCCGTCCTTCTGTCCCAGGTCAGAAATTTGCTTCTTGGGACGGAAAAAAAAAACTCAACCCTTTCCGTCCCCAAAATATCAATTTTATGATATAAAACTGATGAAAACATATTTTTTGAGCTCAAAATGACAGTCAACAATGAAGATTTAAAAAATCAGCTCCCAGACAATGAGAGTGACGGAAGAAAATTCATAGCTGGAGACAGCCCTGGGATAGTTTTACCTTATAGAGTTACATAATTATATACATATTAAGTTCTAAAGGAAAGGGGTCAAGGACCGTTGCGGTCAGAAAGAAACTTACGGGAGCTAAGGAAGCTCGCAGCGAATCGGACAAAGTGGAAGGGACTGAAGGAAGACTGATTGCAGCTGCAGGATGTTTCAACTACTGCAGCAGCAGAAAACAGTCGACTACTATATTAAGTTCTATATGACTTTCTTGGCTATTACCAGGTGGCTGAAGGATCTTAGTCAGAAGGAGAATGCGGTGTACAACGCAATGATGTTCTTCCTGAAACAGAGTCTGGAATACAAAGCAAAGGTAAGTCCTATATATATAAGCTTCACAGTTACACTGCTGAATGGTCAACACAATCAAAGTACTGTAAAGTAGGTTAAAGGTTGGGAGTTTGAATCTTAGCTGTTGTTACTCACCCAACTTACATGACAAGTATATTTTATCCTCATACATGTAGCTTTTAACACATGTATCTTGTAAACATAACATCGATTTCTTCAGATCTTTCTGATAGTGTTTCATTCAAAAAGTTATTTTTACATTTAGTCAAAGTAGAAACCTTTATTACTTTTAGCACACTGAAGTTAAGCCATTTGGCACCCCATTCTCTATTGGTTACAGAGTAAGGCAGTAGGGAGAAGGTTAATAAGTAATACTTACTGATAAAAATTGTGTTTTTGTTAGGGAACCAGTGTGAAACGTGTGTGGGGTCTTCGACAAGTTCTCAGCATCTTCAGCTACCAGGACGAGACTATGGAGGAACTACAACAGCTCCTGCTACTCTGTGTGATCAACAAGACATACCTTGGAGCGGCAGAGGTCAGAACAGAAGACATTTATGATTATTTTTTGCAAAAGCTCGAACATTTTTATAAGTCTTGGTAGATACGAAAGATAACTTGTATAATGATTTGGTAAAGAGCACTGGAATTGAAATTTGAACTCTATGTCTGTACTTGTTTTTGCAGGGTCGTCGCTTCTTGACTTTCCTGTTTGGGCTTCATCCTAACTTCACAGACAAGCTGCACAAGACTATTAAGAACCAGCTGCCAACTGCATCCAAGTAAGATTGAAAGCAATATAACATTTGAGAAAAATGCCTGAAAAGGCACATTAGTCTTGAGGTGTCTCTTTGATAATGGTAGACTGTCACATTTAAGTTAAAATCCTCCCACACCATAAGGTGTATAGGGCGGTGCCCATCTCCGTTTCATAGCCCTGGGCCACACTGTGGTGCAATCACTGCAGCAGGGGGCTAGTCCACTGGCAGTGGAGTGTGTTTAACTTCCATACTGTTTCATAAGTATGTACCATTTTTATGAAGTCTTTGGTATTGACTCAATGCGCCTCTTGTCCAGAGGTGTCCTACCCGGGGCTTGAACCCAGGCCTTCTGGTCCAAGTAATTTGAACCAGATGTGGTAAGTAACAGAAGCGCAGACCACTACACCACAGGGACACCCCATTGTAGACAGTGCATCAGTATACATATTGTATATATTGTGACGCAACTGATGATTGTTTGTCTACAGGGCTGTACAGAAGTACTATGGTGAAATCTACTTCAATGCTTGGAACATAGCCGATGGCCTGTTCAAGGAGGTAAGGATGCGAATGTACACAGACTTGGTAAAATTACCTGTTCATCAAAAAGCAAAATGTACATAAGAAAAAGTGTTTGGAGAGTAGATAAGGTTATTGGAAAATTTATTTTTTACGACTGTAATAGCAAACTCTAATGTTATTGTTGTGTGTGTATTTGTAGTTTGATACAGAAGTGTTCATTTCTAGTATTCCATTACCGTTATGATAGAAGAACTTTATTGCACGACTATTGTAGCAGGTACAAAGTATGGCAACAGCAGTTAACATAGAACAAGACATAAGCATGGAATAAATATATATAAGTACTATGATATGTAACTCTGGTTTTTACCTGCAGAAAATTGAGATATGTCTGCAAGACCTGATGTACCGAGCCATCCACGCTGATCGCTCAGGCCCGAAGCCTCTGTCAGACAACCTGCAACTGGTACATGCTCTCTTTTTCTCCACCCCCAGAAAACCTCTTAGTGCCTTTTCCAATCTACTTATGACAAGCATTTTTTTTTAATTTATTTTTTTCCTGACCCCAATGTTTTTGTCTTTTTTCGTGTGACTGTTTCTGCTATTTCCAATGTATGCAATGCAGAGTTGCCATACATGTACACACACAGTGCTGATATTTTTGTCAGAGGGACTGGAAGGGGGTTGCAAAGCAGTATGAGTAAGGACGTAAAGTCTGCCAGTGGCATGGTGTTTGCCTGACTTTATATTTTGTTGAACACAGTTGTAGTGGTATGCACAATAATAGGTGATAACAGCAACACACTGTCGCCTCCTACCCAGAGATGTTGGGAAAAAAATCCCATCTTTTGGGCTGGCCACAATCACCTACTGTAGCTACTGAAGTATGTACCAGTGATAATGAAGGTTTGTTGTTCCTACCATGTTTCCTCCAGCTCCTCAGCTCTGTCCACCAGCAGAAGCACAAGCCTGGAGTGGACGACATGCTCTACACTCTGTACAAACCAATCCTGTGGCGGTCACTCAAGGTAGAGACTTTTGCTTGGTTCTACGGAAGTTTCAAAATGTCCAACGACCCCAAAAAAGGCTAGGGTCGGTAGGATTTTTCTACTGTCGGTCGGGTTACCAGAAATGCAACCTTTTTCTTCCCAGGCCTAAGGTAGTAAAAACTTTAAAATGTAATAAAAACTGTAAATGTACGAAAGGAACTTCCTAACCCGTAGCACACTTATGTAGCCCTTTGGCACCCAGTTTCTTATTGGGAGTAAAGTTGGGCAGCAGGGAGAAGGTTAAGCTTTGCTCAAAGTAAAACTTTTGCATGACTATACTATAAGGTTTGAAACTCGCAAAAAATTACTCTTTTGATCTTATTGGAAAATCTTAAACTTTGATCCAACACCAAGAGTTGAACTCACCATGAATTTTTGGCTGGACACTCCAACCTTTGTCAGATGTTCGATCCACTGCGTTGAACGCCGGGGAGTCGGAGACGTGATGACGTCAGCAGTGAATCAAACGCAGCGGGTAGACGGAATCTTCCACCGTCACGGTTCAGGGAGGGGTGATGAGCCCTGATGTAAATCGCCTCCTTCACGCCCCTCAAAATTTTCCAATATGTACTCTACCAACACAGATGAGCTTTCATGCGAATGCTCTTTTAATCTGCTTGTTCCTCCAGGTGGCTAACCCAGCTGTGCGCACCAACGCAGCTCTGTTGCTGGTAGATGCCTTCCCTCTACAGATCCCTGACGCACCTGTTGAGGAGAGGGACCAAAACATGCAAAAACAACTGGACATCCTCTGGGTAAATAGTATAGTATGAGGCCTTAGATACATCCTCTGGGTAAGTAGTATAGTACAAGGCCTTAGATATTAATATTGTATGTCAACAAATTCGGGTTAACTTTGTTCAATGTGAAATGATTTCTTAAATGCTCTTAATCTCATTCTAGCATTTTGTTTCTCTGAACATATTCTATTCACAAAGTTTCAGACATCTAGAATTGTATGTTTTAACCTTTAGCACACTGAAGAAACCGTTTAGCACCCAATTACCTATTGGTTACAGAGTAAGGCAGCAGGGAGAAGGTTGAATATGTTGTAAAGACACAACTACATTACTTTTTCTGCAAAATAAGTTTCTGATTCAAATAAGCAGAGCCTATTGTATAGACTAAAGTTTATTTGTTTTTTACCAAGTAATTTCTCTCTTGGATTCTAATGAAATACAAATTCTCTTGCAGTCTTTGCTGGAGGACCCTGAGCCAATGTTGCGGCTGGTAGCCGTTCGCGGTGTTTGCCGTATCGTTGGCTCGTACTGGGAGCTCATCCCGGCCACCGTGGTGCAGGATTTCCTGAAGAGAGTCATAGATGACATGGCTAACGACTGCAACTCAGCCGACGTCAGGGCAGCCGTCTTTAAAGTAGGGATTCAAAAAGAACTAGAAGAATATTCCTTGGGTGAAATAGCAGTTGCTCAAGCAACTGGATATGATTTTGGAAAGTGATTTTGGAAAGTTGCTTGAGTAACTGGTTGTCTAACCTTCATAGACGTAGAATATTCATTGCTTTGTAAGAATTAGATACATGTATAGCCTGTTGTTATTTGTAAGAGACAGGCCTCATTAGTGAAAGAAAGTGAATAAAAACTTATCCCCATGAAAAAAGAAAATACCAAGGAAAAGTAAAGTTCCCCTCCAAGTAGATTCCAATGTTGCATCATATGAACTACATTTATTGCAGCTGATTAAGGCTTTTAATTTCTATTACCTTGAATTGTACAATGGGTTACAAAAGCAGTTTGACAACATTTTTTGGACAGTGTGATCTTTCAGTGTAATTCAATGGTTGAATTTGATCAAACCATGAGTTGACATGAGTAGTATGACATGAGCTCCAGCATTCGCAAAGCATTACGTAACCTGCAGTTCATCTGTATGTCGCCAGGGTATCATGTTCGTGCTGGAACAGTGTCCCTTGAGCCACCCCCTGCTCAAAACCATGCTGCCACGTCTCAGGAACCACATCCACGATAAGTCGGAGAAGGTCCGCCTGGCCTTCGCACAGCTTCTGTTGAAGATCAAGAGCGTCCGTGCCATCAAGGTCAGGGGCGAGGTTATGCTTTTTTCTCGAAGAACATGAAAATGTACAGATAAGATCATATCTAAATGTGACACTAGCTATTCTTCTTTGACGAGAAAACCAGTCAACACTCACTGTTTGTATCTTAGAATGAAAGCACATCTATGTTGGTAGCATACATATTGAGTTGTGGCATCAGTGTGGCGCACGGTTAGAATTTTGGACTTAGAACCAATAGGTCGATTTCGATACTCACAGTGCCCCGACGTGGTGCCCTTGGGAAAGGCACTTAACATGACTTTCCTGGCTGTGAGTGACGCCCAGCAAGCCTCATAAACAATGTGCCAAAAATAACACTAGGTATTTGGTTGCCGATGTGCCAACATCTAGGAAATTTTCCACAAAATTTTTGAATTTTTAAAAATCTTTTATACATATTGAAAAGGTTATACTGTTAATCCAACACCACGATGTTTGTATCTTGTATCATAGTTCTGGGATGTGGTGCCCCTGGATCACATCATGGCCCGTATCGCTGTGGACAAGGTACAGACCGCTACCATCCTGGTCACGCTGCTCTTCAACTCTTTCGTGCCGCTGCAAAAGGACAGCGCAAAAATCCTGGAGAGGGCAATCTATCTTATCCAGGAAAACCCCCAGACGGCCCGGCGGTTCTTCCAGCTGGCACCTAACTGTATGGCCATTGGGGATACAGGTCAGTTAGTTAAAGTTAAACTCCTCCCACACCATAAGGTGTATAGGGCGGTGCCCATCCCCGTTTCATAGCCCTGGGCCACACTGTGGTGCAATCACTGCAGCAGGGGCTAGTCCACTGGCAGTGGAGTGTGTTTAGCTTCCATACTGTTTCATAAGTATGTAACATTTTTATAAAGCCTTTGGTATGACTCAATGTGCCTCTTGTCCAGAGGTGTCCTACCCGGGAGTTGAACTTGGGCCTTCTGGTTCCAAGTAATTTGAACCAGATGTGGTAAGTGACAGAAGCGCAGACCACTATGACACAGGTCAGTTAGATGGAGAAATTCAAGATCTCTTGCCAAAAAGGGTCAAACTTTGTAGTGGCTTGTCAAATTACTGTCATAATTGTGTACACTAATGATAGGTAATGTTAAAGTCATTTCCACACCATGCTCTTGTGGTGTTTAGGGCAGTACCTATCTCTATTTCCTTAGCCCTTGGGCCACACAGTTGTGCAAGCATAAAAAACAACAGCAGGGGATTCTCCACTAGTCTAGTATTGGTGTGTAACTGTGTATTCAACTTCCAATCACTTCCATATAAGAAGGAAAGTATTTTACATATCCGATACAGACTTCAGCACCAAGGACAGGCAGATAAGTTCTCTTGCTTGCTTTGCTTTCCCGCCATTGTATCTTCTTGCAAAGTGTACCAACTAAGTCATTTACATGTATACAGCATTTTCATATTTGGGACAACATTAATAGTGCCATACGTTTTCTCATAAGTACTGAGTGCTAAGCAAAGAAGTATAATCCTAAAACAGTGACTTAGCCTAAAATCTAACTTTGCCATTGTTTGCTCTGTTTGGTTACAGTGAAGTACATGCTGTTGCTGTGTCATTATGTGTGGCAGCTGACCTTAAGGGCGCTTGCTACTGACCCAAACAACACTGAAGAAAGTCTGGAGGAGAAGGAAAACATCTCAGGTAATGTCAGACCTTTAACTGTTTCCCTGCTAAGGTAACCTTTTGGTTTAAATTTGGTTTGGCTACAGAGTTAGGTAGCAGGGAGAGGGTTAAAGATACTTTCTGTAACTTTTTGAACGTTACCTTGTGGTTGTGAATATTCATGAACTTACTTACCTTATTTGGGGTGACTGTAAGTTTGCAGCCAATCGGTGTCCATTTTTCAGATATGAATATTCATGAACTTACCTTTCTTAGTATGACATAGTTTGCAGCCAATCAGTGCCCATCTTGTAGCACATTTGAGAAATATCACCAAATTACAAGCATCTGTTTTTATGCAGATGAAGATCTGTCAGTGGCAGACACCAACACCATGGCTGGGCTCCTGGAGGCCATGGCCCTACTATGGGCAGCCAGTACCAGAGACCTCTCACAGGTACGCATTTTACTCTATTGATTTATGTTAAAAGCACCGAGATAAGCCATAAAATTCTAAGTTATCATTGGATTTTACATTGTACCCAGCATTAAGTCCTCATACAGTACTGAAGACTTGGTTAGGATTACCGTTTTCATTTCTAGTTTTCCTAAATGTTCTGAGACACAAACAGATAACTCTGGACTTTTTTCATTGCAGCCAGGGAATGGAGAATGGAAACAGAAGCTACGAAACAAGTTTGCCCGATGCCTGCCAGACTTCCTGAAGGTTTTCCATGTAAGTACTACATTTCATGTAAATGTATTTGGGCTGGTGCTTTAATAGATGGCTGTGATTTAGACTTGCTAAAACTTTGTTGTGTTTTGGTTTGTCAGAGTTTATTTCTTTTTTCACCCAGGATGCACGCTGTCATAACGCACTGGTTCAGCTAGCTTGTTTCCTCAAAGCTGATACTATTCCTACATTCAGGTAATTGCTGTTATTATTTTTTACTGTAACATTATGTATACATGCCATCATAGCTTGTATAGTGAGACATGATAAGTCTTGAAATCCAGACCATTAGTTTGCACTGATAAATCAAAGATTTATTGTCACAGTCATACATGTATGTTTCTAATATTTTCCCTTTTCCAGTTATGAAATATTCAAAATTTGTGGTCATTAATTTCTCTATTTAATTGATTAACAACATCTTCTGTTAGAAGTTTTTGTTAGACAAATAGCCATTTGTGTTCACTTGTTATCAAGGGTGTGGTCACGTTCATTGTGCACTAGGCTTACATGGACATTCTTGGGCCATTCGTGAATGTGTCATACAAAATTTAGCTGTCTTGTGACAGTAAAGTTTGCTGCAGATTCTTTGCAAAAAAATCGTACAGTGAATGTGACCGTGAGTTTAAATCTAAGTAATGGTACATTGTGACTTTCAGCTGCGGTGTGGTGTCCAAGCTCAAAGGGATGAGCTGGCCAACACCAGCCTTGGAGTTCGGACCACTGGTCAGCTGTCTGGCCAACTGGGGTCGACTGGGTGACGTGCTGGAGCTGGTGATGGAATGGCTGACCATTGCACTGGACGGTCCGAAGGCTCAAGATGACATGGGTGACAGTAAGGTCAGTTGGAACTTGTATAGAGTACACACATTGTTTACACTACAAGTAGTCTATATCTAAGTTGCAGAAAGGACTCCCCCATTAACTAGTATGGCCAAGAAAAGACTACATTTTTTCAAGTAGTGAATGATACTGAGGAAATTGTATTATACTGGTGCTTTTAAGTGACTTCTTAAATGAACTGAAGAAAATATTCTCTGTATACAGGTGGCTATAGACACTTAATACTTTGGTCAATGGGAAGAATAATTCTAAGGTGTCACTTCAGTACAGATTTTACAGGTTTAAACTATCAATACTCCTCATGGTGTAATCGTTTTACTGTTTGCCATGCCTAAACCATTGACCACACAGGAAACTAAGAAGGGTAAAAAGAAGAGGGTGATGTTTGTGGACCCCCACCAGCCTCAGCCCATGCTGGCCCTGGACATGCTGGACTACATATTCTCCGAGTACCTGTGTCGGGAGTGTGCCCTGGACACGCACACTGCACAACTGTCCACAATCAGTGACAAACTACAAGGGGTGTTGGTAAGTTCAGACATTTGATAAATAAATGTGCATTTGATTTTCATAGTTTTTGCTGGCATTTAATCAGGTTACTAGCTTCTGAACTTCATATGCACACCAATGTCCAATAGACATACCTTTTTTTGTTTGTTATCTTCGCCGAGTACTTGTACTCGGAGAAGATTATGTTTTCGGTTGAAAAATCTGTTGGGTGGGTCTGAATGTATGTCAGGAGCATAACTCAAGAAAACTTCAATGAATCTTTATGATTTTTGGTAGGTGTGTAGTGGTTGTGTAAAGGAAGGTCAAGTTCGAAAATGGTTTACCTTGCGTTTTTCAATAGTACTGCAGCGGACTTTGCATTTTTTTGTGTTTGTATGTAGGCAAAAAAAGTGACGGAAACATTGATGGATCTTCATGATTTTTTGCAGGTGTGTAGATGTTGTAGAAACGGAGGTCAAGTTCAAAAATGGTTCCCCTGGTATTTTCCGTCGGTACTGCAGCGGGCTTTGTATGGATGTGTATTTGTATGTCGCCAGCATAACTCGAGAAGCTGTTGATGGATCCTTATGATATTTAGTGGATGGGTAGGATTTACAGAAAGGAAGGTCAAGTTCGATAATGGGCCTTCTAGCGGGTACCAAAGGTACTACAGCAGAGCTTCAAAATTTAGGGGCATATTTTCTGAAAGTGCTATAGTCATGATTTTTGTGTGGTAGATAGTTCACGCCACAGAAAGTAAGTTCTGTAAATTTTGGCCCCCTAGCGGCTTGTTAAGAACTGCAGTGGGTGTTTTTGTTTTGACATTCGGACATGAATAACTTGAGAAGGGGTCGACAGATCGTCGTGATGTTTGGTTTGTAGAGAGCTCGGATGGTGCTTTACATTATCAATGACTAATTATGCAAATAAGGAGCTAATTTGCATAATTAGTAAGGAAAGTTTGTTAACCCACTGCCTTTCAATGGGACATGGGACAGTGTCAGGTCATGTAAACAGATAGCCTTGCATAAACGTACATGTAGGTCAAATAAATAAACTATTCTCCAAGCAGAGGTGTGGGTCCCGCTGGTTTTTGACGCGTTCAGTTCAAGCATTTTTGTTCAACACGGTTGGCGACATACCGAAATAGGGACAAAATAGAAAGCCTGACTAAAAACACCCAAAAACGTGACAGATTTATTCTATTCATATGTATTGACTGTACTATTTCATCATCACTTTCAACTTTCAACACTGCCATATCGAACCTTTGTGGCCCATATAATATCAACATACTCACATTTTTTCATGACAAGTTATAACATATATCAGCACACTCTACACATATACTAGTCCTGTACCACCAAAATTAATGATTTTTAACCCTATCTAGACTGGACTCATTCGCCCAATCATAACGTCCAAATGGTATGGTGGATGATCAAATTTGCAGGGGGTGATAAGCATGTAAATATTAATCACTTTCCATAATAAGCCTTGATTATTTGGCGAAGATAATGTGTTCGTGGAACTCTAGTTTTTTTTGTTTTGTGTAACTGACAAAACACATCAAGGCATAACACACCAGTTTGATAAAGCAAGTACAAGTTGCATAAGACCAGATTGATTTGTTTGAACCACTCACACTGGGGCATACCCCTACGCTTAGCTTAGTGTGGTGAGATCTTTAACATGTTTGGGGTGTGGCTTTTCTCATACACAGGACCAAAGTGTCCCATCCAAAGGACTGCAACCCCTACCAGTAGTAAGAAAATTGTTGTACACCCGAACCCGTGACACATAAGCAGGATCGCTACCAACTGAGCTACGGCACAGCTACATTTGTTTAACATGTGTGATTTGTTTTTCTTTGCGGTGAGCAGACCTGTATTGAGGATCGTCTGGCAACAGGACGACCTTTGACCCATGACCTTCTGTCAGATGACTTTCTCCTGAGAGCCTTGCAGTCTTACTGCCTACTCCATGTACACCTGCAGCAGCAGGTAGAACTACACTCAGTCTAGAATATAACTGTTACACCTATTAAGTCAATATACCGGTAATTCCACCAGGGTATATAATTCTGCCGCACCAAGATACGTCCAAACAGACCTCCAACCCAACGTCCCCCAGTGTAATGCACTGATCATGACTCCTGTATATCTAAACTGTGGATGCTGCACAAGAGGTCTCTCATCATCCCCACTGTTTTCTTAGTGGCGGATTTATGTAACCCAGCGAATTAATGCAGGTTACAACATTACTGAAGAACACAACTGTTTAAAATCACTACAAGACATCACACATCAGCATAGTTCAAATGTTCAATGTATTTCTGCATTAATGAGATTTCACTGTGTACTTTGTGTATTTTGTAACAGTTTTTTCTTTGCTTTAGAATGAGACGCCTTCGTGTGAGTTCTTCAGTCAGATCTTAGACTGGGCAGACCAGAAGCTCGTTCCTTCACTGAGTCATCCCAGCAATGAGAACACCCAGGCTGCCACCAGTACTGTTTCAACAGGAGTGTTTGCTGTTAATGTTATACAGGTTAGGAGTATATAGTAGAGTGGATTCATTCCTCAAGCTAACCGACATCTTTCACACCGCAGTCGTCCCTCAGTAAGACATTTGAAGCCACATAGTTCCTGTGTAGAACTTTTATTCAGTCTAGTACCACGACCGGTTTCGCGTGACAGCTTCTTCAAGTGTACAGACTAAATGACACAAGTACATGAGGTTCTCACTTTTATAGCTTTCCAGTGCGTATTGCACACCCAGGGTGCCACCAGTACTGTGTCAACTGGAGTGTTTGCTGTTAATGCAAAAGTCATTACATTGGGTCAGTCAAGGCAGCTGCTCTCACTGATAATGGCTGACCCGCAAAAAAAATACAGACGAACGTACACTAACTTAGCCTATAACGTGTACTTGACACAATATGACACAAAAATGTCCTACTGTCATCAAATTGTCACTTCAGCAAAGTGTCTATGTTGTAGGAAATGCATTTTAAAAGTGACATCCTTCGTATGTTGTTAATTGTTGTCTTGTTTCTTTATAACGGAAGTACATAATGTAAATGTGCCTTTACAACTGAAATAGGCAGCCTACCTAAATGTTTTGGCTGGAAAGACATTCAGTTAAATGTGTCATAGCAACAAGTATTCGAATATCCACCCTTCATTGTCATTAGATTTGAATAGTTTTCAATCCATGTATAATGTACAAATGTTACTAAGTGAACTGTTTGTAGCTTTCCATCGTGAAAATGTGTCCAGTTTTCCGACAGGAACCTTGGAATTGAAAAAGTGCACAAGTTGGAGATTTTACATTTTGTCATACATTGTAATTGGAGGTTATGCTAAGATGTACTTACCATCTGAAGTATATTCGGAATTACATGTATACCACATGTAATACCTTGTTTAAAGGGAGTTACCTTTTGCAGTATTCCTGTGAATCGCTAGAAGGCGCTCACATCCAAAGCAAAGAATGATGTGATCTCACATAATTACGCCCCTATGAAACCATCATTTTCCTTCGTGCGAGCTGCAGGCGTCCGAGTTGGGTCCGATAGGGGCGTCATCACGTGGGGTCCCATCATTCTTTGCTTTGGATGTGTGCGCCTTCTAGCGATTCACAGGAATACTGCACAATGTAACTCCCTTTTAACAAGGTAGAACCTATGTGGTATAATTGTACATTTGCAATAGATAGTTACTTAACAGTTGAAGTTGCTGTGATTTCAGACTGTTCTACAGGTAGCTGGTGACTTAGTCCTGCTGTGCCTGTTGTCTGATGAACAAAGCTGTGCTCTACTACAGCTGGCAGGAGCAATTCTCAGCACAGGTCAGACATGCACACTTTAACATGTGGCGTCTGTGTAGCACAGTGGCAGAGCATCCGGCTATGAACCAATAAGACCCAGGTTCAATCCCCAGTGGAATACCCAGACATGTCCGGACATGCACCCAGACGTTGTGCCCTTGGGAAAGGCACTTAACACACATTTCCCATGTCCTAAGCCCAGCAGTAGGGTTTGGGTTGGCGTTAGGAAGGGCATCCAGCCGTAAAAACTCTTGCTACAAAAAAGGACTTGCACTTGATGAGGAGTTCTGGGGCTTCCCCATCAATGTGCAAGCACGTCCAACCCCCATATGATGGGGAATAAAAGACGTTAAATTGGATAGAGAGAGAGAGAACATGCACACCTCATTGGGGGCAGACACTGTTTGGAACAGCTAACTCTCCATATATGGCTATGAACAGCTATTACATTGACCCCCTCTGGTAAACAGCATTAACACTGTATATCAAATTTTCCCGCTTTATGTTCTTGTCAGATGACATGAAATTTGACACAAATGTGTTGTGTTCGTCCCCAAAGGCTTGCAATGTCATTACGTACGTAGTCAGTTTTCTTCTAAAAATGTGTATTTTGTTGCTGTCATTTTTGCTCTAGAAATTAGTCAATTTTTTTGTCATTTTTGCTTTAAAAATTTGCACTTTTTTTGTCATTTGTGCTCTAAAATGTGTAAATTTTTTTTGTCATTTTGCTCTAGAAATGAGTACATTTTTTGGGGTCCTTTTTGTTTTAAAAATGTGAACTTTTTTTGGTCATTTTTGCTCTAGAAGTGTGTACATTTTTTTGCCATCTTTGCTTTAAAAATGTGTACTTTTTTTGTCATTTTTGCTCTAGAAATGAGTACATGTTTTCGTCATTTTTACTCTAAAAACATGTACATTTTCTGTCTGGTGTTATAGACTCAGCTGCGGACCTGCTGTCGTCCGTGTGCATGCTGACCTGTCGTGTTGTGGACGTGACCGCAGTCTCTCCACACGACAACAGGATGCAGGACCTGGTGCCCCGGGTACTGGAGAGCATCATTCAGACACAGGTGTACCTGGTGCGCAAACAGAAGGATGCAGCAAGGCAGGTAAGGCCCTCTGGTGACAACTGTTTCATCATCCTCATCTATCGACCCCCCGGGGGACAAACATTACTGTCTCAAATATTCGTGATCAAATATTAGCGATGATGAAATTTTAGCTGTTGACTAGTGACAGTTAAATCAGCTACAATTAAGTTACAGTTAACAAATCAAGAATTACAGTAAGCTGTGGCATAATTTTCCTTTTTGATCTTCCAAACTATGTGCAGAGGCTACAGGAGACGAAAAGCGCCTTTCAAACCATCATACGCGCCCACTTGAACCAACGCTCCCTCAACCAGAACCTGAGCCACGACTTCATGGCCACCATCATGACTGCAGTGGTGGCCGAGATGACGAGGGCGGTGCGGAAGGGTTCAGAGGTCGGGACGTGCGACCACATATCTGACCTGCCAACGTTGTCAGCCTTCCTCCTGTCAACTGTCAACATCAATGCTGCCTCAGCTTGGTAGGTTAAAAATTAAAGTGACCCGGGCGTCCTGAAAAGACGCATAGGGGTGGCGCCCATCTCCATTTCTGTAGCCCTTGGGCCACACACTTTTATGCAAGTCACTACAGCAGAGGGCTGATCCACTGGTAGTGATGTGTGTGTTTAACTACCATACTCTTTCCAAAATGCTGAGTGCTAAGCACAGAAAGCAGTATGTACCATTTTTTAAGTCTTTGGTATGACCCAGCCGGGGTTTGAACTCACGACCTGCCGTGTGCAAGGCAAACACTCTACCAACTAGGCCATTGCATCGAGGATGCAGAAACATTTTTTTGAAAAGTAGAATAAAAAAATAAAAAAGTTGCTATTAAAATAAGTCCTTCCCACATCATATGGTGAAAAGGGCAGTGCCCATCTTTGCTTCTGCAGCCCTTGGTCCGCACAGTTGTGCAAGCACTACAGCAAGGGGCTAGTCCACTGGTAGTGGTTTCTGTTTAACCGCATTGTGTACCATACTCTCTCTCATACATGTAAGTGCTGAGTGCTAAGCAGAAAAGGCATTTTTAAAGTCTTTGGTATGACTTGGACAGGGATTGAACTTGCGACCTATTCACTAGACCATTGCAGCGGTCATACATGTACTGTACATGTAACCTTCAACAAAGACAGAATAATGAATCTTGATAGAAAATAATGTTGTTGTACGCTGTTTTTTCCAGGCTCTTTGTGGAGGAGTTAAGCCACTGTGCAGAGTCAGGTGCTCTGCAGGGCCTCCCTGGACACTATGCAGCCTTACTCATCCTGAACACACTACAGAAAGGTGGGGAATACTCTTTATTCATCTCAAGCCTCAGAAAGAGACTCCGGGTGGCTTACCATGACGCTTTTAAGATGTTAATATCTCAGCCTAGGAGTACTAGTAACTCTTTACTCTTCTCGAGCTGTCGAGTTAATACCTTTGACGCCAGGCAGCGTAAGATGGCGCACTCATTTGTGACGCGTCTCCTTGCGTCTGGTAACAGTATAATTCAACTGTTATGTCACTCCGAGGTCTTCTGTGTGAGCAGGCACTGGCCCTACTATTGTCGACTAGTCCTACCGCCAACTCGTTTCGAAAAAAAAACCTGAACAAAGTACAAATATATTTTTATGTTTTGATTTGTTTGATAAAAAGTGTTTTGAGTCTCCCCTCTGACAAAAAAGGCATCTAAAACAAGTGCAACATTCAAATATCAAACACTGGTTTATCTTGAAAGTCTTCTCCCCAAGGAACTTTTATAGTTGTGCATGTCAGTATTAATTCTCTATGCTTAATGGTCTAATAAGCAAGTAAGCAAGCAATAAAACAAAACATCAACTGGACAGGATCACATCCAGGTTCAGGTCCGGACCTGAACCTAAATCTCTGGACCTAAACTTGGACTTGAACCTTATTAAGCCGAACCGGTATCCACCCCTAATGTGAAGTTGTGTGCTGTTGTTATAGATGGTTGGAGAGCAGGTCGACTGAAGGAGTGTGCTGATGTGGTGCAGCAACAGGCCCAGAACCTGGCAGGGGAGGAGCAGGAGGAAGAGGACAGTGCCAAAAGGTATGCATAATTTTCTACAGTTCAACTAATGATGTACATGTACGCCAAAAATAGTTACTCAAGCAACTGGATAAAATTTTGAAACAGTCAGACGTTTCAGACAGCATCCGCTGTCTTTCGTCAGTGACTGACTCATTCATGCTACATAAGTTGGCTGTCTGAAATATCTGACTGTTTCAAAATTTTATCCAGTTGCTTGAGTAACTATTTTTGGCGTATCTTACTACCTGGATGTCTAACCTTCATCAACGGATGTACATGTACATTTGTTTATTCAAATCAAAGATAGCATTTCTTGACTTCCTTGGCTTATGTCCTGTACATGTGCCACTCTTGTTCTGCTACCCAAACAGACAGCATTTCTGTGCAACTGTTACTAGCACATATACTAGATGTCTTTTTCCACACACTTTCCCCAAAACCGTAACAGTAAATTGTCAGACATCAGACTATTTGAATACATTCTTTTTCTTTTTACATTTCAGGAAGTTATTTGAAGAAATCACAAACCTGGCGGCAAAGATTCAAAACTGATGGTGTGAAGTTCTGGTAACCTTGGAGATTTGATATCATTTTTATACAATTATCAATAAGTAAGGAGTTATATCTTAAGGGACTTATGCGGAAATGTGCCTTTTTGTCCTTGAAATGAGAGGTGTCGAATTTATAAAGACCAAGTATTCAGCATCAGAGGCTCAAAGCTGTTATTTTGCATCTTATTCTACTGTGGTGTGTGACTTCTCTAAGTTCTATGACCAATAAGAGTACAAAGAGAAAGACAGCATGAGATTGAATTACAGATACAAAGAGATAATAGTCACTGTATATTTTATTAACCATTCAACATTAAGTCTAATCCTAGCTTTGTATTTATAGTATTTCTATCAAATGATGTGTAGATTGATTACTGATGAGTGATGTGGTAAATGATACAATGTATGTATTCCTGAAGTAAAGATGCTGAAGAATACTTTTTTATTTCTTTTTTTTTTTTTTTTTTAGTTGACTTCGTTGATCCTACTTAAAAAGGAATGGGATCGATTCATGTAGCAGTAATCACTTGGATTTTCTCTGCATATAGCGGCCATATGATAAGGTTTGCGAAAGTTTTGAATATATGTCAGCTAGGGTAGGATGCTCTAGTTTCTAGAATGCAGACACAACTAAAAAAACTGGTATGCACATATTAAACCAAAATAAAGTCTTGTATAACAGCAGTAACTCATTCTAAAACTAGTGATGGACATTCAAATATCCTGCAAGCAAATTGGGTTCCGTTTTCCCACTCTAAAACACAATAAACTCACTCAGAGTTAAAGAAAGCAAAGAAAACACAACAAAATTTATGGGGAGGGTTTGTTAGAATTCGCCTGAGTCATGCCCAGCCGGTAGATCGACCATAGTTATCCCAGCTTTCTTCTCCCCACATCCGGATATGACGGCGTCCACCTTCGGCCGCTCTCTGTCATCCAGATCCATGTTTCCAATGTGCCGCACAATGTCCTGGGGAAAGGACAGAGAGTTGATTAAGTTAAAGTCCTTCCCATACCTTTTGGTGTATAGGGTCCATCTCTGTTTCTATAGCACCTGAGCTACAGACATATGCAAGCACTAGTGCTGCATACCGGTACTGTGCCGTAAGAATTGATTCGGTACAGGTCCAAAACACTGGATCATGAAGTACCAGTACTGTACCGATGTAAATATGTGCTTATTTTGTGACTGATCTCCTGACCTCATGCAACACCAAACAGGGAGTTTGGTGGTAGGAAACCTAGTTATGTTCTTTGAATACTGACAAGTTGAAAACAGTTTATGTTTTTGTCATTGAAGAAGTTCAGAAAAACACATTTTGATTTTTCAAATTGTTCAGGTACAGGTATAGGTCCGGCCCTGTACCTAAATCTCTGTACCGGTACCTGTACCTGATGTTACGTTTAGGTACGTAGCACTGGCAAACACTACAGCAGGGAGCTAGTCCAGTGATATGTGTTCGACTCCAATACTCATAAGTGCTGAGTGCTAAGCAGAGAAAGCTGTATGTACATTGGATCATTTTATAGTCGGTATGACCCAGAGAGTTTTATGAATAGTAATTTTGATTAACAGCTAGGTTATTACAGGCTTTTCGATGATCATGATTTAGATCCCCCTGGCGGCCATGTTGGAGTCCAGTGCACTCCAACATGGTGCAAATGAAAATCCAACATTGTTCCTAAGAGACAATGAGGCGTCCACTTACCATCCCCTCCAACACCTTTCCAAACACCACATGTTTGTCGTCCAGCCAGTGACAGTTGGTTAGTGTGATGAAGAACTGGGACTGGTTGGTGTTGGGTTCCTCAGCGTTTGCCATGCTGACCCAACCCTCCCCCCAGTGCTTCAGCTGGAAGTTTTCGTCTTGAAATGTGGCTCCAAAGGCACTGGTTCCTACAGAATAAAGGGTGTATTTACATTTTAAATAAAAGTCACTGTCACACATAGCTAACCATAGCCTCCAGACCATGGTTGGGAGTTAAGCCCCCGTCACACATACATGTAGCTGACCATAGCCTCCCAACCTTCTCCAGCCCATGGTTGGGAGTTCGGCCCCTGTCACACATACATGTAGCTGACGATGGCATTCAGACCATGGTTGGGAGTTACTTTAAGCCCATGTCACACATACAATTGTACATACATTATAGCTGACCATAGCCTCCAGACCATGGCTGGGAGTTAGGCCACTGTCACACATACATGTAGCTCAGACCATAGCCTCCAGACCATGGTTGGGAGTTAGGCCCCATGTCACACATACATGTAGCTCAGACCATAACCTCCAGACCATGGCTGGGAGTTAGGCCCCTGTCACACATACATGTAGCTGACCATAGCCTCCAGACCATTGTTGGGAGTTACGCGTGAAAGAGAAGTCAAACCCTTCTCTAGTTATAGACAATTACATTTGTATAATTTAGATAAGCAGCTTTTATACCTATTTTGTACACTGTTATTTTATGTATGTTATTTGCATTTAGCCTTCAGGCATGAATTTGCAATAAACTTATTATTGTAGTCATTCAAAGTAAGCTATCCATAACTTATTATCTCCACAAGCCAATTACCTGGGAACTACATGTATAAACGTAATTTTGGTGAGGCTCTTACCCCCAGTTCCATCCTTATGTACTACGTCACCGCCCTGGATGAAGTACCCCTTGACTACGCGGTGGAACGGCGTGCCGACATAGCTGTGTGACTGTTCCCCCTGTAATGCACAGATATGTATTCATAATAAGTTTATTGCAAATTCCTGCCCGAGGGCTAATTGCACACAACATACATAAAATACATGTAACAAGGTAAAAAATAGGTATAAAAGAGGCTAGACTATACAAACGTAATCGTCTATAACTAGTGACTAGTGAAGGGTTTGACTTCTCTTTTGTAAGTAATGGAAGACGTAATGTCCCACCTTTTCTATAATTTGTGGGTTCTTGGTAGTTAAAAGAAGAATGGTCTTTTCTTTGTCTGTAAGCTTAGAGAAATTCGGATAGATTTTAGTGGTCTGAATAGACAACTCATTTCGTGCAATATCATGAAATGAACAGTTTGAAATAAAGTGAATTTCGTCTTCCACGGCATTTGTACTGCAATACTTACAAAGTCTTTCGTATATAGGTAATTTTCTATACCGACCTGAATGAAGACCTTTATTGTACATGTTTGCCCCACTGGGCTAAGCACAGGTCACATGTTAGCAACTATATACGAGTTCATGAGTATTACTGTATATAAACATCTAGCATACTCTAGTATTTTCGACTTCCTCTCGCTTCTTGGTAATTGTATAAATGTACACGGCAGTGTGATTAGTTAGAGTTGGTCTATCAAAGGCTGTAAGAAATATAAATTTCTCTTTACTTTTGATAAACCATCACAATGGTGCGCAAAAAATAGGTACTCAAGCAACTGGATAAAATTGTGAAACCATCAGACGTTTCAGACAGCTTCCGCTATCTTTCGTTAGTGACTAAAGAAAGATCTAGTAGAACTAGTTTTTATACCAAAACTCTGAATGGATATGTTAATCGCAATGATGACAGTTATTTATGATAAGGTAAAACCGACGACCACTGACCATGACGCTTTTTCGATAGGTAGTTTGATTAGGCTTTGCCACCGTTCGCGTTTTGAGGGGAGCACAATCAAATGGAACGTCCCCAAACATACACATGGGGCCACCGGCTTTACGTCCCAATCCAAAGGGACTCACATCGTGCCCAAGCGGGGTTTGAACCGCACCATTTTGAAAGAAATCTGTTCCAAACTTTGGATGTACTCAACATTTTGGCGCTATGACATCTATATATATTATGTACTCTGTGTATATAAAGTATTTTGTAGTACACCTAGGCTACATCCGCAGCCCGGCCGAAAATTTGTACGGTGTTTTTTTATTATTCTATTGCAAATATCTAGCCATAGAAATTGCTCCTTACCACGCATAATATTCGGAAGTTCTCCACAGTCAGAGGAGTCACCCTACCGAACATTCCGATGACGACCCGCCCGATGTTAAAGCCGCCGATGTCTATATCCAGGTATATCTGCAACGAAGTAAAGAAAAGTGATTGGTTGAAAATAACATTGCGCAACCATGTATACTGATTCATATTTATTTCAGACTGATTTAGAATGACCCCAATGATGATAGAGGAATGTAGGATCCGGGTCGCACTCAAGTGTTTCACGCGTGCTTTTGCGGCATTTCGTACGTCTTTTTATAGTCGGAACATTTCTTTACTCTTCGCCTTCTCACTGATAAGAGACGGAAAACTATTGAAGACGTCGACGCGCAAAACACAGATCTTACATCTGCTTGGAGATCATTTATCAATGACATTCGCAGACGTCTTGA
Source organism: Branchiostoma lanceolatum (assembly GCA_035149815.1). Taxonomy (NCBI): domain Eukaryota; kingdom Metazoa; phylum Chordata; class Leptocardii; order Amphioxiformes; family Branchiostomatidae; genus Branchiostoma; species Branchiostoma lanceolatum. The sequence goes on from CM068884.1 coordinate 12,187,677, forward strand.
CTCTTTACTGTTCACAATCTTGATCTTTATTAACAGAGTAGCTAAATGGTTGAAACTGACTTGAACGCTTCTACCTATCAGCCTATCTAACAGATGGCATTGGGACGCGCCTAGAATCATAGCCTTGGTGACGAATTCATGGACACATGTCGTCCATCCGGGTTCCTATCTGATGATCTATCTGTTCACCGGAATATGGTTTCCATACTTGATCAGAATTTCCAAACAACAGGGCAACGTAGCTTCCTAGCTATTACATACGTTACCGATATGAGAAACGTCAGTTATAATGGTGTTGCAAGTTTAAACAAGTGTTAGACCACCATTAGTATGTTGGGATTTATAAAGTCGGGGCAATTTGGACATTACCGTTCAACCGAAAAGGATGTTCAAAATGGTAAAGTTACTCCAAAACATCCCACCCGGACATGCATCATGGGTCATTGAATGAAATTCTACCTCGAGCACGCATTTGGTTTACTTACGTTTAAAGGAACTCTTTCCAAGTTCAAGTTGTCACAGACGTGGAGCAATAGCGACAGAACATTTCGTGAAATACATTAAAGCTTACAAGAAATCTCTGATATTTGATTGCGGTCTATTGACAGAGAATTGACACTACGCTTATCCGCAAACTGGGGAAACATGACATATTATCTTCACTATTGTACATCGTTAAGGTCTATCTAATAGTATCTGTTCTTTGGTGTATTTTTTATCAAATATGATAAATAATAGACAACTAAGACAAACGGGTGCTGCACTCAAATTATACAATCGGTATACTGAGCAGCAGCATTTAACACATATCAATAAGACAATAACTAAGAAATGCAAAAGCAAAATAGGCATAAATACATTCAGTTCTACTGAGAGTGCACCAACTTACCTGTTTTGTGACCAGTAGCTTGCCGCCGAACATACTGGGTGGTTTCAGCGACGCGGCGCCGACTAAGAAGGCGAGTAGAGACAGAATCTTCAGGTGGACCTTCATGTTGAACAGGTGAGATAGAGTGTCGGGTCGGCGGATCAAACGTGGCCGTGGAACACGCCACCCATCCCGGACATCCGGCTACACGTGCGCACAGGTGGTTGGATGATAGTAAAGGTGATGCGCTTGACGTGAGAAGGGGTCCCAGAGGTTTTTCTGAAGAAAATTTTGTTCTTACACAACTAACGTAATTCTAACATAAACTACTGGCGTGCGCACAAGTGGTTGGATGATAGTAAAGATGATGCGCTAACGTGAAGAGGGGGTCCTAGAGGTTTTCCCAGGCACCGATTTTATTTATTCTAACGCCGTGAATGATAGTCGCTGCAACCCCTTTAGAACCTTCTCCTCGTTGACATACAATCTCAATTTACTTTAGTAAATGAGTCCGATATATAACGTTATACGGTAAACCGTGTTATGTGTCCCGACACAACAAACAGGTATTTTTTAATCGACTGTCCCGGCCCGTACTAGCCTGTAGTCCAGCCTTATTAGCTTTGGCCCGCCGCTCAAGATCCGCTCACTAAGGTCTATGATAAAAACTGAGAAACTCTAAAGATTCAATTTGATCCTAACTTGAAAGGTAAAAGCGGCAATGCCCGTTTAATTTGATAGGCTTTTTGATACGCTGCTCTTTGATCGTCCTTTTTGTTTGTTTTTTAAAGTTCGCTGCCGAGACCAAATCTGTCAACCAGACTGCATCATATCTAACAAGCGTCGGGAATGAAAAATGTATTATTTCAGATTCACAGCAACATATACATACACACGAACATTTGTACCAGCAACTTACTCTCCAAGCAGAGCAAGGGTTTCGGCTGGTTTTTGACGTGTTTTTAGGCGTTTTTGCAAAAACACGTCAAAAACCAGCCGAAACCCTTGCTCTGCTTGGAGAGTACCAGCAACTGTCCTTTCATTGGGAACTTAGGGTTAATTAAAAGATTTCAAAGTCTAACTTATTGGCGGAAATAAACATAGTCAACCAGGCACGTTTTCTGGCGACTAGTCAAATTGTCTAGCCAGATAGTCCAGATAAGTTGTTCGTTTTCTAGATTTTTAGTCATAAAGTTGGGGATTTCAACGTTGATTCCAATGGAGCAGCCTGATACAGGAATGAGACCTTAAATTGTTTACTATACTTTTCATTATGATGATATCTACTTGCAATTGTGTGTGCGCTTATTCTAGCCAATTTGTCTAGCAAATTTGTACCAGTTTGGTACCTCAAAAGGATTCTGGTGGACATAACGATAATGAGCCCGCCAGACATCTGCTTGATGATTAAACCTGGACGTAATCCATTAAGGATCATTAAGTTTTGGCCCTTCCCTTTAATATGACCTGTGCAAGTAGGTTTAGACTCAGAGAAAATATATTTTCCAGGTCTATGATCATGACGAATTCTGGTTTTGCTGTCGAATGTTCGTGGTCCTATTCTATTAAAAATATGTCTTTTTTCACCGAGTCACCCATTCTAGTGCTGTCCTAGCCTAGCATTTGTATTGGAGGAAACTTGAGACAGAACCCCCTACATTCATGGTGGTACAGTCCAAGCTCAGTCTAGACCGGCTCGGCTTGTCTGTTTTCCTGACCTTCTCAGCGTGATTTGGGCGATTTATGAGCCTTGATGTGACGCTGTCTGAACATTTACTTCGCCAAGGGTAACTCAAGGTACTTTTGATTGTACGTTTTGCAGTAAATTAACGTTTTAGAGGGCTACGTACTGTGCTTGACCTGAGCACTTGTATTTCCTAATAAGGTGGTCTCACACCGAAGTACGAAGGCATTAAGGAAAACAGCACTAAAGGCGATCGGGTGACGGAATGGAAGCTTTCGTAAACTGTGACATTCTGCTGTTTTAACTGATGCATTCATACAGTACAGAAAAGTGCACTTACATATACCTTAGTAGATTGCACTGTTAGCAATGAGAACATTATACAATCCACCTTGAAGATAGATGCAGATTTAATATATGTAGTGCTGAATCAAGGGTGGATATGTCATTTGATAAAATTTTTGTTATAGATTTTGATGATTTTTTTTAGATAAAAATTTTGATATGATTTTGACTTATCATTATGTATATACCATATCATATGGAATTTGGACTGCACCACTTGTATCTACAGGTAGTTCTGGACTCTGACAAATTATCATAATAATCTTGTCGCTTTTTTCTCTCTAGATGGATCAAACTGAAGAAAACATGTCGGTAAAAGTGAAACCTGAACGTAAATACAAGTGTCCGCACTGTGACCACGCCACGAAGGACAAGCGTAACCTAAAACGGCACGTGCAGACTCACACCGGTGTGAGACCTTACCAATGTGTGACCTGTGGCAAGGGCTTTACGAGAAAGGCCCACCTGCGAATCCACCAACAGACGCACACGGGCGAGCGCCCGTACCGCTGCCCCCACTGCGAGTACTCTGCCACCAGGAAACACGTGCTTGAGTCCCACCTGTGCCTGCACACCGGTGAGAGACCCTTCATGTGCGGGGAGTGCGGACACAGGGTCGCGTACAGAGGTGACTTAGTCAAACACATGAGGAAACATACTGGTTCGCGGCCATTCAAATGTCCCATCTGTGACTACGCTGCTGCTCAGAAACAGGGCTTAGACCGACACATCGCCATGCACGAAGGGCTGCGACCGTTCGCTTGCGACGTGTGTGGCCTCCGAATGTCGTGCAAGTCCAACCTTACTAAGCACATGAGGACCCATACAGGATACAAGCCTTACCAGTGCCCGCATTGTGAGCACAGCTCGGCTCAGAAGGATAACTTGGCCCGACACATGGCTACTCTCATCTCCCAAATAAACATACCCCCCGGAATAAACATACCCCCTGGACAAATTTTCAAAATCTAATAAACATACCCCCCGGAATAAACGTACCCCCCGGAAAATTACAAAATTGACACGTCAACTGTGTCCATGCTACTTCTGTCTTAGGGAAAGAAGATGATAAGCAGGTAGATTCTTTTTATTTACATATTCTATAATAATGAACCGAATAACTGTAGATATCTTGTTCAAATTATAATCATTTTCTCCACTTTTGGAAAAATTGGGCATAGGTTCCCTGCGGGGGCCAACGGTGCTTCAAATTCAATAAGTGAAAATGTACATGATACATGTATTTTCTACTTGGAACTTGAACCAAGTGATCAAGGAAAATTGTTGTATCAACTGGCATATCATTAAAACAGAAGTAGTTGCCAAACTTCTCAGTTCACTTGCATGGGCAACACCTTGTACAAATGTATCAACATTTAGAACTTGAACAGAAAATTACCATATCCTGAATATCCGATGAAAATACAAGTATTACGTATTTGTAAAAGCCATGTAGAAAAGGTTGAAGTATGACATGTATGATGTTAGTTGTTACTAGTACTTTTTCTTGCTCAACTTTCCATTTATCATGTGTGCATTGCATATAGAAACATGGATTAATTTTGTAAACATTTATATACTAGAAGTATATGCTTTCCACAAAATCACATTATTATAAAGAACATTATCATATATTCTCCTTTATTGTGTTGTTGCAATCCAAATAATTTCAAATCCAAAAATTACCCTTGATGTATGCAGAAAAAATCTTTCATTTTGAGAAACTTAGTTGTCAACAAATTCATTGTTTAGATGTGAGAAATCTCAGGCTTGCTCTATTTTGTGCTCTCTCTTTCTGATTAAAAGTTCCTTGGTTACATCTAAAACATTGCCACAAACCACAGGGTTCTCATGTTACACATCAAAGCGCGAGTCAGACGGAGCGGCACCGAACACAGGAACACAGACAGTAATGGGCGGGGCTAACAGAGAGCTACATGAAGTTCTGAGAATACTCAGCCAATTTGTTTGTAGGGGAGTGATTTTTGTCAAAACATCGTAGGTGATAATTACTGAAAATAGATTGCAACTTAGTGTTGTTTATCAACTACCGGTATTGAGTGGGAATTCACTTTGTTGAAATACCACACATTTCTGACAAAGACAAAAGAGTTTTATTGGAAGATCAAAAAGAGCTGTTTCCCCTTGGTAGAAGTGAGTTCTTCCGTCCGTGGGAAACTTCTAGTGGCGTGCGTTACTGTGCTGTGGCGATTTTCCAAGGGCTGAATTTTCATGTTTGTGGTAGGAACCGTAGGATTTAAGTGTTTTTGTAGATTTTAAAAGTATTGTTCAGTTTTTGATGCTAAGACACTGTTATAATGTGGTGTTATTTTCATATTCTAGAAGTTTTTAGGAAAGGCTGTATTTCACGTGAGTAGAATTTACATGAGAATCAATGGTAACTTGAGCATTCATGGTGTTGATTACGTTGTTCCAAGGTTGTTCTTTTGGCAATGTTTTTGTCTTTTTCGAGCGCAAATTTTGCGATCTCTGTAAGAATTCAGATGGTCTAGAACAAAAAAAGACTGTCAATGTTGTTTATATGAAAAATAGATTTCAAAACTTAAGTGTGGCGTCTTATTTTGTCTGAGATAACAACATTTACTTTGTAGCGAGATCGACTGACACGTTAGTACCGCCAGGATTTCAAATGCCGGGTCATAGCAGCAGGGAAATCAACGCCGCTAGGCCGAAAAATAGCAAATTATGAGCAAAAATGTCGGGGAAATATGGGCAGGAACACCCAAACTTTCGATTTTGATGGGATCCCTGGTTAGCAAAACTCTGATTTTCAAAAAATTAATAAACGTACTGTCCAAAATAAGAACGTACTGGATGGATTTTGAGGCTGAAAAAAATAAACGTACCGGTACGTTTATTTGGGAGATGAGAGTAGGCACACGGGGGCGCGGCCGCTGGTTTGCGGGGTGTGCGGGTACGGAACAGCAGACAGGTCCGGTCTGAACCGACACATGAGGATTCACTCCGGTGTGAGACCCTACAAGTGTAGCAAGTGTAACTATGCGGCTACGCGGAAGCACCACCTGGATAAACACCTGGAAACGCACAGCTGCGATCACCCGCACAAGTGCCATCAGTGTGACTTCTCAACAAAGCATAAAAGGAACCTGTCACGTCATGTGAAGATTCGCCATGTACAAATTGCTGGATGAGACTTTTTTGGCGACACCTCTGTGGCGGAGGCATTTATGGTGTTGTTGCTTCTGCTATTTGTGCATTAACATTACCACATGTAGCTCAAATAAAATGTGCCAAAATGGCTTGATATAAGGCTATCATAATTAGTTTGCTTAGATGACTTTGCTTTTTTTATGATGATTGTGTGTGTGCTTGCAATTGGTAATCTATTGTTCAATTTGTTGGTAATAATTTTACATATATATTATATAACTCATAATAACATTATAGAATAAACCGGAAACATTTCTGTTGCGCTCTGTGGAAAATGCCCACTACATATCTGAGTGTGAAAAATTCTATTATTCTTAATATTATTATTTCTTTATTTTGCTGAGTGTAAGGCCAAGATGCCAGCTCTAGGCACTGAACTAAGTTCATGAAGGATAACGTTTTAGGAGACTATGCTAGGAGATTGCAGTGAATGTTAGTTTTGAAGACTTGTGGGTTCAGGTTGTATTCAGGATGAAAACACCTGTCAATGAGAGAGTTCCAATATTATCAAAGTACTGTGAAAAAAAAACACATAAACAATTCATTTTTGTTATGATTTATTTTGTTATCTTTTGATAGTTCTTAATTTCTTCATGCCTGTTGGAATGCCAAGGTGATGATGTCATCTCTTAAGACAGGATGGGGTTGAGGTTGTCAAAGTCTTCCTGTGATGGTACAAGAACAAGCATGTTAATTACACACTGTATCCTCCTGTGTTTACACAATCTCTCACTGGCAGGGACTAAGCCTAATAAGGGGCCCGGTGAGATGGGCGGGTTCTTAGGAGCGCAATTTAGTCAGGTTACACACTGCTGTTGAATCCTGCCCATTTATTTTGCTTTATTTATTTATTTATCATGATTTTCATAAAGATGTAGGTGCCAACAGATAAAACGATGACTGTATCTTGAAGAAACGGAGCAAAACGATCCTGAATTTTGTAGAAAGGTCCTCATTAAGATTAGGATTATATATTAGTGATAGCCTCTACCAGACTTTATGGGATGAACCCTACTGGTTTATTGTAAGCCAACCCCACTGTGTCTGATAGAGTCTATGTTAGTGATGTCACTTGTATATAAATCAATATAAAACCATGACATTGGTCTCTATGTGAATTTATGAAACAAAGATGGAGTCGTATTAAAAATAGTATTTACTGATGGGCCATTGTCTGAATAATTTTCTTAATGAGTGAGTAAGTGTTCACCCCAATGTGTTATTACCTAACTATGTATCCAATGTCAACGATATCCTAGTCATCTGGTAGGATTAAAAAGCCATAGAAGTTAGACATGTTTAATTTCATCAGAGTTGCACTTTTTTCTAATTTTCCCTTCTTCTTTCCGCCCAATGATAGAAAACAACTCAATGACTGTACTGATTATCGGCCACACCAACCGCGCATTCATGCCGAGTCTTGCTTTGCTGCGTGTCAAGGGCGCCACCAAGCGGATTCAAAAAGCACGACACCACAGTAATTCTGTTTATGCGATTTTACATTGGATATTTAAGAGCGACCCCTAGCAGCCAAAAGCATAAATGCTGCAGATTGACTAAAACAACATGGTAGCTGCACGATGATCGGTCAACAAATGATTCGTTGGCCAATCAGAATACAGCAGTGTTTGCTTTTAGCGGTAACTTATCATGTTTCACATCCTTAAGAAGAATCAAATGATTCTGATGAAAAGTAGACGTTACCAAGGACGTGCAGGACTGGCAGCTGCAGGGCCCGCTGTATCCGCAAGGGCAGTACAGCGCACAGACGAGGGGGATGTCGGGAAGGTTAATCGAGTCGATCAAGTCCTGGAGGACGTTCTTCTGACTGGCTGGGACAACTGTTCGAACAGAGGAGAAAACATTTGCATTCAGCAATTCCTTGATAATTGATCCTTTGGCCCTCCCGAGAAAATATGACCTGCTCATTCCTGACACAGAAAATGTAGGTTCCTCGTATTCTGGATAAAGTTCCGAACGTTACCCTACTTTTGTCGACAATTGTGGTGGGTTCTTTAACGTGCTCGAGGTGTGGGTCTCCTACAAAATGGAACCTCAGACTTAATGTCTCTGCTAAGAAAACTGCTCTACTTTCCAGTAACGCGCAAATCATGATTCAAAACGTTGGTTTCCACAACAACAACAAAAAAATGAAAAAAGAATTCGTTGTCGGCAGGATTCGAACCTGCGCGGGCAGAGCCCAATAGATTTCTAGTCTATCGCCTTAACCACTCGGCCACGACAACTCAGTTAATGACGCAAGGTAATTAACGTGACACATCGAATAATCCAATACAACCCCTAGAACTTCACCCAAGTCCATGTTGATCAAGTATACATCGTGAGATTTACCTTTCATCCTTTTGTGATAATGCAGAACTACTGCAACTGCTGTCTCCAGCTTTAAATACTTTTCCGTCCCACTCATTGTTTGGGAGGTTTTTTTTTTCATTGTTGAATCTGTCATTTTAAGCTCACAAAAAAATACATTTTCATCAGTTTTATCACATGGAATTGATATTTTTGGGACGGAAAGGGTTGAATTTTTTTCTGTCCCAAGAAGCAAATTTCCGTCCTGGGAAGTCAACTCATTACTGACACAGAAAATGAAGGTTCCTCATATTCAGTCTAAATTTTTTATCATGTTTCCCACACTTACCCCGTTGTTGTTGAACAGGCATGCAGACGTGTCCGCAGCCGTTAGAGCAGCAGGCCTGGCCGGCGGGACAGCTCCCGAACCGCTGCAGGGCCCACTGCCCGCCCCAGCTGAACGAGCCACAGCCCTCCACACAGATGCCGACCATGCCGGAGGAGTCCGGACAGAACTCTAAATAAAAAAATATTGTGTAGTTAGAGCTTAAAAGTAGCTTGTGTTAACTGGTTTCCATTGGCAGTAAATCTGACTAATCAAATTATCATGGAAGCTCATCTGTGTTGGTAGTAATCATAATACTAGTACAATGCTAAACTTTCTTCCAACGCTAAGGTATACACAGGATCAAATTTTCGACCGCATTCTTCAGGATCAGTAATGACCGATCACTTCCGGATCCATGTCTGTAACTCTCGCGAGTTTACGTTCGGCAGTGATTGGTCATTATTGATCCCGAAGAAGGCGACAGTGGTCGTTGAGAATTTGATCCTGTGTAGGAGGTGCCTCGAACACGTTAAACAGCCTCATTACCCTACACATTGGGTACCTGCCTGTGGCACTGGCTGCAAATACACCTGATATTATTATTATACCTTAGCGTTGGAAGTAAGTTTGGCATTGTATCACTGTCTAATTAAAGTGTCCGCAAAACAGTCTTCCATGGCCAGTTCCGTGCACTGAAGGCACTGAACTGTACCTCATGGCCAGTACAAGAAGGACACAACATTTCGTACAGATCACAACAGCCGAAAAGTTAGTGAGTTTACGTTGTGTTGTCGAACAAAGCTATCTACTATCATAATTACCAACGAGTATGAGCTTTCATGCTTAAAATCAAACATTATATAGTGATCCGTGAATAGTTTCATCAGGTTGGTAAGTCACTGAATAAAAAAGACTCTTTTTTTACACGTTGGTGGAATTAATCTCTTGGTTTTGTAAAAAAGAGTCTTTTTTATTCATTATATAGTGATGTTGTGTAACGGTACTTACGCTCCAGACCGACGCTGGCTGTAGGCACGGTCTGGCACGTGTGGCCGCAGCCGTTGGACAGGCAGGCCTGACCCTCCGGACACCCTCCGGCCACGCACATCTCCGCACAGATGCCGAACTGACCCGACACTGGAACAAAAGTGCAAGTTTAAGGCCCGATTTATGCTTAGGTCATATTTCCAAAGCGGGGCCCGGTCGGGTAGCTTACGGGAACGAAAGATATGATATAAAAGACAACAAAGGACACAAAACTTTTTAAAAACTACTACTATCTATAAATTGTGTATTTTCTTGATATACATTTTTTATTTTTCGTTTTCGCAAACAGCCCGGACGGGCACCGGCTTGGAAATGTGACCCTAGCATTACACACGCGTTTTTGAGTCGTTCTGGAGTCGACTCAGGACTGTGCAGGGAGGACCCAAGGCTAGGACACTCAAGTAGCGTTTTCTAGTAGGAAAACTCCACTTGAGCAGCCCAAAGCTCCTCACACATAGCCCCAGGTCGACTCCGAAAACTTGTGTGTGAATCGGGCCTAAGATTTATTTGTTTGTTTGTTATGACTTTACCTAGTGGCGTGATTACAATCTGTGTATTTGGACGTATCGGATCCACGCATACCAGAGCGTGACCCTACGCTTGTCGACGAGTGTGATGGGTTCTGTACCGTGCTCGAGGTGTGGGTCTTCTCAACAAGGAACCTACGACAGTAATGTGCCTACCAAAAATGCTTCACCTTTCAGAGACGAGCAAATAGGGATTGGGCCACTAGGCCATGGTTCCGAAAAAAAAATATGAAGAAAAAAAGTTCGTTGTCGGCAGGATTCGAACCTGCGCGGGCAGAGCCCAATAGATTTCTAGTCTATCGCCTTAACCACTCGGCCACGACAACTCAGTTGATAGCCTAACTTAATAAACGCAAGAGATCGAATAATTTACGACAACTTCTTAAAGCGTCATCCAAGTTCATGTCGATCAAATAAACATCGTGAGATTTAGCTTGTGTCCCCTTGTTTAGTAATGCAGAAAACTACTGCAACTACGTGGAAGTTTATTTTCGTTGGCCATAAATTCTCTGATATTAGTATCAAAGCAAAAGTTCATTGCAATTACTTTTTTGAGACCAATAGTTTTTAAAAATCTGCCTCATTTGTATCCCATTTCTGTTTCCAAAGACGGGAGCCGTCCGGACTTGCGCACAACTGTTTCAACGTTAGTCGTGATAATTTGGTTTAGTCCTTATCAGGCATGCCTTCCACAAAAGATGTCTAAGGAAAATACTGGGGATCTCATACAGAGATAGAATAACGAACAAAGAGGTTTACCACAGAACAAAGCAGAGAGAAGTGGCAGACATGGTAAGAGAGAGAAGACTAAGATGGCTAGGACATGTCCTGCGAATGGAAGAAAACAGAACAGCGAAGAAGATCTTGGAATGGAAGCCACACGGTAGGGGAAGGCCAAGGCTGACGTGGCAGACAAACGTGGAAAAAGACCTCTAAAGCATCGGAAGCTCCTGGCATAGAGCCAAAAGGGAAGCACAGAACCAAGGAAGGTGGAAAAGGACGGCCCGATGTGCCTCAAAGGCACGGGAGGAACTAAGGTGTAAGGCAATACAGGCCTACGTACACAGGCCTACCAAGAACACACTGAGTTGTTATCATGAGTGACAACCACGTGCCTATCGATTTTCTCCAGTTTTTAACAAGTAAAAGAAAATAAAATTATGACAATTATACACCATATTTTGAAACAGAACAATGCACCTCCTGAAAGAACAAGTGTAAAAGTTACACCATCTTCGCAAAGCCTACATGTCCGGATGAAAGAATGTAATAAGATATTTATTGTTTCAGTCAAAATGGAGTTGTTAGGCAAAGAGTGAAGTATTTTGACCAAACCAGTCAATATATCCAGTCTATATTTTGCAGGCATACGTTAATATTATATCATTTTGTTATCAGATGTTCAGATATTTACTACCGGTATATCATGTTTGCCTTTGAGGGGAGGAACAGTTGAGTAAAGGACCAAAGTGGTTAAGGGAAAGCGGATGATGTCCACATATATCCACAACGCACTAATTTTGTCCAAAAAATGAAATGTTCATGAATATAGGTGGCGCTTCCACGAAGCTACGTGGGCTCTTCGCGCGGCGCCTAAACATCGATCCTTTTTATGCCAACTGGCGTTTTCAAAGTCTTAAAGGTCATTCTAAATATATATGAAGACGTCTGGACTTGTTTGGAACATTGTCCACTTATTTTAAGTCTAAGGTTATTTATATGTTCACGTTTTACAAGTCGGAACTAAAATCCCTATTAGAGCCTAATCTGCAGTACCGCTCCCGGCCGCGACCTGAAAAGTGACAATGGAGACCGCCAAATTGCCAAATTTCAGTCTTTTCGGGAATGGGCAAATCGCGAAAGGCTCGCAAAGGGTTTAAGATTCCGAAGCTTGTTTGACGTTTATTAAGAAAGGTGACCATTCAAAATTAAGAATGAGAATATTTAAACTAACCGATGGGATCTTACGTCAAATGATACAATAAGTTTTCCTTCGACACTATGACGGTGGTCGAGGATACCTTTTCTGTAAACTGTCACATTCTGAAGGACTACAACATCCAAATTTCAATCCTGATTTGTGAAACAATACGATTTGGAACAAATACAACGTTGTTTTGTATGATTGTCTATCAATAGATCCACTTTTCCTACTAAAATGCTTAAAGGAAGAATGGCACCCGTCATAAGTGAAGTCAAGCGTGGATTGCTTAACGGTGCAATATAACTTAGGACGCTGGGGGAGCTGTTTCATGGGCTGAATTTTTGTCACCCCGTCTGAAAAACTAGCGACCGTTTTGCAATATGGTGTCCTCTTTTTACGCCGTGCAGTTTTGCTATCACGGTTCCAAAGTTGACAAAATATTGCAGTCATTTTCGCAAGTTGTAAACCGTCGTATTTCTACATTTTCTCTTTCAGTAATTAAGCACTTCTCTATCTGTACAGCCGGTACAATATGCTTATTTTAATTCTAAACGAGAAAGTATAAAAGTAAGGCATACCTCCCCGCAGAAGTGCGAGCGCCGCTACTAGAATCCAGGAGTACATTTTTCTTTCACTGAGAACTTTTGCACAATGTGGATAATTTCACAGCGAACGCCTTATACATATGACGTGACGTATACCGGATAGGAAGCCAGCTTAGGGGGCGGGGCGGAACCGGATAAGATACGAGACGGGCAAACTGTCGTCACCAGCGACCTTCCGCAAATGTTGACTTCACGTAGCAAACTTTGTGTTAACAACAATTTACACGAATTTTAGGCAGATGTGTGTTGTTCTGAAAGTAATTGTTAGGGGGCAAAGTGACCAATGAAAACCGAGTCATACGAAAGACGATAAATACGGCCATATATCGTGGTGGATTTTCTTTCAATGCTAGAGCCAAGTTTGGAAAGTTGTAGAAAAGACATCAATAGCTGTTCACTCCATTGATATGTGTGGGAACTGGGCATGTGCTCTTGACCAAAAATAATCTAGTTTTTTCTCACATGACACAAACACACACTCACACACACACACAACCACAAACGCGCGCACGCACACAAACAACCACACACACACACACACACACGCACACACATACACACTTACTTGTTTTAAGCTATTCCAAATACAAGACTGATAATCACTTCTTTCTTACAATATGCTCTAGACACATGTCAGAAACACGCACAAATACACACAACTCATGGCAGTGCTTTTGAACATTTTAATAAACAGTTGAAACCTCACATACCCACATGTTAAGGATGATAAAACAATCGTATATGTTGTCATTGTCAAATGTCATAATCTTTTAATTAAACACACTCATAATTAATCTTTACAATCAATTCCTTTGTTTTCAGACATTTTTAAGTGAAGTTTTAAAGTCTATATTCACCCCTTGAAACTGTGTTAACCGTGGTACAGACTATCCCCTCAGACTCTGTTTTCATGTTAATCTTCCAACACAGCATCATTTTTTTTAAATATGAGAAACAACAAATTTAATTGGCATGGCCTAAAGCTTTATTGGACCCATTTTTGCATCTATCTCTAAAAGCAAAACTTAAATCCCCATTTTACACAATAAAATGCATTTCTTCAATATCTGTTTTTCTTTCATAGTGCATGATTTAAGTCTACTGTCAACAAAAATACTTTTACTCCTTTGTCACATTTTCAACATGATGTATACAAAGACGTGGAAAAACTGGCAACAGAAAATAACAATTGTCACGTTTCTATTTAAATGAGACCTATGGTTTTATGATTTTTTTTATTCAGTCACAAAATGCTCACAATTCAAAACAAATTAGAGAAATAAAAGGCAATCAGAACTTGCATACCTATGTTGCAATGGTGTCATTTTCTTTATACATGAAATAACATGACATTCTTATAAACCAATGCAAATACAGAAAAAATATATCCAAATAAGCTAATGATTTGCATAAATATATACGCCATCAAATTTTCTTTCAACATGTCCTTGCAAACTTACAAGAACTGGTAAATAGAAGCACTGATAAAGCAGATGTGAAGGCAATGCCAAAAGGAGCATGGCGTAGTGAAGTACTACAATGATACAATACATTTTGTATTTGGTAATATATGTTCATGAATATTGTCTATGTCTGATGTACTTGGTTCTTGCTCGTAGGAACTTTAAGTCATAATTTGCTAGAGTTGTAAAGCGGGTTGGCTTCCCTGAGATTTCTTGCCAATATGATTCTTCATAAGCACTGTACCTCACAATAAAGGCATACAGAGCATTTTCTCTGAACTATCATCCTCACCTGCAATCATCTGTCTTTCTGGGGGCCTATTTCACTGGGAAACTAGCCGTCAGCCAATCAGATACTTTCTTGGCACATGCCCAGATGTTCTTCCCAGTTAAGCTACCAGCCAATCATATCACTTCCTACAGTCAAGAGGCAATGTGATTGGCTAGAAACTTAACTGAGAGCAAAAGTGCAGATTGTAGGCTTGTGTACTGCAGAATACAAGCTTCTAGGCTTCAAGGTAATGTCGTAAAATATAAGCTAGATTTAGAATGATTGATATTGATCTTCATGTACATATTCAATCTATTATCAGAGCGATGATGAAGTCTTCTCCTGAAAGAAGTTGTCGTCTCTGTACATCCTGTTCTCAGGTTTGTCCAGCTCCTGTTTGGCGACTTCCATGTCTGAGTGGATAGCAGCTATCAGTTCCTCTGGAAGGGAATAAAGTGGGTTGATATGTATTACATGTCTTCCTCAAATTGTGTTCAATCTTCCTCAAATCGTGTTCAATCTTTCTAAGTTGTTTTTACTTCACCCCCAGGGAGTGAAGTAATGTTTTTGAGTTATGTACATGTGTGAGTAGGTGTGTGTGTATGTGTGTGTGTGTGCGTATGTGTGCGTGTGTGTGTGTGCATGCTTCTGCAGTGCAGTTTCTGTGTTTTCTGCCAGAGGGTGCTATTACGGTCTGACGGGGTCTGTCATGTCTGATTGCCCCTTCGTTACAGCCACATTTTGAAGAAGAATCCGATTGTGATTCCAGCACCAAATGGAAGCTTCTGCCAAAAAGAATACTCCTTTAGCTAAACTACCAAAGGATTTTTGTTCATATTTTAGAACGGAGCTGATTCCAGAACATACTTACCAACAGAATTATAAGACATCTCTGGCCGTATGTATCCAACTATACACACACTGAGGGTGGAACCATAGAAGTCCTCCTTGAAGTGATGCAGAATATGAGGCTCCTGTGAACAAAGAACAATCACACAAAGCACATTACTTCTACACATCATCATGAGCTGGGGTACAAACCCTTTCAACTTGTCCCAAAGTATGCAAATGGTGTGCAAGTAAATAACATGAAAGCAGGCAATCATCATGTAAAACACTTACCTTGCTTAAATTTGCACACTCGTGACATGTTAAAATGTTCCCTTACCCCATATGACACTTTATTCTTTGCAAAGACATTGTCAATTGATCTATTATTCAATAGTTTCAGCCATTACGTATACCAATTACTAATATTGTTCACCTTATGGTGACTTAACCACTTTATATTTGAGACTATAAAAATGTTAACCTCCTACAATCCACATGAAATAATGACCACTAAAATGGTTATATTCAAGCAGATGCTAAGGTGGACTATTGTAATCATAATGTTTTCTGACTACCAGCCACCCCAAAGAGAAGCCAAGAGAAACCCAGCAGTCAGAAAATTTTACAATCTTCCATTCTCAACATTCGCTCAGAGATCACCTTTCGACTAGTTTTTTGCATGCTATTCTTGACAAACTTTGACAAACCATAGATTTCGTCTTGTCCTTATAAAACGGGTTCCATCCGAGGCTCATGACCATCTTGTGGACCTCCCCTCCGTCAACACTAGCCCAGCCGTAATATATGCCAGTTGGAATGTCCTCAGGTATGTGCTCCACCACCTCCTTAGCCAGATTTGCTGAAAGACATAAGAAACAAATAAACAGACAAATAGATACTAGTACAGCAAGAAGAGATGTGTAAAGTTAACACAAAAAGTTGGGAAATTTGACTTCAGCTGACCATTGGCATTATGTGGGAGTAAAGACTCCCCCCCCAAAAAAACAGACATATGATGAGTCATGGGAAGTTTCAGCACTTTTTTCTCAGGACCAGCTCACATACACATCCCTGGTGCATATGACCCATGAATGTACAATTAGAAAATTGGATGCAAAAGGCAATAAATAAGCTTTCAAATGTATCTGTATCTATATAGCCGGTATATAACTGCCCTTCGGTGTAACACACCAGCAAATGATATATAATACAATTTGCATTATATCCTGTCACAAATCTAATATACTTCCTGCCCCCCTTCCCCGTAAAAAGTAAAATCATGAGTTTACGATAAAATCCATAAGAAATATCATCTGGGGATTTTTTTGTGGACTTCTTTTCTAAAATGAAGCATGTATACGGTATCCATAATATCCTGTTTCCAAGTCAAATCGTAAGTCACAGATTTGCAAAGTATTTTCTGATCCAGTGTCCAAGGTTACACAATCATCAAACCGGCAAAACATACATTTTGCCAGAATCTGTAGAAGCCAACACCTACCTGTAGGAATTCCCATTTCCTTACTACAACTACCGAACCCGGGTACAACTTTCCCGCGGCAGAAATAAGGTAAAACACGAGAAAAATTCATTTTTCTAGATGGTTCCGTACAGCTTCTAGACAGGCTACGTTTTTGTAGTGACGAGGTCAAAGGTTGCGCAATGCCGGTCGACTATACCAATGGTTCGGGGGAAATCAAAAGATGACATTGCTGCAGACTTTATTGTATCACATATTATATTGTATGATTTTATGTATAAATGATAGTTAATAAATTTGAAGATCAAACTATTGGTTTATATTGTCTTTAAAAGACTGCACTGACCTCAAATATGAAATATCAGTTATCCCCTATCATATAAATGGTACTGTCCAGAACCCCCCCAAAAAATGAGACATATGATCATGGGAAGTTTCAGC
This sequence comes from Branchiostoma lanceolatum, assembly GCA_035149815.1. Classification (NCBI taxonomy): domain Eukaryota; kingdom Metazoa; phylum Chordata; class Leptocardii; order Amphioxiformes; family Branchiostomatidae; genus Branchiostoma; species Branchiostoma lanceolatum. The sequence goes on from CM068884.1 coordinate 12,204,993, forward strand.
ACTTTTTTCTCAGGACCAGCTCACATACACAGCCCTGGTGCATATGACACATGAATGTACAATCAGAAGATTGGATGTAAAGGGTAATAAACTAGAGTTAAGTATTTGTGCTACATATACTTCAGGTTTGCTACCGGTATGTTAGTTTAGCAATTACAGGGTCTATTCATAAATATGAATTGGCATTGAATTTTCCTTTTTATTTGAGTTGAATGTGCGATAGTTGTGTGCCGATTTGTTAAAAATAGAAAGAACGCTAGCGACCCAAAAAGACATATGATCATGGGAAGTTTCAGCACTTTTTTCTCAGGACCAGCTCACATACACAGCCCTGGTGCATATGACCCATGAATGTACAATCAGAAAAATTGGATGTAAAAAGTAAAGGGTAATAAATAAGCTTTCAAATGTATCTGTATCCATATAACCGGTATAACCACCCTTCGGCAAAACACACCAGCAAATGCTATATATACAATACAAAAATTGATAGAGTAACAATGTAGATATTGTTGTGATATCAGTATTAAGAACAGTCAGACAGCACCCCTACCATCTGTATAGAATAGTCCAAACATGAATATTGAGTAGGCAGTACTCAAAGACTGGACACTGAAGACATTCTATCTCTTTCCGACCTGGACCACCGGATCGAGCATACCCACTGTATGAACCACTACTAACCATTCTCATTACAAGAACTATAGACGCAACTATATGTCTGTGACTGAGTTACTTATGGAAGTGGATCAACATAACAGCAGGAAGTACAACATAGTGTCAGAAGTGGGATCCTTTGAAGAAAGAGCTCGATCGTATGGAAGCTCTAGGGGTCATACAGAAGGTAGATGAACCCACCGAATGGGTAAACTCACTAGTTGTAGTAGAGAAGCCCAAGTCAGGGAAGTTGAGGATATGTCTAGATCCGCGGGATCTAAACAAGGCTATCAAGCGCGAACATTACCAGCTCCCAACGCTAGAGGACATCTCCACGCGTCTCGCAGGGTCGAAGTACTTTGCCGTAGTAGATGCGAGATCTGGATACTGGCAGATCTGTTTGGACGAGGAGAGTTCCAAGCTGACCACATTCAACACGGCGTTTGGCCGGTACCGCTTCACCCGCCTTCCCTTTGGCGTCCATTCGGCGCAGGAAGTATTCCAGAAGAAGATGGACAGCATCTTCGGAGGTCTAGAGGGTGTCGAGGTAATTGTGGATGACATTCTGGTCCATGGCACAACAGAAGAGGAGCTAAATAGATGCTTCCGGAACATGCTACAGCGGGCGAGAGAATGCAATGTGAAACTGAATGAAGAGAAGTGCGTACTGACAACACAAGAAGTAGGTTTCTTTGGTCATATTCTGACAGGGGATGGGTTGAAACCGGACCCCAAGAAGGTGGATGCAATCACCAACATGAAGAGCCCCACAAGCAAGGCTGAACTGATGACCATGCTAGGAATGATAACCTACCTATCCAAATTCATTCCAAATCTGTCGGAGGTCACCGCTCCTATGCGAGAGCTGCTCAAAGAAGACGTCGAGTTTGTCTGGGATAGCAGCAGAGAGCGAGCCCTGGGTAAGGTGAAGAAGTTAGTGGCGGAGGCAACCACACTGACATACTACGACCTCGACAAGGAAGTGACACTACAGGTGGACGCATCAAAGTACGGACTTGGAGCGGTCCTGATGCAAGAGGGAAAACCAGTGGCCTTCGCGTCCAAGTCACTCAACAACACGGAAGTAAACTATGCACAAATCGAGAAAGAGTTATACGCGATAGTGTTTGGTTGTGAACGGTTTCACCAATACATATACGGCAGAAAAGTGCACGTGGAGTCCGATCACAAACCGCTGGAATCGATCATGAAGAAACCTCTGAGTACAGCACCTGCAAGGTTGCAGAGAATGCTGCTGAGGCTACAGAAGTACGACCTCGAGGTGAGACACAAACCGGGCAAGGAAATTCCTGTTGCGGATGCCTTAAGCAGGCTATACCTTGACGAAACCGACAACATGAGCGAGAGTTTCGAGGCACAAATACATCTGGTTACATCACATCTGCCTGTCTCCACACAGCGACTAGAAGAAGTCCGCCGGGAAACAGAGAAGGATGCACAGTTGATCATCCTGACAGAGGCAGTGAAAGAAGGATGGCCAGAAACGAGACGGCAGTGCAATCCCCACATAGCCGAATTCTGGAATCACAGAGACGAGCTGACCGTCCATCAAGGGATAGTCTTCAAGAGCCAGAAGATTGTAATCCCGAGAGCCATGCGGAGGGAGATGCTCGACATCCTGCACCAGAGTCACATGGGTCAAGAGAAGACCAAGGCAAGGGCCAAGGACATTCTGTTCTGGCCAGGCATGAATGCTCAAATTGAGGAGAAGATACAACAGTGTTCCATTTGCCAGGAGCACCAAGCCTCCAACCTCAAAGAGCCGATGATACCACAGGCGGTCCCAGAGAGACCATGGCAAAACGTTGCCACAGACCTGTTTTGCTACAACGGTGACGACTTCATGATAGTCACAGATTATTACAGCAAATTCTTTGAGTTTGTAAAGCTCAACAAAACCAAGTCTACAGATGTCATCACAAAGATGAAAAAGCTGTTCGCAACGCATGGGATACCTGAGAAGGTGGTGAGCGACAACGGCCCACAATTCGCAAGCGAGCTGTTCGCCAAATTTGCAGAAGAATGGGGATTCAAGCACGTCACAGCGAGCCCCAGGTACCCGCAGTCAAACGGGTTGGCAGAAAGATCTGTTCAAACAGCCAAGCGCCTGTTACGCAAAGCAGAAGCAGACAAGAGAGACCCATACCTGGCATTGCTGGATTATCGCAACACACCGATCGACAGCCAGCTTGAGTCACCAGCTCAAATACTGATGGGCAGAAGACTGCGGACAAGACTGCCCACAACGAATGCACAGCTAATGCCGAGAAACGTGGATCACAAGAACGTGAAGCTACATCTCGAAGCAAGGCAGCACAAGCAGAAAAACTGGTACGACAAAAGTGCCAGGAGTCTCCCAACTCTATCGACAGGAGACACTGTCCGAGTTCAGCAACAAGATGGTAGGTGGACACCTGCCAACGTGATTAGAAAGTGCGACCAACCGAGATCATATGTCGTGCAAACACCAGAGGGTACCGAGTATCGACGCAACAGGAAACACCTGAGGACAACACCTGCAGCGACGACAACGGCAGCAACACCTGCACCTGAAACGTCAATTAAACCTGCAGTGACACCTGTTCCGGTGACGACACAGCAGTCAGCCACACCAGCACCTTACGTCACCCGATCAGGACGTGCGGTCAACCCTCCTAGAAAGCTGAATTTGTAATGCATGAACCAGAGTTAACGCACTGAATATGGACACTGAATATGGACATTGAATACGGACGGATCCTGAACAATAGAATAGATATGTTAATGCATGCTTCAGTGAGGAAACTAGAGATAATGCATGTTGTTGCTCAACAAAGAAACTAACATCTTAAGAAGGGGGATGTTGTGATATCAGTATTAAGAACAGTCAGACAGCACCCCTACCATCTGTATAGAATAGTCCAAACATGAATATTGAGTAGGCAGTACTCAAAGACTGGACACTGAAGACATTCTATCTCTTTCCGACCTGGACCACCGGATCGAGCATACCCACTGTATGAACCACTACTAACCATTCTCATTACAAGAACTATAGACGCAACTATATGTCTGTGACTGAGTTACTTATGGAAGTGGATCAACATAACAGCAGGAAGTACAACAGATATGATCAACCAAAATCAATAGTCCATACTTTTTGAATTAAGTTTACATACAGTTCATAACACTTACTCATCAATGCTGGTATAAATAAGGATACCAACCATTCTTAAGGACAGTGTTACCATAAATGTAAGTGAAATAAACAAGCAAGAAAGGATTTAAGTTCAAACAAAAGGCAATAGCTGACCTTTAAAAACTGCATAAATGGTTTGGAGGCCTTGTTATATTTGTCAGACAAATTGTTGACCATGAACAAATGTCAAACTTGAAAATTATTAACTTCAACTCTTAGTCCCTTTCAATCAAATGGTATTGCTGCTAGAGAATAGTTAATTTGCATATCCTGTCACGTACACTTTGAAAACGACAAGTCACGTACAATTTTAATGTAGTTACATGTGAGGGAGGAAAAATATTATATACTTCCTGCCCCCCTCCCCGTAAATAAGAGGGTAAAATCATGGGTTTACGACAAAAGCCATAACATAGGAGTAAGAAATATCATCTGGGGATTTTTTGTGGGCTTCCTTTCTAACATGAAGCAAGTAGACGATATCTTTACCCTGTTTCCAAGTCAAATCGTAAGTCTCAGATTTTGCAAAGTATTTCCTGATCCAGTGTCCAAGGTTACACAACTATCAAACCGGCAAAACATAAATTCTGGCAGAATCTGTAGAAGCCAACACCTACCTGTAGGTATTCCTAGTTCCTTACTACCTCTACCGAACCCGTGTACAACTTTCCCGCGGCAGAAATAAGGTAAAACACGCGAAAAGTTCATTTTTCTAGACTGTTCCGTACAGCTTTTAGACAAGCTACGTTTTTACAGTGACGAGGTCAAAGGTTGCGCAATGCTGGTCGACTATACCAATAAATGCTTCGGGGGAAATCAACATACGACATTGTTGTAAACATCATTATCTCTATGTAGATTTTATATATTGACGATAATCAAAAAAATCTGAGATCAAACTATAGCTTTGTATTGCTTTTACAATACTATTTTGTCCTCAGATATGAAATTTTATCTACCCCTATTATATGAATGGTACTGCCAAAAACCTCTCTGTTTGTCATAAAAGTAGTTTCACATTCGGATGCTCCTCTTGAAGCGAAAAATCAACATAAAATACATGAATTTTAATATCGACAGAAATTGTGATGTTTAAAAAAATTAAATTCGTAGCTTTTATCATGAATATTGATATCTATTACAGATTACTGGGATTGGATGTTTGATAACATCTCTACTTGGCAGCCTTACAAATCAGGTGCTAATTTTTCCGTAGTACAATTGGTTTGCTGTCAAAGTCTGCACTTCATTCAACCTTTTGACTAACTGCGCAGAAGAAAAGAGCATCTTTACAGATAAAGGTTTTCTCGATGGTAACAGAGGTGTGTTGAATCGTTGTAATTCTCCAGCGATATGTAGATTGGTGAAACGTACAGTTCACGATAGCCTGGATACCAGACCTTTCGCGCGATGCGATGATAATAACCCCTTTTGGGCGGGGAAGGTCTAGTAGTAGGGATAGAGTTGGCACCCGGGAGCGCTTGGCAGCCGAACTCTGATTTCTATCGCGCTAGAGCTAATTAATGGGCCGTGTGGCTATCTGTGGCGGCGGCGCGAGTTGCTTCCCCGGCCGAGGGATTAGCTCCAGGAGCGCGGTGGTCTGGCACCCAGGCTAAGTTCACGATTTAAATCCAAAATGATTTAAAATACGTGTTTTAAATCCCTGGTTTAAATACTCACAAGTGACAGAGAACAGACAATGATTAAACCTATCAAACAAGGCAGAAAGGGACAGCAGACCATACAGCTCTCTGATCGTTCCAGTCCCACAGACAAAAAGGTAGCACTTTGATATAGGAAATAATAGTTATAATAATAACTTTATTGCACAACAATTGTACAAGGTACAAAGTATGGCATGCACTGGTACATATAGATAACATTCTATCAGGCTAAGCAATCTATCTAATACAATATTATGCAGTAGTCTATCTTATACAATATGGTGTAGTAGTCTATCTTATAGTACAATATGGTGTAGTAGTATGGGATGACAATGGGATTTTACAATCATTGGAGGAGTTTCTTACGTCTAGACATTCTTTGATATACTTCCCAATGTATACCATGCATGGGTTGTCACATGTCATTATCTACTTAAATCTGCTGTTCAAGTCCATTGAGATAAATCCTGGTAAATCCAACGATAGCATTGAGTATAGTGAATTACGTACATCAAAATATTTGGGACATACGATCAAAAAGTGATATTCGTCTTCAACTACCTCTGGACAAAATGGGCAAACCCTCTGGTCGATAGGAAGTTTTTGAAATCTCCCCGTTTCTATACTTAATTTATGACAGCCAATTCTGAGTTTTGTGATTGCCCTACTAGTACGTACTTCATTAGGCTCTTAATGTTTGAAGGGTAATTTTCTTGCTTATAATTCTTGTTTAAGGTAGAAAGAAAGGAAAGTTTGGAATTGTTTCGAATAGAGGATATAGCTATAGGGTTGTGTCAACTTTGCATTGTGTAATGTGTATATTGCAGGGATATTGGGAATCACACACAAACACACACAGATTCACACACACACACACACACACACACACACACACACACACACAGATTCACAGATTCAGACAGACACATGTACAACTACAAATGCACACCCACAGAGACAATATCTTTCTTTGCGTTCCATGAGGATTTCAACCAATGACATTTAATATACATGTATATATAGGTCATATAAGATGCCTTTGATTCTAGTAAGGCCATGTTGATTTGATTCAATGAATGACATCTGTGCGCGCATAAATTTTCATCCGTTTCCAAAAAAAGAGACGTTTTTGACCATACTGTAAATTGTACAAAGCAGCGGCAAAATAGCAAATATTTTTATATTGCCATGAATTGCAACAACAAAAATTGTGGAAAACCGATAGCAATTTCGTGGCATGCCAAAGCAAATAACAAAGAAGAAGATGTTAGACAAAAAAACATGCATGTGTTTATACATTTGTTCAATCTTCCTGACCACTTATAATTAGATTTCATAATGAAGGCAACTTTTTTTGGGGCCAAACTTTTCTTCATTCGCACGCTCACATCAGTTTTGGAGTTTCTAGAAGATGTCATCCATGTAATCAAATCAACATGGCCTAATAATAGCCCAGAAAAGAACAAGAAATACTCATGCCTTTAAGTTGAATTATCAACCAAGGATTGATGTGTTCAAAAATTCGTATTTCCCGAGAACCATAGTAGAATGGAACTCGTTGTCATCAGATGGTGTAGGAACACCTTCACTAAATAGCTTCAAAGAACGATTGCAGTCAGATGTGCAAAAGTTAGGTGTGACAGGCCGTTCAGTGTAATATAACCAGCTGCTGCCGCGCTGCGTGCCTGCAAAGCTGGTGTGTTACGCCGAAGGGTGGTTATACCGGCTATACAGATACAGATACAGAAATGATGTTGTTTCTGCAGGTGCCATGCTGGAGGACGGCTGTGTGTTGAAGTGCCGGCGCTGTCGATTATTACTGGTGAATGGACGCTCCGTTGTCGGCAGTCACGGCAACGGTGACAACTGTCCAATGGAAGATCTATCCACGCTGTGGTACATCAGTGACAGCGAGATCCCTGACTGGATACAGGAGCAAATCGTTCAGGTAATCTGTTCACAGTTCAAGAAAGTCCTTGTGTTTGTAAATTGTAGTTGAATTTTGTTCCATTCATCTATGCATTAAAAGATGGAAATTAGAATAAGCAGCATTATTACATAGGCTGACTATAGCCATGGGTAATTGTTGCTGTTCTATACCTCACTATCATTGTCCTTCCATGTGATCATTAGAAAATTGTTTACCAAAGAACATTTGGGTCTTTGGACCTAGTGTTTGTTTGAGTACTGGGGTGAACTGTGAGTTTGTTACTACTGAGTTAGCCTGTGTTTACACAATGTCACGCTGGCGGAGGTTAATGACCCCCTCCCATTTGGGGCGTGATTTAGTCAAGCTACTACTGAGTCTGCCATGCCCATATGTTGTGTGACTACCCTCAGACCTGAAGAAAGATGGCCGGTGTCCTCTGAAAGCTTCTCACCACAGCTTATAATTGTCCTGTGTACAGTTTGATTCTCTATGTTCAATGAATCATTAGAAATGTGTTCCTTGTTTACTGCCCTTCCAGGTACATTGGACCAAAGGGAGACTCCTGTGCCCCAAGTGTGCCGGCCGCCTGGGTTCGTTTGACTTTGTCTCTCTGATAAAGTGTCCCTGTGGTGATCAGGTCTTCCCTCCCATTCACATCCAGAGATGTCGTGTAGACGTGGACAAAGTCTCACCAAAACACATACCAAAAACACATCAAGGGGAAAGGTTAGCTTTAAAAATGTGCGAAACAAAGGAACAAGCCTGTGGCATTCTTACTTCTGAACACTTTGTAGATGGACAGTTGGTAGAAAGGCACTGTGAGAAGGGACAAAGGGGGAAAAACAGGACAACAGGTGTTACAACTGTGAGAACAGGTGATGCACCTGCTGGAACAGATGTATCTGCCGGAACAGGTGTTGCACCTGGTGGAACAAGTGTTACACCTGCTAGAAAAGTTGTTACACCTGGTGGAACAGGTGATGCACCTGCTAGAACAAATGCTGCACCTGATAATACAGGTGCCTCGAATGTTGCTGGTGATGGGCCAGCTGAAATGGATTCCTCCGTCAGTGACATGGCAGATTCAACTTCCAGCACTATAGATGAAGAGGACTCTGAGGAAGACCAAAGTGTGTGGAGCTCTGCAAGTTGGCAACGCCCCCTTGTGGTTGCAGATGGTAATGACAGCTGCATTCATGACACAAACTTGTTCCATGTGTTAGAAGGCTTAGATGGAGGGAGCACAGGACATGCTACTACTACAGCAGACAGACGGAGATCTAAGAGGCAGACAAAGAGGGACAGGAACAAGCTGAAGAATATTCGGAAGAAGCAGAGAAGACAAGAGAAGTGGGTGAAGAAACAGGTGACTTATTGCTTCTCTTCAGAGTAAGTAATAAAACAAAGGTTGTACTTTTTTTCTGACACATCAAGTCAAGAATATGCTGTATACCAAAGTACAATGGTATCTTTACATAATGCAATTAATTATAACTGTATGCAAATATCTAGGTGCACCTGAGAGTGCACCTACAGTTAAAAATTAGGTACAGAACTCTAAGTTTGGGTGCACAGAAGTGCATATGCACCCAGTATTGCAAGCCCTGATACATGTTTTTGACTTGAGATTTGTACTACGTATACAAACCCAATAGCTACATGTGGTAGCCATGTCTTCTGTGTCTATACAGTAAAACTAACCATGTCCTACCTTCTCACAGAACCAAGAAGATGAGAGATTTGAGGAGGCAGAGAGAGACGGTCTGACCTGTTCTATCTGTCTGGACCTGTACTATGAACCCTACGTGTGTCAGCCATGTGGACATGTCTTCTGTGTCTGTACAGTAAAACTAACCATGTCCTATATAGCTACCCTCTCACTATAGACCCAGGAGGATGAGAGATTTGAGGAGGCAGAGAGAGACGGTCTGACCTGTCCCATCTGTCTGGACCTGTACTATGAACCTACGTGTGTCAGCCATGCGGACATGTCTTCTGTGTCTGTACAGTAAAACTAACCATGTCCTACCTTCTCACAGAACCAGGAAGATGAGAGATTTGAGGAGGCAGAGAGAGACGGTCTGACCTGTCCTATCTGCCTGGACCTGTACTATGAACCGTACATGTGTCAGCCATGCGGACATGTCTTCTGTGTCTGCACAGTGAAACTAACCATGTCCTACCTTCTCATTATAGAACCAAGAAGATGAGAGTTTTGAGGAGGCAGAGAGAGACGGTCTGACCTGTCCCATCTGTCTGGACCTGTACTATGAACCCTATGTGTGCCAGCCATGTGGACATGTCTTCTGTGTCTGTACAGTGAAACTAACCATGTCCTACCTTCTCACAGAACCAGGAGGATGAGAGATTTGAGGAGGCAGAGAGAGACGGTCTGACCTGTCCTATCTGTCTGGACCTGTACTATGAACCCTACGTCTGTCAGCCATGCGGACATGTCTTCTGTGACCCGTGTTTGCGTCAGATCGCTAAGGACAACCCCGGCTGTACGGCCTGCCCACTCTGTCGTACTGTGGTCATCACGGTCAACTACTCTTATCGTAAGTTTAGTCCAGGCTTTTTAGTGTCTGCTTTTGCTAGATTTTTACCTTGTGGAAGATGTGTGTCAATTCTATTGCATTATTACACTCATATGTGGATGTATATACTTATATTACGTATCATTAATGATTAGAAACCAATGTATAAGTAAAAGACTACCAGCACTTGCTTTTTCCAAGTATTGTTATAGGCATGTATATCTGTGTGTGTGTGTGTGTCTGACTTTGAATTAATGAAGGGAGTGAGGTATGCCATCTCAACTGTTATCAACAAGTTTACTTTTTAGAGCTTAAGTCTAATAGAAGTATTGCAATGTCTTTCAAGTATGCTGAACTACATGTATTATTCCTATCTTTTCCCATATCAGAACTTAGTAAGACCATGCAGGAGTTCTTCCCGCGACATCACGAGTCTCGGCGCAGAGCGGAGCGTCAGACCAGCTACAAGAGCTGGCCGCTCCCGGGGGTGACCGGCGCCCACGCTCTGTGGTGGACGACCGTGACCTCGCTGACCCCTCGCCGTGGTAGGCGGAACTACCCTCACTACCGCAGCAACGATGATGATCTGAACTACGACGGGAGTATGTTCGACGAGCTCTTGGTGTACTTTTTCTCTGTTAACTGGGTCATCGGGTTATTTGTGGTGTGCGGTCTGTGTTACCTTGCCATCCGTTCTTTCATTTTCTAATCAGGCCATGGCAAAACACATGTTGCGTTTCCGGATACCCGACTTACCCTAGCCATTTTTGGGGTCGACTACTAGCAATTAAGGGACATAACATTTTCAATCTGAGTCTGAGTTTCTGTTGCAATGGAAAATTGTACTTGTACAATGTTTATCTATTTATATGGACCCTAAGTCATTTTTAGAGTTGACTGCTGGCAAGGGACATACAGTTTTCAATCTGAGCGATAAAAACGTTGTCATTTCAGTTGCAATAGAACATTGTGCTTGTGGAATGTATATCTGTATATTTAAAGTATGCTGTTTACTTCAGGAGCATAGTTGGAAACACAACAATCATTTTCCTTGGCCTCTGAGGAAGACAGTCAGCCAAAAACAACCATGATGCAGAGTCGTAAACATAGATTTTTATTACCAAATCATTGATGTATCTTTAACAGATATGAAATTTACTAATTATGAATTGTATATATTGAAAACATTGCAAGAATCGTGCAATTTAACTTTACTAATGCATGTGCTTTTGAAACACTGCAAACCCTACATGTGTATCACGTCTCTTACAAAATCAAGGGTTGAAAGAGCTTGGGTACCAATTCCTCATTAGTTTATGCTTGCTCCCACACTAGTGTGTTCTTATCAATGCCACTACACATGTAGTACGTTCTCTACAATGTACAATGAACGAGCATAAACTACAGTCAAACCTGGATTCAGCAACCACCCTAGGGACTGAGGAAAAATGTTTGCTGAGGACAGGTGGTTGCTGAGGACAGGGTATGTAAAAATGTACAGGACTGTTTTAATGTGGCTTGTGACTGGAGGTGGTTGCCCAACAGGGTTGGACTGTAACAAGGATGGTACCCAGGCCTTTGTCAAAGTCCAGAGGAGAAATTCATGACAAGCAAACTTGTGGCAACCGAGCTTCCATGACTTTTCAATCTACTTGCTACGGAACATCTGTATATTACATTAATGTTCATACATGTAAACACGCCAACAACATTTCATCAGGGCTGAACATGTTTCACTTTCAACATCTTTTGGTTAGAAGACTGAAAGTAAAATAGAATGCATTAACCAACAACTTAGTATACTTCATCAGTTGATTCCATAACATGACATGTATATTTATACTAGTGTTGCAATACTGCTTCATTTCATAAATTAAACTTATATTTCTTGTTCAGAACATTGAAAATAGAGTAGAACACATAAACGTATTTGACTCTACAGCTATCATTTCTTGTGTGGACAAGTGTAAAAATCCTTCAAGGTTAAAGTTTCTTTTACAACAGTTGTGAACAGGTAAGATACTTTGGTCTGGATGTAGTGGTCGGAAGTCGTGCATGGACTTGCCCCGTCCCCCCGGGGGTCGACCGATGATGATGATACTTTGTTTTTTGGCTTGCTGAGGTTGATGCAGTAGGCAGTGTTTGTATCTCAACCCAAGCTGCTGCTGAAGTCCTGAAACTTCTGCAGCTCCCCCTGGCTGACAGTGTTGTGCGCTGCAGCCAGGGACTTCACAAAGTCCTGCAGACAGATGTCACGGGGCACAACCTGCAGAGACACATAAGTAATGTTCAAACAAACAAACAAACAGATAGAAATCAAGTATATGCTACAGTATGCATAGGACATATGTGTTTGTTATGATGGAAAAAAATGAAATTAAAATGGAAAGGATCTTGTCTCACACACAGTGTGTAACTGACATACATGTTAATGTCTTGTTCCTTTACGATAGACATGACATATTCCCTTCCACGGTACGATCAAAGACAGACAGTTGGAGACTGCTAACCTGATCAGAAGGCATCTCTCCCAGTCTCCCCTTCACAGCTCCTACATCCTGACTAGCACAGGGGGTCCAACAATCACCTAGTGGGAGCATACAACCAAAAATCATTGAGAGATCATTGAAAGACCTTGGAGATGAATATACGATTATTGAACAAACATTGATTGAGAGCTCACTGGAAGACCATAGAGAGATCTATCAATTGAAATTTATTGGATCATCGCAGCTCAATTAATGGTCTTAATGGTCCTTGCTTCTGACATCATTAAAACAGAAGGCTGGAGTGAAAACTTGCACCTGACCCCGTTCACTCCCTGAAACTGTGTGCATCAAAGTACAAACTTTCCTCTGAGATTCTGTTTTCATGTTGATTTTCCAATCTAGCATTTTTTTTAAATTCCGTTAACCAGGAAATTAAATTGGTGTGGCCTAAGGGACTATCACAAAAGTCAGAAGTTTAAAAATTTACATCCCCAACCCAACATCTGCCCCCAACCTGTGGTCTGTTTCCAGTGTGTGGCCAGCTGCAGGTCTCTGATTGGTTCAAACAGTGCGGCGAGGATGACGGTGGCGATGTCGCTGCCCGAGTACCCCTGCGTCCTGTCCGCCAGCTGGTCCCACTCCTGATCCGTCAGCTGGACTCCGTTCTGACTGGTGTGGATCTGCAACAGGGACTTCCTCGACTCCCTAAAAACAGAAAAAACATCAGACTGTAAGATTCAAATCATTACTTTATTTGCATAATCATCCCTATAGATTAACATTCAAATTAGCAGGATAAAATCCTTGCTCAGCATTAGCTGCTATCAAACTGAAGAAACTGTACAGACGTATGTTCTCATGGGAACTGGTACATGTACCAAATGGACACTGGAGTAACTTTTTTGTTTTGCATAAATCATTAAACCATCTTTAGATGTAACATATCAGTTTCGTACATTATTCAGCTCTGCTGCTAAGCTGAGATCATGGCAACAGCATAGATGAGAAAAAAAAAGGACAAGCTGTGTAATATTGTACAGTCACTCACACTGTCGCATACCCGTCCTCTTATTGAATAGTGTGACTAATGGGATCTTTAACAAGCTGGCAATGTGGCCATCCTCAAATATGGGACCTGTGGCCTTATGTCCCTCCATATCTAACTCCACAAGAGGATGAAGAACAGACGAAAAGATGGATATCAAGAGTTTGTGAGTGAGATGTCCCTAACTGAAGCTATATTTGTAGAAACTAACCACACACCTGTCAGGCAGAGGGACATAGATCCTCCTCTGGAACCTGCGTAAGAAGGCTGAGTCCAGTTCCCAGGGACAGTTGGTGGCGCACATGAGGAAGATCTTCTCCGACAGCGCCGAGGTGTCGGCCCCCTCCATCTGACGTAGCAGCTCCGTCTTCACGCGCCTCGTGTGTTCCTCCTCCCGACTCGTTCTCTTCCGACAGATGCTGTCGATTTCATCAATGAAGATAACCTGTTGATAAAAGAAGTTTTGAGTGACAATTCTTAGCGTAAAAGAAGTTTTGAGTGACAATTCTTAGCGTAAAAGAAGTTTTGAGTGACAATTCTTAGCGTAAAACAAGTTTTGAGTGACAATTCTTAGCGTAAAACAAGTTTTGAGTGACAATTCTTAGCGTAAAACAAGTTTTGAGTGACAATTCTTAGCGTAAAACAAGTTTTGAGTGACAATTCTTAGCGTAAAACAAGTTTTGAGTGACAATTCTTACCGTAAAACAAGTTTTGAGTGACAATTCTTACCGTAAAACAAGTTTTGAGTGACAATTCTTACCGTAAAACAACTTTTGGTTTCATTTTTTAGCTTTAAAATAAAATTGTACAACGTCAAATCCTGTAATACTGCTGGGTACTGTAAGACTGCCACATTAAAAAGACCTGGTGAATTTAACCTTCTCCCAGCTGCCTAACTCTGTAACCAATAGAGAATTGGGTGCCAAACAGCTACTTCAGAGTGCTAAGGGTTAGAGAGATCTACTAATACAGCATCTCCAAGGTATGCACACTTATTAAGATATGCAAGTGTCCAGAAAAGTATTGAAAGCGACTGAGAAAACTGTTTCTTTAATGTAGTAGTCTTAGGGTATAACATGTACTTAAAAAACATTTTAAGAACAAACTTTTGGACAAGTACAAAAGCTACAATGTATATGTCCAGAACACTAGCAACAAGTAATAGTAATGGTAATGCTTGTGGACCCAAACAGAACATCCAACTTCAACTTTTTACTGACAGTAATCCTAACTCACTGATGTTCCCTTTCTGTAAGCTGCCTGCTGGAACAATTCCTTTATCAACCTGTAATGGTGCCAAAAACACATCAGAGGAACCAAATATCTGGGAATAGTTCTAGAAAACATTTCTCTGGTTCAATAATATTTGGTAGAATTATCAAATAAAGTACAGCTACCTGTCATACCTATAGGAACCACTAGGGGGCGCTGTGGCAGACCTGAGACCAGATTCAACTGCTGACATGGTTGCTAACCAACAAGCATGGATGATGATGATAATAACTTCAACTTAAGATACCCCCAAATGACCCAGCGAGGGGCAAAGTTGGGGGGGGGGGGGAGGTCCCAGGCTAAGGCGGCAGGAATGACTCAACGGTGGGAGCCGTTACAACCGCGCCAGGCAAAGCGTTCCACTGGCGGATAGTGCGGGGGAAGAATGAATATTTGAATGTATCTGTTCTAACGTTGGTTGTTTGAAATTTGAGAGTATAGCTCCCCCGGGTACGCCCCTGAGCTGGTTTCAGTAGACTGTCAGTGTTTACATTGATGTGGTTGTTAATATAATATAATAAATTACCACAAAGGAGGAAAGAGGTGAAAAAGGTAACATGCTCCCCCCCTCCTGAGGCTGAAAATGGAACAGTCCTAAGAAATATTCCTAACTGTATGAAGAATTCTACTCCAGATTTTATTTATTTATTTATCAAACTTCACAGAATGAAATCTGAGAGGTGTTGCCAACAGGATCGATGCATCCTTTACAAGGTCAACACCTCCAGAGTACATTTAAAAACAAATAAAGAATCATCACTAATATAATATCACAATACATTCAAGAAATGACAATAATAACATAAAAATGACAATAATGGTTGTAGAAAATGTCTCACTTTTCACTCTCCCCCACCCAGCTGGAGATGAGGTCGGAGCTGGACACACAGTAGAACGTGGAGTCTATCTCTGATGACAACGCATGGGCTAGGCGAGACTTCCCTGGAACAGCAACAAAACAAGCCATTTGTAACAATTGTCTTTAACAAAACTAGAGTTAAGTATTTGTGCTACATATGTACTTCAGGTTTGCTATGTTAGTTTAGCGATTACGGGATCTTTTTATAAATATGAATTGGTATTGAATTTTTCTTTTTATTTGAGTTGAATGTGTGATAGTTCTGTGCCGATTTGTTAAAAATAGAGGGAATGCTAGCGACACCAAAAAACACCCCTCCCAATAAAATGGTATGGCGACCTGTGATGTCACAATTCAAGATGGCGGCCACCACACAAGCCGACGGATCCAACAAAGGTTTTGCTACGCAAACCTGTAATAAATGCAGACTAGATGTAGAAAAAGGGAAGCAAGGTATTTTTCTAAGAAGGCACCTAACTAAATAATGAACGAATAGCTCAGTAAACTATTTATTGTGTTTGTTGAAAAGAGAAAGGGGAATCTCCCTCAGTACAATGAACTTGTAAATATTATCATCATCTCCATGAAAAATGGAGATATTGTTTTGGGTGTGTCTGTCAGTTTGTCTGTTTGTGTTTCCGCACTACTCTAGTCAGCATAACTCAAGAACCTCTTGATGGATTACGATATTTGGTATGTTGACAGGTGTTGTGAAGCCGAAGTTCAAGGTCGATATTTTGGGCCCCCTGGTATGTGACCTCAGTACTGCAGCAGAACTTCAATTTTTGTATCTTTTGACCTGGACGTGCTATGGTCTTGATTTTGGGGTGGCAAATAGCTTGTGATATAATAAAGAAGTGGTGTCGGTTTGGGCTCCCTAGCTGCTTGTTATTATTGGATCGAGATAACTTTCATACAAATATATATAACATTGTCTGTAGTCTTACCTGTACCCGGTGGCCCGTACAAGAGGATTCTTCTCCATGGCTTTCTTGCACCTGAAACAAGATGGACCATTGTCAGCTGAAGAGAAAAAAGTCATCTTTACAATAGCATCTTGACTTTGCAAAATGAATACGGCTGTTTGTACTACATTTCATGATGTAAAATCTTGAATTAAGAAAATCTTGAAGTAAGAATTATGACTAGAACTGAATGTTGAATGAAAATGTACAACATCAATTTTCACAAAACATGAACCCAGCTTATAAAGTAACTAAGAGCTACCAGAACAATTCAGCAGTGCCACCTGTGAACAAGTGTGGGTACTGCAGGGGGAGAATGATGGCCTCCCTCAGAGCCTGCTTGGCCTCTTCCAACCCAGCCACATCCTGGAACCTTAAGGACCCCTTGGGCACGATGGCATCTTCTATGGAGATCCTCCTGCTTGTCTTTCTGTCATCTGGTTGTTTTTTAGATACTGGAGTGTCCACACAACCTGGAAATCAACAACACTGTTTCAAAATTTTATCCAGTTGCTTGAGTAACTCCTTAAGCTGCCAGTCCTGGTTTTATCAGGGATACAGAAACATGCCTTGTGTGCTGCGCCCGGTTATAACCGGGATAGGATATTCCCCAGAAGAAAGCAGCTTTGCATGCGTGTAGGGCTCCAAGCCCGAAAGTTACGGGAGTTAGGACTACCGGCTATTTCGCGGGTTTTGTGAGGGAGGTCAGGGGTCAAACATTTTTTTTATTTTTACTTGACTAAAAAACCTGTCAGCTAAAGGGTTAAATTTATGACTTGATTTTACAGAATGACATAAACCCCAAAATTGATGTGAGCATGTAAAAAAAGAAGAAATATGGGCAATAATTTGTGAATAAAGAAAATAATCATGATAGTTGTAATATGATTATGAAAGAACATATAAAACATAGCACTCACAATCAAACATGTTCTTTGTTTCATCCACACCTTCTCCCAAACAACGAGTGAGTCAGAAAAAAATCAAAATCTGGGGACGACCCTGAATTGAACCAATGAAAAGTAAGAAAGTAAGAGTCCTACGGGGTTGAGTGGAGCGTCCCTCAGGCACCAGTCTGGTGGTGGTTAGCTGTCTCTGCTTGGTGTGGAGAATCTGCATCTGGTAGTCCATGGATCTCAGCAGTTCTGACAGGGCTGCCTGCAAACACATAAATGCATTTAAGTTCGCGAGGTCTCTATTTCGCGCTAAGGGTAAAATTGAGTGTCCGCTGTGGTTTTGATTTTGCGGCAGTGCTATAGCCACATATTGCTACAGTATTGGACAAAAATGTTTGCAGTGGTTTTAAGTTTGCGGTGAAACAGTCGTCGCGAAAACCACGAACATTTCTGCATTTACATTTTAAATGTTTGCGGTTGTTTTATGTACACAAACACAATCAGACCTGTCCCTGGTGCTGAATGCTACACACCAACACACACCGACCTGCACACCCCTACACACACCACCCTCCTACAAACCCTTACACATGCCCACCCACACAACCACCCACCCACACAATCACCCACCCACCCACACAACCACCCACCCACCACACAACCACCCACCAACCTCCCCCAAACACACACTCAACAGGATCTCTCATCTTAACAACTTATACAAGACTGAATCTGTTCCTTTCCTTCAAGTGTGTGTCCAGTGGTTATAACTGGTCACAGACACAAACACCAGGTCCTTGAGAGTCCATCTAATGTTAATTTTGATGGCATAAAAATGGAGATCAAAATCTCTTGATATATCTACAACATATCACCAAAGACAGTGGTTTACAAAATGATCAAAACAAAAGAAAGACACAAACACCAGGTCCTTTAGAGTCCATCTAATGTTAATCTTGATGACATGAAAATGGAGATCTAAATCTCTTGATATATCTACAACATAACACCAAGGACAGTGGTTTACAAAATGATCAAAACAAAAGAGAGACTCAAACACCAGGTCCTTAAAAGTCATTGAAATATTTATCTTAATGGTATAAAGATGAAGATGTTAATCTCTTGATATATCTACACCATAACACCAAGGACAGTGGTTTACAAAATGATCAAAACAAAGTAGAAACACAAACACCAAGTCGTACAAAGTCCATGAAATGTTAATCTTGATGACATAAAATGAAGATATAAGTCGCCTGATATATCTACACCATAACAGCAAGGACAGTGGTTTAAAAACTGATCAAAACAAAAACAGACCAAGTCCTTGAAAGTCCATGAAATGTTAATCTTGATGACATAAAAATGAAGATCTAAATCGCGTGGTATACCTATAACACCAAGGACAGGGGTTTAATTAGCTAGGACAGTGGCAGGTTGATGTGAGGTGGGATAAAGCAGGCACTATACATTACTCTGGAGCTACCATCACTCAGTGGATAAAGTACTCTACTGCAATCGCCATCCATCAATAGAAATTGGCACTTTCCATGTACCTTCCACCACCGCAAGTGTCCGCAAGTACTCTACAAATGGTGCGTCGGCATTACGATGTGTTACAGAACGGATGGAACCTATTGTGTCCTGACAACTTCGTTCACTCGAGGCCGGTTAACAGCTATTTATCTCTGGCGGTAAGTATGCGTGATTAGGACCATGCTGTGCGTAGATAGAATTGTTGGACCGCTGTCCTGCCATCCATCCTAACTCCGCTTGATAAGCTGACTTTCCCGCCGAGATCCATCAACCTACATGGTGGAGAGAGCGTGATCTATCCCAAATCCGCCGCCATACGTCTGTATGAAGCGGCTCTCACCTTGGTATAGCTCTTGTCTACTGTTTCTTTTCCGTCCATTCATCTTGCCTGGATACATCATACCCAGTAGACTGGTAGTCTTAACCTGGAGCCGGCAGGTCTCATGCAGGGTTGGCGGCTGTCTATTACTCATCACTTGGGGTTTGTGATACTTCAAACTGACATGAGCTATGCCATTTTTACACCTAGAGAAACTTAGGTTCCAAATGCTATACTGTTTTACACTAAGTGTCAGCACGGAGTAAGACTATTCCTCCCCAAACTCTAAGTAAGGATGTGGGACTAGCTATGAAAATGTTTGTCGAGATTTAGCTTAGATTTACAACTTGTCAATCAAAGGATCAAGATTCATATTTGCATCCCATCACACGAACTTGATACAAGTTACATATCCTTGATACTTGGACAGATCTAGAGTAAGAAGACATTTTGGAACACCATTAACCTTTAGCGCACCTAAGTAACCGTTTGGCACCCCATTCTCTATCGGTTACAGAGTAAGGCAGCAGGGAGAAGGTTAAAATCCTTACGAAGTGTCCTAAATGCCACATATGTAAACTCGACAAGGTTATATCATACTCTAGAGATCTAGTAACGCATACGGACGTCAGAGGCACAATTAAGGATCCAGCTCAAAATTGTCCTAGAAAAAATACTCGCTGTTCTAACTATCGTGAAATCTAACTGTAGTGTCCATGGCCTTTACCCTTGTGAGGCATCTACTCAAATTCCAGCCCCCCACCCAATTTTGTTTGCTTAATATGAACGTTTGTCAATATCAACAGTAACGTTTACTTACTTAACTCTCATAATTCTACCTGGTACCAAAAGAGGATTAAAGAAATGGTCTTATCAAGCAAAGCCTTCTCAAGAATGTCTTCAACACCTGAATATCTGAAGTGTCCATACATCTGGGATTACTGATGTTGTACTATTAAACCTCTTTAGATTTTTTTCTACTTGTGGCTGTCTTACTCTTAGGGTATCGACGTTAATTATTATCATATTCATACTCTCCATTTTGGCCATAAGGTTCATGGCCTCCCCATGCATGTTCTTTTGTTGTTGTTGGTGCTTCTAAATCATGTTGTTGCGCGGCAGCAGCTGGTTACTGTAAATGCATTTAAGTTCGCGTGGTTTTTATTTCGCGCTAAGGCGAAAATGGGGTGTTTGCGGCAGTTTATGTTTGTTGCAGCGCTATAGTCACATACTGCTACAGCATTGGATACATTCTTTGCGGTGGCTTAAAGTTTGTGGTGAAATGGTAGCCGCAAAAACCGCGAACATAAAATCACCGCGAACATTTCTGCATTTACAGTATATCACACAGAACGGTCTGTTAAACCTAGTCTTTGTATATCTGACTGCAACCGTTCTTTAAAGCTACTTAGTGAAGATGCTCCTACAGTGCTTGATGACAAGGAGTTCCATTCTACTATGGTTCTCGGAAAATAAGAATCTTTGAACACATCAATCCTTGGCTGATAACTCCGGTACTTAAAAGCATTACTATTTCTACTTCTTCTGAGCTGGCATTAGATACTTATCAGTCGGTACGTCCACAAGATCAAACAATAAACTCTATTTGACATTTTCAACTTTGTGTTAAACATGGTCCAGTGGGTGTTATAGATATAGGTCAGCTGTAGAGATGGGAGGGGTTTGCCAGACCAAAAGGGTTTTGAGTGATGGGGGAATCAGACCTCCCCGCGGAGTGATACACAGTTCACGGTGTCTGAACTATTGAAGGGATTGAACTTTTTCATCAACCACTGATCCCACCACTTGGCAACAGCATTCATCACGCAATTTTTCCACCTCGTAGATCGGCAGTATCATCTATTTTCCCTTCAAACTATCAGAGAGGTGGCTATTTATAGTCTTTCCACCACGTTTGCTAATGCTTACTGATGGCATACGCACATGAATTGCACCCCCGAAAAATAGATCAAACACCCTGCTATGCTGATTCAGATGAAAATGTGAAAATCAAGAATTTGTGGTATCTTTGAATTCAAAATAATAACAATAACACAATAGATGACTGAACAAATTTGACCTGTCCCTGGTGCTGATTCTTTTACTGCTGTTCTGTTATAACTGTAAAAATTGCATCAAGTTTTGTTGTGAAAACAGAACTAACACTAGATAAGTATATGAATGTTTTAAAATTTTTACATCTTAACCTTCAACCTACTAAGGTAGCTGTTTGGCAGCAAATTTGTATTGGTTATGGGGGTAGGCAGCAGGGAGAAGGTTAACACACAGTTGCAAGGTACATATCACTTTTTCCTACTGTAAATATATTCAGGTTTGCTGTGGTTTCATATGTTCGCAGTTTCTGCCCATCCATCCCATTGTTTTAACGCAAACATAAAATAACCTGCGTATAGTCAATTCTCTCCTTACCGCAAAATTAAAGTGCTGCATTACAGTATTACACTTTGTATCTTTACTGACAAAAAAATTCAATACAGATACTCCAGTTCCTAGCATTTACATAATCAACATTGACATGACTCAAGAGTGACTGTGCATGAGAGCTAATTTAGTAAGAATAATAAATTGACCTCTTTGCCACAAACTTGAAACCAGTGAAAATCCTTGTTCTGTCTTCTGCCCGCTTACCCCATTGTTTCAACCACAAACTTAAAACCTACTACGAATGCTCCATTTTCTCCCTACGGCAAAATCAAATCAGCAAAAACTTTAATACATTTATAGTATCGTATTTTGCATGTTTCGTTACAAAAAATTCAAAACTGATACTCTACTTCCTAGCATTTACATAATTAACATTGACATGAGAATCTTTTATGACTCAAGAGTGACTGTGCATGAGAGCTAATTTAGTAAGAATAATAAATTGCTTCACATGCACTAAGTGTTTCATGTCCTCCTCAGGGGGTCTAACCACTATCATGGGTGTAATTAGGAGGTATCAAAAGGAATACATAATTATGGTACTTGGTGAACAACCCTTAAAAGTCTTTGATTCACTGACCAATTATCAATTTCTTAAGCTCATAAAGTATTCCAACTCAAGGATGTAACATATCTATTCAGAGTTTGGGTATAAAACCTAGTTCTACCAGATCCTTCTTTAGTCACTGACGAAAGATAGCAGATGCTGTCTGAAACGTCTTACTTTTTCTTGAGTAACTATTTTTGGCGTATCTTATTACCTGGATGTCTAACATTTATCAACGTATCAATCAAGGATGTATGGTTTTCATAAAATAAAAGAAGCATTCCAAGGTGCACAACTATAGACTTGTATAAAGCTTTGAAAATACACACTAAATACGACTTGACTTGTCGCTAAGCTGTAATTTCTTAGCAAAGTTGGGCTGGAACGAATTCTTTGCGTGTTTACCAAGGGTCATTATATGTAATGATTTTGTTTTTGCTTGTTCTGTGGACCATTTGACATAACACAATATCTCTGCCGGCACTCTGCAACTACTGGTATACATATCTCTTACTCTAGGTCATTTTGTACATAACACACCGTCCGCACAATTTTCCTCATCTTCGAGTGAGTTCCTCTGGATCTATTGCTCCCGACACCAGTAATGATTTATTGAGCCCTCCCTTTCTTCTCCTATTACTCATCGTCATTTCCCACAGTGCGCTGGTAAGAACTAATTGTAAGAGACTTCGGCGTACCATTGATCACATCCTTTCACTGGGCTTCGGATATCGTCTTCAAGGTCTGTCAAAATTTGTCTGCGTAATTTTCCACGGTTTCTCTGCCCACGGTTTATATAAGCCTCTAGCAAGTAGGGCAGTCTTCAAGGCTATATACTGTAGGTTCCTTTAAGTTTGCAACCCTTAGATTTTGTGGCAAGGTGAAAGTTTGCTGTGTCTTTCAGTTTGCAGTTGAAACAAGATACTAGACTTAGCGTAATGTAAATTCATTTACTTTTGCGGTGGTTTTATTTTCGGGTAGGAGGAAAAGGAGGTTTTTGTGGTGTTTTAAATTCATTGTTGAAACAATTATGTAGTACAGTGGTCATGTAAGGGAGACATTTTTGCGGTGAAACCGGCAATGATAAAACTACCGTTAAAGTTTCAAGATTTACAGTAGTAACACCAAGGAAGACTTAAGTTTGCAGTGAGAAGTGACAGCAAAAATGGCAACCGGAAGAACACACAGTGAATACTTCAAGATGCACAGTATATTGCTGCAGCCAAACTCACTTATAATTACTCAATCAAGGTAGCTTGAAACCTTTTCTCATTTCTTCCAGAAAACAATTGATTTGAGAAGAAATATATGTGAATTGAAATCTATCAGTAAGAACAACAACATATACATGGCTACAGTAAAATCAAATATACCATCACATCATTATTGGCATGCAAATATCATATTGGCAGTCCAACTATTACAGTGTATGTTTTGGGTGCCGATAATTGATTATGAGCAGACCTTTATCATCAACATATTTTTTCCATAATAAAGGTACCAACATCACATCGGCACTTCTGACATATCAAAACCAAGACTTAACAGTCACTGACAAAAGACAGCGGATGCTGTCTGAAACGTCCGACTGTTTCAAAATTTTATCCAGTTGCTTAAGTAACTATTTTTGGCATACCCAAGATCTAATATGATATTTTTCTGCTTAAGATTTTTCTACTTCCAAGAAGGCTTTCAGATCATCTAATTGCACCTTGGGCAAAATGGAAGGAGACTGGTAGATCAAATTTGCTGACATGGTTCGATAGATATATGTTCAAATATCAACAAAGCTCTCCCAATTACATGTACAGGAGGGTCGGAATTACTCTGTGCTTCCAACTTTCAATAACGGCAGACAAAATGATTGATATGCTGCAACATATCCCAGCTATTTGAAGCTGTAGGTTTTTCAGTACAGAAACGGGTCAATCCCACCCGCTATACCTCATCTTATTGGGGGCTGTCTCAAACGTTTAGATGTATTTTCAGACAAAACGATTATTTTTTAAAATGTAAAAGTGATGTCAAAGCAGTTAAGCTGAATGAAGAACTTTTTCTGTACTTCATATTCACCACAAAACAAGGCTCATTACTACCGTAATTTGACAGGAAAGATAGACACTGTGGCATCGCAAGGTGTAATACTTCAATTTCACCACAAAACTATGCTCATCATAATCATATAATTACTACAATTTTACAGTGCTCTTGACTGGAAATATCAACACGGTGGCGTAATAGTAGGGTATTTAGTCCAGATCCCAGAGGTCCTGGGTTCAACCCCCCTGACATGCCCTGACGTTGTGTCCTTGGGAAAGGCACTTTACATGAATTTCCTCACTCCACTCTGGTGAAAATGAGTACCTACCTTGTTACGTACATCCCTCGGACAGGATGTTAAAATCTGTCACATTGGGCGAACAATGCTATGAAATTAACACATACAAATATTTTACCGCCCAACGCTCATTTTCGCCCAAGGAGTTTGGAAAGGGGTTTATTACAAAGGGCTTCAACTTGATCTTGCAGAAGTTTTGTGGAACTTTTTAGACCATGTTTCGATTCTTGTCCATCCTTGGAAGATGGAATGGTTGAAACTTTTATTTCATCGACTACGGGCAGCAAAATTTCTTCAAGGGATGGAAGAACGAATGCAAGAGAGAGCCCTGTACCAAACTTTCCTCACATATTAGTTCAAAGTTACTTTGAGTAATAGTTCCTCAAGCTGACTACTAGTCTAGACATGGCCTTACATAATGTTATTGGCACCGTAGGGACTAATGAGAAATACAATAGGACTTTTCTGAGCAGGAAGATGGGAAAATTAGGTCATTCAAGGATTTCCCTGAAGACTGCATGATTCTCCAATAAGAAAAGACATGAGGCAACAATACCGTGTCTTCCTATGTGACATACAAATTGGCATCAGCCAGCCATGCTCCGAGATTTTCTTCACAATACCCTGTCTTCCGATGTGACGTACAAATTGCAGTCGTCAACTATGCTCCAAAATTTTCTTCACAATACCTTGTCTTCCGATGTGACGTACAAATTGAAGTCGTCAACTATGCTCCAAAATTTTCCTCAGTCACAATACCTCTTCTTGTTATGTCACATACAAATTGGAGTTGTCAGTTGTGAATCGTCAGCCTTTCATTTCCTTGTGTGATATCTCTTCCTTTGATATTTGGCGATTTGAAATGAAAATCGTATGAAAAGTGGGATTACAGTTGTGAAGGAGATATTTTGGAAATAAAAAGATTATAAACCCATTTATTGCTAAGAATGCTTTTATAAAATCAAAAAATGTCGTGAACACAATATTTTCCCTCTCTTTGCTAATGTCTAATATATGAAATATTTGTGCGATTTGACAGATTCAATATTTTTAATGTCGGTCAAACAACAACAAAAAATCCTTTTTGCTCCTTTTATACCTTGAATATCAGCAAAAGAATTAACTGATTTATCTATCCATGGATGGTCACAATGAAATTCCCTCACAATACCATATCTTCCATTGTGACAGACAAATTGGAATTGTCAACCTTTCATGAGTGTGCGTGTGATTCTTATCTATACATTTATAATAAAATTTGTTTATTGTCAAGAATTTCAATACGATATGTCAGTGTGTCTGGTGAAATATATTACTGGCGCCTACTTGAGACACAGTAGGAATTATGCACAGACTGGTATAGTATTAGTAGAACACAGCAAGGCGCTGTCTGCACCTAGGCTTGCTGTCAATCAAGTAGTCTCCAGCTGCACTGTTTATAATGGAGTCTTGCTGACTTATAGATAACTCTGTATATGCCAGACCTATGTATAGCTATAGCCTTCTGTGCCATTCACTCTCTACACTGTAAGACTTCGGGGGTAAAGCACCAAAACATCATCAGGGGTAAAGTTGATCATATGTCTATGGTGAGTATAATGTGTTTAATCTTTGCAAAGCTTGTATATATTTTCTTTAAAACGATACCGCATTTGTTATGATCATACTCTTTTGCAATAAGCACCATAACTGAGTTTGTTGCAATGGTGGGTCGCCCCAAAAGTGCTAGAATTGTGTTGTCAGTGGAATTTTGCCACACTTGCCTGGTGACTTACATGTACTTGCATAGTCAGCTCTGGTATTTGACTTCTGAATGTAGGATCATGACTAACATGGTACCATTGTGAAGGGTAATAAACAGGCTTTCTAATGATGAATAATTTTATACAGTTGAGCAACAACGGTGAAATTACTAATCAAATCTAAGTTTCCGAACTTTTCATGCCAAGTTAAGTTTACATGTCATGCTTGGCCTTTCTTTCTGTCCACTGACCGATTTCTAATCGCAACAACTGTGACCTAATATAGGAACTGTTGAACGTTTGAAATGGCGACGTTTCCCTTTCCCAGGTATAGAAGTCTATCATTTTACACTTATGACACGGAGAAATGACTAATCAAATCTAACTTTCCGAACTTTTCATGCCGAGTTTAGTTTACATGTCATGCTTGGCCTTAACCTTTCTTTGTGTCCACTGACCGATTTCTAATCGCAACAACCGTGACCTAATATAGGAACTGTTGAACGACTGAAATGGCGACGTTCCCCTTTCCCGGGTACGGAAGTCTATCATTTTACACTTGTGACACGGAGAAATGACTAATCAAATGTAACTTTCCGAACTTTTCATGCCGAGTTAAGTTTACATGTCATGCTCGGCCTTTCTTTGTGTCCACTGACCGATTTCTAATCGCAACTACTGTGACATGACCTAATATAGGAACTGTTGAACGTTTCAAATGGCGACGTTCCCCTTTCCCAGGTATAGAAGTCTATCAATTGACACTTGTGACACAGTTGTGGCACCACTGTTTCAGCGTGGGTGGCGGGGTAATGGCTCTTCATGGATCATTTTGACTCGGTCCATATACACACAACCCACCCAAGGCTGGACGTAATGATGACAGACGCGATATGATGGGGCATCATTTCGCCATTAGCTTTCCACCTAGTCCACCACAGTAAGAAGATTAGACCCAGGAAAGCCAGGGGAAATTGCTTCAGAATCCCATCCTACACCCAAGGTGACAGGGTCTTATAATCTATACATGCGGCCGCATCAAACGCTGCACTTTG
This sequence comes from Branchiostoma lanceolatum, assembly GCA_035149815.1. NCBI lineage: Eukaryota > Metazoa > Chordata > Leptocardii > Amphioxiformes > Branchiostomatidae > Branchiostoma > Branchiostoma lanceolatum. Next base: position 12,232,488 of record CM068884.1, read on the forward strand.
CTTTCTAGTCCGAGAATATCATGATTTGTTGACAGTCCCCGCGCAAATCAGCTCAACCGGTTTCATTCAATGTCTGACATAACGATGTGACAGTCACAAATACGTGTACGCTAAAGTCCTGATCCCCACGAGTTTCAAAAATGCATGGTCACAACTTCTTGGCTTTTGAAGGTTTGATCTAACAATGTAGACATTAAGCCTTGGGTTTACCCTGATGACTGTGATGGACATGATTGCAGCCAGTTTTGTGCAGTTAATGCCACAACTTGGTGGTTTTGCATCATAGAAGGTAGTTAGGCTGTTATAATGGCTGGATGGCTCCAGTTACTTCCATCATGCAGAGTTCGAAATACCCACCTGCAGTCTGCAATTTGCAGAAAGATTTTCAAGATTGCAGAAGAAAAATGAAGCAATCTGCAATTTTGCAGTGAAAAAATCAGGATAGGGATTCAATGGTTTTCAATTTTTCACACACATGTTACATGTATGCTTTTTCCTGTTTCACACTTTGCTTGCAAAAATTAAAGATAGAGTGAGAGAATAAAGAATAGGCATTATTAGGTTGAGAAAGTTGTAGAATGCAATACTGCAGAACATTGGAAAAAGGTATTTCTACCACTGCCATGGCAGTGTGTCTGATCACAGTTTGTGGGCGTCTTGGAAACTTTCAAAGTTGTGTGAATTTAAAAGTTTGTGGTACATGTGGGTTTAACTAACCGTACTAGGAGTTTGCTTGACAATGTCACTGGTGCTGAATAACATTCACACTGGCACTGCTGTCCCTGGTACTGAATGACATTCACACTGACACCACTGTCCTTGGTGCTGAATGACAGTCACATGGAAAAAGCTGTCCCTGGTGCTGAATGATATTTACACAGACATTACTGCCCATTGTAGTGAAGTACATTCACACTGATACTGCTGTCCCTGGTGCTGAATGACATTCACACTGACATTGTTATCCCATATTCACACTAACACTGCTATCCTGGTATTGAATAACACTTACACTGACCCTGCTGTCCCTGGTACTGAATGACATTCACACTGACATTGTTATCCCATATTCACACTAACACTGCTGTCCCTGATACTGAATGACATTCACACTGACATTTCTGTACATTCACATTGACACTGCTGTCCTTGTTGCTGAATATCACTTTGCCTCATTTATGATGCAAGTATGAAGCTGCTGTCTTGTTTTTGTCTTTGGTAAGATTCTGAATGTACCCAAAACAAACAGACAGAAGAAAAGGCAACACTTTTTCAAATCGGGCTCTCTAAAAAAAAATTCACCCGTCTGCCCCTGGAAGGTATTTTGCTGCTCTGCGTGGACAAAACTTTCACCCTTCCTGAATCCCTTCAGAGACAAATCAAAGGGTTAGTCCCTCCGAGAACCATTGCTACTGTCAACAGGGAGGACAAGTTGATCATTCTTAGGGATTTCACCACACGTGTAGGTGTGGGCTTTAAGATTTTTTGCTCTTTGAATGCTCAACACAGAGCTTGGATCCGTCAAACAAAATGGAGGATAGAAGGCAAGCAAATTGAGGGAAAAAACGCTTCAATGTATGTGTTTGTGTGGATTTCACCACATGATCAAAAGTCACAGGACACCAGGCAAAAGGCAAGTGCAACAAATGGATAACCTCTGCTGACACTCTGCATTTAGCACAAGCTAACCTTCAAACACCCTCTGTCAAACTTCATCACATGGTTGCTAGCAGTGATACAAAACATCAGATTCTGTAAAACAAGAAATCAATGATCTTACACCTCCATGAAGTATCTACAGTTTTTAAATCTGTGAATTTCTGCTATTCATTATTTTGAATTTCTCTCTGATTCTGTCTATGCATTTTCCTGCCTTCCTGCGGGATTGTGGACCCTAGCCAAGCCTGCAGTACATACTGTGGACCCTGGCCAAACCAGCCTTCCAATTCTGCAAGTTTCAAGTTACATCATTTTCTGCCTCACATCCTACATCAGGGCTCGAAATTCATTTTTGGGAATAGGTGCACTGGTGCACCCAACCCAAGAAATTAGGTGCACAGAAGGAATTTTGGGTGCACCACATAGAATTAAGTTGAATGTCAGCAAAACATAATTACACAGTTTAACGCTCTTAAGAACTTCAATCGGTAATTCTATAGCTAACCTTAAAATTTCAAACAAGTAATATATCAAGTTAGGTACGAGAAAGGGTAATATATTGCTATTTCTGACTTACATTTCGAGAATATTCTGTATACTTTGTGTACATTTCTGCCTTTACCCTATAACCTACAAAAATATCTACAAAAATATGTAGGTGCACTGGTGCACCCACTGTCAAAAATCAGGTGCAAACTCCAATTTTGGGCACACACAGGTGCACATGCACCCACTATTTTGAGGCCTGCACATGTACCACTTTGCAATACTCAAATAACTGCGAACGCACACAAGGAGAAACAAACACACTTAGGTAGCAGTCTTCATGGAGGTAATTAAAATGAAACCATTTCAAGTTTTCCCTTCAAAAGGCTGGAAATAGCATTTCAGATGGTTCAGGAGTTTAGCATTTCCCAAGAGAGCATGCCCGGACCCTCCAATTGCAAGATATCTCATCCTTTTAAGGCTTGACAAAGAGATTGGGTCCTTCAAACAGAGATTGGGTCCTTCAAACAAAACTGGTATGGAAGAGAAAAATCTGGAAAAAAAACTAGTCTCAAGAGAAATCCAGGAATTGTGACCAAAAACTCTGCCTTTCAATCCGAGGGAAACGGTGACAAACTATTCAGCATGGCTAAGTGAACTGAATTAACAAAACTGGTAGGAAAGAGAAAAAATTTCAAAGATCCCAACAACAAAAAAATGGTCTCAAGAGAAATCCAGGAATTATGACCAAAAACTCTGCCTTTCAATCAGAACGAATGTGACAAACTTTTTGGCACGGCTAAGTGAACCGAATCTACAGCCTTTAATTTGTGCAAAGAAGCTGGTTATTGAGCACATTGGGTTTTCCATTATCTTTGCCACAGGTGGTCTTAGCGAGGAGCTTTAAATGGTAGGACTAATTGTGGCTGCCAGCAATCAATGGGAGATAATTCCACCGAGCCTTGCGCTGAATCATACCTGTGGAAGACGGGGTATCCGTAAGGATGTGGTTGCGAAGACATGAAAGGGGAAGTCCCTTCCAAGACGTCTTCAAAGAACAAGACTCAGATGTGAAAATTGCAACGACATGCATGTTTATGAAAGGTCGTTAACCTGCCTGGGCTTTTTTTGGCGACCCCTAAGGGCAGAGCTTGATTTATACTTAGATTATAGGATTATGCTTGGTTGGACAATATTCTGAACATTCTACCTAATATGTGAGAGTCAAAGGGAATTTTTATCTTTTTTTTTGGCTCAACCTCACAGGGGTGGTCCAGATACATAGCAGATAAGAACTTTGTATCTTTGGGCATAGAGAGAGAGCTATTTCCAGCACAACTATTTCTGTTACCTGCAATTCATTAGAACTTTTACCTGTATTTTGGAAGAACTTTCTGAAAATACCCACACCATTGTTCTGGCCCTAACTACAACCTATTCAGTTAGATGAAGCCTATGTCATTATCACACAAGCTGTCATACATTTTTGTCATGCAATAAAGTTCTTCTTCTTCTACATAGCGTTTTTTTCTGTTATTCTATCAAGGATGTACTTTCATGTACACAATGTGTGTCTGATTTTTCAAGGCTCACACAAGCAACATGTCATCAAGTTGTATTCTTATGGGACAATCAAATAAGGATTGCGAAGGACAAATCTCTGCGTTACTACCAATACAACATTACAGGCTTTTGTGTGCAGCTATGCAATTGTAGTAAAATCACTATTTACAATAAATAAAACCTGAGTTCTCTAATGATCACACTGAAGCCAATAACAGGATTCCTACTATTTTCAAATAACATCTTTCTGTGGCCTTACCACTCCCTTTTGTTGTACAGTGCTTATCTAAAAAGACTAAATTGATATGAATATACTGGTGCACTTAACGACTAGATACTAGTAGTACCAGCTCAGAAAAAAAAACAAGAAATAGTCATACCTTCAAACAGTTCCTTAAAATACTTGAGTTATCAACCCAAAATTGATGTGTTCAAAAATCTGTTCTTCCCTAGAACTGTCGTAGAGTGGAACTCGTTACCACTAAGTACTGTAGGAGCATTCTTGCTAGATAGCTTTAAACAATTGCTTACAATCCTGAATGCACCAACTGAAACATTTGTTTGCTGAAACAGTTGAATACTACAGTTGCTCCTGACCACTCCCCAACCAAGTTCATCGCTGGGTTGGGAGTAGCCTGGAATCCATCCTATTCTAGCTCCAGTTTGCTACCCCGATTGCATCCATGTGACTTTCCCCGAGTTTGATTTGTCAAAATTTGTCAATAGTCAGCTGGCGCAGATGACTTTTAAAGGCTAGTAGGCAACCTCACTGACCAACTTTCAGCAACAGATGACCTTGACTCCCAACCATGGTCTGGTGAAGGTCAGGATGCTATGTGCGACACGTGCTCAAGTAACCAATTAGTAACATTAGTAACTGATTAATGAACTTTACACAAAAGTCCTGCCTATCTTATCAGTAAGGTTTATATAATGTGGACACAGTTTAAAAATTAACCTCTAAGTTAAGTCTAGAGCAGGTTATTAAACACGTACGACTGGACAAAATCGTTTGACCTTCACCCTATCTGAAGGACGAATGTACTATTGTTCCAGCTGTTTTACTCAAACCTACGATATCACAAGGCTACACTTTATATAATTTCTGATTGGCATGAGCATATTTTGTAGAAAAAATAATCATTTCATATTTACTCTGACTTGTCTTACATACTGTAAATGCATTTAAATTCGCGTGGTTTTTATTTCGCGGTAGAGAGTAAATGGGGTGTTCGCGGTGGTTTTAAGTTCGCGTTTGAAAGAATAGTAGCGCTACAGTCAAAGGTGGGCAAAAATGTTTGTGGTGGTTTTAAGTTTGCGCTGAAAGCTCACCGGGAAAACCGCGAACATAAAACCACCGCAAACATTTCCGCATTTACAGTATGTTGCAAAATTGGAAGGAGACTCTATTCTTTCTGTGTAGATTGGTATCAAATGTTGAAGGTCACAGATATATTTCTTGTTGTTTGCCCAGACATGTTTCTCACATATTACCAATACTACAGGACCACACTTGATACCTGAGTCGATTGCCACCAATCTATGAAGGACAAATCTATTTTTGGTAGTTTATCAGACAGCTTTTCAACATTTCATTATATTGTCTGGCTTTCAAACAATGCAAATTCATAAAAACAAGTTTCATAATGAGTACCGTTGTTAATATAATACACAATTTACGGACAGGTGTGGGAAGTTTGAAGGTTAGTCAGCACTAGGGACAGCAGTGTCAGTGTGAGGGTTAATCAGCACCAGGGACAGCAGTGTCAGTGTGAGGGTTAATCAGCACCTGGGACAGCAGTATCAGTAAATGTCATTCAGAACCAGGGACAGTATCGGTGTTATTCAGCACCAAGGACAGCAGTGTCAATGTGAGGGTTAATCAGTACCAGGGACAGCAGTGTCAGTGTGAGGGTTAATCAGTACCAGTGACAGCAGTGTCAGTGTGAAGGTTATTCAGTACCAGGGACAGCATTGTCAGTGTGAGTGTTATTCAGAACCAGGGACAGCAGTGTCAGTAAATATGTTATTCAGCACCAGGGATAGTACTGTCAGTGTGAATGTTAATAGTTGAAAGGGGAATCAGCGTCGATGTGAATGGGATTTAACTGCTCTACCTTTACCTCCCTGAAATCCTGTGCTGTTTGTTATTTGCCCACAGCGTTCATATAAAATGCTGAAGTCCAGTTTTATGCACACATCACCTCCGGAGCCGAACTCTCCTTGGACAAAGGTTACTGGCGAACACGGAGGTCAATCAACCCAGGATCACTGAGTCCATTCTGTATTCATGAGCAGACAGCCGCAAATGGATACATGACTGACCATGTACATAAAACTACCTTTTAGTCTACATGTGGTTGTCACTGCAAAAGTGTGCTATTATAATGCAAGGGTAATGCTAAGATAACACCCTTTTATTACTTGTACGGCTGTGTATAGTATCTAAGAATTTTCAGGCACAGAGGTTTTGGTACATGTTCAGGATCTTGTAACATGAGAGAAATATCTTTTTCAATTACATACAAGATAAGTTCCCTAGTTTTCGATATCGCGATAGCACAGAAAAATTATAAGCTTTATCCGTCTATACATTTACTTAACCTTCTCCCTGCTGCCTAACTCTGTAACCAATAGAAAATGGGGTGCCAAACAGCTACTTCAGCGTGCTAAAGGTTAAGAATCAAGAAGTTGAACCTGAACATACTAGTATACATTAGTTATTGTAGATGTAGTAAGATACTACATTCTTATATCATTGCAATTGTACTTCTGCTTTATAACAATGACCTGTACCTAAATTGTAAGAGCAAAGACAAACAATAAAGGTTTTTCATTAATTCACTCTCAACAAGTTTCTGTTGTAGATGTGGTATCCAATGTATGTGAAATGAGCTTTGAACTAATTATCTAGATCTAAGTTATACACACTAACGAGCATCTCCTAAGTTTTTGTAGCCTTCCTAATTGACTTTATTGTCCCTACTGCAGCGATACCTTAAACCTAGGTTTCTCTCGGGCTTAAGAGTGGATTTCAGCAATCATTCCTTAAAGAAAACGAAGGACTGAATCAGACCCTTAAGGAGCTCCCTCTAGCAAAATAAAATAATTGTCTGTGATCCTAGAGATAAACGTATGTCCAAAAGGTAATATAAATTATCTTTCAAGGTTTTTGTTCAACCTCATTGCCCAAGATGTTGCCTCGTGGGATCTTAAGCTATCAAGTAGCCCCATCTTTGCTCTACGCACTGTTAGGGAGTTTCTTGGAGCGAATCTAATTGGGTTAACTTGAACAGTTCCAACCTTGGTCAGATTTCAAGGAAAAGATTGTTGTGTGGAGAGTGCGTCACTGGACCAAATGGCTGCGAGGGTGATAACGAAGTTTGGAAACAGATTTCAGCAAAGGACCACCATTCTTTGGGAGTCTGCATGGGGGGTATAGTGTACTGCAAATTCAAATACTCTAGCGCCAGTTTTTTTAGTGGTAGGAGGAAAAAATAAACTTTTAGTAGTGTGTTAAATTTGCGGTTTAAAACAATTTTGTAGTAGTCATTCATTACTTATTTATACCATTTTTTATATCATCCATACTTCCTCAATTGTACTAATAGACTTACATGTATGTATTGTTTGTTTTTGGTTCCTCAACTTGTTTTATTGGTATTTGTGCATTGTCAACTGTATTATGTGCACTAAGTTAACATTTCATATTTAAGGAAAAAGTCACATTCAATAAGCAACTGTTGTGTAAGTAATCTAAAGCTACCTGTAAATAAATGTAAATGAAAAATAAAACTAGTTCTATCACCTCTGAACTGTGCTTCCTACCACTCCAGCAAGCCTTACCTTTGCGGTCATCTTCCCACTCACTGACTTCCTGCCACTCTACTGACAGTGTATTCAAATAACTATTAGTATTATGAACACTCAATAACCCAAACAATCACACAGACTGAAAACAAAAACTCTGTAAACAGAGTCAACGAAATAAAAAGAAGTTCTGATTGTTCTTCCATCTCAATCAATTTCCCATCCTGGCAACAGGTTACTATATACACGTAATAAATTATGCATGAAAGGAATTAAGATTCATGAATGATTAATGTTACAGGTGCCTGTACTTTTAGCTAATTTCAGAACATGAGAGACTAACCGTATGTGGACAATCCGATAATGCCATAGACAAGGAAATGCATAAGAAAAACAGCGGGATACCAGTTTCTTTGAAATGAAAACAGCAGGGGTTCTCTGTAATTTTCCCACACACAAACCCACAGGAGCCTACTGGCACGAAGACACTACGTGGGAACAAGACTTTGTAATCTCCGTTCCATGTTTTCTTTAGAGTTATACTCCTGAGGATTGGTTGGAGCACTCACACTCACACACTCACTCATTATCTGGTTTAACGTCTTCTTTTCCACATCATCTGGGGGTTGGACGTGCTTCACATGGATGGTCAAACCAACATAACTTTCAACCAATCAACATACGGTCAAAACTGACCAAGAGGACCACTCAGGGGACCAATAAAATCTGCTCAATATAAAAAATTATCTAAGGGACCAACAGATATGTGGGGACATCGGCTAGGTGGTTCTTATGAAAAGGTGGTCACTAAGTACAGGTTTAACAGAAGACAAAAGTGGTCTTGATACACAGCACAAATTTTGGGCCTGTAGCTGAGCAATTTTTAGGCATTGGTACAGGTACATTGTTTAGGTACAGGTACAGGTGCAGGTACAGGCACACGTACATGTATACAGCTCTATCCAACTGAATTGGCAAATAGAATACAACTTACATGTACTACAGTCAAACCTGTACTACTAGTGACCTCCTCTGCAAAGCTGAACCACCTGGATATTGTGGACACTTTTTGGTAGTCCCTTAGGTAGTTTTTCCCAAACATTAAGAATCCTGTCTATAGTGGCTATCCTGCCTATTTCTTAAAGTCCCTTAAGACAGGTTTGACTGTTAAGTTTGCTGCAGAGTTTTGCAGCGGAGAAACTTTGGTTACTTACGTTTCTTATTGGATCCGTCTCCTTCTTCCTGATTCGAGCAATCATGGCGGAACATTGCTCGCAATTCTCCACAAGTAGGTCAATATCCACATTGGCGGTCTTTTGGCACTCATTTGCAGCTTCAATGAGCCTGCGAAGAGAATGACAGCGACAATAACAGTCAGTCCGGGGAAAGTGGAGGCCTTCGGACTGTAATGCCCAAAAGACACCGGAAGATCTAAGTGCAGCGGACCTGAGTGTAACATCCATTTGCGTTGTTCTAGCGGCATCCAATCCCGGAAGACCAGCCTGAAGGGGAATCTATCCAGACATATTCACCGTCACTGCAACAAATTAATCAGCCAGAGAAGATCATTAACACTCTTGGGTGGAGTTTTAATTGAAAAATCACCTGGGGGAAACACTTATAGGGTTTTCATTTGCTGTTAAATTAGACCCTAAGAACCTGGAACTTAACAGTGCTTGGTCCTAATAACTTCAGCTTGCACCACTGCACATTTCCGTTGATGAACTCAGAAGCACAATATCACTCTTGTGTGTGTTTCCATTAGGACTGCGTATCTAGATGTAAGATCAGGCACAGGTACAAATGTTTTAAGGTATAGGTCCGAACATTTTGATTACGTAACCTGTGATCTTCAATGACCATAGGTGTATTTTGAGCTCAGTGAAAGAAACAGTAAATAAAATGTTTATTTTGAATGGTGGTATCTCATGCCAATTGCAAGAACCTACTCTCGCTTAAGAGGATTTCAAATCTAAGATGTCGCTGATTGCAACACCCATGAAATATTTTGTACTTGTTGTTCCCGTCGTTTAGATTATCCTTTTTGTAGCAGGAAATTCAAATATCTTGTTCTATAAGAAGCATAAACTTGCGTGTGATTTTGTTCAGGCAAAGCACAGGTACATATTGACATTCATTATTTTAGATCTGTACCAAAACCTTAAAGACTTTTGTGGTATATCGTACAAGCAAAGTTTTCCACTGCTGCCTAACCCTACATCCAATTTGTAGCCCGTTGGGTACTCCAGTGTGCTTAGTTAAAAGGCAGCCAATCTTGTTGTAAGTTAACTCATCTATGATATGCTATATACATTGTACCTAAATTTTTTCTTCTATTTAGAATGCAAATTCACATTGTGTTCTGTTTCACTTGTGACAATGTGCCTTTGCTGGATGGTCTTCATTCATACTTTTGAATAACAAATAACCAAAATGGTTGGTGTATGACATCATTTTTCGGCTTTATTGGATGGCTGAAAAAGAGGTACTAAGTAATAACAAATTCACTGATCCATAAGAAGCCATACTATTGTATTATTGCATGCATATATTATGCAATTGCAGCAAAAATCCAAAAGCAAATGTTGAACAATGCAATTGCCTATAATGCACGTTTGAAGGCATTCATCCCAAACAAATGAGTTCTTAAACGATGAGGTCATATAATACCATTCTCTTATAAAAGATATATTACTTCCTGGCAGAATAAAACTCTTGGTTATTAAACCCATCACCCAAAAGCTGTTATAAAGGCACAGTTGTATAGAATATTCATAAGAAAGTTTATGAAATAATAATCCAGTGTTTCCACTACAGTGCAACACACATACTAGCTGATGGCAAAGCTTACAACATTTTGTGTGGCTGGTTTTACCGATACCCTTTTAACTGTTGTACACAGTGAATACATCAGGATGGGTATGAATAGACTACATTGTCCCGGACACTAAACCTAACCTGTGCCTCAAAGCCTGGGTGGGGTAATCATTACAATGGCACCAAGGAAATCTATCACCTGAGAGAGCCAGCCCAACAGGTTGCCTAGCAACAAAGATAAGGGAGCTTCTCTCCAACACTCAACGCTTGCATGCTGGAGGATCAAGTTCTGTCGGCGAGTTTACATAGACAAACGGGTCCAGGGACAGGAAACGCAAAAGGGCAGTAGCTTGCCCAGTAGAAAGTTTTATACCGTATTCAAAGGAGAACTTGTCTAGCATCTAGTCTCAAAGCTGGACTGCCTACATTTTGTATCTCACAGACAAAACATTGTCTCCTCAACGGGTACTTTCCTGGCAATTGTTTCGACGAACTCACACTACTTGTTTCACCATTGACAGCTTTTCAGCACACCACTATGCATGTGTTATCCTCCAGCTCACACCATTAGTACTGTCCAAATACCAGTCTCAAAGTCCATCTACTGTGAGCAACAGCAAAATCATGGAACTCTCTCCCTGACAAGTGCTTATCTCCCGAATACATCCCACAAGCCTTCAAAACTAACTGCATAGTCACCAAGTCTCTACCAGACTAACTACGCCGGCTAGAGTGAGAATAATTGCTGGTGTAATTCGGAGGGGGATTGTTAAACTTACCGTGGACTGATTCTACTGTCCAATTATTCCTTTTTTTGCAAAATTCTACGATCTATAGTGTATACACCCGTAAGAAGGCCTGGTGAAGGCTTACAGTCACCGACATGTATCCCGTAAACTTAGTTTAGTGCCCAGAAGTAAGGTCTTCATGATTCAAGACTTGCACTTAGCAAACTCGTTAAAAAAAATAAAGAACTCATATCTGTATGTCTACATATAAAATATGTATAACTTTTTAAACAAGGACAATAGCAAATTCTATAATCAAAAGCATGGCGACGAACACTCTGCTATGTAAATGATACAAGTTAATAATCTCTTTACAGTAAATGTCCTAGCTTCAGGACCAACTGGAAGTGTATCCAAATATCCTTAGCACAGTTCTTGGACGCAAACCCAAGGTAAACATGGAGGATTGTTTGAATTCCGCATTCTCATGTCTAATGGCGTGGACAAGCCAGTAACACAACTGCTGTCTCTGTTATGGTGGTCTATTTCACTCGCTTCAAACCACAGTTCATCAATAGCAAGCCTCCAAAGACTAGGGGTGGGCACTGGTCCAATGGACTGGTACAGAACTGGTATTTCTTGCTGGACCAGTATGGAAAAAAAACGAAAACAAAAAAAATGGTGGGCTGTTTTTTGGACCGATTAGGAAACTATAAATACCAGCCAGGTGGTAACATGTCTTGGGGTTTACCTATCAAGAAAATAGCAGTCTAAGGCCAAAACAGAGCAGATTTAACTACTTGACTTAACTAAGCAGATTTAACTAAGCTGTCATTAATACCTAGCCTCTTTGTAACACTCTATCAATTTCCCATCAGCTTACATGTTATATTTACCAACACCTAAAGAATAGTCTACAGTCGGCAAGGCAAGTAGTTTGGAGTAAAAAATATGACATTGTACTTTAAATGTACATGTACTTAAATCCTCTGGACCTGGACTGGACCTCGATGTTTTGTAAGTTTGTCGTCTGGTATCCACCTCTAATTCAGACTCTTCCCGACGCTGTCTTACTTTAAACTGCGCGCATTTTTCTGATAGCAACAGGGCTGATTGCTTGCCATGGTCTGATTGCCGCTCGTCCAGAGCTAAATCAGAACCCGGTATACAATCAGAACCCTGTATGCAGTTAAAGAAAAAGGGGTTAGCAACAGAGGCTAGTCTATAGCTGTATATGATATAGCCAGCATTCGCAATTCTAGTGTTTCAACTCAAGAAATAAATATTGAAATTGAACTTCATACGTACCATTTCCTTATATATGATTAAGAATTTGATTAACAATGTGTACTACAGTTTCTGACAGCCATAGACAACACTTGAATCACAGTAAATTTGGATTTAGAAAGGACATGTTCTTATATACTTTATAAGATTATGTATGTATAGACTTTTTATAATAAATATTTACAACTTTGAAGAGTGTTCAATGGCAAGTTTTCAAGAATCTCTTATTAGATATTCTTTCAAGCTCAGTTGAATTCTGTTATTATAATTCTAGTACAACTGACTAAGTCTGTCAGGCAACAGATACAGAAAGGGATTTTCGCAATAGATCTATTTTTCTTTTAGCTTTTAAGTTTCAATCCAAAAGTGGCTGTATCCTCTACCAATGCCCCAAATGAAAGAAAGAGAAACGGCCCATCCCTTACGTTTGAGTGACCGCTACTTGATGTGACGGTCAATTGTAAAGTCGTTACTTAAGAAATGATTCTGAAATGTCACGTCGTCCATTACATATGACTCATCAGGTGTTTATGCCCAGTTTGATGTGCTGGTGGCATTTCAATTATCATCTATGATAAAGGCTAACAATGCAACATTAAATGTTCCATCTATTCATGCCTCATATAACTACATATGTACAAATACATGTATAAAAGAAGGTAAAGCAGTCATCCTCAACTGAGGTGAAGCATAATGCTTTTTTAAGTATATATCATAATAGTGCAATGTGACTTTGCTACGGTTTATGTTTTTAGCCAAGTACACTGGGTCACCCCTATTATTCTGGATAAGTGTGTTGGGTTCTTTAACAAGCAGAGTTTTGACACCCAAGGCTAATGCCTAAAGCTTCCCCAAACATAGGATTGCCAGTTTTTAATTTTATAACTCAAGGAACTTCAACTAGATCAAAGTCATCCAACCCTGGATTTCTGTAAAGCCACGGAATCACAATGTGTTTCTTGACTACGTAGTCAAAACAAACATATCAGAAAATAAATCTCATGTCTAAGCGGATAAAGCCTTGTCTCTTTATTATGTGATGGAATATCAATTTATATCAATAAATCAAGCAGTCTCATCTTTGTAACTGACTACAATACAATTAGCGTTGGGCCATAACTTGAATTATTTATAATTATGTCAAGCATTCCAGGATTTGACAGTAATGATGATAAAGAATTGGGATGTATCATTTGTTACAGGGCTGGACTTGGAGGCATGGAGCTAAGCATGAAGATAAGGGTAATTCTTATGTAAATAGTCATTAATGGTGGCATGGACTGGAAGTCAACTCTGTTACTGGGAAAGAAAACAGTTTAGAGCTGGTCTCTTGATCTAGGAAACAGAAAATACAGTTCTCTAAAAAGGTTATACCAACCTTATTTGTTGGTTCTCGGAAAAAAGGATATAATGCTTAAATGAAATGATCATCTAAGTACCATAGACTGGAACTAAACTTTGTTACTGAGAAAGAAAACAGTTTAAAGGTATCCTGACATAAGAGGTGGAATACATAGTTCCTTTAGACCACTTCTCGGAATAAAGAATACAATTATACTGGAGTATCGTCAAATAATCATTGAAGGTACCATAGACTGGAACTAAACTTTGTTACTGCGAAAGAAAACAGTTGAGAGATTTCCTGACTCTCGAGACAGAAAATGTAATTTGTTTAGGCCACACCAATCTAATGTGTTTGTTTGGGGATTAGAGAAAAAAATTCTTAACTAGAAAACCAACAAGAAAAGGGAGCCAAGGTCTCAACTCATTTTACTTTTTAGTGAGAAAATGTGGTAAAATGCATGCTTTCTCCCAACCCCGTTTTTCATTCATCCTTTTGTTGAAATTTAACTTGAATCTGCCCAAGAACCAAGAAACTAACTTGGTAAAGCCATAACTAGAAACAGCGCTGAGCTATATGTCATCGGAGTGCAGATGACTGGAGGTTGTTTGTCTGAGCCAAGGCAGCCGGATCACAAAGTCTAAAACCCAGAGGCAGGCTGGCAGACAACTATCTCCACCTAGCTCAACCACCTTCCCCATTAACAATTAAAACCAAAGGACCCGATACAGGGACTATCAACCCTTGTGCACAACCTTTGCCTCTTCAATATCACCCTGTCGCGATAATGTATGGATCTAGGTCAATGACATGCATAGGGTGCATGCTGGGATTGCCTTCACATTGGAGCTGTCAATCAATCAGTTGCTTTCCCTTGGTTGGTTGACACAGACACTGACTGCCGCCAGCTCATGCCTGGCTAAACCTTGGGTTTAGTAGATTTAATTCTCTCGGGAGGATATTGGGCAAGATGGCCTTGGGACTGATTGCCCCACGTCAAAACAGATGAAATATACAATCTATTTTACATGATTGACGTTAGAAAACCAAATATCGTTAATGTCTTTAAACGGTCTCAAAGGAAATACGCATTATAACATCTGCATGACAAACCTTACCTACCTACACAGGCTTGTGACTGACAAGTAACTTTCACTTTGAAATGAAAATACACTCTTATGAACAAGAAGCAAGATCAGCATTTTTACAACATAAGTAAAAAGAAAATATTGCAACCATTTGCAAATGATGATCCATGGAAAACTGATTGTATGGAAAATACCAATGCTCATTAACATGATTCAAGGTTAGAAATTGTTATGAAAAAAACAAATATCACTTCAATTACAGCTACGACAAACATACCGGCAACATTTAGCGCATAACAAACGTGTGTGTAACGCTATGAGCCAGGACGTGGAATTTACATAATCATGACACTGGTTACATGTGAGTAGTTTCCCCCTAGTGGGCCACATGATGCTGTATTTGAATAATAATGAACCTGTTAGGCGGGGTGACTAGGTCAACAGTCAGGTGGTACGATTGGCTAGAGTCGGGCTGGGGAGAGCCACACCATTCACACCGCTGTGTGGACAGGGTTGACCTTCAGGGGGAGAGAACTGACCGACTGGACGCCACTACAGCCAGCCGCTACGTAAGTCTCCATGGCCTCACAGTTACACACTAGCTACCGGCACCCGCCATACATTACCACTACGTTTTTCACTGCTGTTGTTGAAGTGGTTGGGGTTGGCTTTGTTTCTGACAGTACTTAGGGAACAGGTCTGTCTATGGTGACAGGTGTCAGTGTCACTTACAGGTCCTAGTAAACAGACGACCCCGCAACACAACAATATGTTGACATGATATGGATATTGGACAGCGGTTGGCGACATGACAACGTGATGTAACATGATGACTGCTGTGAGCTGTGTGTTATGGAGTGCCCACTGTGTGTAGGGTCCGCTGGAATGTCAACATAACAAGCTGGAAGGTCAGGGGAGCTTTAGCCGACTGACCATGACTGAAACATTCCAAAGATAGAAAGAACTCTCTCTCCCTCTTCCTGTCTAATCCGTTAAGCTATTTGTAGACGCAGTAGTATTATAGGTACTTGATAATCCATCTATTGCCTTGTATTGACCAGTTTAACTAACGTTTAGAAGCTGTAGTATAATCATTAGGAATTCTAGATGCCTGTATTTGGATGTGTATAATTGGACGTTCCACCAGGATTACAAACAACGCTGTGGGTAGGGCTTAGCGTAGACCAGGGACGGTGTCTTGAATAATGGTTGTGTCTGTATGTAACCTCCAACACCTTTCAGGGCTTGATCGATGGAGAGGTGCAAACCTCTATACTGTTCCTAACTAAAGGCAGGCCTTGTATTAAGTGTTACCATCCAACTTTCCGCACACAGGGATGAAGGTAAATGGAAAAGTATTGCCCGTGCACCATATCCGATCCCAACTGGGACCTTCTAAAAAAACTACCCTAAAAAACGGCGTTCCCTCAACCATTTGTATGATGATGATGATGATGATGGCAGCTTCTTCGCTCTCGAAGATTACTGGGAAGGTTGTCCTCCTCTGCATGCTCTTCTGTGGCTGTGTAGCCCAATCCTGAATCCGCATACTCTGCTGCAGGCCGGGCATGGGAAGCCCTGTGTAGGTGGAGACTGGGCAGCAGCAGCTTTCCTGTGGCTTCTCTTCTCTGCAGCAGACTCTCTTCGAGCTATTTCAAAACTTTCTGCACCTCTTTTGGTTGCTGCTCTCCAGGCGTTTCTGTCATTTGCAATGTTCTCCCATTCTTTTACTGGAATGCCGGCTGAGCAGAGTTGACGTTTAAGTTGGTCTTTGTAACGTTTTCTGGGGGCTCCCCTGTCCCGCTTGCCCTGGCACAGCTCACTGTAGAAGACAGCTTTGGGCATTCTGGAGTCCTCCATCCGTGATAAGTGGCCAGCCCATCGGAGCTGCTTTTGTATAGTGTGTATTTGTATAGTGTGTATACAAATTTGTATACACCCTCAACCATTTGTATAGTGTGTATTTATATCAAGATAGATTGAAAGACTTGTGGCTCTGCACTGTTTCTTATTAAAGCTGGGATGCCAACGTGACCCTCAATGCCTTGTTCTAATCTAGAGGTGGAAGAACTAACAGAGAACATCAGTCAAAGGCAACCAGACCTGACACACGGCCTGGACTATGGAATGCATTGTCTCTTCTTGGTCAGAGGACGTATTCGGTGACATGGAAGCCTTCCCTATACTACAAGGTGAGTGAAACCAGCGGTAGACCTATCTACATCCTTCTCATTACTTCAGCCTTGGACGGGAGAAACTTTGTTAGTAAAGCACTGGGGAATGGTATTGGAACTTACCAATTGACCTGAATATGTCGAAGTTGTGCTTCACATCTGTTTCTAATTGTAAGACTTAAAATAGAGCAGGTCCATGGTCAACAACTAGCAACCACAAAATCAGGCCATTTCATTAGAGTAGTAAATAGTTCTAATTGTGCGATCCTGTTTCTTACGACCCAAACAAATCACTGTCAAACTGACATAAACCGTGTGTGTATGTGAGGGGGAAAAACTCTAAGGCTAAAAAGGTCACTGGAAAATTTACTACTGAAAAAGGCAAAGTACAGAACCGATGACATGAAATAATGGTCTTTGAACCATTTGCAAATACGATCCACGCAAAGTTTAGTACTCTTAGAAATGCAGTCAAAAATATTCTTACAATGTTATGGAAGTACGGATGATTTTTTAAGTGAATCTGACTTCCAAGTTCCATGTACTTAAATGTTGTTCCTGGCACTATTATTTCAAAGGGGACTTTGTAAGTTGTAGTTACAAAAATATATTCCTTACTTGTAAAGTTGTATAGAAAAGAACTTGTTCAAAACATATGCTTCAGAAGAAATATCATTATGAAAACATAACAGCATTATCCTGCATGATATGTTATGAATGAAAATTATCAGGAAGCTCATTCTGAATTGTTAGCAATTTGAAGAACTTTCAAGATCTGTAAGCTTTTTTGTTGAAAGTAGTATGTCATATTTCAGGGAATCTGGTACTCATCTACATAATAGAGACTCTAGCAGGACTAAATATTCATTAACACCAATCAAATCTCTCACTCAGCTGTTTGAAGATTAACACCAACAATTCATTCCAAACATACGTCTGCCACCAAGTCCAAAACTCAGAAGAATAAACATGCACAGGAAAGACGGACCAGCTCCAAACACTGGCGGCGGATTAACTTTCCGTGTTTCAGGAATTGTTTGATGAAAGAGCCTGACCAGAAACAATCACATGTCTGGGGAACGAGATGGGTTTTTCGGACGTACTCTAATCCTGACAACTTTGATATCCAAATTAGAGTTCCTGTGCCGTGCGTATCAAAGCTACAGTTGATTACAAGGGAGAACTGATATAGATTTACTTATTGACTATTGGATACAGGGCAGTTAAAAGTACATATACATCTAGCAACATCACTCCCCCCTGCCCCTGTATATTGTATATCAGCAGATCCAGCACTGACAGCGGAAACCACTATACAAACACCAAGGAGAAGAGATGCATACCAGAAAGTGTCGGGGGATTAGCTTTCTCTGTTCTTATGTCTGGCTGTGGAAACATAAAACTACCCCATCAAAATGAACGACATGTAGAAAGGGCCAACATTAGATAACAAATCAAGGTAACGTGTCTCAGGTTACTCACAATATTTTACAACTAACTTGAACCAAAAATATCCCAACGAACTTATAGAACTGTTGAGTCAAGGCAGCAGGTATTTGCAGAACCGATAGACTTTTTGAAAGATACAATGGCGTGTCCGGACAGCTGGGAACTGGTACATACCTGCATTTTTTGTTGGTAACGATTTTGCATCGTTCTATATTGTTAAGACCATATACGTACCTTCTATCTTAGTTTGATGGACGACAATCTTTGAAGACGTAAAATCTGCCGCAAGACTGTCCCAAAAAATAATAACCTCGCTTTGTAGTAGCACGTTTTATGGCATGTACAGACCTTTTGACAGTTCCGCAATAGTTACGGCATGCTCACTCACTTTGCGGTAGTTTTACGAGACAGCTTTTCGATTTGTGGCAACGTGCATTGCTGAATAATGCTACCCACTCGTTGAGAGGACCAAGATTTGTTTTGTTTTACTCAAAAATCAATCCGCACCCGGTCTAAATGTATAATATTGTTTTGCTCCCTGCGTGTCATAAAAACATCATCATTGACAATCCTATACATACTTTTATTTTTCAACATGTTCAAAAAGTCTAGCTTTCAAATTAGTCTTCTTAAAGCGGAGGTCCTGTGTTTTAGGAGAGCCACACTTACATGTACAGCAAGTATCTTAAAAAAATACAGCGGGTCCATTCCAAAATGGAGTGGGTGAAACTTCTATCTTGTCCTACTTGGCTTGCACATAACCTACAAGTGCGTTACGCCTAACGGCAGTTTACCAGCTATGTGAACAAACAAAATGTCGGAAAGACTCTTTTAATCATTAATTTTGGAGAGACTCAACTGGTGCAGAAAATTTAGAGAACACAACCCATGGCCAGTCTGTTTTTTGCAACTCTTCTAAACAGGCTAGGGGCTATGTATGATCATTATAGATCTCTCATACATGTATATTGTATGCATGGGCCATGTAAAATATAGGATATATTAGTGACCACCAAAATAACTCTATCCCTGCACCGGACTGATAGAGAGAAGCGAGCCCTTTGGGCTATGATTCTCGGGTATCTTGATCAATCAACCAGGCAGCATGCCGCAAAGGTATTTGTATGACTTCAGGCCCTATGAACTAAATTAAATACAGGACAAAGGTCTTTTTGACCGGCTAAAAGGTCGCCAAAAATGTAATTTATATCATTTAGAAGCCGCTTTTTGTATAAATACTCTGACAGATAAGATGCACAAAGGTATCTTATAACATTCCAAGAAATGGTCATGGATACAGAATTCAAAGCAATCCCCAAAAAGGAATTTAAAAAAATATATTTCTGTTGAAAATCTGGTATCTTCCACCTTAAATTATCTGAAGTAATATTGCTTTGAATTTACTAGCCTTAGTTTAAACCATTAAATCTAAAGGTTTCATTTGAGCGGAATAGTTGGTGTTTCATGTAAGGATGCATTTCCCAAGTGATCGAACAACCCACTTTACTACATCACAATTCCAACAACAATTGCTCTTCAGAATGCAAAATGTTAACGTCAAAATCAAAGTTACCCGCATTTATATTTCCAGTGACAAGCAAATATTGGAGAACAAATATTCCCTTCTGCAATACAGTCATGAATACAACTGGGCAAATGATTACAAAGTTGAAATGACATTCACAATATTTCCAAAGTATGGAATCTCATAGACAAATAGTTACAAAAAATTAAAAACAGTTGTAAATCATGACAATAACAACCCTTGTGGTGTCTTGGAATGGACTCTATTGCTATAAGAATGAGTTCAAAGAAATGAAATACAAAATGCAAACATATTGTTCTGACAACATGAATATAGACACACAGCTATACACACACGTGTCAGTGTCACCAACAAATATATGACCTCTTTTTCAATATACCAGTTTACTTTTAAGTTTGATGTTTCTGTACATTCAAGCATATTACATTGTGCAAACTGACTTGCACAGCTGTCATTGAAAATGAACATTGTTTCAGAATTTGAAGTGTGTATCTAGTTTTTTTCGGATATTATCGTACATGTCACAGTGAAAATGCTCAGGCAATATGTACATGGACACTTTTTATTCTTTATGATATTATGTACTGTAACAATTCTAGCTGTTCTGAATTGCTTCTTCTGAGACTACAATATAAATGTGTAGTTTTTCATATTGTATACTTAACCCGTGCTTGAATGTTACATAATATAGATCACTGCATATTGTGTATCAGTAAATTTTGTATACGATGTATCCTCTGGCCAAAGCACTTTTGTACCATATCATGTTCTAAGAGAACACAATATTAGTATTTGTTAGGGTAATTGTATATTTTACAAAATATCTGTTTATTCTGCTGTAAGTTTCCTTTTCTGTTGGTTCTGTTGTATACTTAAAACATTTTTAAAGAAGTAAGTATTGTTTATCACTGGAAAAATACTAGTTCAAACCAAGTTTACTGTATGAGTAACAGGATTACGAACATACAAAATAAAAAGCTAGGCCTACCATTTAAAAACCTTTGTATCAAAGTAACCCTAAGATTTTACAGCTATATTGCATTACATAGAATGAATCATATAGAATGTGGGGACAGCAGACCTAAAGTTAAAATGCCCTTGTCTTACTCTTAGTTGTACATTTGATCCACCCAATTCATAGTTCATATATCTAATCTACACCACCATTCCTTAGCCACTTTTACGGCATGCCAATACATTAAAACACTCCACACCTGTACCACAAAACAGCTTCAGGAGATAACACGTCAACCAGACACTTGCTGACTCCTATCATCATTACCAGTATGGTCTTGTTACATGGGGCATTTCCGCAAATAAATGGATTTCCCTTTTCAATCGCCAACACCTCGACCGATTTGAAGATCATAGCTTGCAGTCTAAATTGTCTGCCAGGTTTAATGATAGAGATAGTCATTAATGTCGGAATTGCCATTTGTGTATAATGACCATACAGCGCGATTCCGACGCTTTTTTTGCTCTGGGTCGTACAATCGAGTGCTAACATCTGCCACGACTGCGGGATATGTCAGGGTGCAGTTTAATGATAACATGAAATACATCCATCTTTTCCATGATGGCACCGCAATGATAGAAGTTCCAGTAAGTTAAGTAGGAGTACAACTTTTATAGAAAGTGACGCACATGTAGTGGCCGAGTGTCCCAGTGGCCCAATCTGTTAGTGGTACCGCTTTTAGTAAGTATATCATAGAATCCCAAGTTGTAGGTTTGAATTTGGAACAAAATCCAAGAACCGACAGATTATTTTCGGGTGGCCAACATTTTTTGTGGTGGCCAAAATAAGTCACAAGGATTTGTTAGACTACATTTTTATTCTAACAGTTAACAGCGGAAAGAAATGTATGACAGCAACATCATGTACAGAGATGGACCAAATATTTTTACTGGACAGATAAATGCACTTTTTAAAAATGTAAAGAAAATGTACAGCAACAGAAAAAAACACACAATGCATTATATTCTTAAACCCCAACAGATCTTTCCTTGCAAGTTGTATTTGTGATATTTGAATTGAAGAAAATTACAAATCTCTATACATAGCAGATAGTAAATACTTGGACTATCATGTACATATGTACTCTATACTGTACTATACAATAGACAGATCCTGGGCCTGTCAATCAAAATTATCACTTCAACCAATAACTTGAATAAGATATACATTTGAACCAAGGTGGGCGGGGCTACAGGATTATATGGAATCAATCAATTACTTCACACCTAGGTGTGATTAATACAATACACATCATGCTTGGAAGTGTGGAAATCTTAAACCCTCTAAAATGCTATTTTCAGTATCATGAGATTTGGGATGGGGCTAGAAGACACTGGAAAATTGATTGGACGGTGTACCACATACAACTACAAGTTGTTTTTGTGTAACAGGAATTTTTAACTTAGGAGTTTAGTGTGACTGTTAATTTTGATGTGAAGATTAATACACACTGGACACCCCTTGACACAATTGAAGGTTTCTACAGAAAAAAAGCCGTCATGGCAAAGACACTTCCGCCAACTCACCCCAGAACTGTACAAACATGTGTAAACAAATGTAGTTGTATAAGCTTGCCCTGCTACTGGTATAATATATACAGACTGTGGTCTACACTACTGTGTTTATTGTATAAAGAGTAGAAGAACTGTAGAGAGAAGTCCACAGAGCTCAACTCACCACTCCGCTGCCTCTGCAGTAACCCAGTTGTTGGACACCACCAGTTGGCAGAAGAGGACGTCCACATGGAAGAACACAAGAGAGAAGCATAGTTTTAGACTCCTCTCAAACAACTGCAGCAAGTTTGTTGGTGTTGTGCTAACTGTATGTTTATTGGTGTTTATGTGTGCTATGGGCCATACCAATTTAATTTCTTGGTTCTTAGAATAAGTTAGATTAGAATTATCAAACTAGTAGGTCACATGGAAAGTCTTTACCTTGATACAGTTTCAAGGAGTGAATACATAATATATGGAAATTTTTCTTTAATTATTAAAACTTTGAAATGTTCAGGAAGCAAGGAAATGGAATGGTGTGGGAATATCATAAGTGTTTTCTTTCTAATGATATATCATATTACAACAGCTGCCTTTCTGTGCTGCTGCCATTGGAATGACCTGTTGGTGAACTTGTTGATGTTGATACATTATTCATACTCATGGTTTCGAATGCTGAGCTAGTTTTCCTGTAGCTTTGTAAGAAGGCAAAATCTTTGCAAAAACAACTTCGAAAGAATTACACAATAATAGAGAGGTAGACTCTGAATCCAGTTGTCCATCAAAATAAGCAATTCAATCAATGTGAATGTGACAAAACATTAGTAAAATTTTGGCATTTCAATGTTTTTGTTTTGGATTTGAATTTCGATGTAAGGGCTTGAGTGGGCGGGGCTGTGTAATGAGTCTACTTTAGGGATTTCATTTAATCGATTCACATTAATTATTTCACTGTTTTATACCAAGTGAGTTTGAGATACAGATTGTCATCTTTTGTAGTCTTGAATCTTGACTCGGGTTATTCATACCGCAGAACTGCACAATAACATTGTTTTAGAAAATTAATAAATAATTTTCTGATTTGTGTGGCTTCATTTTTTACAATTGCTTTCTTTCATTGTTTCACTCACTGATTGCCGTATGTTGACTTAACAACTGTGCAATTGTTTGTTTGTAAACTGTGCTG
Organism: Branchiostoma lanceolatum; assembly: GCA_035149815.1. NCBI lineage: Eukaryota > Metazoa > Chordata > Leptocardii > Amphioxiformes > Branchiostomatidae > Branchiostoma > Branchiostoma lanceolatum. The sequence goes on from CM068884.1 coordinate 12,256,131, forward strand.
TGACAACTTCCTTTCTTGTGTTATAAAAGCTGTTTAGTCATTAGCATCTCTAGTATGAAATCATAATCTGTTGGCGTCAAATGTTACACAGATTGCAGATGATCATGAAATCTAATCTAATTACCATGGATTATTTTTTATAAAACGATCTGAAAAATTGGACTACGATCTAGCTGCAAAGTTGCCTCAAGAATGAGCCTTGGAATTCCCTAAACTGGTGTCAAACTTGTGTTTGTTTTTTGTTCAAAATACGAAGACTGTCAAACGTGATAAAAGTTGTCTTTCTATCAATTTGATTGACTGTCGGGCCAAGCATAATTTTCTCAAACGCGATGTTTATGTAATCGATTGAAAACGTGTTAAAAAATATTCACATCATCGTAGAAAACGAAATTCTGATCGTCGCTAAAACGCTCTATTGTTAAGTTTCTGGCTTATTTTCGTTGTAAGAAATGATTATTTTTCATCACATACTCAGCTAAATCAAAATGGGAAAATTCACGCGTTGCGCATAATAATTATTTATGCATGTTATGCGCGAGAGCCAAAACAAAAGCCGGCCAAGTTTCTACGCTTTGTCGCGGGAGAATTGGATCAAATTTGATTGCAAACTTGTGCTGACAATAACTGAGACAAGATCTAAGGCAAGGAAATCTGAAATGGCAACAATACACGACGTTTTAGTCGGTTTTAGACAGACCGGATTTGTACACAAGAAAGTGGGTCAACTCATAAAGTAGGACACGCGCGCACGGTCGGAACGAAAATAACAAGAGAAACAAAGAAAAACCTTACCTTTATACAATTCCAATAGATCCATGATGGCACAGAATATCATTGAAAACGTTCAAAACTAAATCCATCCACCGAGTGAGGCATCAGTGTTAAATGTTACAAAAGTCACTGGAAGTAGGTCAGTATCATGCCTTCGAAATGGCCGCCATTTGTAAAAATGACCAGGGAAAACAAAGACCTTTTTAGATTTTTAGTTTCAACAACCGCGTTGATGAACACAGTACAACTTGCAGAGTATAGTATATATACAAATTTGTTATGAGGTAATTTTTAGTGACGTTTTTATTAAAATGTTGAAAAGAATCGGAAGATCACGTGACCAGCTGTTCTAATTTTAATCAGGCGATACCATGTTGCACCTGATACAGGGGGAGGCCAGCCAGCCTGTATATGCTGGTATGTCAGACAATATTTTCACTTCTATAGCCATGAATATCAAGTAAAACATCATTAGTCTCGTAGAACAATCCTCTCTCTGTTGCAGTAAGGTGGGGAAAGTGTTTGATATTGGAGGTGAAAGAATCTAGAAGGACAGACGCGAGTGTGACGTTGCTTGTAATATTCAAATTTTGTGTTGTGTCCAGGACGAGCTGCGGCCTTGAGACAGACTGATCAAGAAATTTTCCGCCTGCAGCCGCCGAAGTCCCTTTTTCCACTGCCGGAACAAAGTTCCGACTCCGAAGGAGCAAATTTGATTGTTATTCCGCCGAAAATGTCAAGTAAAGGTGAGTGTTTAGCGGGGATTTGTAAGTCGGGCGAGAAGAGACGGTGAATGGTGAAAATTGTGGGCTTGGCCCAAGCAAGATGGCGCCCGGTTCAAGGTTTTCTGCCGGGAAATGTGGGGCACTGTGTCAAGTTTTCCCGCAGTTTTGACACACATTTTGCCTCAGATTACCTTCTTGAACACCGACACTAACAAGTCGATAGTCTATAGATTTGTGAAACGAGGCTTAAGGGGGCGGGTTTTGTAGTTTGATGGGGAAAATTTTGGACACTGTCAAGGCTTGTCGGGCGCTGACGGTGCGATGTCGGTATCCTACCGCCCAGCTACCATTGCTGCACAACTGGTGTGTGCACACGCACAGGTGTCAGTGCTTCCCTGCCAGGTGCTGCAGGTGCAGCATTGCTACTAGATCTTTCTTATCGTTATTATCATAACCACAGCGTCTAGCTTCCGTTTGAACCGGGTTGTTGTAGAAGGAGGCAGCTCGAGCGGAGCTCGGCACATTTTTGGCGGGGGCTGCACCATAATAACCCGGTCTCTACTACGCAATGCAGCCGGGAAATGCAGTACGACTTTCTTCTGTATCAGCTTAACTGGGGTGGTAACAGTAGTTGTAGGAACATTGCTGTTTTAAACATCGTATTTTAGGTATGATTACTGTGTAGTAAATGAAGTGGGGTTTGTTTTGGCCAGGTTAGATCTGTTGATTAGGCTCGACCACGTAGACACACCCCCTGTCTCTGTCCGTCCTGCTTTTCCGTTTCTCAAATAAAGCGAATAGTTAGATGTGTGCTGAGGCTAGCACTGAGCCAACTGCTGTTCAAATTATTTACCTGAAGTCTGTGTGTACGAAATGATTTGTTTCTAAATCAACACCAAAAATAAAATTTTTTGGTTCATGGATTCGACTGCTTTATTTACTCCTCAGTTTCCAGATTTGAAAAACAGAAAAATCACTTGTATGATTCCACCCCAAAATACTTATATTTTTGCACCAACAGTTCAAGAAATTCGTCGTCTTCCCAGTTGTTACAGCTTCCCTATTTATCAGTTCAAAATATGTTCTTTGAAATGTTGAACTGAGCTTGGTATGTGGCTCCTGTGGTAGCATTTTAATCAGAGCTCAAAATATTTTTTTCTGCATACCTGAACTGGTGTAGGTGACATGCAAAATTACGTACACCAGACAAATCATATCTGCACCACGCAGATGGAAAAGTAGGTTTTATGGCGTATTCAACTGGAAGCTGTCGGAAACCATTTTAGTTCCCTATTAACCATTTCACAGGTGGTAGTCAACAGTAGTGCACAAAATACATAAGAAATACCCACACCAATTTGACTTGCAAATTGCACTAACCTGCAAATACAGGTGTTTTTTTTAGCCTTGTTTGCTGTGGTCTAATGTGTTACTTTCTACTAGATAATAATGGTCAACACGTAAATCGCAAACAACATTATGAAAAGTACACATACTAGCATTGCAGCTTTGACCATATCGTGTCTTGAAACTTTCAAATAATTATTGTTGGCACCGAAGGTGCGGGCTAGTGTGCAATGCAACCATTATAGTTGCTCATGATCAAGTCAAGAAGTCAACAAAAGTTTAAAAGATACTAGTTTTTCTGCATGCCAATTTAAAACAGACCAGTCACATAGTTTTCCAAACCCATATGGGCCCCTGATGGCATTGCAACAAAATACTGTAAATGCATTTAAGTTTGCGTGGTTTTTATTTCGCGCTAAGGCGAAAAGGGAGTGTTCGCGCTGGTTTTAAGTTTGCGGCACCGCTATAGTCACATAATGCCACAGTATTGGATAAAAATGTTTGCGATGGCTTTAAATTCGCTGTGAAACGGTCGCCGCGAAAACCGCGAACATAAAATCACCGCGAACATTTCTGCATTTACAGTACAACCTGTGCAATCTTAAGGTTCTGAAAATTGACATGCTTTCACTGTATCTTGCACTGTAATTCAAAAGAAAACTATGTTCACTTTGAAACGATGCCTGTGGATGATTAATTTGTTTGAAACGATTGTCCACTTTTGATTGTTTTTATATGTCTTCCCAGAATTCTGCCTTTCTTCCCAGCGTTTATTCAACTTGAATGAAGTACTAAGTTGAAGTAGCATTTGTCTTTCTGTATGTCATTATGTGGGTACACATTGATGTAAAACTGTTCTATTGAGTCTATTGGTTAAGAATTAACACTTGTTTTGTTACAACAAAAGGAAGCTGCACCTGGTAGACTATTGTATGAAGGTGTGAATTAGACACCCACATATGTGACCTGTCTGTTTGTATGGAAAATGACGGTGATGCTTTGTTGATGAAAGTGACTTGCCAAGAAACAATTATATTACCATCTGTAGAAGCAATGCATAAGACATATTCATAAGTTATATGATAATCAAGATGAGCAACAGTTTTATACTAGTATGGGGACAATGGGTTCATGTCTGGGTCACATCAGATTAACATTATGTAAATTACAATTCCAGTTTCAATGGATTGAAAAACCACTTGTATAGATGTAAGGGGGTCCTCGGAAGCAGATTTTGTCCATAAAATCAAAAACAGACTGATTTTTTTGTTGTTAACTGTTTGATGTAATCAGTTATTGCATGCTTTGATCCATAAGAAGTGTCAGATTGCTAAGATAGCTAGATCAGGGATCTTTCAGGTCATGTTGAACCATGATACAGGATTAAACACGATTAGAAGATGGAGAAGGATTAGAGTAGCAGAGATAAAATCAAGTAGACGAGGGAAATCATGGAACCTTTTTCACAAAACTGGCCCAGTGGTTGTGTTGATTCTTTCAGAGGTAAACCGAAAGCAACGATGGCCACAACTATACGGAGTCATGAGTTCATCCACCCTTCCAGTAGTACCACACCTTATAACTGCACAAAAACTTTACCCAACCCAAAAAATTAGGTGCACAGAAAAAAATTTGGGTACACCAAATAAAATAAAGTTGAATGTCAGCAAAACATAAGTTTGACACTACTGCCTCAAGAACTTTAGTCTGTAATTCTATCCAGATGTCAAATTTCAACCAAGCAATACATTGAATAAAGTACAACAAAAGGTTATATTGCTTTTTCTGATACTTACATTTCAAGAATTTTCTGTATGCTAGTGTACAAGAGAACTGTTACTCAATAGTGCACAAAAATATCTAGGTGCACTGGTGCACCCACGGTCAAAAATTAGCTGCACAGCTCCAATTTTGGGTGCACACAAGTGCACATGCACCCAGTATTTCGAGCCCTGGATGCTCCTTTTCGTAGAATTCTCAGCACCAGGGATGTTGTGCCACCTGTCTCTGTTTGATTTTAGACAGTGTGGCTCTGCAAACCTCAAGGCTTTTGGACAACCTGGGTATAATTATCTTGTGGTCAGTCTGGGTAGTTTGAGAAGGTCTGGCCATAGTGAGCAAATAACCACAAGCAGTACCGACTGCTAGGTTGGGTATCATTGCTCACCCAACATTGTAGGAAGGTTCTAGAAGGGTACATTTGCTATTGTTTATCTATTCATTGTGATTGTTGGTAACATTATCACATGGTTATACACTGTTTGGTAAAACCTCCCTCTACCATTTGAGATTGTTCTTTCTTTGTTCCGGATTTACATTGATATGCCAGACATAAAAATGCAGACATAGACCCCGTTCACACTCATTTTTTTCAATCGCGATTGAAGTATAATCGCGATTGAATCGATCCGATCGCGATTGATTTTTTCAGTGTGAACGCTCCCAATCGCGATTGGAACGATCCAAAACGATCCAATCGCGATTGGATTGTAACTACCTCCGGAGGTAGTTTGATTGGATTAATCGCGATCGGATCCAATCCAATCCTATCAAATTTTGAGTGTGAACACAACTACGATTCATTCCATCGCGATCGGCGGAGATTTCGGCTGGTTCCGGGGGTGGGAGGTCATACATGCGGGTACGTGGGGTCATAGTTCGCATCGCGCGGGAAAACAAACCCAATCCTCACGTCAGATCGCTCTTTTACAACAACAACAACTTTTCATCGTCAACAATGCCCAAGAAGAAGAATAAAACTCCGTCAGCAACTTCAGCTGGTGGCAGATGGCGCGATGAGGAGACCAGGGTCCTCATCGCAATCTGGGGGAGTGAGGAGGTGCAGGCCAAACTGGGGAAATGTCACCGAAAGAGGGACATTTACCGCACCAAGTGACAATGTCTAGCGAAAAAATAGACGCAAAACAAGGACAACAACAACATTTACCAGATGATCGCCGATAGCATGCTTCAATCGTGCTTCAATCGCGATCGGATCACGGCGTACTTTAATCCACTTGGCGAAAAGCAGTGTGAACGCAAAAGTTTCTTTGCGTTCAATCGCGATCGGATCGAACAATCGCGATTATACTTCAATCGCGATTGAAAAAAATGAGTGTGAACGGGGTCATAGTTAACAGTTGAGGAACTTACGGTATTTACTAATAGCCTTTCTACCATTTCAAAACCTGTACACAATGTGATATAGCACAGGATTATTTTGGTGTTATGATTCTATTTTTGGGTTGTATTTTTTACTGTAAATCTTGAAACTTTGGCATTGGTTTTATTTTTTATTTGCTTTATGTAGCAACCTCTACCTCAAATGCATGACACAGCAAATATGTCTGCCTTGTATGACTATTCTACTATAAACAGAATTGTTTCACCACGAATTTAAAACACAGCAAAAACTTCCTTTTTCCCTCCTACTAAGAAACAGAACCACTGACTGAATTGACAGTAGTTTGATGAATCCATGTTGGCCCAAGTTGGCCCTATTGTATATATATGTTGTCATGGTTCTGATTTTGAAGACGTCCTTTTCAAACCAACCTGCAGGACAGACGGGAGAGTCAGGTTTGACCTTTTAGACTCGTGGCCATTGTTTGAATAATCCTGTCTATCTTCTTGGCGCTGTGGAATTTTTCTCCTACATTGCCTTGGGCACAACCGACCTTTGTGTCCTTCCAGTAGATAATCATTACAAAGTCTTGCATCATGGTGGCCAAAGTTTTGGGTGATATGTACCTCAATTTACAATGTCAAAACTGGTTGACAAAAGTCTTCAAATTTGAGAGCTACAAAGATGGGTTTCAAAAGACTTAACACTGATATGTACCTGAATTTACAATGTCAAAATTGTTTGACAAAAGTCTTTAGATTTGCAAGCTGCGAAGATGGGTTTCAAAAGACTTAACACCGACAATAGTGTACTATTTAATTCAGCCAATCTTATTTTTTCAAAGTCTGCCAAAGTTTCCAAAATCATCTGCCTTTTCACTGTATCAGATTATGTGAAGAAAATTCATTTGTGGTATAACCATGCTATAAATGTATTCAGGAAATATTGAATGGTTGAGAGAAAACACTGTTTGATCTAAGTACAGTGAAATGTGTTTGGAATCATTGAATTTGAGAAGCCACAAACTGATTTGACTATATTTTTCGGCAAATCGATGGTACGTAACCCTTGCAATTTACCAAACGGCTCCAGAAATTCAATTGTTGGTCGAATTGATCCAAATCCAACACCAAATACCATTTATATCTTGTTTTGCATATTAATCCAATAGAGAATACATGTATCTTCTGCAGTGTCTGCGGTTTCGAGTGCCGTTGGCATTGTGGTGCTAAATCACCAGTCTGGCATGTAATCAAAAGGCTTTAATTTCTGTTAGAAAAGGGCCCAAGTCATACAAATATTCTGAAAGATACCCAACACGACGACTGTAATACAAGACGTTGTCAATTGTCTCGGTTTAATTCACTCAGCTAAGAATACAAGAAGCAGCCAGCATTCTGGTATGTTGTGTGCTATTGATCACAGAAATAGTTTTCCAAGCAGCGAAAAAAAACATTTCACATTCTGGTGGGTCCATTCTGGACATGTTAGTGACTATGCACCTTAATTCAAAAGTGACATCTATCCAAGAATCTAAATAACAATTTGAGGCATTATATTATTGCCAGCAAAATTGTAAAAACAGCATTCAGTTCTGAAGAACATACATGAAATTCAACATTTTAGACTTGTTGTATCAAGGTGCTTTCCTGACTAGTCTCGTGCAAATTTGGATAAAGCATAGTACTTAGGTAGGATATTGGAACACTGTGTGTATCTATTGATTGCTGAAGTAGGCAACAAAACAGGAAAAAGATTAATAAGAGTGCAGTCTGGCTGGAGTGGAACATGAAAACAACCTATGAGACATGAAAAATCGGTATGAAATATAGATGTATTGTTTAAATTGGATCTGTTATGGTACCACCTTGACCTATGGAAAAGCAGTCTCAGGCTAAAGAGTATCCTCCAAGTCCAAGATTAGATAAATCATGTAAAATGCTCAAAATGACCAAAAACAATATTTCTTGTCTTTGTCACCGAAAATAAATGTTAAGATTTTTTACATTTTGATAGCGTAAAATCTCTAAAGAAGCAGAATGTAGTCTAAAAAAAAAAGAATAGAATACAAATTGAATGACTTTTAAAAAAAAACTCAAGAAAACCCATTATTTTAATGTTCTTTTTGTGTTGTTTTTGTTTGATTCCCTCAAGTATAAGGTGTGTTGCTAAATATATCCCAGACCTTGTCACATTTCAAAGATTGTATTGCAAGCCTTAACAAACAGGTGTTACTCCCAGCTATAGGTACCGTGTTATACAACAGTGCTGTGTTTGAAATCTGTAGTCCTGTGTAAACCCTGTCTATCCCACAGTACTACCTGCAGGCGGCAGCGTGGAGCTTTGAATTTGCCTGGTTGCATAACAGTTGATCACATGACTGCGGGCATTGACCAGCTGGCTGGCAGCCAAGGTCATTACCCTGCTCCAGCGGTGCCTGTTACAATCCGCCTACAGGTGGTCACATGACAAGGGCAACGACCCATGGGAAGCGGACGACAGTTCACTGACCCTTTAGTCGGACTAGCTGAATAAACAGAGTCCTTTGTGTAAATTTAGTGAAACAGCAAAGAGGAACGAGTAATTGTTGATCAAAGTTTTAGTTGTCATGGGTGTGTATTCGTGAAGAAGGAATGACACAGATTGGATTGGTTTATTCGTTTATAAAAGAAGAAAAAGACTGACTTTTGAAGTGGAATGATTTATTTAACTGGTTGCTTGTCTTGCATGCTAATCTATCAACACTTAATTACCTTTGCCTAATTGTTTTGTTTGGGTTTCTTGGAGAACTTAGTTATCTTATGGATGGACTTAAATGGTATTTTGTATATGGATAAGGTGTAGGCTATTGAAGATGATTAGATTTTTGGTGGCCTTTCTTTACTGCAGTTTGGTTTTGTATTTTTTGTTGTCCCGAGCAGGCTATAGACATTATTTGTGCCTGTTTGTACATAGCTTTTGGGCTCAGGAAGAGGTGATATAGTCTGGCTGCCTCCTAGGTAACATTCTTTGAACTGCAAGTATGTCTTGAACATAATGTCTTTCAAAGAAGTGAACTCAAGAAAGAATGGATAGATTCTCATAATTTTTTTTAAACAAAGGTAAAGATAAGCTTTTTTTAGGTACTTATAATGCTAATTAACAGTTATTTGCACACTCAGCAAGGGAATTTGATGATTCCTGAGTTTCTTTCCACGTACAAGTACATGATGTACATTTTGTGTCCTAGACTGAGAGAGTAAACAAGCAAGGGTAGTTTCATGCAGTCTCATGTACATTTGTACTTTTGTAATTTTGAATCTACAAGGGTGTATTTTCACAACTATCTTAATTTCATGTACACCGTGTTTTATTTTATCATACATTTACAGTGTAAGTAAGACATGATAGGACTTTATAGTGCATGGCTCGAAATACTGGGTGCATGTGCACCTTTGTGCACCCAAAATTGGAGCTGTGCACCTAATTTTTGACTGTAGGTGCACTGGTGCACCTAGATATTTCTGTAGGCTATAGAGTATAGTAAAGGTACCATTGTACACTAGTAAATAGTATCAGAAAAGGCAATAGAACCCTTTGTTGCACTTTATGTCATGTATTACTTGTTTGGAATTTGATTACAGATCATGAAGTTCTTGATTACAATTTTAAGAGCATTAAACTGTAATAATATTTTGCTGACATTCAACTTTATTTTATGTGGTGCACCCAAATTTCTTTCTGTGCACCTAATTCTCTTGGTTGGGTGCACCAGTGCACCTATTTCCAAAAATGAATTTCGAGCCCTGTAGTGTCTAGATTTTTGTCAGTGTGTTGGTTTTAGATGTTACTAATATTTTGCAGAACCTTCCACTCTGTAACATGCATAAACTCGCCTTCCTTTCAGCACAAATTGAGACGATCCCTTGTAAAATCTGTGGGGACAAGTCTTCAGGAATTCACTATGGAGTTATTACCTGTGAGGGCTGCAAGGTGAGTGAACGAGTAACAGCTTTAATGTACACTAGGGGTGGATACCGGTTTGCTGGACCTGATTCGGACCAATATAACATCCAAGAACCGAGTCCAAAAAACCTGAAAGCCAAAAACAGTTTTTTTTTAGAGTAAAAAAAAAAATGAACAAAGTACAAATATATTTTTCTATTTTGTTTGATGAATTGAATATTACAAACACTCTTTGTTTTACGTTGGAGCTAGAAGTAGGAGATCTTATACTCAGTACATGATGCTGATGTAAAACTACAGTGTTCATCGGTTTGTGATTCTCTTCCTTTCAGGGCTTCTTCAGACGAAGTCAACAGAACAACGCCGCCTACTCCTGTCCACGCAACAAGAACTGCCAGATCGACCGGACGAACAGAAACCGTTGTCAGCATTGCAGACTGCAGAAATGCCTTACCCTGGGCATGTCCAGAGATGGTAGGTAGTAGTAGTATTGTTTTGTTTTGTTTTGTTTGGCCTTTATTTATTCTCGAAAAAAAGCTCTAATCGGCCATCTTGGCCGCTTTTCATAGAGATCGAGATGAGGGCATGTCAAGGGGTTACAACATAACAATAAATAACTAGATGCTTGGTCAACCAACGTGACTAAAAATTATATCAATAATACAAATAACAGATAAATAATGAATAAACAATAATAACAAATAATAGTTCGTCAAGTCATTTGGTTAAACCCTACATACCAATAGGAACCCGACAATGTTCTCCCCATAGCCCTCGTCACACGCGCATGCGCAGTTGTCTGCACCGCTGATGCAGGTCCCATTGACACACGGGTCGGGCTGACAGTAATCCACAGCTTTTTGGAGGTCACAAGTAGTAGTAGTAGTATCCAGTATTAGATTATACTGCTGCAGGTTCCCTGACGCAGGGGTAGGCAGCAGTTGGCCAGTCTTCACACACCGCCTCCAAGCGGCTCTGTCCAGCGGTACTGTTCTAAAGTGGTTTGTCTAAGAGAAAATTACAAGGGGGAGCATTGCGAGGGAGTGGAGCGATGGTGTGGAGTTTTAGGGAATTTTTGGTTCAAATGTGGCATTCTAAGACTTCTTGAGGGGGAAAATTACTGTCAGACAGGTCACATGCAGTTGAAGACTGTGGCCTCATGTGACCTAGTAGCATCCCTGGTCAATCAGAATTTTTTATGATTGTCAGACTCCGAGGATCTTCTCTCCAGGGTAAGGGGGCGCATGGTCAGGGCATGGGGGTGCAGCACCCCTGTAACCCTCTTAAGAAAAAACTCTGCTTCTAACTTCAACCAGAGGCTAAACATTGTAGTTTGTACCCGGGGAACTGACATGTATATTAAGTATCTTCAGACAAGATGTGTTTATGTTCTGGCATCAAGAGAGGAACATTGTTTGATGTGTAAACTTTCACCAGGAACTATAATATAGAGCATATATTCTTCCATTTCACACCCTGGCATCAACAAGTTATTTTTAGTAAGATCAACAGAACTGAAGGTCATATGTATTTAAATGAGTGTCTGTTTAAAAGGTGTAAGGGGGGGCTTGTATTTTCCCTCTTTGTCTAAGACAGAAGAAGTTGTTTTCATAACAATTCTTAGTTTAGAAATATAATGATATGCAATGCCAATAGACAAGAGACTTGTTTTCAGTGTTGCCACGACAAAGCACAGTATTAGTCAATCTTTCATATGTACACTTTGACCATTTCCAGACTTTCCAATAGAGCTGTATACCTAAAACCTGTACCCGTACCTGTACCTGTAAAATTGTTTAGGTACAGGTCTGGACCTGAACATCCACTGTACCTGTACTAGTACCTAAACGAACTAAAACACTAATGGACGGTCACACCATATTTTAGACTAAAGGTAGGTAAATCGCTTGACGGAAATGACAATTTTGATAACCTCAAATTTGAAAATGAAGAAAACTTGCAAATAGACTTACTTTTGATATTCAAATACATAAATCCTCATACAAAGATGCCATTTTACCACTAAAAAAGACAGTTGGCTCAATTTTTAACTTACAGATAATTGAGCAAACTTGTATAGGTACATGTACAGGTCCGGCCTGTACCTAAACCACTGTATCTGTAGCGTACTTGTACCTGAATTTTTGTTTAGGTACACAGCTAGACTTTCCTATGCTTGTGTTGTCTACCTGGATCCACTCAAAAAACATCTGGCTTCTTGTGAAGAAAAACTACATTTTCTGCAGACATATTTCTGACATACACCAGAGGTCTCAAAGACTTGATATGCTAAAACCAAATGCTGCATTTTCAGGAGCAGTGACTACAATGGTTTTGTCTTTTTATTTAAGCCATAACTTGTATGGTTAAGATTCTTTTTATATAGGCATCGATGCCAATATCAACACACTGCAAATTTATTCAGAAGTGCTAGTGTCTTGTAAACATTTGGAACACCAGGCAAACCCAACACTTAACCAGGACCTGCCTTGCAGTTTGTTGGTCAAGTGAACAGGTGGCTGCCAAGAAAGACAGTGCTTAGGAACTGTTAAGGGGTTGGTTCAGATAATCCAGGGCTGTCTCCAGGACCCGTCCTTCCGTCCCAGGACGGAAATTTGCTTCTCGGGACGGAAAAAAAACTCAACGCTTTCCATCCCAAAAATATCAATTTCATGAGATAAAACTGACAAAGTGTATTTTTTAGCTTAAAATGACAGATTCAACAATGAAAATAAAAAAGATCAGCTCCCAAACAATGAGTGGGATGGAAAAAAATTTAAAGTTGGAGACACCCCTGAGATAATCTCAAAGCAGATCTATCGGTGGCAAGGCAGTATCAAGAGATTCCAAAAAGCCACCCAAATCAAAAGTATCAAAAGCCACCTAAATGACTTTGGATACTCGTTGGCCCTTTTGATACTGCCTTGCCACAGATAGATCTGCGTGGAGATTAGGTGCAGAGAGGAAGAGCATGGTATGAAAGATAGCCTGTTAACATGTCAAGGTTTATTGATATTTGACTGTGACAGCTGATTTTTATCTCCAGATTTATCGTTTATTAACAGACTTTTAAACAGAGCATAACTGCAGTCCAAATGTCTTGTGCTAGGTTATCTGAGCGAGGGATAAAAAGAACTGATTCCATAAGTTTCATCAGCAAGTTGTTTGACGACAACTGTAGGAAAACAGTCCAGGCAATAAACCACACAATATTTTAGAAACCAGAAAGTTTACAGTGTTGCTTTTGTTGGTGGATAACACTCCTGCAGTTCTGCTAAGATCTACCAGGTGTCGCTTATACATATAGATAAGTGTTGAGTCAGGTTGTGATGATAGGAAAAGGACACGACATGATTTAATTTGGCCCAGATACAAAGCCTGGGCTAACCTTAAGAGGTATTAATGGCTTATTTCAATGATGATTCCCTTGTACCTTTTTGTTGTATATTTAATTACAGATCTGAAATCGTCTGGGCTTTTTCCAGACCACACATATGAATTATATAGCTCTCAGGTTTGACTAAAACCACATTAGGGGCCTCTTAGCCAGATTTTGAGGCAATAACATCTATATGTTATGTATGAACCAATTTCTGTAGTGAGTATCTTCAAAGTAGACTTTCTATTCTTTTACAGCGGTGAAGTTTGGACGAATGTCCAAGAAGCAAAGAGACACATTGTACATGGAGATCTTACGGCAACAAAAAGAACAGGGAAAGACGAACGAGGCCGAAGCCACATATATCCCCTCCCCTCCAGCAACAACAAAACCAGCATTCCCCTACGAACCGCAGTACCCCTTGCCCGACACTTCTGCCGAAATCCCGCCGAAGATGATCAAGCCTCCAAACAACGGGCTCTCCAACGGACTTGCTTACGCCATGATCACAGAGGGAGAAATATGTAAGTTCTTTACCGCTGATTAGATCAGACTGCAACATGGGGAAAGATAGAGGCTTGATGCAAAGTCCTCGAAGTAATCGAAGAGGATGTTGGCCTTAAAGATGAGGAACTTCGATCTGTCATGTGTGACAGGAAGTTGTGGAAACACGTGTGTCACCTCTAAAAAGAGGATGAACTGAACTGAACTGCAAAGTCCTTTTGTACATTAACTATTACTATATAAATGTATAGTGAAGTATCATTTTTGGCTTGTCTTTGAGTACCTCTGTGTGTGTGTGTGTGTGTGTGTTTGCTGTTATTTTGAAATAGGGGGAGTCGCTTACAACTGGGTAAGGAGGGGGGCAAATTCTGTTATCTCTGATTGTCTTGTTTAGAAATGGCATAGACTGGAGGGTGCTATACATTACTGTAAATGCATTTATTTTAAGTTCGCATGATTTTTATTTCACGGTAGAGAGAAAATGGAGTGTCCGGGATGGTTTAAGTTTGTGTTTGAAACAATATTACGTTAGTCATAGGTGGGCAAAAAGTTTTGCAGTGGTTTTAAGTTCGCGTTGAAAGTTCACCGCGAAAACCGCGAACATAAAACCATCGCGAACATTTCTGCATTCACATTACTACACATACATCACTGTTGCATTATGTGGAACTGATGGGGTTGTTTTCCCTTCTACTTACAGTGCAGATCACATTTGACATCACAGAAGCCTACCAGAAAACTACAAAGTACACCATCAGTGACATCCAGTCCCTCTGGTCGGAGTACCACACGGAAATGACTGCTCAGAAGTACCGCAGCATGGTAAGACTCAAGAAGTGGGGGGGGGGGGGGGCTTTTCCTCTTCTGCCATGAAACTTCCTATAATTTTCCCTAGCAATGTGTTATGTGTATTACCATTTCTGTTCAGTGTATTAATGGTTTTTGTGTCTTTATACTCAGATACTCTATTCAAACTTGTTCCAGAGTAGACAGGTTTGACTGTAACGCAACAATGGGTGCAAGAGCTGATTCATACTGCATTCATTATCCTTTGATATACTAGTATCATCTCTGGGTGTGAAAGTGACATGTTAACCCTTGTCCTGCTGGAGTTCCAAAGCAAAAATAAACCCCCACTGCTGAAGTGCCCAGAAAAATTTTAAACAAAGGGTACTCGTTTGATATTGCTAAATTTTAGTTAACACGCTTTACAACAACTGCGCGGGTGCAACTTAGGCATTCTAGAAATAGTCTCAACCCAGCAATTGTCAGAGCCAGCATACAGAACAAGCATGTGCAACCTGACAATTGAAAACAGATGTATTAAATCGACAGGTAGGGTGTTACAAATTATTTCTTGCAATAGTTTGTCTTTTTCCTCCCAGGCCCGGGTGGACTTTTGGAAGTTCTGTGCGGACCAGATCACAGGCTGTATCCAGATGGTTGTGGAGTTTGCCAAGAATATCCCCGGCTTCATGGACTTGTGTCAAAACGATCAGATCATCCTCCTGAAGACAGGTTGGTATACAGGGTTGAGAACCAAAGGAAAGGTAAAATCTGTCAGTAGAATTTATGTCATGTCACCGTCGACGTCTTGTGTTGTCTTGACGTCTTGTGTAGTCTCTGCTTTTATGTAGTCTGGAATCCATTGTATTCTACATCCAGCTTGGTCCTCTTATCCCTCCCCATCCTTATTGAAAGGTTTAGCCCTTTATCATTTGGGAACTGGATATTTCTCAGAAACAGTGTAACTGGGGGCAAACATTCGAAGCCAATCCCTTGTGATATGAAAAGGAGCCAATTAGAACTCTCACCATTATTTTTTATGGATAACTTTCCAATAGCTAAAAGGTTCATCTCTTATATGGCAAAACAAACTATGAAACCAACATTTTTTACTGGTAATGATATTAAAGTTTTTGTAATTGTGTATAATGATCCTAATGGTTGAAGTATTGGAGCCCATATCAATCCTTGTTGGCTGTATACAGATAAACAAAGGGATGCACATCTTTTTTTGAGATCTACAAAATGTATTCTTATTTGTCCTGTCATGGAATTCTACTTCAGTGCAAAGCAGTCCTACAGATCTTTTTTCCGTGAATAGTTTCATCAGGTCACTGAATGAAAAGACTCTTTTTACACAACCAAGACATTTATCCCACCGACGTTTTGGTGACCATCTGTCACCTTCTTCAAGGCAATTCTGACTGGTTCATTATGTATAAGCAGCAACTCCTGTGCTGCATTGCTATGTGAACCAGTCAGAATTGCCTTGAAGAAGGTGACAGATGGTCACCGAAACGTCGATAGAATAAATCACATGGTTGTGTAAAAAGAGTGTTTTTATTCAGATCTTGCTGGAGCCAGTCACAAATCTTGGAGCCAGTCACCAATGTTGATGTTGTTTCCAGGCTGTTTTGAGAACTTGTTAGTGCGCATGAGCAGAGAAATCAACCCCAACACGAATGCAGTTCTGTTCGATGGGAAATTTGCAAGTATTGATTTCTTCTCCATACTCGGTAAGTGAAGTACTACTTTTGTGTGGACAATTCAGTTGAACTGTTTTAGCCCTTTCAACATTGTTTCCTTACATATCCCTGTTCTGGAGCGACACTTAATGTTGGTGAATCTGTTTGTTGTTTTTTACATGAAAATGTATTCTATTTAAAATCATGTATTGACAATAATTTTTTTTCCCACAGTTTATGATAAGTCCAAGTTTTAGACCTAGAGAAAAAGTCTCTAAATTTTTCATTGTTAAATATTGGAAAGTCTAATCCAATGTTAGAAATCAAGAGGCTTCAATTTGTAATAAGATATTTAACCACTCGAATTATTGATTATACATTATATTTGTGCCGGTAAGATGTATTATAGGAAGCTGCATTTCAGAATTGTCTGTTTTCAAGGTCTGAATGACCTGGTGTCATCCTTTGGACCTGGGCAGTGAAAAAATCAAGATATTTCAATCTATGATTAATCCTTTACCCATTTGAAAGGTTTATCATAGAAGAACTTTATTGCGCGACTATTGTAAAACTATTCACCACAACAAAATGACTATCTTAGGTTTTACATGATTCAAGTTGGGCCAATTTTGAGTATCATTATTTTTTATATATATATATATATATCTTTGCCTATTTTAACACTGTATGAGCTGTTGCATCTGAATATATAGTCAAATTTATCTGTGGCATTGAGTGTCTTAAAATCTGAAGTACAATGTACTTAAATTGAGAGAGGTGAATAACTCATCGCGTAGAGCATCATATTTAGTGCATTCCATAATGAAGTGAAACTCATCTTCAATTCGATTTATTAGGTACTGGTAAGACACAGTGGATGCCTTGCAGGAAACCCCAGTGTAAAATTGTGTCTGTTGTGCAGGTCTGAATGACCTGGTGTCGTCCATGTATGACCTGGGCAGGAGTGTGTGCCTGCTGAAGCTGACTGAACAGGAGCTCGCCCTCTTCTGTGCAGTGGTCCTCGTCTCAGCAGGTATGGATTCTACTATGTAAATATATATATGGCCTCTGTTGGTCAGTAGTGTAAAATCCTAATTCACAACAGCCCTACAGCATCGACTGTGGCTAAATAGCCCTATACGAGAATGGTAGTCTCTGCCACAAAAATCACATCTGTACGCTGACTCAGTTCTGTTGAAAAGCTCTTTTCTGCGGATCCGCTTTTCTTCTGCGCTGTGCATCAGTCTGGCTTCTCCCGAATTGAGCTGTATGGACAGTGTGCATCTCCACCTGGAACGGTGGATGGTGGCTTCTACAGGGCTCAAAAAAACAACCTGCATATGCAAGGTTTTCTGATGTCTACCTGTACCAGTCCTAAGTACTATAAATCTGAAAATATTTGCTTCTGCGCAGTGGTCCTCGTCTCAGCAGGTATGGCTTCAACAGGGCTCAAAATACCACCTGCATACGCAATAAAGTTCTTCTTCTTCCATGGGCCAGGTCCCTCAAAATAGCCATTTGGTGAGATTGTTTTTATCCCTTCAGATTAACCGATAGAGTTGCTTACCCCTCGACCATGGACGCTACACTACATTGAACATGAGACTGTGTTTTTCCTTACAAATTGACCGGGCCTGTCCAAAGCTGAGTTGTTTAGCCCTAGACCGTGGACGCTACACTATATTGAACATGAGACTGTTTTAGGTGGGGTCGTGTGGCGTAACGGCAGGATTTTCGACTCATAACCAAGGGGTTCCGGGTTCGAATCCCCTGCTGCCACCGATCTTGTGCCTTTGGGAAAAAAGGCACTTAACACGATTTTCCCCACTCCACCCAAGTGTAAAAATCGGGTACATTATGTGTGGGGGTCACAACATCATCAATAGCTGCCTGTGTCCCAAGTGTTTTGCACTGTTGCAATTCCGATAAATCCAAATCCAAATCCAGACTGTTTTTCCTTACAGATTGTCCAACAGAGTTGCTTAGCCCTTGACCTTATTAGACGCTGCTCTAGATTGAACGTGAGAATGTGTTTGTCCTTATAGATCGGCCGGGCCTGCGCGAGCCGATGGCCGTGGAGAAACTGCAGGAGAAGATAATCCAGGCGCTGAGGTACCAGGTGTCGCAGACCCACCCGGCGGAGCCCTCCTTCCTGGCCAAGATCCTCATGAAGATGCCCAACCTGCGCTCGGTGGCGGCGCGACACATGGAGGAACTGGCGGCGCTGAAGATGCAGAGTCCGAGCCTCCCCGAGTTCCCTCCTCTGTACAAGGAACTGTTCATGCCCCCCGAGCCAGTCCAGAACGCACTTGGTGGGGAGCACGCACTTCACCCACACCATCACATGCTTGCATAGAAACTCAGCCTGTAGTTGCTGTAGTAGTGTTTGGGATTTGGTAAGCTCTGCATAGCTTTATTGCTCTGTGTATATATATATTACAGTGATTTGTAACTTTGCTGAAAATAATCATGCTTTTTTGCTTATATTTTGCTTATATTCGAATGGCTGATGTGCTACGGCGTCCGCCATGCTTTCTTACTTTTAATTGCTGATTGCTAGCAAGCTTACGATAATCAGGCAACTGATTTAGTTGTTGTCTTTCTAGAAAGCTTCATAATCAGGTGCTTTATACTACATGTACAGTCCTCAATGTATATTCCCGGCACATTTTAACCCCTTTGTTCTCTGTTTGTTGTTAGAAATAGACCCACCACAGAGGGGGGAATGGCAGATGTTGGGCCAGATGTTTACATCGATCTTTCCAAACATACAAGAACAAATATAAGGAGTATGTCTTGTCTCTAGCCCATGTCAAGACATGCTTCTTCCCTCAAACCTTGCTGCTCAGGTGTCAGTAGAGATCTCCTAGTTCACAAATTAAAAACCGACAAACCTCAAGATATATAATAAGCATAACTTCCAATCCACAGTCTAACGTCTTGCCTCAAGTTGCCTCGGCTTGCCTCAGGTCAAGGTGAATCGTTGTGGTTGTCATAATTACTACATGAATCGTAGATGTTCTTGTCTGCATGCGCACAAATGACAGCAGTGAGTTCTTTAGAAATAAGGTGTTCAGTCGCTGTATCAGACATGTCAGGAAATGTACGAGTTTTGTTTTGGCTTGCTGGTTTCAAATAGTCTTCTATTTTGCACTAATCCTACCTCAGTCTTGTACGAAGCGGAGCCAAGGAGGATCCGCTGAAGGGAGAACCTTTTGACGTCAGGACCAGGAGAGATTCGCTTCCTCGCAGCTGCTGAGTTCAGTTTCAGAGGAAACGTAAATCTCTGAAAATGACTCTGCAGTTGTTGCGGGAAGCGACGATCTACCAACGAAGAAGACTCACAGAAGAAGGAGAAGAAGAAGAATTCCCAGAAGATATTCTCTGGATCACATAACTCCAGAGTTTGCTGCTGTCACATGCACAATTATGACAGTGATATATTATAGAATTATACATAAGGTATGTATAGAATATATATTTGTGATTCAAAAAGAGCCAACCAAAATGAGACCATTTGTAACCAGCACGCGGCTTTTAACATGTGATGAAAAAAAACTGCTGTCAGCTGTGCACTTGCATTCTGGTGGGACAAAAAAATCTTTGTTAATTTTATATATATATATAAATATATATAAATATATATTAATATGGGTAAATGGGAGAGTGGATTTTGTTGTAATCAGTATACCAAATAAGGCTTTTACAGGGTGACTGTATTGTGTGAATGAGAGTATGTGTTTTGAAATAGATGGTGACCTAGTGTACTGATGTTATCTAACATCCACACGTTGATTAGTTGTATTTCTTCATAATTGTGTATACACCCAGAAAATTTACAATTCAGCCTTTTTTCCAGCTCTTTCTTTGATCGTTTTTAAGATGTTTATCTAAATAGACTAGCCTAAGAATAGGTCTCGATTTTATCGCTTTTAATCATGAAATCCACTATCGGGCCAAATGCCTATCTCAAGACAGGATCGTGACAGTATTTTAAGTAAAGCGACAGGAGTACCGAATAGAAGGTATTGCACAAGTTCTCTTTGTAAATACACATTCAGTCACATGGACTCGTCCAATGAAAGAGTAGAGATGGCCAGGATAGAACTAGAGCCAAGGTATTGTAATATACCACACAAGATGCTCATAAGGAATTTCTATAATCTTTGAGTTTGGCGAGAAGTTGTGTTTAGATCTATGTCTACTTGCCATTGTTTTGGTTTCGGAGGGTCTTATGATAGGACACAGGATAAGAGCTTGGAGAACGGGCCTGAAGGCTAGTAAAGAGGGGGGGTTCTTTTGAATGACCGATGGTGACTTCCCATATTGTCTGCCTAGCACCCCACTGCACAGATAGTCAATGATCAGGGTAGTTGTTCCAAGAGTAATGTGATTTTAATGACAGATGTACATAGGATGACTTGTAATGTAGAGAAATGGCATGTACTTTTTACATACAGCATACTTATTATTACAAATACAACAAAAATGTTAACTCATAGAAATCTATACAATACAATGTAGGTTTATCTATTTAGGACAGAAAAGGGTTAAACTTAAACTCCACCAGTCTTGCTCTTAGGCTAGGGTCACATTTCCAACCCGGGGCCCGGCCGGGCAGCTTGTGGGAATGAAAACTATGATATAAAAGACAACAAAGCGCACAAAACTATTTAGAAATTTCTCCGTACCATACGCTATGTATATTCTTGATTTGAATTTTTTATTCTTTGTTTTCTCAAAGAGCCCGGTCGGGCCCCGGCTTGGAATTGTGACCCTAGCCTTACCAGCCCATCTCCTGTCATTGGAGGTTGGACATTTCTGTTTCCCTTCGAGAATTTTTTTTTTTACAACACAATAAGTGTTGGCACGCATTCCCGATTCAGCCATGGAAGTACATCTGAGTTGGACCAGGAGTAGAGAAATTTTGTAGCGATTTCGCTTTAATTCTGTGTTGAGATGAAAGAGTCATTAGGGTGGTGCAGGGCTGTCTCCAGCTTTAAATTTCTTTCCATCCCACTCATTGTTTGGGAGCCCTTATTTTTGATTTTCAATGTTAAATCTGTCATTCAAGGCTTACAAAAATACATTTTCATCAGTTTTAGGTCATGAAATTGATACGTTTTGGACGGAAAGGGTTGAATTTTTTTCTGTCACAACAAGCAAATTTCCGTCCTGGGACGGAAGACGGGTCCTGGAGACAGCCCTGGGGTGGCGCTAGAGCTGTGTACCTAAACAAATTTTAGGTACAGGTACAGGTACACGGGTTAAGGTACAGGTCCGGACCTGAACCTGTACCTTAACTACTTGTTCAGAAAATGGTAGATTTTCAATAAGGACAAAAGCATGTTTGAACTGGTAAAAACATAATATCTGATTGTGCTAGGTATTATTTTTATGAAAACACAGATGAAAATTTGATTCCAGCCATGTGTGTTTTCTGTGCTTTAGAGTGGCTTTAGAGCACTGCCACGGTAATTTCATAGTAATTTTATCTGTCAAAGTGGCCATCCCCTGAGTCAGGTCCAGTACCGATACAGCAGGGTCTGGTATTTTGGACCTGTACCTAATTGATTGTACCCGGTACTGTATCGGTACAGTGTACCGGTACACAGCTCTAGGTGGCGCAGGTAGAGTTGGTGGGGTGATCGGTGTGATGTGTGTGGTACCACTGACCATGTGCTGTACTATGCTTAGGATGAGGTTGTGAGTTCAGCTCCCGGTGACGAAAAAAGCATTGAGTCCATGCAAAGCATGGTGATCGTTGTGTGAAGCATGGTCTTCGTATGGTTCGAGTGAAACTCAAAAGTGTGTCATGATTTGTGCGTGTGTGCGTGAACAAGTCCATAAGGACGGTTATAGAACTGTGGGGGGAGGGGGTGTCTTTGTCTACCCTTCCTCGACATACCTTTCGATGATATGTGCAGCAATTTGTAACTAATTTTACAATTACAGATGAGATCTCTAAATGTATATTGAACTTACTTTAGATTTCTTTTGACTATGACGTAGCTCAGTGTATGATTTTGTGTATTTTGCTTGCTACCTTTAATAGGGTGTGGTTCTGTTATGGTAACCTACAGCCCACACATGTTAATGTATACTACATGTGAAAAAAAAAAAATCACTTGGTAAGTGCTATTTGTAAGGTGTGGTGTTTTTGTGAAATTGCTTAAGATACTTTTTAAAAAAAGGTATAAAAAGTGCTTTGTGATTAAAAACTAAATGTCCTGTTCCTGGGATGTACCATCTTGCCCAACATGTATGACAAAAAGGCTTGGTTACAACTCCTGAAAGGAGAAAGGTTTTATAAAATTGAAAGGGTATGGGCCCCTTGTATGATGGTACATCCTATGTAGATACAATTGTTACTCATCATACCTGACCAGATTGTAAAATGTAGCAAAAGGTATATTAATCAGGAGACCTACTATACGAGGTACATTCACGTACATACATGTATATCCTGGCAACAGTAGCACCTTCCAATGGCACTTAAAAACCATGTAGGTGTAAGAGATGCCCTATTTTGAAACCTCTAACAATCGTGAGGGCTCCTAGAGGTGGTAATTCTGTGCATGTGCTGAGGCCGGGATTCTGAGAAAACTAGACAAGCAGCATGTTGTGTTCTGAGATCCAGGAATGATAGTACTTGTGACTGAATGTTGCCAACTGTTTTTAAAACTGTGATAAGCTATCCAATTTTACAGCACAAACTGTATTGGGAACTAGGAGGACGGTACATGAGTGCAAGCTGGTAACTTGATGTTTTAATCATAAGAGTATACCAGTTGTCATGCTTCATATATGAGTTATCACCATGATTTTAACATGAATGAATCGGCTGTAGTAGGAGGGCTAGATTGATGATGTCTAGTGCGATGATGGAACAACAGGCAGTCACAAGTACTACAAATCATTGCAGAATGTTGTTTGAATTCCCTGTGCTTTGAATAAAGGCCTTGAGACTACTCAATACCAACTCTTCTTTATTTCGAGAAGCTACTAATGTCTGAATGGGACTTCAAGGCTTTGCAGCCAGTGTTTTGAGTTTTTATCTATCTTGTTATAAAATGGGGAAACACTTGGGTGCAGACAATTTAAGACCAGCATGTGGCAACATTGGATAGTCAAGACGTACACCCAACTTCGCAGCTCCAAAAGGATTCCATGTGGTGGCATAGTGGCAGGGTGTTTGGCCCCTAGCCTGGAATCCATACCATCGGGGGCTCCTCGACATCTCTACGGCACTGTGAGTGACCCCCGCCCGCCCAGACAGCTTAGTCCGCTCGGGGTGTGTTTACGGCCTTGGATTAGATTACGTCGCCACCGACTAGGGTGGCTGGGAAAGTAGGGTGGCAAGCGGAAGAAGTAGTAGCGGTAGGAAGGCTATCAGAAACGATTCAATGAAGCAAACTGGGCCCGGTAAAACACCCCTAAGCCGACCCTTAGAGACTGGGACCAGACTATTTGGCCCCAGAACCCAGAGATACCGGGTTCGAATCTGGGGTTCCTTGATTTGTCCCGTTGACGTTGTGCCCTTGGGAAAGGCACTTAACACGACTTTCCCCACTTCACTCAGGTAAAAATGAGTACCTAGCTTTGGCAAGGAGGTTATATAAACCTATTGTCCATATAACCTCATTGGTTAGGGATGTCCCTCGGATAGGACGTTAAATGGAGGTCCCGTATTTGAGGAGAGCCACAACTCAAGCACGTTTAAGAACCCAGCACACTTATCGAAAAGAGTAGGGGTCCTTCCCGGTGTGTGTGGATCATATAAATCTGCAAAGTTTTGTAAAGTTTTAACGTTAGTCGTGATGTGAACTTATCATATGAAGTTGCAATTTCTTTAACAGCTAACAGGTGGCGCTTTTGCCGCAGCAAAGTTATGCGCTCGACATTTTCTTTAAAGAAAAGGACAGGGTATTAAACTATACCGTCAAATTATAGAATATTATTCATGATATAAATAAATCCTTGGCGATCCAAATAAAGGCATGAAAGGAAACAAGCAATCAACCAGAGTACAACATATATAAACGTATAAAGATCCCTGTTACGTCACATCCGGGCTTGTGGCGCAACGGATAACGCGTCTGACTACGGATCAGAAGATTCCAGGTTCGAATCCTGGCAAGCTCGACTTTTTTTCTTACGATTCTTTTTATGTTTTAATTCCTTTTTCTTATCATTTTCTCGGACTAATATATTGTGCAAGTGCACAGTTTTATTTCTTTATGTTCAATCAATGCCATTTTTATCAAATGTGTTATATTTGTTTATTTTTCAAGGCCTTGACTGGGAATTATACCAAGGAGGTTAACCTCCTTGATTATACGTAGTATTTCAATGATATTCAATGGTGTCAAAATATATTTGTATGTATTCTCTGAGCCATCGTGTGGCAACATTTTGGGAATCGCAGAAACACACGCACGCACGCATGTACACACACACACACTGACAAACAGATACACAAGTGTACAGTCATGCCCTAGAGCCCCACAGTCTTATTTAGCCCACACAGTATACTGAATATTCTTGAGGCGAGCACGAATGCTATTTTCACATCGTACATTGCGGAGGCGTTATCAATCATTCATGATGAGGCCGTAGAACACAGGGAGAGCTGGTATGTCTGCATTTTTCAAAGCCCCCACTTTG
The DNA here is from genome assembly GCA_035149815.1 of Branchiostoma lanceolatum. Taxonomy (NCBI): domain Eukaryota; kingdom Metazoa; phylum Chordata; class Leptocardii; order Amphioxiformes; family Branchiostomatidae; genus Branchiostoma; species Branchiostoma lanceolatum. Next base: position 12,281,067 of record CM068884.1, read on the forward strand.
AAATCTTAGGCAGATAGAAGACTTCGAACATCGCGATCGACTTGAGCATTTTTTGGTTGGAAGAATACGCAGAAGAGAACTCGCCGTCAACTCACCGTACGCCACCCCGTAAAGTCAATATATTTTCTTAGCGATTTCGTAAGCCGAAAAATATCAACATATTGGAAACTACCATCACACACGCACACACACACACACACACACACACACATATCCCCTCAAACCATAAAACCTGAGACATTAGCTCTGAAGGGAGCCGAAAAGCATAAACATTCAATAATGCCATAAAATAGACCAGCATATTCCCGTAAGACAGACATACGGTGCTGTACGACGTAATGTTAACATCACAGTGCATATACTGTAAGTGTTTATCTACGTGGATTTTGTACAGATATCCTGTTAAGTTTTGTTCGTTGAAATATTCGGTCAAGTATATGTATTTCGTGGTAAGGGGCGGGGGCGTACACCCACATCTTCCTTTGCCCCATGCAGCGATTACCAATGCCATTTTCACCTGATCGCACGTTGCGGGGGCGATATCAATTATGAAGCCGTAAAACACAGCAAGAACTGGTTTACCTGCATATTGCATACAGCACCCACGCTGAAATCTTTAACTGTCGGAATCAAATCGCTTCGCACATCGCGACTTTAGTAACATTTTTTGTCGGAAGAACACGGCGAAGTCGGAGCACACTCTACACTTCTGCCATAGCGCCAATCCCGACCAACACCTGAACCTACCGTACACCACCCCTCTCATAAAGGTAAGGCAATAGTGAGTACTGTATACGTATACATATACATGTATTTTATTGTGTTGTCTTGTGTATTCCACAGTTACCACGTGCACCCAGTCACATTCCGACAGATTTTGGTACTCTCCAATCAGAGGAATGGGTCCGACTGGTTTTTGACGCGTTTTTGTTGGGCTTTCTTTTTTGTCCCGTTTTCTCTATGTCACCAATCGCCCGACAAAAACGTCTAAGAACACGTCAAAAACCAACCGGACCCATTCCTCTGCTTGGGGAGTAAAATTATGGGCAACACTGAGTGAGGGAATTCTTGTGCCAGTCGTACTGGATGTGTCATATCAAATCCTTCTGACTTTCGATGGAAAAATTAAAGCTGTATATGTAGAGTCTCGTCCATCGTCTGCACTGTCCTCATAGCCTAGCTAAGATCATACGACAAAAATTGGAATCGTTCGATGAATGTGACCGCACCTTGACAAAATCTATAATTAGGTCGTCACATTCTGTCGTTACCTTGCCCCGTCGAGAAGTTTCTTTCTCGGCGCCGTCAGTTTATTTGCTTTTGTTAGTGACAAATAAGAAGTTATGGATGGATTGTAATGGTTTCTTCGAAAATGCGGCAAAACTGGAGCAGTTTATCTTTTTTCTATTCCTTTGAAGACATGATATTGTCAGGATTTCTGGTGACACGTAGACCCTATAACTATCCACGGCAAGAAGAGACACGTTTTAGCTATCTATCTATCTATCTATCTATCTATCTTTCTATCAAATATCTATCTATCTAATATCTATCTATCCATCTATCTCTATCTACTAGTATATATATCTCTCTATCTATCTAGCTATCTATCTACCTAGCTAGCTAAGTAGCTATCTATTTAGCTGTCTATCTAGCTAGCTACCTGTCATCCACCCACTTATCTCGATCAATCAATTAACAAATCTACATCTAATAGTACCTACATACCATCCTATCTATTCGATGGACGTGAATGGTACAGCATCAATAACTCCTACTGTTAAGGGCAATCTGTTGAGGGCAATATGTTCTTAACACGTCTTATCACAGTTTTCTATATTTCATGCTCTGTAAGGCTCTTGCGACGTTATACCTCATCTCGGTGTCCCTGACTAAAATCTTAATGTGTTGACGTATACAACTTCTGTCCAATGAGCGTGTCGTGTTCCCATCACGTGCCCATGCCGTGCCCCCTGTGTCACCCCCGTAACAGGTGTTTGTATAGGGCGGACCATGAGTGTGTCAGGTACCACCACCTTTGCCTCCCAGGACGCGGGGGCAAAGACCATGAAAACCACACCCCCTTTTCACCCCAAAATCAGGTGAGTACACAGAAATCCAACATGGTGGCGGCCGCAACTCTGATTTAGTCCTCTGTTTCGTAGAGCCATCCAACTCGCTTAAAGGTACGTGCAACTAGCTAGGTTTATACGCTTGGTACGTTAGGCGTGGCAGGATATAATAAATCAATCAGCGTTTCTAATGATTTAACAAAGGTGCTTTCAGCTGGGTCGGGTTGCAGGTAAGTGTTGTGTTTCCGTGCCATAAAGCGATAACATAATGGGACGCGTGATATCTTCATTGAAAATGATGCGCTTAATCTGATCAGCCCATGACAGTCGGGCGCCATCGCAAACTGTTTGTGGACACTTGATCCAACTTGGTGTCATAGAATAACCGGTTTTCAAGAGCTCAATTGTTGTGTTTCTAAAGATTCTTTCGCAGTTGGGGGCAAACTTCATTTTTGTTGTTGGGTTAGAAGATCAGGAGATATCGTAACTAGGCAAAAACTTGCCACCCTTCAATTTTTGTTTGCACTGAAGAAAATTTACAATACTTAAAAATAGACTAACAAGTCTTGTGACATGTTCACGTTCCAAACTTGTTTTTTTTTTAAAGGCTTTATCTTTAACTTCTCTTTAACTATCCATGTTCTTTGTTACATTGTACAAGTGGCATTTCATATCATAAATGTGAGATTTCATGTAAGAAAATTTAGACCTTTTGTTGATCTACACTCATTATTAGTTTTTCCAAAAGAAGGTGAGCTACACTGAGATACAACACCTGTTACATACGATTATGGTCCATGGAAAACAAATTAAGTACATGTAATTACATTATATATTGCGTGGTAACCTTTTACTTCGCCACAAGGGAGCACAGGGTAATGTTTTTGATTGTCTGCTTGTCACTGCGTGTGTATCTGTCTGTCTGTGTGCGCGTTTTTTTCTTGCTGCAATTCCGAAAACTACATCCAAAAACATCCAAAGTTCTGCTATGTTTTGTCTGTGAAACAATCACAACGCAGTATGGGTAAGGGGGTGAAGTCAGCCATCCCATTGTCTTGTTTGACCTAGTTCTATATAATGCAGTACGGGTAAGGGGGTGAAGTCTACCATCTCATTGTCTTGTTTGAACTATCTTTACATAACGTACCCATAAACAGACCAAGTAGGTGGTCATTATGTGTCACTGTGTACTCTGTGTCGACGTCAATCAGGCTACTGAGGGCCACTTTTGACATGTGTCGCCATAGATACTATCTTTAAAACACATAGCGTTATGATAGTACGTATGCTGGCGTAAACCAACAACGCCAGTGCCTAAGATAATTCCAACATTCCCAAGCACTATGTACAGTCAGCTTATGTTCTTTAGAGATTTGTAAACATATATCCGACATAAAAGTTGATTAGTTAAATATTCAAGCCTATCGTCATTCTCAACAAACCGGTTAGAGCAGAAATGATGTTACTGAAGAATTATTGCATGTCAATTTATTTGTTTTTACTTCATGGTGTAGTCTTCACTTTTTCAACTGCGCAACATCCTCGTGATATCTAGTAAAGTATTCGAGCCTATCGTCAATCTCAACAAACCGGTTCTATTTAACCATAATTTATGTTAATGAAGATTGACTGCATGCCAATTTCTCTGATGGCAAAGTCTTCACTTTTTTTCTTTCAAAGTCACTCGCGTTTGAAGATTTGAAAGGACACTTCTTTAGAATACAGGGACAAAGACATACCAACCACCGCTATGTTCATCGTACTGGACGGATGATGTCCAATATAACAATAGAGGATATGCTACACAATGTCAGTAAACATCCAATAACTTTAGGCTTGTTGGTACCGGTGAATCAGTAGTTACCTATTTACAAAGTACCAATGAGCTTTACTCTCACTATACCTTAACCGTCTTATTTAAGTTACATGTTTTTATGAATGATTATCATCAAGCCGAAGGTTGTCTACACGTGTATCTAGCACTGGATCAAGCGTAACAAACAGTTATGGCGTCACGCCAAATGAATCATTGAAGTTTAGTTAGTCATTGTACATGTACGACGTTCAAACATCGATAGTGTTCGCTTGTTTACCTTTCTGTCGGCCAGATTGGCATATAGACGTATGGGCTGGTCACATGCATCGTACGGTAGATTTACGACATTGCGGCAAATTGAGGGAATTCTTGAGATGGTCGTACGATATTCAGCTGTCTTTTTTGGGGGAAATATTCCCTCCTTGCACAGATCCTTGTCGCCCTTAGTCGGTTTTGCCATGGTCTCTGCTAACAAAAACAAACAAAACAGTCGCACTACATATATGCCCAAGTTGAATCAACCAACCAACCAACCAACCAACTACGCACGCACGCATGAAAAACACACACACACACACACACACACACACACACACACACACACACACAAACACACACACAACACACACACACACACTGGTACTGTATAAAACACACCCTCTAAAATAACCTTCTTTTCTCACGACCGGTAACTGTTGTGTATGATGTTGTCACCCAATAACTTGCCACCGAACATTCCGAACTTTGCGGTATCGTAGTGACCAAACACTTGGCTGGCAAACACTCCAACACAACAAAGAGTGCATTCATCAGCTTTAGAATGGTAGCTGGCCATTTACCTTGCAAAATCTACCTGGTCCTTTCAAGCAAGGCATTTCAAAAACTCATTGATTAAAGTTTGTAGAGGTTTCACAGCTTTGCACCATAACAAGCTTCATACAGACGGTAAATTTGTGGGGAAAAATAACTTATCTAGTTAACGCAACAACTACACAGATAATAACTGTAGAAGTAGCATTCAAAGAAGGCAAAAGAATTTCACCTTAGCTTACCTCCTTAGTGTTGTCTTTGTCATATTTGTTTAAAACTTTCCATTGTTTATGAATAGATAAGTTCTTAAACACCAGTGAATTTTGAGTCGCTTCAAAACCTGCTTTTACATTTATGTTTCTTTGGTCATTTTAGTGCTAGGTTAGCTAGCTGGTGGGTTGTTTGTCTGTTTGGTCGGTCGGTAGGTTGGTACCAAGAAGACAGGTACCTGTTGACCCCAAGATTATAACACCTTATAACAACAAATCAGCCCGGAGGAACATTCCGAACTGCTTGGTTGACCCAACAAATGGTCCAGTGCGGAAATCAGCCGACTGCCACACTCGCTTACTTGGTGAGTTTTTCATATCATTCTTTCGTTTTATCACGTTCTTTCAGGTAGATACGACAACAATGATACAGGTGTATACACGATCAGTGTTGTATACGTAATAGGGATATACTCAGTTCGCATTCAAGCAGGTGGTAAAATACTCTCACTGTTATGCCGACACGACCTAATGACATACTTGTCGTTTGATGTGGCCATTGGAAAAAATAGAAGGACTGTCAACCATGGCTTGAAGAACCTTGAAAGATCGCCTGTATTTGCAGGTTAGTGCGGGTGAGTGTGCGGGTGAAACTGCTGCTGTGCATGTATGTCTGATGTCCACATGTACGTGTAACTTTAATTTCTGATGTCCACATGTACGTGGATCATGATAAAACCATTCCTCCACACTCGAGTAACGTTCAGCAATTAGTGGACAAAATTGTCTTGAATTCTTCACAGAGACAGCCTGTAACATATCCAATTACGAAATACTAGTACTAGAAGAACATCTGCTTTTTTTGGTGAAAGAATAGGGGAAGAAAATTAATTGTGCAAGTAAAATTTGTCTAGTGCACCTGTGCTAGGCTAGTGTTACCTGCGTCGGTGCACGGGTATGTAGAAAAAAAGTATTTCGATCCCGCCAATGTTTGCCACAAATTGTCCCGATGTTCAGCTCGATTGCAACAGGCCAAAGGTCAACCAAGATGACAGTGATTTACGGTGTAAACACTTAGTTGCACCGTAACGTTTGGGTGCGGTGTAAGATCGATTTCAAGAAAGATGGGGGAGGGGGGCGTATTTCTTTCAGGTCACTTCATTTACCGGTGAAACTAATCTTCATGCAGATCTAATGGTTGCGAAGACCGTATCCAACTGACAGAAGAAGTTTTAAGGTTGCAATAAAAACTTCTTCTGCCAGTTGGACACGGTCTTCGCAACCATTAGATCTGCTTGGAGATTACGGTGAAACTACCAGTCCACGAAATTCGTGGAGCTATGTCAAGCATAACATCCAGCCTAAGCCTTGTTTACATCCCTTGTGCTTTACTAAATATTTAGTTTAAAAAGATACCTACCGGTATAGGAAGACAACGTCTAGGTGCGACGTTAAATCCCTGAATTAAACCGATACTGTGTTTATCTATTACTGTTAGAAGTACTTTGGTAAAGGCGGATTTACTGGTATGGTTAATCCAGTGAACTGATCATCTTATCTAGCATTCAACACAGTAATTATTTGAAACAGGATATCTCAACTCAAACAAAAGACAAGAACGCCATTTTGGACAGGAAGCAAATTATCTAGTACGAGATCTTTGCTTTCAAAGAAGTTGTAGCATACCGTTCTACCATTCTTTGTTTTGTTAGTAACTTCTGGGTCAGATACGCCTTAACTTAGGTTAACAAAAGAAAAAGTAAATGGGCTAATGAACTTATCAAATCCGTTTTTATGTAGTCTTTTATTTTACATTATACTTATCATATCTTATCATTTTGATACATATTTATTCTACCTAAGATGAGTACCAATCACTGCCTCGTTAAGAGATATAAAAAGTGTCAAAGCGGGATACATGCAAATACCTGATGTCATGAATGAACATATAATGGGCAAAGTTTGTAGTTATGTCTCCATGTATCTCATGATCAAAGAGAACGAACTACCAGATACACAGTGTAGTGTTTTAGTACATATCAGTATACAGCATTTCAGTGTTTCAGTTTCTGTGTGTGTTTTGCATCCATGTGTTGTCATCTGTGCATTTAGCCACGTGAGCATGGATATGCAATGATGAAAGATTCTTGATACAATGCTGAAAACTTTCTTCCACCACTTAGGTATTCACGGATCAAATTTTCAACGACCACTGTCGCCTTATTCAAATGACCAATCAGTTCCGAACATAAACTCGCGAGAGTTACAGACACATGAAAGATTCTTATTGTATTGATCAGCTTTACATGGCTTTGTCATTATTTTGTGATAAAGAAGAACTTTATTGCGCGACTATTGTAGCAGGTACAAAGTATGGCAACAACAGTAAACATAGAACAAGACATATGTATGGAACAAAACTATTCACTACCACAAAATGACTATCTTAGGTTTTACATGATTCAAGTTTGGCTAATTTTGAGTTTCATTATTTTTTCTAATAACAAAACAATATTTTAGATGTTTTCCTATTTTTACCGACTGTATAAGCTGTTGCATCTAACTAAAGATATAGTCAAATCTATCTGTGGCATTGAGTGTCTTAAAATCTGAAGTACTTGAATTGAGAAAGGTGAATAACTCATCGCGTAGGGCATCATATTTAGTGCATTCCATAATGAAGTGAAAGTCTTGTTTCAGCCCGTCGATATTTTGTGATATACGATGGATCTTCATGATTTTTGGTAGGTGAGTAGCGGTTGTGAGAACGGAGGTCAAGTTAAAAAATGGTACCCCTAGCATTTGCCGTCGGTACTGCAGCGGGTTTTGTGTGTAAGTGTATTTGTATGTGGACAACATAACTCGTTTTGTCAATATTTTGTGATATACTTGTTTCAGCCCGTCCGAAGAAGCTGAGACCATGGCCCCAGACCCGGTAGCGGCGGATGTGGTGGTTCCTAAGGGCAGTGCTCACACCGCGGCTGCTGACTTGGGACTCACGGAACCGGATAAGGAACAATCATGCGGCTGGAGCCGGTTCAGACCGGCGTGTCTGCAGGTGTGTTTACAACAGAATTCAATATATTCCAGTCTATAGATTAATTCAAATAACGTTACATTCTAGAAGGAGACAACTACTCTCCAAGCAGAGGAGTGGGTCCGGCAGGTTTTTGGCGTGTTTTTAGGCGTTTTTGTCGGGCTATCTACTTTGTCATGGTTTCTTTGTCTCTATAACCCAAAGAAACCATGACAAAGTAGATAGCCCGACAAAAACGCCTAAAAACACGCCAAAAACCTGCCGGACCCACTCCTCTGCTTGGAGAGTAGTGTCACCGACCTTGTGCCCTTGGGAAAGGCACTTCACACGACTTTCCTCACTCCACCCAAGTGTGAATGGGTACCTGACTTCGGTTGGGGAAGTTCGTATATTGAGGTCGCCTGGTGGCGCCGAATGGCAGCCGCCCAGACCCTTGCGACAGTTCGACAATATGCAAGCGTGGATAAGATATATATATTGTGTATTATGTGAAACATGTAAACCCTGCATCAATTTTGCGCTAGAAAGGCTGCCATTGCGGGTTATTTCTGACCAATAAAACCATTTATTATCATTATTATCATTCTCCAGTGCTGCAACAACGCCAACGGAGTGCTGTTCTTCCTGTGCATGTTCTCGTTCACACAAGGCGTCATCGTCAACGGGCTCGTCAATGTGAGCATCACGTCCATAGAGACCAGGTTCGAACTGCCCAGCTCCAACACCGGCATCGTCTCCGCCAGCTACGACATCGCCTTCGTGGTGCTGGCACTCTTTGTCACGTTCCACGCCGGGCAGGGCAACAGTAAACCCAAGTGGCTGGCGTTCGGGAGCTTCTCGCTAGGCCTGGGCGCCCTGATCTACTCCCTACCGCACTTTACGACCGGTCCGTACGTCTACGGCACGGGCCAGACGGAGACTTGCGACGTCGGCGGGAACTCCACCAGTCAAGACTGCAGCAGTGGCGACACAGCAGGCAGCGGTCTTAGGAACTACCTCTACGTATTTATTCTAGGTAAAATCACCATTCTATCCGCGCCTTTTTCTAGATAACGTAAATATATAACGTTATCTCGTTGATAAATTGGTTGGCAGGGCAGTAGATCAAGGTTATATCTGGATCAGAAAATCAACACAAGTATTTAACTATGATATTAAAGACGAGGGGGGTATAGACTCAGTCGCATTTGGGACTGAAGTCACTGAACCCTTGCTAAAGCGCCTTCATGCGGCAGCAAGTGCAAATGTAGTACAGTCCATTTAGGCCCCGAATACTTAAAAGTGCATGTAAGTGAGGGGTGTTCGGAACGTTGACCAGGGAAAACTTCTTTTAGGTTGTATTGAATATAAGAACCTTATTTTCTAATGAAAATATTGTTCTATAATTTGTAAAAGTCGTCCTTACTTGTTTGCTAAAACGAAGTTTCCTTAATATTTCAGGCCAGTTGCTCCACGGCGTGGGCGGCACACCTCTCTACACCCTGGGAACAACTTTCCTGGACGAAAACGTCGAGCGATCGAACTCGGGGGTTTATATTGGTGAGTAATACCTAATCTCCAAGCAGATCTCAACGGTGCCAAAATCGTACAAGCTAGCCAGAGAAGCTCCAGTCAGCCAGAGAAGTTGTCAGCAAAAAAACCTCCTTCTGCCAGATGGATACTGTCTTTGCAACCGTTGGGTCTGCTTGGAGACTAAGCAATACCGTCTGTCAATTCATGATGTTCAACACATTGTTTTGAAGCAAGCTGCACTTTTCCTCTTTCTTCTTGCATCTTTATTCGGTTGGTTGGTTGGTTGGTTGATTGAAAAAAATCTTTGCTTAGCCTTCAGCACAATGACGTATCCGTTTAGCACACAATTCCCTATTGGTTACAGAGTTAGGCAGCAGGGAGAAGGTTAAGTCAAGTCAAGTCAAGTCAAAGTTTATTGCACAACGATTGTAACAGGTACAATGTAAGGCAAAAATAAAATACTACTGGCTACTTATATCAAACTACTAAAAGCTACAGGGAGGTTCTATGATATACAATGGTTAGGTTCTAGGTTGATATTTGGATCATTGCTTAATGTAGTCTATTTTTTCAGGACTATTTTTCGCAGCCTCTGCTCTAGGTCCAGCTGCAGGGTATCTGATAGGAGGACAGTTTCTCAACATCTACACTGACATCGACATCGGGAGGAACGGGTAAAACATTATTTTTGTTCTACCGAAATCTCTTTTTAAAGACTAAAATCATGAATTATTTTGTATAATTGTGATGAACCGTTATTGCTTGTTCATGGGGGTGTCCCACTTTATTTTTGGAATGAGTGGGTTTTGAGAGGTTAACAGGGTTCTAGTTTTCTTTTCGTCAGTAAACGTTTGGAAATTGTGGTAAGTTTTGGTGGCTTCTTTAAAAAGCTATTTTCTTTCCTGATCATTGAAGGGGCAGTTTGAGATAAAATTAGTGCTGCGTACCGGTACTGTACCGTAAAAATTGACTTGGTACAGGTCCCAAATACCGGATCATTAAGTACCGGTACTGTACCGATATAAATTTACACCAAAAAGGTGCTTCTTTTGTGACTAATCTCCTGACCTCATGGCCTCATGCGACACCAAACGTGACCAAAGTGACACCTTGGAACAGCGTAACTAATATGCAACAGGCAGGCCGGGAGTTTGAAGGAGGACTAGGAAACCTAGTTATGTTCTTTGAATAAAGATACTGACAAGTTGAAAACAGTTTATTTATGTTTCTGTTATTATTGAAGAAGCTCAGAAGAACACATATTAATTTTTCAAATTGTTCAGGTACAGGTACAGGTCCGGACCTGTACCTGAACCTCTGTACCGGTACCTGTACCTGTACCTGATGTTACGTTTAGGTACGCAGCACTAGATAAAATGTATTTCCACCCTCTATTAGGAGTGAGCTAACCGAGGCGGATCCGCGGTGGGTGGGGGCCTGGTGGATCGGATTCCTCATGTGCACCCTCCTGGCGTGGTCCATCACCATTCCCCTCCTCGGATATCCCAAAGAACTGCCAGGTAAAATAATACAGGCTTCGCCCCTGGGGCGTCGCCAAAAAGTATATTTTTCACTGCATTGTACACTGCCTGTTTCATGGGCGTTTGATTTTGTAGGTTCGATAATTTTGAGCAAATACGTGTTACAAAAGTGTCAACCTAAGCATTCCTCGGATATCCCAAAGAACTGCCAGGTAGAATAATGCAGGCTTCGCCCCTGGGGCGTCACCAAAAAGTGTATTGTTTACTAAATACTAAGTACATTATACACAGCCTGTTTCATGGACGTTTGGTTTTGTAGGTTTGATAATTTGTAGATAATTAGATGATTTAGAGGTGGTATAATGTTTTGAATAACATGGGAACCAAACAAACAATTTTCAACAAATACGTGTTACAACAGTGTCAATCTAAGCATTCATAAAATGAAATTCCACGCCTGAACAGTCGTTGTGGTCCTCCTTGTACCGTTGTAGGTGCGGCAGAAATCAAGGCTAACAAAGAGTCGGAAGCACACGCTAAAGGAGGGGTTGACGTGGCCTCTCAACCGGACTTCGGTACGTATTTCTTTTAATCATTATTATTGCTCTTCAATAAGATATACGATTATTGATTTTCACACGTGTAATGGTGATATTATTCGGGTGAAGGCTCTGTCGTAACGTTGGTCAAAACTGTTACTTGTTGTTCTTGTCATGATGACCCTATGACTGATAGAAAAAGACAAACTTTTTGAGATTTAACCTCATTTACGAAGCGCTTTGTTTGGGACGGGGGACAATATCGACTTCCAAAGACCTTTGACCTATTGCTCCCACTTCCGTATACGGTCGCGCACTCAGCCCTCAGTTATTCGGTGAGGAGCCATTTTCCTGTGTTGAAAAGCAATCGATCTTTTCCTATAATATCTGTTATCATATAGACTGTGTCCAACATGTCATAATGATATTGAGAACGAATTCCACTTCATGATGGATTGTCCAACCTATGACAATGACCGGCAGAAATTGTTTAAGTTGATTGTATGTAACGCCGGTAAAATGCCGCATACCAAGACAGAGATATTCAATATGATATTGTCCTCCCTGTTCATATGTATACCTATGTAGGCCAATCTATATTTATTTATTTATTTATTTGGAAGTGTAACAAGACACTACACGGTCTCTCAGGCAGCATGGCTGATTTCGAGAGCCAACATTTACAGGGACAAACACAATGCCAATCTATATACAACTCTGTGCAAAAACGAGACATTGTTTGACATTCCTGACACAGAATACTATCATCGTCATCATTACATTGTATACTGTTTTAGCCATTAGAATGCACATTATCAGATCGATTGTTATTCATGTTAATATAGATAAGTACTTTGAAATGGTTCAATATTAGAAATAGTCGATTATTATGTATCTACAAGTTGCCATACATTGTACCCGTTACAATTGTCGTGCTTCTTCTTCTTCTATCTACCACCAGGGAAGAGTTGGAGAGACTTCCCTATGGCCATAAAGATCCTCCTGTGCAACCCGACCTTCATGTTCGTGAGTCTGGCCGGTGCGTTTGAAGGGTTCCTGACCAGCGGGCTGGCCACATTCGGACCCAAGTTTGTGGAGATGCAGTTCAGCCAGACCTCGGGGTGGGCCGCCATGCTTTGCGGTAAGATCAAAAGTAACATTTCTTGATCCAAAAGCTGAACTTTTTTTAGTCCCCAGAAATCTCATGATCATGGACTTGACAGGTAGCGTGCGTAGTCCAGTGCTTAGCGATCTTGCCTCTGGAACTAGAAGTCCCGGGTTCGATCCCGGCTGTGTCGCTCACCTGACATGCACGCTACCGGAAAGGGTCGTAGTCCTTAGGACGGGACGTCAAGCCGTGGTCCGCTGTTCATTGTGCTTGTCGAAATTTCCCCGGAACAATGAACCTGTAAATACTGTAGCGTCTGTCTTCTCTGCCACGACCAGTGGAAGATTAGCTCATCTGTTCATTGAGTTCATTTGAGCTAAACTTGTTCGAGATCACTTTCCCTTTTCCTTTTTCCGGCAGGGTTTGTGGTTGTCCCCGGGGCCGCTGGAGGGAACATTCTGGGCGGAGTCATCATGAAGTTCTTCAAGTTAAAGTGCAGAGGAATGCTGCGGCTGTGCATCATCCTGGGCGGCGTCTGCTTGGCTCTGTACCTGGTGTTCCTCGTGCAATGTCCAAACATCCCGTTTGCCGGAGTCACGCAGCGGTACACCAACGGGTATGGCAAATACAAATACATAGCTGTCTTTCATTTTTGACACAACGTCTTTAGTCTTGATATCGTGTGGCGCAATCGTGTGGCGTCAAGGGATTCGAACCCGGGACCGCTTGGTTCTGGGCCGAACACCCTGCCGTTACGCCACACGACCCCATACATTTTTAACTTTTATTTAACCTTGAAAGTATACAACGATACACTCATTCGGCCGAGGCCGTTTTTCAAGAGTTTAAAAGAGGAGGTCAGGGGTCCTTTTAACATACTATCGGAAAATAGAATATAAATTGTTTTACAAAAATAAAGTTACCATCAGTATTCCATAATCATATTCAGCTATTCAGCATATAAAGCTGAAACATTCTTGTTTCCCATCACCCCAGCTCAATGGACCCGGTCGTGTCTGGTCTCAACCTCAGCAGCCAGTGCAATACCGACTGCTACTGCCAGGAGGAGTTCTACACACCAACCTGCGGGGCGGACGGCATGCAGTACTTCTCTCCCTGCCACGCCGGCTGCACTGTCCTGACAGAAACGGACGGGACAAAGGTAGGTCTTTTTTGGCAATACTTCAGGGACGTGTGTGTGTGTGTGTGTGTGTGTGTGTGTGTGTGTGTGTGTGTCTGTATGTGTGTGCGTCCGATGTTTAGATGCACATGTACAATTTGTAGGACAGGAAATGACGTTCTTTCTCTCTCTCCCTCTCTCTCTCTCTCTCTGTGTGTGCAGTGTTTGTATGTTTGTGTGTGTGTGTGTGTGTGTGTGTGTATGTCTCTCTGTATGCGCGTGTATCCGATGTTTAGATGCACATGTTCGATTTGTTAGTGTGTATGTGTGCGCGACCCTCTCCCTCTGTGTGTTCGTGCTTTCCTGTGATGTACAATACTAGTAAACACAATGCATACATCCTCAGACTCAGAGACTATCCTTTGTGGAACTGGAAGGATCGCAAAGCCTTGTATGGTTAAGGGGCAAAGTCTGCCATCCCACGTATATTGAGGAAAGACAGACACTTATGAATGTTATCACCCGCAATGCAAATATAACCTTGCCATCTAAGACAAGCTCAGAAACTTTTAATTTACTTATGTCATGTCCTTGTACATAGGCCAATATATATCTACCTCTTTTCTAAAAAGAAATAGAATCATCTCTGACGCAAACAATTGATGTAAACTTAGTTCCCTGTGTATCATGCAATACATGTTCCATATATATACTGTATTACTCTTATTGGATACCGTAGTGTTTTATAGTCTTAAACTTTGAAGAATTCATTAGCATTGTTAATAAGCAAGACATAATTATATGTCTTGCTATTTTGTTCTACCTAAGAACTTGCCATACAATGTACCTGTTACATTTGTTGTGCAATAAAGTTTGATTGATTAATCTCTGATTGTTTTCTTCCTACTGTTTCCAGCGTTACGACAACTGCACGTGCATCTGGTACGACTCCGTGTCCAGCCTGGCGGAGACCCTGGAGGGGAAGTGCGACTCGACCTGCGGCACGATGCCGCTGTTCCTGGCCGTGTTCTTCGTCATCATGCTGCTGACGTTCGCCAACAACCCGCTGGCCACGGGGGCCACGCTCAGGTACGTACGGGGATCTTAGCCGTGTTTGCGTTGTCATTGTAGTCGCTTATACCCACGACAGGTACCCTAAGGTAGCGTGCGTAGTCCAGTGGTTCGCGATCTTGCCTCTGGAACTAGAAGTCCCGGGTTCGATCCCGGTGTCACAGGGATCTCGCACCCCCCGTGAATTTGCACCCCCCGGTGCGAAATCCCTAGCGATTTCGCACCCCTCTAGTGATCTCGCACCCCCAAGGTGTAGTATGTGTTCTGTTACGGCATTCATAATTCCCAGTGGCTATCTTTTTAACAAATTGATTGGTAACTATAACTGACATTTCAAATGCTCTGTTGACTGAAGTGGTAACGAAGTGGGTTGTGCAATGACTATCTGGGAGTCATGGTTCATGTGTTTAAATCCTGGTGGCGACATTTTTATCCCATAGTTTTTAACATTAAATAACTAATAATTCTTACTCAGAAATGTCATAAGATTTCGATTAAGGCTTCGATAATTTTTTTCTAACCCTATTTAAACCCGTCATCCATTCAATATGTGATATAATTTTGTATGATAAAATGTTATTCAAGTCTCTAAAATAATTTGAAAAATCAATTATGAACATTGAAGTAAAACTATGAACTAATCGTACATTCCTCATGGCACAAAGGAAGAATATTACAACGAATCATCGTGCACAGAGAGTCACCATCATCGCGCTGTGCTGAAATACTAGTAGCGTTACATTAGTCCAGGGCATGGGTTCCCGGCCGGAGTCTTAGATGTTTGTTCTGTCAGACACAGCAACTTGTAATACTCTCGATTACCACGTTAAACTATGGCTTTATTATATCAAAATGCAGTTTTGAATATAATTGCTGCACAGACAGAGCACCTTTCGAAATATTTGGGGGTTCAAAATCCCTAGGGGGGTTCGAGGAGGGGGTGCGAGATCCCTAGCTGGGGGGTGCAAGATCGCTAGGGATTTCGCACCGGGGGGTGCGAGATCCCTAGTGATTTCGCACCGGGGGGTTCAAAATTAGGGGGGTGCGAAATCCCTGTGACACCTGTCGTGTCGCTCAACCGACATGCACGCTACCGGAAAGGGTTGCAGTCCTTAGGACTGGACGTTAAGCCGTGGTCCACTGTTCATCGTTCCTGTCGAAAAGAGCTAGGGGAATTTCCCCGGTACAATGAACCTGTAAATACTGTCGTCAAAGACTTGATGTAACTCAAAATTTGAAAAAAAAGGATGTTTGATTCAAAACCAGCAAAAAACAAAAAACAAAAAAAAATACTGTACATAGCGTCTATCTTCTCTGTCACGACCAGTGGAAGATTAGCTCATCTGTTCATTGAGTTCATTTGAGCTAAACTGGTTCGAGATCACTTTCCTTTTCCCTATTCCACTCGCGCGGCGACCTCTCCTCGCTCTCTCTGCGACTTGGACTTAACCAGAGCGCTCAACGAATTCCGTAGATATAGAAGATTATGAAATCAAGGGTTATACAAATCCAGTTTAGGTCACAGCGAGGTCGCAGTGAAATGGAATGGGGGGCTTTGGATGTTGGAAAGCTAATCTGGACAGCAAAGCTAATCTACAATTTATCATGTTATTTTGTTGTCACCAATAGTAAATCGATGCAATGTGGTTATTGAACAAAGTTTTGAAAATGAATCTGTCTATAGCAAGAGTTCTTCCTACTATAAATGATTATGATCATGCGTAAGTTTCAACGCTCTGGTTCCGTGGTTAGGAGTACTTTGCGGTCACTCGAGATAAAATCATGGCACTCGCATTTCGGGTCATGT
Organism: Branchiostoma lanceolatum; assembly: GCA_035149815.1. Taxonomy (NCBI): domain Eukaryota; kingdom Metazoa; phylum Chordata; class Leptocardii; order Amphioxiformes; family Branchiostomatidae; genus Branchiostoma; species Branchiostoma lanceolatum. The sequence goes on from CM068884.1 coordinate 12,297,649, forward strand.
CAGCGTCATATAGTTGAGGCCTTTAAGATTCTCATCAAATGACATAATGACAATGAGAAAAATGCACAATTTTGTATCTACTACTAGTAATCCAAATGACGAATATCATCGTGTACTACATCGCGTGCGATAATGAAAACAGCATTCTGCCTGTCTTGTGTGATTGCACCATTTCATCCATTCGCGCTTATTTCAAAAGCGTTTCATAGTAAAGCTCCTGCGTTACTTTAGAATACTTTTCAGTTTTACCTAATGCTAAGGGCCCGTTTACACTTGTGTGCGTTTATCCACGTTCGTATGAGTTGCGTATCAACATTTCTCTTTTGGTTTAGGTAACTTTTGAGGCCGAAGAAGTAGTTTTTTTTGTACTCAGAATGGTGGATCAAAGTAGAAAACAACTTCTTCTCCGCAAACTTTACCTGAAAGAAAACAATGTTAATATGAAACTCATACGGACTTGAATATCTGATTGGTCCCTAACGCTAATACTCCTTCGCAAACCTCTACATCAGCTGCCGCATTTAATTTTTCTGCTTGCCTGCTTGCTGACTTGCCGCTTGTTCCAGACTTTTTTTGATCGACTGTGTGATCCTGTCGCCATGATTACTCTCTCTGCGATGATCGATAATCGACAATAATCGAACAATTGTTCCAATCCAACAGTCGGTAAGTGATCGTTTACATTCGTAGAAGGTTGGGAGAAGGTTGCAGGAATTTACTAAGATCTTTACAGAGAAATCTGCATGTCGTAGGGTCCGGTCAATGACCTAGTGTGTAGAGTGTTCGCCTTGCGTTGCGTTTATGTTGAGTTCGATCCCCGGCCGAGTCATACCAAAAAATTAACAGTAGTACATACTGCTTTCTCTGCTTAGCACGCATCATCAGTCAAAGAGTATGGCAGTTAAACACACACCACTACCAGTAAACTAGCCCCCTTCTGTATTGCTTGCACAAAATTGTGTGGCCCAAGGGCTATTGAAACGGAGATGGGCGATGCCCTATGCACCATCTGGTGCGGGAAGGACTTAAACTTTTTAACTAGGTCCCGGTAAATTAGAACGTTTGTTTCTCAATAAGTTTACAACAGCAAATTGGGGCATTCATGGACAGTCATGAATAGTCGAATTTTCATCGTTGAAAAACCTTACCCAGTCTTTACACGGCCATGTCTTAAACAAAGGTTAAACCACGCATAAACACTGGTGCTGGTGCTACAGTCATGGTTATAAGCATCTCTGTGCTACAATGATACTCAGAAATCTTCTGATCTTCTACTTACCACTTTATCTTTTATGGTACCTTACGTACTGCAGGACTGTTCCCGACAGCCAGAGGTCGTTCGCCCTTGGTGTGCAGTGGATCTTCGTCAGGTTGATCGGTGAGTGCTTCTGATATTTACAGGTTTGCGTAGCAAAACCTTTGATGGATCCGTTGGCATATGTGGTGGCCGCCATCTTGCTTTTGTGACGTCACAGGGTCGCCTAACCATTTTATTGGGGTCGCTAGCGTTCTCTCTATTTTTAACAAATCGGCACACAACTATCACACATTCAACACAAATAAAAAGAAAAATTCAATACCAATTCATATCTACAAAAAAAGACCCCGTAATCGCCAAACTAACATAGCAAACCTGAAGTATATCTGGCACAAATACTTAACTCTAGTTTCACTTGTTTGTCTAAACTACAGGGACCATTCCTGGACCGATCCTCTTCGGAAGGTTCATAGACGACACCTGCCTTGTGTGGCAGGAAAAGTGCGATGGGCGCGGGTCGTGCTGGTTCTACGACAACGCATTGATGGCTCGCTCTCTCCTGTACCTGACGGTCGCCGGGAAGGCACTGGCTTTCATATTATACATATGTGCCGCCCTGTCATACAAACCCCCACCGGAAGGGGAGATGGTTAAATCTACGACTCAGGCCTCATTGCAACGTCTAGACGAGCTCGCCACGGTCACCGTTCCAGATTCGAACGGAATTAGCAACAAGGCAATGGAAAGCACTGAACTCTAGACTGTTAAGGTTTCTTCTGGTATAAAACAGTGTAGAAATCCTTGCATTGCGCACAATTACAAAAGGGTTGAAATGATAATCCAAAAGGCGTTTACAATTGAAAGAAGTATAAAAATGGTCGCCACTTTAGATTGAACTGCCAGTACATCAGATATATTTGCATATAGAAAATGTGCAAAATATTTGAAACCTATAATCTTCTAGAAAGTCTGTATAGCTTTATCATTCACTGTTCATCAAATGTATAAAATGTAATGTTTTACTAAGTAAGAAAAGGAAAAGTACTTACTGTATATATTACGATGTATGAAGTTGTACATTTTTCTTTAAAAACATATATGATAACACTAGCACAATCAACATGAGTATATACAGTGTACAGAGAGTATTATTCAAATTATATTGGCCAATGATAGACCACCTTGTTAGAAAAAGATATTATTATGAGTTTATACCAATGTAATACCAATCAAGTTGTTACAATAAATATCTTTTTCATAATTGCGAATATTGTTAGTTGCAATAATTTGTTCAAATATTCGGTTAACTTCTCAAATAAATGTTATAGATTGTTGTCAATATACTATAATAGTGTGTCATCAAACTAGGTGATGAGAAATGTAGAAATATGATTCATGTCAATTTGTGTCTCATCTGTAATCTACATGTATATGTAATCATAAGAAAATCTTGCTTTAAGTAAAAACGTGGCTGAAAAATTAAAAGTTATGTTCTTACATCATATCTTAGTCGCAACTTGTTTTTGACATCGTCTATGCAAAGCAGATACTATGAGATTCGTTTAGTCATTTGAAATAAAGAGTTAGATATATTCTCCATGTCTTTTGTGTCGTTTTGACTCTTCCCACAGGTAAAGACGTACGGCCGGCCGGGTACAGGCAAATAATGGACTGAGAAGATCAAGAACAAAATAGAGAGGACTATGTTTTTATCACTCGTCTGCATTTACCTGAAGCATAAAACAATTCCCCGTGCCCCCCCCCCCCCCATCAAAACGGCTTCCCCAATCCAGCATGTGCGTTTTATCCTCCTGCAACCCTCCTTACAGCGAATCTATTACAGGTTTGCGTAGCAAAACCTTTGTTGGATCCGTTGGCATGTGTGGTGGCCGCCATCTTGAATTGTTACGTCACAGGGTCGCCATACCATTTTTGGGAGGGGTACTTTTTTTGGTCGCTAGCGTTCTCTCTATTTCTTACAAATCGGCACACACATTTAACTCAAATAAAAAGAAAAAATCAATACCAATTCATATCCATAAAAAGACCCCGTAATCGCTTAACTAACATAGCAAACCTGAAGTATATGTAGCACAAATACTTAACTCTAGTTTCATAGTCGTTTCTTGTATTGTATTTCAGGGTGGTTCCTGATAACCAGCGGTCGTTCGCTCTTGGGGTGCAAAACATCGTAGGAAGACTCGTAGGTAAGAACATTCAGTCACTGCATGCATACGTCATTGTGCGACATCCTAGCAAATGTCATTTCACTATTCAGCTCGGTATCGATGGTTTCAGTCAATGCCTGTTGAGTATATGTATGGACACACACACACATACACACACACACAGTCACACACACTCACACACACACAGTGAGTGATTTTGAGTGTGGCTGTGAGTGTGACACTCACCGTGGCACACACACTCAAACACACACACACACACACACACACATACATGCACGGGGAGAGTGAGGGAGAGTGAAAGAAAGACAAAAACACACATATACACAGACATATAGACGCACAGAGAGAGAGAGAGACAGAAAGAGAGAGAGAGAGAGAGAGAGTGAAAGAGGGACAGACACACACATACATACACACGCAAGGAAATGATGAACTAGACTAACATTTCGGTAACGTCATCATTTTTTTATATTTCTTTTATGAAACCCTCAGGAGTAATCCCTGGACCCATAATCACCGGAGCCATCCTGGACAGTGCCTGTATGCTGTGGGGAGAGTCCTGCGGACAGACGGGCGCGTGTCTTGTGTACGATAACCAACACATGGGGTACGGCTTCCTCGCCTTGATGTTATCCGCGAAGGCGTTGGCAACCATCCTGTATGTGATAGCGTACCTGTCCTACAAGCCGCCGCCTTCTGTGGGCATGGTGAAGACCATGACACAGACCACACTCACACGGATGGACTCAACCGCAGAGATCGCTGTCATTAGCACATAAGCCGCTAGGGGACACATCAGTACCACGAAGGCGTTGGTATTCATCCTGTATGTGATAGCGTACCTGTCCTACAAGCCATCGCCTTCTGTAGGCATGGTGAAGACGATGACACAGACAACACTCACACGGATGGACTCATCTGCAGAGATCGCTGTCATTAGCACATAAACCGCTAGGGGGCACCTCTATACCTGTACAACGTGCGCTTAAGGTGGGGTACAGGCATGCGGCAGAACATTTTCAACAAAAATATTTAGACAAAATAACCATCTGATTTGTTAGATGTATAGGTCTATTTTCATTATCTGGCATCATTTTCCTACATAGGTTATCAGTTTACCGCAAACTTCAAGGGCAAAGTTGCAGTTTCCAACGTCCTGGCTGGGTGCCGATACCTTTTGGAACAGCCTGACCAATCAGGGGCCTCCATTTTGGCTATTCCCTCCCACCCTCTGGAAAGCTGGATTCTCTGGCCTGGCTGTAAACACTGCTCTGACTGTCAGATAGTGTGTTTGCAGAGGTTATTGACCCGTATGTCACTGTTGGTGCTTGCGTGATTGGGAAAAAAGCAAATAATGGCGATTTGGGGTCATTTTACGATTACTAAATGCCAATTTTATTAATACTACCTCTACAGCATGATTTTAAAAGCAAAAGTTTGACAAAACTGTATATGATAGGGCAGAAAGAGAAATGCTGTTCTGAGGTTTACCACCTGAACTTGCCTCTCACGGGTGGCATAAGTATTTTGATACTTTGATAATGTGTGAAGGCCCACAGAAGGAGGTTATCATTAAATTATTGAAAAAAATTCACCAAAAATTTATTCAAAAAGATATCAAAAAAGGAGCCCGTGTATTGACCAGTGGCATTATTATGCATCTGTCCCTAAAATATTAGCTTTGTACATTGGATCGTTAGCGAGGAAAAACCACTTTTGTAAAAAGGGGCGTGGCCCTGTAATTGTTGATGACGTCATCATGACGTCATAAAAATTTGCATAAATTATTGTCTTGCACAGAGGTACTTGGAGAAAAAAATCAAGAGCCACAAGTAACACTATATAGTATTTTCAAGACACCCCAGAAGTGCTGCCGCCTGCCTGTACCCCACCTTAACTATGCAAAAATGTTTGTAGTCGTTGCCGCTTGAGATTTGTTATTACGTAGATATAAAACATGTGACAGGCGTCATTCTATAAGAAATGTCACTTGACTTGACTTGAAAGGGAATGGCCACCTCAGTGGTAACTGTACTGTCACCAATGGATGATATTTTCCCTTTATTCTACTTCAGAATGGAAACGGTTTTATACTGGTTTTAATAACTTTTATATGCAAGTATAGCAGGAGCTGATTTACATTGTGTCTTCTGCGAAGATACATACATAAAGTATATAGTATACGTTTATATATATGTATAGGCTTACCATATCTGATACCTTGTATTGTGCTATTTATACGATTAATTTTGAGTGTTTGGTTACTTTACGTATAAGTATTGTATTCCTTTATATCTTTATCTATTTTTAGTTCAGCCTTGGTTGGTTAACAATTAAGCAAGGCCAGTATAAGATATATTCTATCTCATTACCGTACATTTTTATATTCAGACCATGCCTTCATAAGAGACGGAATTCTTTAGATACATAGTTTTCAGAAAACAAAATCGGGAAAGTACGCAGCTTATGTTTATTTTTGGTGACGCCTCAGGAGCGAAGGCATTTTAAAGACTTATCCAATAATTTTTTCTTGCTTGGTCACATCATATTCACCTTGAAGCTCAGCCATTAGGTACCTTAGTCAGAGTAATGAGGCAAATGGTCTATTCCGAGTGATTTCTATCAAAGCTTGTTATGTGATCGTTTATTTCAACACATTAAAATAGCACTAAAACCAGTTTTGACACTTGTTTAACTTTACTGTGAATCTAAGGAAGAATATTATATAATGCTTTGCTGAAGTGTATGAACTTTTAGGTGAACAGGTTTTATGGAGAACGTCGTTGACGGGTTTCGATGGTTTTGGTACGTGAGTGTGAAGCGATTAGCTCCCCTAGCGATTTTGTTGTGAAAATCATACATCGTAGGTTTCCCTTTGAGTCATATAGAGGTGTCTGCATTGTGGGCCTTATGGCTAAGGTACCTCCCCTGTCATACTGGTAATCGCCGCTAGTACAGTGATCATTGGTTTCACCTGTGACTTTGAAAGCAACCCTATACTAGCTACAGCAGTTAATTAACCCACAGGTAACGTCATTCTGTAGCTAAATCAATTCTAGCGCTGCCAATCACAATCTAACCTCGATCCGTACCCTTCAACACTCACATTAGGCTCCGCCCACTGACGAACACTATGCGTCGACCTCCCAAGGTTAACCCATAATACTCTCACACTTTACTGACTTATCCGCGACCCCGTAACAAATGACTATGTGGTGGAACAGGTTTTCTGTGGCTGTTTTTGTCTATTCAAATAGTTAAAAGGCTCGGTTGGGCGATCCGCATGTGTCTTTTGTCTTAACGTTTCAACTGAAGACTTGAAAGACTTGACAATCTTAGAGAAGACTACTCGACTCAAAGTAAGATGTTTATACATGTTTCTTCACTATGTCTAACTGCTTTGTAGCATTTTACTGAAGAAAACATGGTCTCTGATTGTTTACGTCATTTTTGAGGCCTTGTCTATGACCCAAGATCTCCACTGTTAGCAACCCTTTCTTAGAAAGTTCAATATTGGAAATTCTTTATCTATTTTGAGGATTATTGTGGATTTGGATCAAAGAGAGAACAGAAAAGACGATGGAATGGCGATGGTACGTACAGACAGACCCAAGTGACCTTAAGGTGTCGTGTTCAGTGACCTGTATCCTAGGTCGTGCTAACTCTAAACGGTTAGAAAATCAAGGATATTATCCTTGGAATCATCTGTACAACAAAAAAACGCAGTCTATTCAAAGACTGAGTCAAGACCAGGTCGGTTTTGCTAGGAGCTAACGATAACAGTCAACTGCTTACAGTAGTCGAGCTCTAGCCCTGGAGGTGTATGTCTAGATTCAAAACTATCCCGAGGCAAAATATTTTAACAGTCGGTGCGAAGACTAAATTAGAACTGAAGACTTAGCCAACCAGAAAAAGCCCCTTTGGCTGGAACCTTCGCTCGCCCTATTTCGGACAGTTTCTCTCCATTTTATTTTGCATCATCGGGAGTTGTACTTTTGCGGTGACCGTCACTTTTCATAGCAACGATGCCGTCTAATTTAGCCCTTCATAATAAGGTTTAAACGAGGACAGTGGTTACCGGCCCCACCCTGTTCTTTGTTATGTGTCCCTGTCAACACAAGGTTAACCTGTGCGTGTCCTTGGACCACTGTGTCTAAATACATTCATTCATTAACCTTCTCGCTGCTGCCTTACCCCATAACCAATAGAGAATTGGAAGCCAAACGGCCACTTCTGTGTGGTAAAGGTTAAAGGTACCCAGAGCATTTTATGAGGCTTGAAACTTGAATTAGAAAAACTCCAATTTCTAGTCATTCCTACACATAGTAAGTTTCAATAACACTATACCATTACATATCGCCATTAAAGGAGCAAATATACGATGTCGTTGTGTGGTGAAAACTGATAGAAAATCCGAGCCCTAATAGACTGATCCTGACTGTCCACCACAATTAGTTGTTCGACCAATAAGAGAGTGACTGCATGTCCGTCAAATATTTGCATTTTTATGTTTTGATTTTGCATTTCTACGTTTCGACGGAGGTGGGATGGGCTATGGGATCGGTCTATTTACACGAAGCGTGCGAAACTAAAAGATCACCATGTAGCTTGGTTTTGCACCGCTTTTGAGCACTTTGATAAGAAATCCGTACGAGAATATGGTAAACAGTGGCATTAAATGTCCAATTTCATGAAGATTACAGCAACTGGAATATTTCCAGTTTTCGAGCCTCCTAAAATGCTCTTGGTGTCTTGATGTCGAGACAAGACAATGGCATGTTTTTCAGGCCAGGTGTAACGATGGCCATGATTTGATAGATCGTCTGATATCGCTCCAGGCGTTCCACAAATACACGACACGTTTCTTCACACGATGCTGACCGAACGGCATGTAACAAGCCGGAATATTACAATAACAAAGCTTCAGAAGGCTTTCCTTAGTTGACCATATTTTCAGACAATTCGTTAGTTTTTACTCGTGTCGTCACTTGAATAGAAATGCCTCGGACAGAGGATAGGGTTCGTTAGCAAAGCTTCAGAATGTTTTCCTTAGTTTACTATATTTTCTGACAATTCGTTAGTTTTTACTGGCTGTTCTTTTTACGTTGTCACCTGAGTAGAATGACTCAGACAGAGAGTAGGGTGCAGCGAGACAGCGAGGTGAACTTGACAGACGACACACGGGATCTGAGGTGCGGATGGGGGAACATCAAGCCTGGATGTGTTCAGGTGAGAGTAATGAACATGTACAGGTAGTAATTATTACACCCGAGTGGCGTCTGTCTGTCCGTCTCTTTCTCTGTATAGTATGTAACGCACGTATGCGTATGTATGTGTGTGTGTATGTATGTGTGTATGTGTGTGTGTGTGTGTGTGTGTGTGTGTATGTGTGTGTGTGTTTGTATGTGCGTGTGTGTGTGTGTGTGTGTGTCTTTCCGCAGTGCAGTTTCCGCATAATCTGCCAGAGGGCGATTTCCGTATGAGGGGTGAACTCTAGATCTGCTTTCTCGTGGTCATTTACGGTAATATTTGATCAAACATATAATGGTGACGTGCAATTAATGTGGTTATCGCATTGTCAAAAATGCAAATTCTCTTCTAAAATGAATTATTTCCATATGGGGTTCTGACTTTTTGGAATACACCTTATTCACTGCTGTGAATGGATTGTGATTGTACATTATATATACAAATAAATAGTCATTGTCTATGAGAGGAATATCATCTTCAATTGTATACAAGATAAGTTTCCTAGTTTTCGTTATTAAGATAGCTTAGAAAAATTTGTATTCCTTATGAAACTAGACAAGCTATATCTCATAAACTCTGTATGCTCATATATCTACAACTGTCTTAAGAAGCGAGAAGAAATTGAACATGTACATAGCGGTATTAATTAGTATTTAGATGTAGTTAGATATCACATTTTTGTTATCACTGTAACTATATTTCTACTTGTCATCATGACCTGTACTTAGCTCATCAGAGCATAAACGTGCACAAAGGTCTTTCATTCATTGTTCTTTCATCTCCAGGTGTGTAACAACGCCAAGGGGGCGCTGGTGTTTATCTGCCTGTACGGCTTCGTGCAGAGCATGTTAGTCAACGGTTTTGTCAACGCCAGCATCACCTCAATAGAGAAGCGTTTCCAGCTGTCTAGTTACAACGCCGGGATCATGGCGGCGTGCTACGACATCGCCTACGTGCTCCTGGCCCTGGTGGTGACTTACCACGCAGGACAGGGCAACAGTAAGCCCAAGTGGCTGGCCCTCGGTACCTTCGCCCTCGGGACAGGCGCCATGTTGTTCTCGGTCCCGCACTTCGCCTCTGGGCCGTACGTGTACGGGTCGGGGACCTCGGACACGTGTGACGTCACCAGGAATGCCACCTCCACCTCGGAATGTACCACTGAAGGAAGTACCCTGCCGTACTTTCTGGGCGTCTTTATCTTAGGTGAAAACAACGTCCCTTTGTATAGATGCATGCATAGAAACACAAATACCTCATGGCATCCAATGCGTAGTATGAAAGTTCATATCACCTGTTGCCCTTTGACGTAAGTATTGTTGAATAGAGTCGACCCTAAGGCGTACTTCTTTTTCGAAAGATCTGGAAAAGGTGACACTCCAACTACCCCAGTGCAAGGCCGTAGGGGGCCACTCATCAAAGCACTGAACTAATTCTTACTGTAGCAGCATCTCTTCACCCTAGGTCAGAAACATCAATGCTCGAGATAAGTATGACTTTACTGACCCATTAGGAGAAGCAGGGGTTACGAAGGCTGGTCGGGAAATTCCCTACCCAATTTAGGCCGGAATGTTTTGATCCACTCACACCGGGGCATGCCCCTACTCTTTTTCGAAAGATGTGGTGGGTTCTTTTACGTGCTCAAGGTGTGACTCTCCTCAAACACGGGACCTCCATTTAACATACACGCTGTATCTGTCCTTCAGCGCAACTGTTCCACGGCCTTGGTGCCACGCCCCTGTACACAATCGGACCGGCGTATTTGGACGAAAATGTGGACGAAACCAACTCCGGGCTATACATAGGTACGTAACATAGCATCTTTAAAGTGAAAATAGCGGCTTCCTGGTATAGTCAACTATATTTTTGGCGTATCTTACTACTGGATGTCTAACGGTCATCAACGTATGTGTGTTTGTGTTTCTACGATCCCAATATACACAATTGCAAAACAGTAAGGGTAAGGGGGTGAAGTCTGCCATCTCTGATCACCATTCTCTCCATTAGGGATCTTTTTCGCTGCCGCCACCATCGGCCCTGCCGTAGGGTACCTGGTGGGGGGTCAGTTCCTGGACTTATTTGTTGACATCGACATCGGAAACAACGGGTACGTATCATACCCATCCGCGAAACTTCGCGCCATAGTCCAGTATCGTTTGCAAGTGACGTCACAACGACATACTGGTTGGTCAACCCCGAAGTAGTCCTATATACTGCATTTGAAAAATGTGTATAATGACTTGACTATAGTTCCTTTAAAAAAACAAATTCACCAGACAACTTTTAGGTTTAACCATCCAAGATGGCGGATACTACTTGCGTCATAATCACGTGACTGCGAAGATCACACCCTTGTGCATATTTGTTATCATATTTTGTACTCGAGTGTATTATCCATTGTGACATCATCATGAATTGGATTGCAGTTTTCGCAATTCTATTTTCATCTCTCTCCTACCGTTTTCTCTCTGTCTAACATCTACTAACATAATTCCACCATGGTACATAATTCCGCCACCCTGAAAAGATATGTCCAAACTTATCTCCAACAAAACGTCCCCCAACTTACAATTCACTGTTGTATATCTAAAATGTGCATACAAATGTTGCTGCACTAGAGATCTCTCAAACCCACTGTTTTTCAAAGTGTCGGATTTATGTAACCCTGCGGATTAATGTTAATGGAGGTTATGTCTGCGTGTACGTCTGCGCAGGTCCGAGCTGTCCCAGGGCGACCTGAGGTGGGTGGGCGCCTGGTGGATCCCCTTCGTCATCTCCGCAGTCTTGGGCTGGGTTCTCGCTTTCCCGCTGCTGGGATACGCCAAAGAATTTCCCGGTAAGTACGGCGAAACAGTACTTCCCTTACAGCACACTTTGCTAGTAAAGGCTCGGTAACATTCCCATGCGTTTTGTTTTTGTCGTAGCATTTTCAGCAAGACTATGACAGAACCGACCGTCAAGAAGGGTCTACGACAACATTTTCCGCGTAGGACAGCTGTCTTTCGTACGACACACCAACGACTGTCCCACGAATGTCTCCAAGTTGCTGTCGTAAACAGTTTGATCAACGTAATACATTTTCACCATTTCTTTGTTTGTTTAGGCACAGCAGCGATCAGAGAGAAAAAGATATCTCAAGCTCACAAAAGAGGCGGAGAGGAGATCGCCTCCCATCCGGACTTCGGTGCGTCGAATTTTCTTTATTGCTCACTCACCGAAAATTCTCGTATAACTTGTTTAATTGTAGTTCATTAATTACGCGAATAAGGTTTTATTAATCAACATTGTGTCCATTGACAGATAGACCAAAAGCTATTGAACCCCATTGATCCCATGATTGTTATGTCTGATTAAGGACTAGTTCTACCACCTCTGAACTCCCTACCACTCCTGCATGTCTCCGGTCATCTCCCCACTTGCTTTCTGCCGCTCTACTGATAGTGTATTCAAATCACCACGGACACACGCCAACATAACAAACAGACACACCGAAAACAAAACTCCGTAGGCGGAGTGAAATACAGTAGAATCCGCTTATTTGCATAACTGATTTGTCAGAGTATTTTATGCAATAATAAGGAGTAGTCCATTAACCCTAGGGGACAAAATGAGCAGCACTGAGGGGGGAGGGGGTTGTTGTGGTTACTAGGATGGCACCTGAAGGAAACACACACACTTTGTGTCAAATTCACTCACTCCCAGGTTATACAAAATGTAACATATTGAATTCATAAGCATATCATCAGTTTATATACAGATGTTGAGTGCAAAGGATGGCAAATTAAGCAAAAAATTGGCAATTCTATTCTTCTGTATCCTATCACAGCAAATGACAATGGAGTTGCTAGAGCTTTTTCAAAACACAAAGGACAACAACAGTTCATATGGATTGTCTTACCATAGAAACTATCCATACTCGATTTACATTTGCATACAGTCTATAAGTCTAGTTAGTGACTTTGACATGTTCAACCGGTTTTTCCTATTGCCATTGGCATTATTTTATGCAAATAGCAGGAGTATGCAAAAATGGCTAATGCAATTATACCATTTTATTTATAATGGAGTGAATGGGAAATGGTTTGCGTTTTCAGAATTATATGCATATCCCCGAAATATGCTATTAACCACAATGCAAATAGCTGGATTCTACTGTATCTATTTTGTCAGGTGAAACTTTACCTAATATAGTATGTACAGTCACACCTTCTCATCATGTGTTACAATCCGCCCCTTGTTGTACATATACAGGGAAGAGTTGGAAAGATTTTCCGTCAGCGGTGAAACTTCTCCTCTGTAACCCGACCTTCATGCTCCTGTGTCTGTCCGGAGCCACAGAGTCGTTTTTGGTCGCCGCGTTCTCTACCTTCGGACCGAAGTACGTCGAGAACCAGTACAACCAGTCGCCTGGACTGGCGTCCATATTGTCAGGTACGGTAGGTCGTACCATTCCGTTGTATTTCGTTCCATTTCGCACTTTCTGTACATCATCAGGTTGGTAAGAGATTTGAAGCTACATTTACGTCATAACCAATGTTTTGTATCTACCAACTAGTTAGTGTACATATTGTCAGGTACAGCAGATCGTTCCATTTCGTTCTATTTCGTTTCATTTCGTTCTATTTCGTTACATTTCGCACTTTCTGTACACCAGTTGATAGTATCATCAGGTTGGTGAGAGATTTGAAGCTACATTTACGTCATAACTAACGTTTTGTATCTGCCAACTAGTTAGTGTCCATATTGTCAGGTACAGTGTCAGTAGATCGTTCCATTTCGTTCTATTTCGTTTCATTTCGTTACATTTCGTTCCATTTCATACTTTCCGTACACCAGTTGATAGTATCATCAGGTTGGTGAGAGATTTGAAGCTACATTTACGTCATAACCAATGTTTTGTATCTACCAACTAGTTAGTGTACATATTGTCAGGTACAGCAGATCGTTCCATTTCGTTCTATTTCGTTTCATTTCGTTACATTTCGTTACATTTCGTTACTTTAACAGGTGCTGCCATCGTCCCCGGTGCGGCCCTGGGGTCTCTGATCGGCGGGGTTCTAATGAAGAAGTTGAAGCTAACCTGCCGAGGGATGCTGAAACTGTGCGTGGTGTTCTCCGTCTGCGCCATGGCATGTCTACTGGTCTTCCTTCTGCGCTGCCCAAACGTGCCGTTCTCAGGAGTCACGCAGGCCTACGGAAACAGGTGCGTATGGGGCTGACCTTTATAGTCCCTACTTAAAGCTGCACTATGTAACATTTTGGCGCAAAAATTGAAAATATTCTTGTGAACAAATCCTAATACAAATGACATGGACAACGACTTTTCAGCATATTTCCATCATTAATTCGTCTATTTCTGGCATGTATGGTGTTTTTAACTGTACAAAAACAAGCTGCAAAAGTCTGTGACACCACCTCAACCTACAGCCTAATGTTTGTAAACAACAATTTCCTGCACACTGGCAGGACCCCTGGGTAGGCTAATTACTTAGCGACACTTCAGTGGATCTAGATAACAGCTGATGTTATGAAGATCATCTTCTTCAAAAACACTCATATCTTTTTGAATGAGGATAAAATATGTTAGCCAAGTTTGTAGGGAACTGATAAAGCGGATCTTCCCTGTTCAAAACTGCTAGAACTCTGATAAGGACGTTTGGCAGAAACTGTGGTTAACTGTAATCAGGCACCCCACTGGGCAGATGGGGTGATAAGCCTGTGTGGCCACACTGCCCCAACTGCCAACTGGCTTTGAAAGTTTAGTTTTTAAACTGGTTTATATGGTGCAATGATGTTGAAACATTCCTTCCTGAATACTGGTATGTCATTCTACAATGTTTATTCAACATACTATGTAAAGGAATAGTAGAAAAATTGACTTTCTGTATTGACCAAATCTTACATAGTGCAGCTTTAAAATCTTTAAAACATTTCTTTTCCTTGAAATTTTTTGCCAAATCTGGAGACTTTTTTGGTTAGAAGGAACAGGTAGGGTCTTAGCTTTCCCATTTTGGTTGAAATTTGTTTAGTTTGCCATTTTAGTTGGCGTAAGGATAGATGTGAGTTGTTGGGTCATGCGGAGGGATACATCAGAAATCTGGGGTCAAAGGTAGGGTTTCCTTGAAACTGGCAGCTTTCCTCGGAGTTTGAGCTATACAACCCTCTTTCTTTGCATGGTTATCAAGTCAACCCTTGTGACTTTCCTGTGTAGAAGAATTTTTAAGATTGAAGTTTGGGTTAGTACTTTTATGAAGCCTTGTTTCAGTGTATCTTAACATGCTTTCCTATGGGTAGCCATAACTTTGAGGTCAGCCCTATAGATAACAGCGCGTTTTACCGCGTGTTAAGGGCGCCACCAAGCGAATTATTTAGGAACGACACCACGATATGATATTGCCAATACGATTTTGTATGGGATATCTAAGAGCGACCCCTAGCAGCTAATGAAACAAATGCTACTGATTGACCGAAACGTGTTTGTGTGTGTGTGTCTATCTATCTCTGTCAATTATCTTGTCTTGTGTCCAGCCCAACCACAGAACAATGGACAGCGTCAAACCTGACAGACAGTTGCAATGCAAACTGCAACTGCCAGGGGGAGTTCCTAAAGCTGACATGTGGAGCAGACAGCCTGCAGTACTTCTCGCCTTGCCACGCGGGATGTTCCGGCGAACTGACAACAGATGGGATGATGGTAACCATGGAAACATAGCTTATGTTACATTCTTTACTTTCCTCTGAGTAGCGAAAGGTCATTTTCATAATCTATGATTCTGTGTTTGAAAGTCGATGCGACCAGTACGAGTGGTTTTCCCAAGTTGGGTGGTTTTTAATGGCTCCTTTATCAAAAAAACTATCCGGAAATAACAAATGGAAAGAAATTACATGTACCAGTAAGGATAGCAAAGAGATAGAAGAACTGGGCTACTAGCTTTGTGCTTGCTTGTAACATCAAGACTTCGTGCACTGCACGAAATGGCCTTGGATCCTGACGTATCCTGATGTACTCAAGGTACCACGAACACAACTTGTGTAAGTACGTACTTAAATATGCAAGTGGTACCTTGAGTCCCAATATTAGGATGCGCATTAGCCTGCCGAGAAATATACGGCCCCGGATCCGTTCGGATTCTTCCGGATTCTTCTTAGGTTTCGGATCACGTCAGGATACGTGAGGATACGTCAGGATACGTCAGGATACGTCAGGATCCAAGGACATTTCGTGCACTGGTGCCCCGAAGATAACAGTGTATCATCTTGCCCCCTCCCTATTACAATGCCATTTACATGTATTTGTTTTTATGATGTTTGAACTGTATTTCAGCAATACACAAACTGCACGTGTATCACGAGCAACACCACAGCGAGTCCAGTGGAGGCTTCCATGGGAAACTGTCCGTCTAGTTGTCAAACCCTGCCGGTCTTTCTCTTCATCTTCTTCCTGATAATGGTCTTCACTTTTGGAAACACCACACCGGCGACTGGAGCTATACTGCGGTTGGTTTTACTTAATTTAACCTAACTTAACTCAACTTAACTCAACTCAACTGTCAAAGTGTTTAGCATTGTATTATGATATGCATGTAAGATAACTCAACTCAACTCTCCTCTGCCCTGCTCTGCTCTGCTCTGCTCTGCTCTACTCTACTCTACTCTACTCTACTCTACTCTACTCTACTCTACTCTACTCTACTCTACTCTACTCTACCCTACCCTACCCTACCCTACCCTACCCTACCCTACCCTACCCTACCCTACCCTACCCTACCCTACCCTACCCTACCCTACCCTACCCTACCCTACCCTAACCCTACCCTACCCTAACCCTACCCTCCCCTTCCCTACCCTACCCTACCCTACCCTACTCTACTCTACTCTACTCTACTCTACTCTACTCTATTCTACTCTACTCTATGCTATTCTATTCTTTGTGGTCTCATTTCATGTTATTAAAATTGTCCTTTCCCATTCAGGTATTGAGTCAGGTTTCGTAGCTATATTTCTACCTAATAAGATTAATGAAATGAAGGGTATCTCACAAATGCAGATGGATGCTTCGTATATTTACTGACAAGCTAATGATGTAAAAATTAATTTCCTAGATGTGTTCCTGACAGTCAGAGAGCGTTCGCTTTGGGCTTGGAAAATGTGCTGTCCAGGCTCTTGGGTGAGTAATACTTATATCACGCGTCCTTTATACTAACGTTATAGCATCGTGCGCATGAATTTTTATCCAAAGTTAATCTAAGTTTGCAGGGGCCTCGGGGGGGGGGGAGGGTCTGAGTCACTTGAATCTCACGACCCACGCCCACAGAGACTCATCAGTACTATGACAAAAGATACAAAACCCGAAAGTTATGCTGCAGTACCAAGGACAGACGCCAGGAGGCCCAAAATCGACATTGATCTTCGTCTTCCCAATACCTACCCACATACCAAATATCATGACAATCCGTCCAGAGGTCCTTAAATCATGCTGACCACAGATATCCAAAAACACAAACAAACACACAGACAAAACACACACAGACGGACAAAAACAATACCTCCATTTTTCATGGAGGTAACATTAGCTCCTAAAACAACAGGAGCTAATTGATTCATTAGCATACAACCTTGTCTTAACTTACTATTCTATTGAACCATCTAATCTGTCTTCACTTCATTAACATATCTACTCAGAGTTTTGGTATAAAACCTAGTTCTACCAGATCTTTCTTTAGTCACTGACGAAAGATAGCGGATGCTGTCTGAAACGTCTGACTGTTTCAAAATTTTATCCAGTTGCTTTAGTAACTATTTTGGCGTAACTAAAGCTTGTGTTTCTTCCATCTGCTGTGTATTCTGAGCGATCTTGCCTCTGGAACTAGGAGCCCCGGGTTCGATCCCGGCTGTGTCGCTCACCCGACATGCACGCTACGGGAAAGGGTCGCAGTCCTTAGGACGGGAAGTGGTCCACTGTTCATTGTGCTTGTCGAAAAGGGGAATTTCCCCGGTACAATGAACCTGTAGATGCTGTACATAGCGTCTGTCTTCCTGTCACGACCAGTGGAAGATTAGCTCATTGTGTTCATTTGAGCTAAACTGGTTCGAGATCACTTTCCTTTCCTCTCTATAGGGAGCATCCCGGGACCGATTCTGATGGGCTTCGTCATCGATCAAGCGTGCCTCATTCGTCAGGAAAGCTGCGGCGTTGAAGGCTCGTGCTGGATCTACGACAACAGCTCCCTGGCTAGCAACACTCTCTACATAGCGCTGGGCGTGAAGGCAGTGTCCGTCATTTTCTTCGCGCTCGCTTTATTCTCTTACAAACCGATAAAAGATCCAGCTCCAGGGAAACCTAGAGAAAGGAATTTTAACAATGACACGTATGAAGTTACAGAGTTCTAAAACAAATTCGTTGAGTACACGTTAACAAGTATGTGAACTGTACAATCAATAGATCTGAACGCAGTTTGATGACAAGTCGGTTATGCTGGGTCGTTGTTTCTCTCGTTACTTTACCTTTGGGCACTTGTTTAGGAACAATCTACTACCTTCGTGCGATAGGCAATGTCAAAGATAGAGTTTAAGGTGAAAGAAAAGTATTGAATATATGATAATTTCTAAAGTTGATTTAGATATGTTGTATATACAATAAGGCAGATAGTCATAGTCCTAGTCATAATTTGTGTTATTGTACGCTGGTACATGTGTTGTGTGTAGTGTTTTGTTTTTTTGTTTGTTTGTTTGTTTGTAAATATGCTTTAGTGACTTAAGTAAGTGCCGTTAGCTGATAAGTGGCCATAGAAGTACACATGGTGCTTGGATACTTGGGTAACTAGCGATTCATTGCTATGTATATTGAATATTGTAAATTTCAACAGTTATTAAAATCATGGTTATTGGAACCTGTTTCATTCATTACTTCACCACCAATAAGTTGGAGCATTGTTGTTAGCATGCCTGTCTGTCTGTGTGCATCTGTTTGTGTGTATTTCTGTCTGTGTGTACGTGTCTGTTTTTAGAGACGATCTACTATATCCGATAACCCTTGAAGCTATCAAATGCTTCGGTCCCATTTCCAATCCGGGGCTTGTGGGAACGGAATGTATGATATAAAAGACAACAAAAACACAAACATACAAAATATCAAGCATGAGCATAATTTGCGTATATTTCTTGACATACACTTTAATTTTCCGTTCCCCCAAACGGAACGGGCCCCGGTTTGGAAATGTGACCGTAGCATAATGCTTCGGTCCCATGTTCAATCCGGGGCTTGTGGGAACGAAAAATATGACATAGAAGACTACAAAAGACTCAAAACGTAAAATATTATTACTGATTATATATTGTGTATTTTCTTTTCATGCTTTTCTTATTTTTCGTTTTCGCAAACAGCCCGGCCGGGCCCCGGATTGAAAATGGGACCGGAGCTTCAGAGCAGGCACCGTGTATAATTCCAAGACCCTTAATGCTATATCCAAGCCGGGACCCGGCCGGGCTGTTTGCGAAAACGAAAAATAAAAAATGCATATCAAGAAAATACATAATTTGTAGTAAGGAGTAATTTTTCAACGTTTTTTGTCGTTGTCTTTTTTATATCATATATTTCGTTCCCGCAAGCTGCCCGACCGGGCCCCGCTTTGGAAATTTTACCTAAGCATAACTAAGTACCTGTGTTATCCGATTATGTTCATTCGTGTGGGAACACCTTCTGATGTAATTAGTGGCGAGTGAATAGACCCATGCGAGTTGTCAAACTGGTTTCCCGGTACACGCAGAAGCAGCTTGTTAAGCCTAAACATGGTCGATGTGACTACTGTCTCCGAGAGCAAGGATCGTTCTAAGTAACGACAGCACTCTTACAAGGAGGTTGGAAGCGCTGGGAATTCCAAGAACGGGGAAGAACACGGCTGCACTCTGTTTGTGAACTTAGATGAATTTTCCGCTAACCATGCCGGAATACGAGACTCTGGAGGGGAGTCGGTATCGGTAAGTGAACTGTCTCACAAAACGAGTCAATGACATTTTGAAGGCCGGTGACCTGTGTGCTAACTAAACGTGCTTGTACAGCTACATATAATCAAGTTGTTTGTACCATTGGTTGTATGTTTTGTACTGACCAAATTCAATACAGCGTCCTGTGTCTAAACCTAGACTTGTATTGCAAATTCTAAGGTGTTCTATGGACGTTTCATTCCTGAAATAAGCGCGAGAATAATATTCATTATTCAACACAAAGGACAAGGTTGACACATTTGTGTTATAAAGGAAATATCTTAGAGGTGATGCAACGTTTATTTACTATCTCTAAATCTACCATAAACTCTCATATCAAATGAGATGTAGAAAAACTTCCCTGTCTGACAGTGGTCTTAGCTTTAGGCATGTTTTGATTCTGGGAAGGATAATTATACGGATGGCCGCGTTCAGCCGACCCGAAAAGGTCAAACTATTTTGCTCTATTTCATACCGTAGCCAGGGATGGTCTGGATTTTACCTCTTACTATATATGTACAATCATATTGGGACAAGTATGAAGGCAATGATGTATTGTTTGTGGCTTGCCTTGTGTGTCTGTGTGCATGTGTGTGCGTTTGTGTGTGTGTGTTTGTGTGTGTGTGTGTTTGTGTGCATGTGTGTGTGCATTTGAGTACGAGTGTGCGTCCACGTTTTTGTGCGCATAGGTGTGTGTGTGTGTGTTTCTATCTCTCTCTCTGTCTGCCTGTGTCTGTCTGTTTGTTTGTGTGTAGGACCTTTAGATGCACGTGTACGATTTGTAAGACAGGGAATGACGTTACGTTCTGTGTTGCTCAGTCCTAGTAAGACCACAGAAGGGGAGACAGAGTCCCAGCCGGCAGTGGAAGTGGACGCGGCGGAGGCCGGAGACGACTTGCTGTGTGGATGGGGAAGGCTTCGTCCGGCATGGCTACAGGTACAAGTCCTCTTTTATTTTTCATACTCCGTACATAACTTTGTTAAGTAGGTAAGTCATGTGCAAGTGATTCTTTTCACAACCGGGGTTGTAGACTCAGTCACGTTTGGGACCGCACTCTCCCTGCAGTCGCGCCACCATGCGGTAAGAAGTGGCATTACACCCTGATATCGATAAAGGCAGCTGAAAGCTTAGACTTTAATGGGTGTACATGTATTTACCCTAGTATATTGCTTCCTATTTTCAGATCTTTAAAACTTCCAAGGGTGGTACACCCTGATAGAGGAAGTTGAAAGCTCAGACCTTTATGAATGTACACGTATTTGGTTAAGTACTGTGTAAATCACTTTAATATAGCGGCAGGAAAACATAGCGGTTGGGGGAAATGGATTACGTCACGGCACTTAATTTTAACGGTGGGAACAAACATTACTGTCTGAAATATCAGTGATCAAATATTTGCGATAATTAAATTTTAGCTGTTGACTTGTGACCGTTAAATCAGCTGAAATTAAGTTACAATCAAGAATTATGTTATTTCCTATTTTCAGGTATTCAACAATTCCAAGGGCGCTCTGTTCTTCATCTGCCTGTTCGCCTTCATCCAAGGCACGAGTGTGAACGGCCTGGTCAACGTTAGCCTCACTTCCATAGAGAACCGCTTCGACCTGCCCAGCTCCAGCCTCGGTATCATCAAGGGCAGCTATGACGTAGCCTATTCTGTCCTGGCGTTATTCGTGACATATCACGCCAGCACAGGGGGCAGTAAACCAAAATGGTTGTCTCTGGGAGTCTTTGTGTTAGGAATCGGTTCTTTAACGTTCGCGATTCCCCATTTCGTGACGGGAAGATACGTGTACGGAGCAGGGGTCGAGGATACTTGCACTGCGGGGGGTAACACAACCACCACGGACTGCGAAGAGAACACCAACCTGTCAAGCTACTTCTATGTCTTTGTTTTAGGTGAGCACATAGAAATGCTAATACACAATTTTGTTCCGATATTTATCTATTTATTTATTGGTTTGGCTGTTCAGCACGCACAGGCCGGCCTACCTACTATCACAAAGGGCTGATCATGTGTTTGAAATGATAATAAAAAAGCAACGTACAGGAAAAAATATCTCATTATAGAAGAGTTTTGTAACTGAAAGTCCTTTGAAAATAGCCATGGCTTTATCAATAGTACCTCCTATTCTTAAGTATAGTCTTTTGTATTTGAACTCACTCTCAGCACAACTCATACACGGACTCGGGGCGACTCCACTCTACACCATAGGGGTGTCCTATCTGGATGAAAACGTCGACACGGTCAATTCGGGATTGTATATTGGTACGTTCTAAGAAAAATATCTTCACAAAAGAATTGAATGGCGACTCAGATACACCTATATGTAGTATAATTATGAAATCAAAATAAGTACTATCTTTTGAATTTAAGACTTTAATAAAAGAAGGTGTACAATAAGATTTTACTTTAGACGGAATATACACTGTCAAAATACCAATGTGACATGACTTGAATGTTTTTTACTTTGTGCTTTAAACTTTGTGACTTTGACGCCATTTTGTTTTGCAGGTATTTTCTACGCATGCGCATTCTTCGGTCCTGCCACGGGTTACTTCTTCGGTGGGAAACTCTTGGACATTTTTACCGACATCTACAAAGGAAACGACGGGTAAATCTAAATCTCGTTGTGTTTAAGTGCCCTAATGACTAGTATCTCTTAGAATTTTGAATAGTTCAGATTCAGATTCAGTTTTATTCCTCATGACTTTGCATGTGACAATTGTATAGAAATATGCACATGAAGTGCGTTATAATTCACAAAGGGCTCATCATCTGTAAAATTCACTATGTAAACATTGACTATAACATTACGAGTTTAAAATAACATTGCACGATCAGATGAAAATAAGGCGCCGATTCAAGTTCCCCTTATACATAAACAATTTCAACAACTTAACAGTTCGAGCAGTTGAGTTACGTTAGTGGCTCAACGTTTATCCGCAAAACAGTACAGTAAAAGCTATGGTATTAACAGTCAGTGAGGTAGAGCAGTTTAGGAATGTCTCGTGATCTCCGTAGCTATTGCTGACTCTATCAATCTATAGAATAACTGAATGGACAAAATGGTCACAATCTTACCAAGTTTAATGATTTACAAGATATAATGTTTTTCTATTTTGTTGTTCAGCAGGTCCGAGTTGACCCCAGATGACCCCCGGTGGGTCGGTGCGTGGTGGATGGGGTTTGTCGTGTGCGCCGCCCTGTCCTGGGCCGTTAGTTTTCCACTGGCTGGATATCCTAAGGAACTACCTGGTAAATATCCACTACTATAATCTTTAAAGGTGTCTCTATGAAAAAAGAAGCTTGAGAGTATCAATGGCAAAGCGTAAAGAAAAGGCCTTGATTAACACAGTATTAACAGAAATTTGCGTTGTTGTGTGTGTGTGGTGTGTGTGTGTGTGTGTGTGTGTGTGTGTGTGTGTGTGTGTGTGTGTGTGTGTGTGTGTGTGTGTGTGTGTGTGTGTGTGCATAAGAATGTGCACGTGATAATATTGGCGTATTTGTTATAACATGTAACGTTATAATATATTCTGGAAAGAACATTATAAATAGATGTCTTTATTTACGTGATTGGACGCATTGAGCGTATTCTTGTTTTGTTTTTTCAAAGGTGCCGCTGAGATCAACGCCAAGAAGCGGTCTGAAGCCCACCAGAAAGGCGGAGAGGACATAGTGTCGACTCCGGACTTCGGTGAGCTCTTGTAACTAGTACTTGCAACTTCTTACGATTATGGCAATCACTCGTAATATTCATTCAGATCATACAGAAGTACAGATACAGATATTCGAGCATGATGACCGTGTCAGCTCCTTCACCTGAGTGAGGAGGGTTACGTTGACACGGTAGCCTTCGCGTGGATTTGTTTAAAGTGGATGACAGGTTGCGAATCTGACACCCACACACTTTGGGCATCCGTCTTCTCCAGCGACACTTGATAACGCCGACCCGCCTGGCGCTGCTCTCGCTCGCCAGTTGAAGACAACTGCCGGCATGCCTTTCTTACGATAAGCAACGTTAAACCACAAAGCATCTTGTCCAAAGGTAACTAATTTGCACGTCTTTCCAGGAGTAGATCGAAGGCAACACAATCTTAAGTAGTCGATCATGATCACCTTAATTATAAGACAGCGCTGGGATCCAACATCTATCCGTGCGGAATATGTAAATATATATTGCAAGTACGATACTGATGTTATCCTTTTTGTTTCTTGTAGGGAAGACTTGGCGAGATTTTCCGACAGCTCTCCTCCTTCTCCTGCGGAATCCAACCTTCATGTTGATCAACATAGGCGGCGCTTTTGAGGCGTTCCTGTCCGCAACATTCGCAGCCTTCGGACCGAAGTTTGTCCAGATGCAGTTCGGCCAGCCGTCAGGACGGGCCTCAATGCTGTTCGGTAAGACAAAAAGGCTTTCTTCCCCCCTTTCCTTCTCTCCTGTAGACGTTTACACATATTTCTTATATCCGACCCGCGGGAGGGTTGGTACCTCGGGTGATACGGAATACTCCGTGTTGTATTTGGTAGTCGGACGTATTTTATATATGTCATGCCCACCCGGAAAAAAAAACACATTTCAATGCGGAAAGCGCCAAAAGTTAAGAGAGTTTTGTGTCCTCGAACACAAAACTGTAACAACATTGTTTCTAACCTCCGTAATAGTTCTTTCTTTCATCTTTGCGACCCGTCCTGCAGGCTTTGCTATCATCCCCGGCGCGGCGGTGGGGTCGGTTCTGGGCGGTCTCCTGATGCAGAAGTTGAAGCTGAAATGCCCCGGGATGATCAAGCTGGTGATGATAGGGGGCGCTCTTGGCTTCATCCTGGACTTCGCCCTGCTACTGAGCTGTCCCGACATGCCGTTCGCTGGGGTCACGGTAGCTTATCCAAACAAGTTAGTGTACATTCGTGTTATAGTATGGGAGCTTTTTTGTAATCAAAGACTTAAAGTCATGTGTGTTTGCTTGTGTGTAAAAGGTGTCCAGTACCAATGTGTTCACCCATGTGTGGATGGTGTTCAGTACCAGGGACAGGCATGTTCACATGTGAGTGGATAGTGGTCAGCACCAAGGACAGGCATGTTCACATGTGTGTGGATAGTGTTCAGCACCAAGGACAGGTTTGTTTACCTTTGTGTGGATAGTGTTTAGCACCAAGGACAGGCATGTTCACCTGTGTGTGGATAGTGTTCAGCACCAGGTAAGCTAGCCTTGGTCGTATGAATATCCGATCCTTTTGTTCTTGCAGCTCGACCAGTCAGATACCGATGACTACGAACCTGTCAGACTCCTGCAATGCCGACTGTAACTGCGAGACGGCGTTCCTGGTCCCAACCTGCGGCGCAGACAACGTGCAGTATTTCTCCCCTTGTTTCGCCGGTTGCAGTGGAGAAAGTACCGACGACAACGGCATAAAGGTGAAGAAAAATAGTTTTCCTAAAGTTGTCGTCCCTTTCGTCGTCAGATTTGTAGGCAAGGCTTTGACAGGACTGAACTACGGCAATTTTTTAAGTGTTCTTGGTTCGAAAAGGGGTTTCAACCCACCCCAGTTGATCTATTATCACAAGAACTTGTTGAACACCATGCCCCCCTCCAAAAAATCTCCGTGGACACCAAATCTTCAGACTGGCTTGGCAGACGCCTTACTGACTTAATGCTTTGTTAACAAATATTATCATGGCAGAACTAAGGAGAGCTACGTTGGTACTTTTTTTTACAGTGAAGTAAGATCACCTCTCGTTATGGCAATAATTTTTAACTGCCACACCTATTTCTCTTACTTCTCATCAGCGCTACACGAACTGCAGCTGTGTCTCCGCCAACATGACCGGCGGGAGTCAGGACGCGTACGAGGAGTCGTGCCCCTCCCCATCCTGCGGGAGGATGTCAGTCTTCCTCTTCCTGTTCTTCCTGCTCATGGTCGTGACGATCATGGAGATACCTGTAGCCACTGGGGCTACACTCAGGTCAGGGAAACATATGTGATATATTTTGTGTACGTCAATATTGCATATGTTTGAATCTAAGAATCGAGCGTAAACATAACAAATCTACGGACCTATTTTCCCAACAAAGAGCTATCCACCATCAAAAGATCATGGCCATAGCATGGTCAGAACACGACATTTCAAATACGAAATTTCCCTGCAGTACCATGGAAGGTTGCTAGGAGGCCCAAAGTTGAATCATTTCAAGGTCTCACAAAGACCTATACCCACCTACCAAATATTGAGGCAATCCATCCAAGCATTCTTGAGTTATCGTCCTGTGGACTTTCACATTCCTGTGCAATTCCAAGAAGTCTTGCAAAGTGCACCATTAGGCTTGCCCCTGAGGCGTCGCCAAAAATCCAGGAAAACTAGTGGGGTCTTTATGTGTCAGGTTAGAGATTGCGATCTGACAGAATTGGCGATTCTATCGGTAGAGATCCCGATTGGAGTTTCTGTCGAAAGAAAGACTGATCTTGATCTCTACCGTTAGGATCGCCGATTCTGAGAGATCACAATATTTACCCTAACATATACGTGTATATATACAGTCTTTCAGCAGATAGTGTGTATATGTGGTTCAGTACAAGAGGCAGTGCATGGCGGTAGCTTACTATGTGTAACGTACTACTGTTAACTAGTAAGTACCAGTAGTTGAAACGTTAGGTTACTGTGATTTATACATACCTTAGATAGGTAGTCGACGTGCTTACGTGCGACGTGTTTACGTGCGACGTGCACCGTCGGGGTTATACCGCCCCTTGCGGGGTGGCATACCCTTTCGTTGACTGATACAAGACGGGGATGTGTCAGGTCACCCGTCCTGGTGAATGGTCTAAATTTTATACATAGTTAAACAGTACTTGACGCGGTTTATATATTTCAGGTGTGTTCCAGAGAGTCAGCGATCACTGGCCCTGGGAGTTCAAACCATCATCCTGCGATTCCTCGGTGAGTAATGCTGTAAAAGCACCGATAATTAACTACACACAACATAAGATTGACCCACCACTGCACGAAATGGCCTCGGATTCTGGCGTATCCTGAAGTATCCTGACGTGATCCGGAACCTTTCTTAAAGTTATCGATTTAGTTTAGCATTGCCATTCGTTTCGTGATTCCTTTTATCACATGGTTTTTAATCCTTTATAGCTCTAATTGTATCAGTCACCAATGTAATCAACTGTAAATCTAGGCAAAATTCAGCTTTTGCTGCAAGGCCGATTTGCAAATCCTTGAATAAACCTAAATTATGTATATACTGTAGGAAGCATCCCCGGTCCGATAGTCTTCGGCAGGATTATCGACAGCACCTGTCTACTGTGGCAGGAGAAGTGCGGAGAGCGGGGCTCCTGCTGGCTCTACGACAAAGAGAGCATGGCGGTGAAATTCCTCATGGTTGCCCTTATTTGGCAAGCGTTGTCTTTGGTCGGATTCGCCCTAGCCCTGTGGTCCTACAAGCCTCCTCTCAACACCACTGTCACTCAAGCCAAGCTAACACGTCTGTACGGCTCGCAGGAACCTACTGTTACTGTCACGCCATCTGGCGGTGGCGCTGAACATAGCAGTGAGACCGCCACTCCTATATGAAATGCTGTGTACGAGCTGTAGTTACAAATTTTCATGTTTTACGTAACAACATTATTAAGTGCATCGAATACGTGTTGTCAACATTTTGTGTCCTCATATGCTACTTAAATCTATCAACCAACGTGATTCATTTCAATCTAGTCATTTGTATAGTCTCTTTTAAATTTGAGATATACACAGTTCATTAATTTTGCTCTTTTTGACTTGAAATATGTTTTTTTTTCTCTGCACCATATTCGAAAAAGCTGTATTTTTAGAAAGCTACAGTATTTCCTTGATCAGTTTCACTTTGAACATGTGCACATAGATAATGTTGCAACCATCAAATGTATTTCACATGTATTTAATCAGACCATATTTGAAAGATTTGGACAAATTAGATTCGCTATGTGGGTAAAACATTCCTAAAATCACATCAAGAAATTTATTTGTGGATTATATATATACATTTTCTGAATCGGCGAGACCATTGCTGTAATGTGGAAAGTTGGTATATCTGTAGCAGAGGATACCAAATATGGTGTGCAGGTGTTAGAAAATGTCAAAGATGTTGTTAGAAATGGATATTAGTCGTCTTATATCAAAATATTTTGTGAAGAGGGGGCTATTATATGGCAACTTAGTTGTTCTCATTTCCCCATTCGCAAAAAGCCGATATTCGCGAGTAAAGGTCGCTTTGTTAGCGAGATGACGCGGGTTTTCCCACTTCCGTTTTTTGACACCCCCAAATTAGGCTGTCTCCTAGCGCTCAAGGGGATATTGCATCCAAGAGCAATCCACATACCTTAAAGCATTTTGAGAGAAATATTGGATCTATTGATAGACAAACAGGACAAAAACCCTTGCATTTGTTCAACGCCTTCTTGATTTGCAAAATATGAATGAAATCTGTATGTGGCCCTTCAAAACGGGACCATTTACAGGAAATGTACACTCGGCCGTTTCTATTGGTATCCTGTAAAGAAAAACGTATCATTTATGACCTAATATATTATGGGCTTATTAACGAAATGTCTTAGATATTGTCATTGCTAATTTCAAATGGTAGACTTATTGAAAACTAAGTCGAATATTCCTGAAGTTCAGACCCCTTTGCGAGCCTTTCACGATTTCCCTTTTCCCGAAAATACCGAAATTTGGCAATTTGACGGTCTCCTTGTCACTTTCCTGGTCGCGGCCGGGAGAGGTACTGCAGATTAGGCTCTGATAGGGTTTGTGGTTCCGACTTGCAAAATGTGAAAACATACAGGAAATTAGGCTTAAAGCCTGTCAACACGTCCCCATATAGGTCCAGACATATTTACATATATCTAGAGTGACCTTTTAGACACTAGTTGACATACAAAGGATCGATTTGTAGGCGCCCCGCGAGGAGCCCATGTAACACCATGTCCGCCAGTCGAAGCGCCGCCTACATTCATAGATACATCATATACTGAACGTAATTAGCAGATTAAGGATATATTGTGAACATCATTCGTTTTCCTTAACAACATTGGCCTTTTACTGAACTGTCCATCTGTTTATATGGGGCAAGGGACTGTCAGAGAAGCCCAGACGTCACTCAGAAACATTACGATCTATCATCCCCACATCTGCTGTGAGACGTTATCCGATTTCCTATGACAACGTAGGCAGTGGTTCATCATAAACACCGCACTATGTGCCTAGTAACTTCATGTTGATTACAATCATCTGTTTGTAACAGTTCGGTTTCATGAAGTTTCTTCAGGCCTTCCCAATTTGCCCGTGAATGTGAGAGCATTTCGTTCTATCAACGATGCTAGCTATTATAGACACGCCTACATAAATGTAATAAAAATGTTGACTCTCACTCTTGTAAGAGATGACAGCCATTGCGCATCTTTGTGACCTCGGCACACGCAGGCTTACTCAGAGGCATTTCAGGCATTTCAGATTTATTTCGCACCATTGTAAAGACATTCCTTCACACCTAACCTTCCATACGTTACCTCTCCATTAGATTAAGACATTTGTCAAGACACTTGCTAGGGGTCAGGGTCATACTCTGTAAGTATGTCGGCATGTTATCGGTGTGTTCACCGACGAAGCAGACGAAGACACGTTAATATAGTCATCGCCGCGGAGGTTGTTTTGCAAACTTTCTGTCAGTGAACACGAAAATCGTGCCCTGTCCTCAATAACAAACACTATATGAGTATAAACGGTACAATATTGTTACGGTCCGGTGTCCGCACTTCGCTGGCTGCCGCCCGGTCGGAAGCAGGCGAGCAGACGAAGATACGTCAACATAGACATCGCCACGGAGATTGTTTTGCAAACTTTGCAAATTTTGCCGCACTGATCACTACAACCCTGTACTTAATAATACTGTATATTAGGGAGTGCAAACGAAACCAGCTCAATATAGTTTCGGTCCGGTGTCCCGCACTTTGCTGGCTGAGGCCCGTTTTTTTTCAGAAACAGGTGAACAGACGATGATACATCAACACCGACATCACCACGCTTTCTACGGAGATTGTTTTCAAAACTTGCTGGCAGCGAACACGAAAGTCGTGTATCATTCTCAATAACAAACACTATATGAGAGAATACCAATGACGCCTGTACAATATAGTTACGGACAGGTGTTCGGTGTTCGGTGTCGCTGGCTGAAGCCCGGTCGGAAACAGGTGAGCAGACGAAGACACGTTTTCATAGTCATCGCCGCGGAGGTTGTTTTGCAAACTTTCTGTCAGTGAACACGAAAATCGTGCCCTGTCCTCAATAACAAACACTATATGAGTATAAACGGTACAATATTGTTACGGTCCGGTGTCCGCACTTCGCTGGCTGCCGCCCGGTCGGAATCAGGTGAGTAGACGAAGATACGTCAACATAGACATCGCCACGGAGATTGTTTTGTTAACTTTGCCTCACTGATCACTGCAACCCTGTACTTAATAATACTGTATATTAGGGAGTGCCAACGATACCAGCTCAATATAGTTTCGGTCCGGTGTCCCGAACTTCGCTGGCTGAGGCCCGGTCCTGAGCGGTTTATTTTTTTCAGAAACAGGTGAACAGACGAGGATACATTAACACCGACATCATCACGCTCTCTACGGAGATTGTTTTGAAAACATTCTGGCAGCGAAGACGAAAGTCGTATATCATTCTCAATAACAAACACTATACGAGAGAATACCAATGACGCCTGTACAATATAGTTACGGTCAGGTGTGCGCACTTCGCTTTATGAAGCCCGGTCTTGAGTGTTTTGTTGAAACAGATGAGCAGACGAAGATACGTTAACATAGAAATCACCACGATGATTGTTTTGCAAACTTTGCCGCACTGATCACGACAAACGGGTACTTAAAACACCATCTATTAGGGAGTGCCAACGAAACCAGCTCACTCAGTGTAGTTACGGTCCGGTGTCCCGAACTTCGCTGGCTGAAATCAGGTCCTGAGCGTTTTTCCCGAAACAGGGGGACAGACGAAGATTCGTCAACCTTAAGATCAGCTCACAGTCCACGGAAACCGACCTGCAAAGATCAAGGTAAGGTCCAAAACACAGATATATCTGTCCCACAAAACACAGATATATATCAAGCGATCGTCATATATATTAGGGTTGCAAGACACAGATATATGTGGTGCGATCGCCACATATATTTCTGTGTTCCAAATGTGTCCCCTTTACCTGAAATCTCCTCAATGGCCAGATCTGAGACTTTTTGCTTTTGAAACGTTTATAGTTGTGTCATATCTTCATAGAAGCGTCTTCAAAATGAAGAACAAGCGCCCAGGTTCAAGAGAAGACAAAATGTTGACTTTCAAATGACCAACCTGAAGCTAGCCTTCGATTCGGCCTTCGATTCACAGCCTTCGATTCAGCCGTCGATTGGATTTTGCCGCCGATTCAGCCTTCGATTAGAGGGAATAGAATTTGTAGGCGCCGCGCGAGGAGCCCGTAAAACATCATGCTCGCCCGTCGAAGCGCCGCTTACATTCATTAAAACATCACATCTTTTACGTTATGAGCAGATTAAAGATATATGTGGACATCATTCGTTTTCCTTAACAACAATGGCCTTATACTGAACTGTCCATCTGTTTATATGGGGTAAGGGACTGTCAGAGAAGCCCGACCGTCACTCAGAAAACATGACGATCTTTCACCCCAACATCTGCATGGAGACTTAATCCGAAATCTCCAAGCAGATGTAAGGATCTTATTTAAACGAATCAAATGGAAATTACAACTATTCTAAAGCTAATTTTAATCTGAGCATTTTTACTTTTCTCCATGCAGTGGGAGATGAATAGCCCAGCATTTTGGTCGATAAACGGATTGAATGATTTAAGCAAGAAGATATAATTTTGTTGATATGGTCGATAAGGTGTTAAAATCTTGGATAAATTTTGGAGATTTCTGTCAATAATTTGCGTCTTTCAGGATAGTATTGTGGACATTGACAGATAAGATGTAGTTTATTTGACACTGCTTTTCATTTGTAGTATGAACATGCTCTCTCGTCAATAGGCAGTTTAGATACGCCTCTCTCTCTCTCTCCCATAGCTTACACTAGTGTTAAACAGATGTCCTGGACGCACACAGGCTTACTTGGAGCCATCAAAAGCAGTAAAGACATATTTCTCGCCCATTTACACTCACGCAGACATTCCTTCTCACCTAACCTTCAATGCGTTACCTCTCCATTAGATTAAGACATTTGTCAAGACCCTTGCAAAGGGCCAGGGTTAAACTATTTTTAAAGTATGTCGGCATGTTATCGGTGTGTTCACACATGTTGTCGAAATGGCGTCGATATGCGCCATAGTGATTAGGCTAGCGGACACGGGAACGAGGGGTCAGTGGTTTGATTCCCAGCTAGATGTTGTATCCCTGGGCATGAAAAATCAAAGCACTTCACATGACTTTCCTCACTCCACCAAGGCGTGAATTGGTACTTGATTTTATTTAGGAGGTAAAAGGCGGTGGAACGAGATAGAGGGATGGGCTCCACCTTCTAATACCGTGGCCAAGACACAGTAACAACCCACTGCCCCTAGCCTGAAACATGCTACATGTATCTAGACGGGCAGGGGAGGGGGTAACAGTGCCCGCGCCAACATTTACGTCGTATACCTTCTTGACGATTTGTGTTAGGACTACGAAACTTAGTAACTTTTCCTAAAGTGTTTGGGAACAATTTGTACTAAACTTTAATATCAATCAGACACCCTTTTTAAAATTTCGTTGTATACCTTTGAGTTTTCGAGATTACCCTATTTAGACGGTTTCAGCCAATAGAATCATATAGATGACTCCATACGTCATAATGACACTTTTGTAAAAAAATCTATTTCACTTGTACATCACCCTCTGCAAATTTGGTTAGTTATACGCAATGTTTTTTTCTTCTCTTTATTGGTTTTTCAAAAGGAAATTATACATTCAAATAATATACATAAGCTGGACATACATGGGTCACAACAAAAACTAAATAAAAACCAGGACATTGTGTACAGTATTAGTACACAGTCACAGGAATAAACAATAGCCTCCCTTAAAATATCAAGTATCAACACCTATCAACATAATGTTGTTTACAAGTTATGCCACCCCCCCCCTTCGCAGGGATTCCAAAAAGTCCGATCTAGATAGGGTTATAATAGCTTACCTAATGCATACACGACCACCGCTTCCGTAGGGACGATGTCTATGTAAAAACGCCACCACCGGTGTTTCAGCGAAAGTACTGTCTTTACTATCTGCACATCTCAGATAAGACAGAGGATCGATAACCCACGGGAAAGGTGGAACCGAGACTGCTTATCTAAGCTTTGATCTTTCTTGGCGAGCTAGAAGAAGTTTCAATCGTCTTCGCAGCTGCAGTCTTCGCAGTCCCTACAAGTTGTTACAATGAATGACTGAAGACCTTTATTGTAAATGTTTGCCCCACTGGGCTAAGCACAGGTCACATGTTATTCATGAGTATTACTGTATATAAACATCTAGCATACTCTAATACTTTCGACTTCCTCTCGCCTCTTGGTAATTGTATAAATGTAGGAGGCTGTGTGATTAGTTAGAGTTGGTTTATCGAAGACTGTAAGAAATACACATTTCTCTCTACTATTCAGGTATCTGAAGTAGGGGAATTTACTTAACACATCACTGAAAATAATTATTCTATCGCTATCGTACAAAGGACAGTCTACAATAAAATGCAAAATATAGAGATACTGTACTCACTCACTCACTCATGACCCATACTTTACTAGTAAGTGATTTTCAATGTTGATGTAATATGTGGGTACAGATGTGGCATACAGACCTGAATGAAAATATAACAATTCAATAACGTTGAAAATGGGGTGTTATTCTAGCTAGAGTACTGCTGCTTTTGATCTTTTATGTTATTCTAAAGTTGAGTTTTTCAAGTCTAGTGGTCCGGCTAGATATCACTCCACTGCATATAAAGCATTTCATGTGTCGTGCAGATTTCATTAAAATGATCACATTGTCCATGGAAACCAATCAAGATATTGATTTTCAGACGTAACTTTATTCAGATTACAGACAGGTCACTCTGAGCAGTGGATAGCCTATGACGTCCTCCGTCTCTATTCCACCCCCCACTCCCTTGCAAAAACGCCGCGAAAGTCTAATTCTGCCTCGTGTTGAAAATAACAGTTAAAATGCGTTTTCAAGGACAGCCGTGTTTTTTATTCAGCACCAAGGAGAGGAACTTCTACCGACAAATATGAATTTTTAAGCTTAGTAATTCTGTTAGTATTTCGAAAGGAAAATATGATTTCACATGGCACACGCTTGTTTGACGTACGCCTATGTGTTTAGTTATAGTACGTCTATCAATAAGGGGAAAGGACAAGATGTCCTGATAGAATTGGCCATTTCAGAAGACGACATCAGTCAACAAGATGATATGCGGTACCATTATCTAGCCCAGAAAAACCTTGGCGTAAGTAAACAAGCTAACCTTTAGGGCTTGCTGCTCTGACGCACCCAAAGTCCCCAAACCCTCGTTAACTTGATCCAATCGGTGTACATTTCCTATCAAACGCGCATAAGCCGTCCAAACAAATCACTGGAGAGGGCACACGTTGCATTGATGGGTTGCTTTACTTGTTTGTTTAATGTCAGATACCCAATGACATTTCCTTACTTGAAATCGGGTTGACGCACGACAGTTGTTTAACGAAGCTCACATAAGCCGTCCAAACAAACCGAAGAAGAGGCCGAGAGCAAATGTTGCATTGATTGGTCGCTTTACTTGATTGTTTAATGTCAGATACCCAATGACATTTCCTCACTTGAAATCGGGTTGACGTGCGACAGTTGTTTAACGGAGCTCTCAGGGTGTGTTTAGGTGACTGTCGTACCGTGAGATGCGTTCCATCTGATGTGATATTGAAGAGAATAATGTTTGTAGAGTAAACACTAACGCCGTAGACACAAAAATCTGTGTTTACCGCACTTTACGACATGACATTTGCTCTGACGCTAGCGTATGTGTGTGGCCCAGTTTCGTGCAAGAATAGCGTATTCGCAATACTACAGAAATTTCCTAATGATATTTCAGATTGATTTCAATGATATCAATGTTCGGAATCGTATACCGACTTCCCGGAGGTGTAATGAAGGGATTTAAACCCAGATAAGGCTAATAACTGACGTCATCATATTGATCCAGTAACGCTTAGCCTGCAAAAATGATGGCATCATAAGATACTTACGCAGGAGATGCCCCCATTCATTGTAAACTGATCTATATGTTTTTCAGCAGTTGTTCTACTTCTAATAAAAAGCAACTTTGACTAAGGAGGTTAAATTCTTGACATGTATGCACTTTAGTGTATTCAGCAACGTACAAAGGACTGTTCACTTCTGTGTGGATAGCGTTCAGCACCAGGGACAGGCATGTTAACCTGTGTGTGGATGGTGTTCAGCACCAAGAACAGGCATGTTCACCTTTGTGTGGATGGTGTTCAGCACCAAGGACAGGCATGTTCACCTTTGTGTGGATGGTGTTCAGCACCAAGGACAGG
Source organism: Branchiostoma lanceolatum (assembly GCA_035149815.1). Lineage (NCBI taxonomy): Eukaryota > Metazoa > Chordata > Leptocardii > Amphioxiformes > Branchiostomatidae > Branchiostoma > Branchiostoma lanceolatum. The sequence continues at coordinate 12,332,950 of CM068884.1, forward strand.
CATGTTCACATTTGTGTGGATGGTGTTCAGCACCAAGGACAGGCATGTTCCCCAGTGTGTGGATGGTGTTCAGCACCAAGGAAAGGAATGTTCCCCAGTGTGTGATGACTTGAACATTTCATCTCTTGCTTTGACCTGCTTTTGTCTTCCTCTTAGAAAAATAAGTGTATTTAAGGTAGGTAATTAACGACTGCTACAACGAAAAGTGGCGTCCACAAATCCACAAATAAGCCCTTGATTTGCACATCGCCATTAATTTCCGCCAGAGGACCGCTAAGGCATGGTCTGCCCGCTACTGATGTCACACGTGGGACCAATATGGGGTTTTACCTCGATCCCGAATCATTATCTAAAAGCTATAGCATATCCAGTGTGACACTTACGTCCTTCGACCATATAAAACACATCAAACTACGTGGTTAGCCCATATACTGCGCCGCTTGTCTTTCCTTACGTTGGTATTTGACATGTTGAACGTTTGCACAAATTGTTGTGCGTCACTGGCCTAGCCTTTCAGTTAAATATTTTCCCACTCAATTGAAACCGCATCACTTTGTTTCTTAAAATCCAACAAATATGCTTAGAAAAAGCTATTTGTTCTACAGATCAACGACGGATCTTACTGATGCCGAACGCAAACATTTGAGGGCCCAGAACGCAAGCATCTATAAACCATTTACATCACAAAAGGAAAATATGAAAAAGGGAAGAAAATAATACACAAAGAATCTGTTTCAAATTCTTCAATGAAAATGTCATCATTTTTGAAAGTAGCTTTCATAAAACTAAAAAGAAAAAAACTCGAGATGTGTACTTACTTTATACGTGTGCATTAGTAATCTCCAAGCAGATGTAGGGTAGGGTTCAATCTTTGTAGTTTGAATGTAAAAAGGCGCGTTAAACGCCGCTAAAACACTCGTAACACACAGAAACCGAGCCACACCGCACATCTGCTTGGAGATTCTCTACCAGGCCGTATAAATGTGCGATGACATTTAACGACACTGTACCGTTACTATCACAACCATTCCCCCGGCCACTGGATATCAAGTAACGTCAAAAATGCAAATTTTAGTCCATATTTGTGAAGCCCCCTTATCCATCCTGAGTCCCACAGGGGTCTAACCGTCCATCTTGCAGCGGAAGTGCCATATCAGCATGTTTAGTTGCAGGTAATTGAAACTGCCCTGTAGAGGTGGGCGTGCGAATATTCCGGGGCTAAATCAGCTGCTATCTTTCCTGTCATCTGGGCGCAGTCGATATATAAGTCTGTCAAACACAGGGCGAGAGCAACAGTTCCGCATTCAGCCGTCACAGCGAACAGGTCGTGCTGAAGGATAGCAACAGTTGTTTGGGCACTTATTTTGTTGCATATCTCTCTCAAAACACAGAGAAATCAATCCATTCTTGTTACTATTTTCGTCAAAATTTCTCTTCCAACAATAACGTGTTAACAATCTCTTATTAGAATTGCCAAGTGAGGATTCTCACCCTACGGCTTCTCTAAGACAACAGCCGACTTAGACACGATCGTCTTATCTTCCTCCGCTGACAGTCTTGACACGAGCGAAGAAGACTAACATGGACATCGAAGAGTACCGAAAACAAGGTAAGATCTAAGATCTTCGGATTTTTCTCCATTCACAGAAACATGTTTCTTTATAGCTGCAATAATACTTCTTGAGTCACACACTACGTTCTAGACCGTATCGACTTAGAATTTCATCGTAACGCTTTCAAAGACAGATCGAGAGTAGATCATAGAATCCTTGAAATACACAATGCTGTTGTGAAATATCTGATATAGCCGATTAAGTCATTTTTGTGGACGCATATGCTTTGTAGAATTTGCTATGAACTGGTCAGGAGATCGGAAACGTGGTTACAATAAATATTGTTAAAGTCACAATTCATTAGCACTGTTACAATGGTAGTAATTCTTTGCATGTAGCTGTGAGTTATATGTGCGTCACTATAGGTCAAATTACAATAAAATATATGCCCTTAGGGAATAAAACATCCGTGTTTTTTGTTGCCGCTCAAAACTCATTTCACATGTCAGCTTAGAATAATCGAATAACATCAACAGAAGTATGACAGCTTTTTGTTGATAGAAAATTCGTAGCCATGGCTTCAAACGAACCGTAGTGACCACGCCCTAGCGTGACTTTTACCCGACGTTTTTGCTTAGCGAAAGAATGGTAAAATTTGGCCAAATGGGGTGAAGAAGTTGTGTGAGGAAAGAAAATTTAGACTTTGCTTGCCAAAAGAATGGTAGAGTTTGACAAATGGCGTGGAAAAAATTGTGTGAGGAAAGAGAATTCAGATCACTTGGCGAGGAAAGAGAATTTAGATCACTCACTCATCCATCTGCATGTGATGCGTAGAGCTGACGGACATGACCAAACGGAGTGAAAACTTTTGTCTGAGGAAAGAAAATTTAGATGACTTTGCTTGCCGAAAGAATGATAGAACTTGGCCAATTGGGGTACAAAATTTCTGACAAAGAGAATTGAGATGACTTTGCTTGCCAAAAGAATGGTAGAATTTGGCCGAATTGAGTGAAAATATTGTGCTAGGAAAGAGAATTTAGGCGACTATAAGGTCTCACTGACTCCTTGCTTGTAACTGTATAACTATCTGGCTGGCTAAATCCCGTGGAAAATTAAAAAGGTAAAGCAGGCATCCTCAATCGAGGTGAAGCATTCAAGTACCTAGTGGTAGTGCAATGCGGCTTCGATCGCTATGGCTCCCGTTTTTTGCCAAGCACACCGGGTCACCCCTACTCTTCTCGATAAGTGTGTTGGGTTCTTTTACGTGCAGAGGTTTGACGCTTTCATGAGGCTTACGCCCGAAGCTCCCTCATACACGGGCCCGCCGGCTTTACGTCGCCATCCGAAATGAAAATTATTTACCCCAATTTGGCCAGAATCTTCTATTCTTCATCCAGCAAGCGAATGTGGGCACTAGTATCTAGACGTTAGAAATTCCGCCAATGATTTTAAAATCCCACTCTCATCCCACACTATACACTCTTTTGTTAGGTAGATTAGCCTTATGGAACTGTAGTTATGTACCAGTAGATGCCATACTTTGTACAATTGTACCTTGTACAATTGTAGTGCAATAAAGCTATTATCTATGAAGTGTGTACTAATGTGCGATTGATGGATGGTTGAAGGTTTTTTTTGTCACAAATTGATGTCGTGTTGTTGGTTTTAGCGGATCTTCCGGCTTATGTTGTTAGTATTTACGGATGAATAGATAGAAACACATTGATCATAATGAAAGTGCCGTAACGCTTGGATAATTTTTGAGAAAGACGAACACTACCAAGGCGCAAGGCGTTTGACTTTAAACGAACTGCATTCCCACATTCAGGCTCTGATACCTACATAAAATAAACTCTGCGTTAGCTTGTCCAAGAGCGTGACATCGACTCTTTGTGTTTGATCCGCGCTATTTTGTGCGTGGGTTTCTTTTTATCTATCTACCTTTGTTGTTCTGGTTACGGGAAACGCATGGATTTTGTTTGGAAATACGTATCAAGTGAGCTTTTGTTTATCTCAATTCATCATGCTTTCACAGCTTTTACTTGTTACGGTCTCTATATTTTCAAAAGGGCCCTTTTCAAAGGCTAAGATACGGAAGGTACCGTACTGTGGGTGACTAAACACATCGGTATACTATATGTCGACGTCATCTGCATGTAATTTCCTGAAATCAATAAAATAGCTCCCATATCGAAAAAAGCATGTTTAACATACCAGTACTTGGTACTGAATGATTCCAGTTTTCATGTTCTATACTGTAAGTCTACTAAGATCCGCGGGGCCTAAAATCCGCGGTTTCGGGAAAATGGGGAATCCGCGGGGGTTTTAGGCGATTTGTAGAAAAAAAAAATAGTAACTTTTTAGATAATGTTACAACCTCAAACTACGCACGGCAACCATAAAAATGAGACGTTTAAAAGCACTTTGGCAGACAAAATATACCGCGGATCTAAGTAGACTTACAGTATATAATAAAGCACGGAAGATAGGTTAGGTTCAGTGATGTTGGAAACTCATAGCAACACAATGTAGACATCAAAATGGATCAGGTTTTTTGTAGTCAGATTTTCATTTATGTTTATTTTGCTTCAGCTTTATTTTGTTTTATTCTCACAGACATCAATCGCGTTGTATTTAGTCAATTAAGCATTACACTTTCACTTAAGTTCCTATTGCATTTCATTTTATGAAGCGTTCACAGCTTTATCTTTATTCTTTACAGTTTTAATTAGACTTTCTTTAAACCCACACTTACCCGTACGGATTCCCTTACCGCCCACCCATTTACTCAGCCCAATTGAAAACCTATATTTGTATTACTTAGAACCCCCGCGTCCATTTTTCTTCATGTACCATCCAAAACTTAATTGTCCTTTCATTCAACAAACACGTTCATTTCAATTGGTCAAACAAGCAACAATTATCACCACCTTTCGATTCACAAGTCAGCTTCACTTCATTAGACTCCCACAACTTCATTTTACGCGTATGTGTCCATGTACTATCTGACAATTCAGGAGTTTGTTTCACTTAATTAGACATACAAAGCTTCATGTTACATCCTTGTAATTTTTCATCTTGATTCATCATTGTCATCTAGAATTTCTTTCTTTTGTTGTCTTCATGTAAGGTATGTAAAGGTCGTCCTTTTGAGGCCTTTAAGGCCGTGTGTTGTTATCCACTGTGTCTTGGGGCCCTGTCACACCGCCCTGTGTGTATATTCAAGTGCGCATGAGTTCCACGGTGACATTTTTTTGGTTTAAGTCAATTTTCCGTGGAGGAAGTCGTTTTCTACTTTGACCCACCGTTGTGCAATCTAGTTATCAAACCAAGGAAATTACATCTTCGGCTGCAAACTTGACCGAAACCAAAATCATGTTAATACGCAACTCATGCGGGCTTGTATATACGCACAAGTGTGACAGGGGCTTAAGCCACGGTATTGGAAGACGGAGCCCATCCCTCTCCTTCCACCGCTTTTTACCTCTCCAACCGAAGTCAGGTACCCATTTTACACTTGTAGGGTGCAGTGAGGTGCGTTGTGTTAAGTGCCTTTCCCAAGGACACAACGTCTAGCCAGGAATGCCAGGAATCGAACCCGCGACCTCTCGATCCCGAGTCCTCTAGCCTAGCCATTTGACGCCTACTGTCTTCATGTAAACGACGTTGTCTGAAATTTCCTTTTAAAATCTAATCTATGACAGAGACGAATAACTGTTTCATCTAGTAATTGAGTTTTAGAGTGGGCTTTATAAATGGACAGTCGATGGTAGTTGTTTGAGTACTTTGTTGTAGATAGCTTTGTTCTACATCAGTCGACGGAGGGTTAATCTTTCGGGCTCTCTCCTGCCTCTGACCGCTTATCTCTGGCAAACAGGCCGGTCCATTCATACGCGACACGGGCACGTCTGCTGTATATCTTTAAACGTGCAACATGCGGTGATGTGAATACGAACAATCTAACAGCACAACCTATGCAAAACTTGTTGGTGTGTTACGCCGAATGGCGATTATACCGGCTATATAGATACAGATACAACTTAGGCTATGCAACCGCGGGGTATCAGAAGGGTTCAGAACCAAGTGTTGCATGACCTTGAAGGTTTTAAAAGAACAATAACATTGAGGCAAAGGGACGCTTTGATGTGGTATCTATTACAGTTATACTGTAGCTAGTAGAATAGTAAATGGTCTATGTAAAATCGCAATGATAACGTGTGGTGCATTTAAAGTATAAAGTAAAGTAGAGTGGATTCATTCCTCAAGCTAACCGACATCTTTCACACCGCAGTCGTCCCTCAGTAAGACATCTGAAGCCGAATAGTTCCTGCTTAGAACTTTTATTCAGTCTAGTACCACGACCGGTTTCGCCGCGACAGCTTTTTCAAGTGTACAGACTAAATGACACAAGTACATGAGGTTCTCACTTATATAGCTTTCTAGTGCATAGTCAACACTCTACTTTATACTGTATGGTGCATTTAAGTAAAGTAAAACAGTCATTCTCTATGGAAGTAAAGCATAATTATTAGCTAGTAGCGCACTGCGACTTTTGTTACGGCTCGCGAAATACGTCGGCCCATTATATATTGTAATATATTCATGGTCGTAACGATAATCAAAACAAACGACAGTCCCTAATAATTAGTAATTAATTAGACGCCTGGTACGAGTAACTCGGGAATAGTGTTCACGTTAACTATGTACTTTGATAATCAACAAACGTTAAAGCTTCTACGTTAATTAAGCACATACTGGTGTAGGATTAAGAGCGCGATTAGATCATGCCAATCTGAACTGAATATCATGTCGCCAAAGGATAAAAATTAGATGATGTTGTCACTTCTCTACTATACAAACACGTTTAAGGGTACAACATAGTAAAAGATTAATACCTTTTTGGGTTGAAGCCGGTTTACCTGTCTACTATGCTCTAATGAGTCCCCACCAGACTAACTACGCCAGGTATAGGGAGAACATTTGCCAGAGACGTTTGGCCACCAGAGGGTTTCATTTGCAAGCAGTGTTATTCTTTTAAGCGGGGGAATTATTTACTTAACCGTGGACAGACTCTGTTGGACAATTATTCAATTTTCTGCCAAATTCTACGATCCATACCCCCGTAGGAAGTACTATCCAATGCGATCGTGTCGAAAACGGGGCATGTGATAAAACGGTCACGATCTTCCCCACCAACCTCTGCTTGGAGAATACGCAGGAAGGCCTGGTGGAGGCTATGCTCTAATCATAAACACGTAACAATCAATCGGTACATCTACAGGGTACTACAGTGCACGGCCCAAGAGTTTATTGGACAATCAAGACCTCCCATGATGTTTGTTAACGCGAGACAAAGCGATCTCACCGGAACACTTTCCGTAGCGTCTAACCTTTCCAACGATAAACAGTCGTCCCACAGACCGGATACATGCGACACAATGCTAACGGAGGCCACACACATGGCGACAAGCCTGAAACAATAGGGAAAACTCAGCACAATTTCAGAAGAAGGTCACTCTGCGTGGGTTCGACCCAATGCCCATACGTACATTTTTAATTACGTAAAAAGCGCCATAGGTCTTCTATTTAGTGTATTGTAAAGGAGCCTGGTGCATTCAAAATACCTTAGGTCACAGCAAGTAAATTTTATGGATGACATCAGCGCGCGCATTGATTTTCGCCTGATTTTGAAATAAGATGGTCAACATACAGAAAATAGTACAATATGTCGCAAACTACTGTAAGTTCTATCACAAAAACGTTCTGGATGCTATAAAAAAGCATTTGCACATGTAAGAATGGTGAAAAATCGTTACAAATGATTTGTACAAGTGTTGTGTATGCAAGCTGTAATTAGATTGCTCCTCGTCACCAACTTACAGGAAGACACAGTGTAGCCCTCATGCCAAACTTGTTATATAGTCTGTAATTGCTGTGCCATTGTTATCAACAACGTGTAATCTGATGTGCTGTTCTTGAATGAAGTGAACTACTAACAAATTAACTAATGAAAGCGTTTCCTATCTTTAACTTCAACTTCATATTGTTAAGTGTTCACCACTCTGGATTGGCGTAGTAAACACCCAAATACTGGCGGTCATAGTCTAAGGAGCTTCATTCGAAAGGTACTTCTAAATCTTTTTCAGATCTCTGTCGCACTAGCAAAGAGCGCTGACAACTACTTTTTCCAAGTGATACACACGCAAAGATATGGTGTCTGATGGTTGATGGCCTAGATCCTAAGGTTCGGAACTTCAGTCGAAAGGTGCTTCTAAATCTTTTTCAGATCTCTGTAGCTCTAGCAAAGAGCGCTGACAACCACCTTTCCCAAGTGATACACACGCCAAGATGTGATGGGTTTAAGTCGATAACCTAGTTCCTAAGGTTCTTACCCTTTCATCAAGGTTCCTCTGATTTGGTACTGTGTTAATGCACTCAGGTTCCTTTACACTGACTCTCTCTTACGACACTTTCAAAGGAAAAGAAGTTGGCGATTCTGGCAAAACCAGGCCATCCAATACGGTCAGAATCTCGACCAGAAAGTGAACCCACACGTACATTTAGACTTAACGTAATAACGTAATGGGCGATAGGCCAAATTAAGTAAGTAAGTAGTAGGTGCCACATGTCTTCTATCTAGTGTGTTAAACGTCTGACGCTTTAAAAAAGCCCTGAATATCTTTCCAAAACATGTGGATGGTTTTGCTGAACCTACTTAAAACCTAGCATGAATGAAGACGTTTTCAATGTTTAAATTCAACTGCGTACACTTCACTTTTCTCGGCGTAGAATAGCTTGAAGTTGTTTTACATCATTTCCAATTGAAATCCGCGATTTTACAGAGAAAAAATCTTGACTTGAAAATTTCCTTCAAAACCGTTGTTTTAGAGCTCGAGCTTTAAACTAAGTAGCAAAACCCAGCACAAACAATCCTTTACCAAACACCGTCCGTTCTAAACGGTGCTTCTAGATTCACTCTTCCAGACCTCTGTCGCTCTAGATCTAGCAAAGAGCGCTGACAACTACCGGTGCCTTTCCCAAGTGATACACCCGCCACGTGATGGGTTGAAGTCGATAACCTAGTTTCTAGGGCTCTTACCCTTTCATCAATGTTCCTAAGATTTGGAATCTGTGTTAATGCACTCACATTTCCTCAATTTGACTCCCTCTTCCGACACTTTCAAAGGCAAGAAGTTGGCGTTTCGGGCAAAACCAGGCCATCCGGGACAGTCAAAACCGCTTGAAGTGGAGCCCTTATAATTTATAGGTTACCTTACGGTCGGCTTTATCGTTGGAGTATCGGCATTTCCTACTGATTTATGAGGTAATTATATACCCGGCTATACCTGCAAGTAACCAAATCAAACTGCCCGGTTTGATAATGAGGGGGTGCGCGGTGACATATCGTCCTGATTATGATCTAAGTAAAGGCATATATATCATCAAGATAGCTAAACATTTTATCTGTGTTGAAGGAAACCCAAGCAATATTAGGGTCCGAAAAATCGGATTTTGAAAGTCAATTTATTTAGTAATTTCTATACATGATTAGTTCAAACAACACTATCACAATGCATAGCAACGTTCATGATGCAAAAATACGACGTTGTTGTGATGTGAGAACTTACTCAAAATTATGGAGTTTTTGTAGGCTCATGTAACTAAGGGGATCATCGTACGGCACGATTTTACGCAGTTTTAAAATCCTAAAAGTATGAAGTTATTACGCAAATGTGCTGAACAATGTTAGTACATGCCGCTACCATAAAGATTTTAGCATTTTTTTATTTCCTTTTTTGGTCATAATATTGCTTTAGCTGCCTTCAAATGTGCTTTGGTCGCAATTTAAAAGGCCAGCAATCTACGAAGGTACACAAATGTCACTAGTGAGACATGCGCAAATGATGTTCTGCGAGGAAGACTTACGTTTAGCTATATAATGTCCTTGGGAAACCATACCATCCCGCTTTACGGCGCTGGGAGTGATGCCCGCCCGCCCAGACAGCTTAGCCCGCTCGGGGTGTGGGTTTACGGCCTTGGATTAAATTACGGCGGCAGCGTAACTGTCTATGGCAGCTAAACTAGGAAAGGCTGCGAAATTCTATATGCCAGCTAAGTGAAAGGCTGACGGAAACGGCTCAATCATAAGAAGACTGGGCCCGGTAAAACACCCCTAAGCCGACCCCTAGAGACTGGGACCAGGCTAATTTACGTTACGTTTTCTTGAGATATTCTTTAGGGTCTACATTAAAACGTCCAGGCTGTAGTTCTTGATATATCGCTTTGTTAGCTTTAGTAATAGTCCCTGTGCTAAGCTATGACCAAACGCTCATTGACTAAGACATACCACATGCACTAATACAGGGTGTGGGGTTACACTGTAATGTGCATACATGGGACTCCTGGCGATCAGACTGGCTGGTGAATTGTTTGTGTTTGTCAATAATCAGTGACAAATTTAACTGTCAATTATAACTAGACAACTTTCAACCATTGGCCATCATGGAACCTCAGTTGTAATGTGCTATCAGGCAGGTACAGGAGTTCTTGTCTTATAGTTACAGTAAAATTCATCACGGTCTCTATTGGATGTTTAGTCAACGTTGTATCAGTAATTTGTCCGTTGCATACAATCTTTTCCGACACAACATTTGAAAACTATAGACGGGATGTCAGACCTAATATACGGGAAAACGATCTTATACGATACATTCTGTCGAAGTGCTACTAAAACAGGGTACGTAGCTGAATCAAATGATGACCCCAATAGCATGGAAGAAATCACAGGCGCCCTTCGCACTGATAAATTGTGAAGCCTTTTTGTAATTAGATGGGCGTTGGCTATCTTTTTTAATCTTTTGTCCGACGCACGCCCTATATAATCCATCTTAATTAGGATAATGAATGAGAGACAACTAATATCTGATAAATTGTATCCTTTCTAATTAAAAGCAGATTCATATCTGTAATTGAAGCCAAGATAGGATTTAGGATTTGACGAAAATGGGTCACTCTAAAAGTAATTGATTTATCAGGTTTTGAAAAAGTAATCCATGATACATTTGGTACAATACAGATCTAATTTGTAGCCGTCAGCTTAGTGATTAAGTCAATTTTAAACACCTGTGACAGTCACGGATGTGATATCCCTTGAAATGGAGCCCGATAGTTTGTAATTCATTTATTGTTGACCGTTATATGACTGTGATATTGGATAGAAATTCATTCCGATAGCTTGGTTACAAGGTCAGTAGACAAACGCACTACCCACTCCAGCTGTTTATCGTTGTACATTCCAATACAAAGTTCCCACCAATACAATGGGTCTGAGCGAAGTCAGCAGGAGGATAATCAGTGTGAATGTAAGTTCAGCACCAGCGACAGGACCGTTTTCTATGATACTGCAGTAGACTTTTATCTTTCTACATTTTCTGTTTTGACCATGGTCATCCTTTTTGGATGACCGTTACCGTTTGGACTAGATGGATATATCTAGACCCTCTAGCAAGTTGTGCCTTTTTGTTGGAGACTTTCGAAAATCGTTCACTAAACCTGTTTTGCTCCTTTTGTTGCCTCTGTCTGTGATGAGCACTTAGCTAAAGAGATGGTGGACTACATCGCGGACTCTCTAGCAACTTGTTTGGCAACTGCAGGTGCATTTTGTATTTGTTTACTAATCTTGCCCACTGATGTTTTACCCACTGCACATGGTGATACCCTAGCTAAAGAGATGGTGGACTGCATCGCTGATTCTTAAGCGACTTGTTTTGGAACTGCAGGTGCATCTTTGTTCTAGACTTTCTAAAATATTCAACAAATATTTCTTTCATGTTTTCCTTCTTCACGTGACGATCCCTCAGCCAAAGAGATGGTGGACTACATCGCTGACTACCTCCAGACAGTCCATACCCGAGACAGGCAGGAGTTCATGGATACTTTACTAAACCTATGTTTCTGTTTTGCCCACTGCACGTGACGATACTACAGCTAAAGAGATGGTGGACTACATCGCTGACTACCTCCAGACGGTCCACACCCGCAGAGTGTACCCGGATGTACAGCCGGGGTACATGCGCAGTCTGGTCCCGGACAGCGCGCCCATGGACGGGGAATCATGGGAAGACATCTTTGATGACGTGGAGAGAGTCATCATGCCTGGAGTTCGTAACGGTTTTATTTTTAGACATATTTGTATTTCTGGTGCTCAAAAGTATTTGGTAGTGTTTGCCATAGACTAGGCCTGTAGTAGAACATACAGATAGCAAATATAAATTACTGTAACGTTGCACCTTCGTTTCTTTAGATTATCATACTACGTATTTGCGTTTGGTAAAATATCCTACTCCGATCGTATTCTATATCATCAACTCAATAGACCTTTTACGAACATAATAACTTTTTCTTGGTGACTTAAAATGGAATGATGATTCGACAATTTTGTATGTGCAAAACAAAACCGCTAACGCTAGTATACTTAATTTGACCATAGATAAAGGTTCTATTTTTCTTTCCTAAAAATGTTCTCACTCACACAAAGAATGTATTTCGATACTGCGAACAACAACCTTTGCATGTTTATGCCAGGTCAATGCTCGATGGATAGAAACACATGATATATCCCCTTTATTATTTACTATAAATATCCTAAGCAAAACATTATCTAAAGCTAACATTGTTTACATCAGGTGGTGCATTGGCAGAGTCCCCACATGCACGCTTACTACCCCGCGCTCAACAGTGGACCGTCCCTACTAGGCGACATGCTGGCTGATGCAATAGGTTGTATTGGCTTCACTTGGGTGAGTAACGGTCCATCCCCAGCTATGCTATTCAATCTATTAATGTACATAAAATAGAAACACTTCATGTGAGGGCATGTAACAAACACCTTTGGGTACCCAGGGTAAATTTCATTATCCATTCTTAATGATTTCAAAAGTTATGATTTCAATAATCATGCAATAGGTTGTATCGGCTTCACTTGGGCGAGTAAGCGGTGTCTCTCAGCTATGGAATCTATGGATGTACATGACAAACAGAAACGTTTCATGTCAGACCATTTCACAAATACCTTTGGGTACCCACGGTAGATTTCATCATACATTTTTCATGATTTCAATACATTCCCTAGATAAACGGTACGGTATACCTCAGTTACTAGTATTCAATGATTTCAATCTATGAATGTACAAAACATGGGAAAACCTTTCATGCCAGACCATGTCACAAACACCTTTGGGTACCCACGGTAAATTCTATCATTCATTTTTCATCATTTCATGTGTAAATTCACTAGATAACATTCACGCTTTGTGACGTGGACTTGAAAAGACCGGAGATGGTATTAGCAGATTTTGATCACAAATATTCCTTTATGATCGGCCTATTTGGAAAGAGCAGAATGCCTCAAAAGACGCCATTGAGAAATATCGCGCAATCTTGTCTCCTAAACCTGATGCACAGCTGCAGACTTTCACCTACCTGCACAGACACTGACCTTCAAGAAGCCAACGAAGCTGCACTAGACTGGGCAGAGAGAAACTGCGATAAGCTATGATGAACTTGTAACCTTTATTCGAAGATATTCTATAGCAACGACGACATCGACACGGAAAAGTCTAGCCATCTTGCATCCATACATTTGACAGCAGAAAAGAAACTTTGAATAATATACCAACGGCAGATAAAATCAAACATCTAAAATACGTGTATCCCTGGAAAGGTTAGGGTTATAAACTTTATTTCAACACAAAAATACATCCATGAAATATTCAGCTGAAATAACTTTATCTTAACTGCAGTTTTCGTAAAGAATGTGAGTGACCGAACATTTAGAGCACGTGACCTGACCATATGTGACGTCAGCAACTAGTCAAAAGCTAGTGCCAGTATGTTGAATCTGTGTTGATATTCAGTTGCGTTTGTGATGTGTTTAAGTTACGCTTATGACAAGACACTATTTTCATTGATACTAGCCTCATGTTGTAGTATCTGTATCTGTATCTATATAGCCAGTACAACCGCCATTAGGCGTAACACACCAGCTTCGCAGGCACGCAGCGTGGAAGCAGCTGGTCATATTACACCGAACGGTCTGTTACACCTAGTCTTTGTATATCTGACTGCAACCGTTCTTTAAAGCTACTTAGTGAAGATGCTCCTACGGTACTTGATGACAAGGAGTTCCATTCTACTATGGTTCTCGGAAAATACGAATTTTTGAACACATCAATCCTTGGCTGATAACTCCGGTACTTAAAAGCATGACTTTAATCTGTTCTTGCACAACTGTGTGGCCCAAGGGCTTTAGAAACGGAGATGGGCGCCTACCTATAAACCATGTGGTGTGGGAAGGACTTCAACTTTTTTGAAAATCTGACAATTACAGGTTTGCGTAGCAAAACCTTTGTTGGATCCATTGGCATGTGCGGTGGCCGCCATCTTGAATTGTGACGTCACAGGGTCGCCAAACCATTTTATTAGGAGGGGTGTTTTTTGTGGTCGCTAGCGTTCTCTCTATCTTTAACAAATCGGCACACAACTATCACACATTCAACTCAAATAAAAATATTCAATACCAAATATTTATAAAAAGATCCCGTAATCGCTAAACTAACATAGCAAACCTGAAGTATATGTAGCACAAATAATTAACTCTAGTTGTATTTTTCTTCTCCAGGCCTCCAGTCCGGCGTGTACAGAGCTGGAGATGATAGTCATGGACTGGTTGGGTGCGTTCAGTGGTCTCTACTTTTGCTCTTCTGGTTCTTTGGTTTTCGTACATCAAACAGTTTTATCTTGCGGACAAAATATTACATAGCTGCCTTCATATCTAAAATACAACATTTGTCGCTCTCTATATCATTACATATTACTGCATCCATGCATGCCACCCTTTTCCGTTCTTCGTAACAGACTACACATAGCAATGCATTAGTGCAATTTGTAACGATCAGCTGCCTTTGCAAACACCAACAGTTAATATACACTATATGCCTCATGGACACGTATCTGTTTTTGCAAAAGCAACACATTGCTAACACTATATATCAAATATGACATATATGTACTTTACATTTATTGCCGTAGGCAAGATGATTGGGCTACCTCCACAGTTTCTCTACGAGTTGTCGGATGGAAAAGGCGGAGGGGTTATTCAGGTAAATGTCTTATCTGCATGCTAGAGCAAATATTATCTTAGCTTTCTTAACTGGTATCATATTATATTCTGACATCATTGTAATTACACTTTCGCGATGACACGTTCGCGCGAAATCTGTATTGATTTAGTCGGCGACCATGAACACCGCCATGATGAATTTTGACGTCATGCGGGGGCCATCCTGTTTCTCGTGATGTCATTTGCCGGTTACGTCAGCCATTTGACATATTCATTATTCATGTATTACGTCACAAACACCCATTTGACTTATTCATTATTCATTATTTAAGGTGTTTCAGGGGACACAAGCGTACTTATTCAACTATTTGTTTGTTTATTTATTTGTCTGCTAGGGGACCGTCAGTGAAGCTACCCTTGTGTCCATGCTGGCGGCTCGTGCAGAGGCAGTGCGCAAGCTCAAAGAACAGGTCCCGGATGCAGAGGAAAGTGACATCACCGGCCGCCTGGTGGCGTACTGCTCAGACCAAGTAAGGAGCCTTGTATTCCTTTGTGGGTAATATGTGAACTGAATTGATATCTAAGGAAACAAACCCGGAAGTTCCATTGCAGTACTGAACATAACTGCTAGGGGTCTATGGGAGATCGAATCATTTCAAGAATTTGTACACCTTGTTGTTGTATTAATACGGCCAGTAGGTACCCATCTGAGCAATTAGGCTGTTGTAACGTGCTCGAGGTACCTTTATTTTACGTCCCTTCTGAAAGACGATGCAGCTCCTACCTGGATATCCTTCCCGGGATTCGAACCAGGGTCACGACACCCCATGTATATACAGCTTCGTTCTGCAGTTCAGTCAGAAAAAAAGTACAACAAAAGTACAGCGACTTTCGTAAGGTCTTTTACAATTATACAATATATGCAAACAAACAATTGAATTGGATACAAAAGAATTAACCTACGTACAAATATACTCAGAAAGAAACCCTAGCCCTAAAACTGTTAACATACACAATCATTAATGAATGAATGAAGATCTTTATTGCACATTTCTGCCACACTTGGCTAAGTACAGGTCACAACGAAACAAAATACAAGTACAGTTAACGGATCTAAAAGAATATGACTATCATTAGATAAATTCTACTTCTCCTCGCTTTTCGGTTATACTAGATATAAAAGAACAGACGTGTTTTTCAATGGGAGGTTTGTCTAGTCGCATTAGGAATATGAATTTTTGTACAGTACTTAAATGTGTGAAGTAGGGAAATAGGTTTTCTACCAGCTTATACAGTTCATTTCTTTCTTTCTTTGGTATATAATCCACATTCTACCACAAAATGACATTCGTCCTCTTTTCTATTCAAAGTACAATGTTTCTTGTTTCAGGCCCATTCCCAGGTCCAAAAGAATTGTGTGGTCGCACTGGTCAAGCTGCGTCAGCTGGACACGGACGAGAAGGGCCGGATGAGGGGAGCCGATCTGCAGAAGGCCATAGATCAGGACAGGCAGGAGGGGCTCATCCCGTTCTTTGTAAGGAACTCACCTCACCTATCCCTTGACCTCTTCTTGGGTCGTTGGAGCACCATGAATATGTCCTCCACCATCCTTCTTCACCTCACTCTATCCTCTGCCATTCTCACTGCTGCCGCCAAGCTTAATCATCCCGTTCTTTGTAAGGACTTACATGTGAATATTCTCAAGAGTCCACTCGCACTATGTCTTTAGCTCTCTCTCTCTCACTCTCTCTCTCTCACTCAGTCACTCACTCACTCACCCACTCACTCACTACTCACTCACTCACTCACTCTCTCTCTCTCTCTCTCGCTCTCTCTCTTCCTCTCTCTCTCTCCCTCTCACCCTCTGTTGTTCTCTATCCATGACTTGCTCTCTATTTCCTCTCTCTCTCTCTCTCTCTCTCTCTCTCTGTATGTATGTAAGTATGTATGTGCTTCAGTGCGCATGTGTGTATATGTATATGTATGTATGTGTGTGTGTGTGTGTGTGTGTGTGTGTGTGTGTGTGTGTTAATACGGCATTGTATTTGACCCTGAAATTTATGTTAAAAGATTATCGAAATGGGGTACGTTTGACTAGAGCTTCTCTTTATCACCTCTTCATATTGAACATGATATTCAGTTTGTTATAATTTCATTTCTTCATTTTTTCTAGGTGTGTGCAACACTGGGATCCACAGGAGCATGTACCTTTGACAGTCTGGAAGAGATCGGTCCAATCTGTGAGTACAGATCTTATATTTTTCAGGTTTCCTGCAGTGTTCTTAACAGAGTAGTGCGCTGAACAGTCACCCGTAGCGACAGAACACATCTCAACCGTACGGACCACCCGCGTTTTAGCTCCATAGTCTTAACGTGCTTGTCTGCTGAAGATACAACAGTTCCTTATTGCGAGCAACCATCATAAGTATTCCAAAATAATTACTCAAGCAACTTGATGAAATTTTGAAACAGTCAGACGTTTCAGACAGCATCCGCTATCTTTCGTCAGTGACTAAGGAAAGATCTGGTAGAACTAGGTTTTTATACCAAACCTCTGAATAGATATGTTAATGAAATAAAGACAAATTTCTTATTACCTGGATGTCTAATCTTCATCAACGCATAATAAGTATTATTCAATGAAAATTTATTGCAGGAAAAACCTTACTGACCCACTGTTCCTGAACTTACATCCAGACAAAGTAGAACGTGACATTGAACACAGCTGCTATCATGATAGTGTACAGTTTCAAAATTGGAAATATATGTATATGCACCTGTAACAAGACACACTTGACATTGACGCTGACTGTGAGTTTAGCGGGAATGAACAGTGACATCTTAAAGCCCCCCTCTCACTGGACCCGCGGCACGTTGGCGGCGTCGCTGCGTCCTAAACTGGATTTGTGTTACCCTTGACTTTATATTCGGAACATCATGCAAAGCGTGTAAGTATGACTAAAAAGGCAAAAAACACAAAAAACGTGAAAAGACTCGTTCTTTTATCGATGCAATTCGTCGAGAGCTCTACCAAATTGCCTGGTCGCAGCGAGTTCGCCAAAGTGCCGCAGGTCCAGTGATATAGCAGCTCTAAACTGGTGATAACTGCTACTTTCCAGGCGACAGTGAGAACATCTGGCTGCACATTGACGCAGCCTACGCGGGGACGGCGTTCATCTGTCCCGAGTACCGCTATCTCATGAAGGGGATCGAGCTCGCCCACTCATTCGCCTTCAATCCCAGCAAATGGATGATGGTTCACTTCGACTGTACCGCCATGTGGTAAGGAATAAAACATGTACCCTTTTAACATTACCACGATTTCACGTGTGTGGTGTGTGTTTGTGAGTGAGCGAGTGTGTTTTTTGTGTGTGTGTATCTGTGAGTGAGCGAGTGTGTGTGTGTGTTTTGTGTGTGTTGGTTTGTGAGTGTGTGTATTATTGTGTGTTTATGTGTGTGTGTGTGTGTACGTGTGTGTTGTGTGCGTGTGTGTGTCTGTTTAAGGGTCTCTCTGTGTGTGTGTGTGTGTGTAAGTAATCATCTTTCTGTGAGTGGATAGGAATATTCATGAATGAAAAGCTTTCCAGAATTGGAGACAATTTCGGGAGGTTTCTCACAGATTCGCCACCTGTTAGTTGACAGTCAAGACAGGCGACTGTTCATCGATTTTGAACATTTGCAAGATCGTCGCAAACTGTACAGGAAAACGCACTTGAGACATTAATTGGTTGCTACTCCGTTACATAAGAATGACAGGAAATAGGTGAAAGAGTCAGTTTTCCAAAAATCACGTGACATGCATTTCAACAAATATTTTCAACATTCTGTATTTACCGATATTAACAACGTGTTATAAGACAGACAACAAATGATGTATCTAATTCAATGGTTAAACATGTAGGTGGGAGCTGGATCCTATGCCGCCTTATACCATGGCCGGCTCATTGACAATCCAATGATAATCTGGCAAAAATGCAGAAGGCAAAGGAATGTTGTTTTGGCTTCTTTTTTATCATCATTAGATAATCAAAAACCCCCTACTTTTACTAGTCTGGGTACCATCCTAGTTATGCCCGGGCTCCTGTACTCCCTCTAGGTCTAACTGTCCTTGGTGCTGAACGCCATCCACACACATGTACGGGGTGGAGTATAGGAACCCCGCATAGTGAAAGAAAGACGAAAACATACAGATACAGGTTTCGGAACCATGCATTCTTTATGTTAACTAATGTCCTTATTATCTGGTCCCTAACATTTGGACAGTTTTTGGCACTAGGAATATCACCCCATTTTTCAAGCTAAATAGTTAATGTAATTTCACTAACGATCGAGGTTGTCTTGTTCTAATCCAAAGGTCAGACAGATGTGACACTACACTTACTATGTTCACCAGATCAATTAACTTAATCAGACATGAAGCAAATGCTAAACTCATTAGGTGCCTTTGAGTCCCATAGGGCCAATGATTAAGTGAGCTTTTAGGCGAAATGAAAGTGCTAAAAGTCATTTGGCCATGGAACGTCGATCGTATTGATGACACCCACGCACGTATAATATTTTGGATTAAATCAAAGAAAGAAACATTATCGTTGATAACGATCATATTCAACTTAATTTCATTCCAGTGTACTTCTTCATTTTGTCCCAAAAGTCACATTTCTCTTTCCGATAGTCTTGTATTAACACATTCTGTGGTGTAGTAATGTTAAGAGAAGTGTAATTTCCATGTTGGTTATACCTTGGCCAGTGTAGACCCCCTGATTTCTTCGCGTGTCTAAAAGTTGAATGCAAACCTGGTGTGTTGGGATCTCCAGTGTGTGCAAAGTTCCCGTAGTGAAACGCCATATCATCCGCCATGTTCTGTTCATCAAACGTAAGGGTGATGTTTACGAGTGGCGTGGCTTGAAAGAGAAATACGAGGTCTTCCCCGTTACACACGTGTCCGTTACAGTAAGGGTTGAGGTCCCATGCATGTTTCAGTGACCAAACGTGGTCGAAAACGTACAGCCAGACGTTCGTGTCACCGGCTGCTACAGCGCTACGTATGACGCTTCGAGTTGGACACGTAAAGACTAAGTCTGTAAGCACCTCTGCTAGACTAGGCCTATAGTCTGAAGATGGCGGTGGCTTGTATTCCTTGTACACCGCCACTGTCTTCTCGTGCATATAAGCCAAGATGACCTCTTCGAATTCAAGTTTCGACATTCTCTTGTTGAAGCCCGCATGAACAAAAAGAACAGCTTCTTCTCGTGTAGCTCCTATTATGAACGGTTTTCTCTGAAATAGACCACGTGAAAAGCTGTCCAATACTTCCACAGACAAAATGTCACTGTCTATAGTAGGCGACCAGTTTGTGAAAAGTTCCAAAAGTTTGAACGGGTTTGTAACGTAACGGTTTGCCTTTTGCTGCGCAGCCACGACATCGTTTACACTTTTGGAGCGGAGGCATCTCATGTCCCCGTGTGAACAGTTCAACCGCTCCGCGAAGTAGTCCCCAAGAAGTAGTGCTTCGACCTTAGATTTGTGAGGAATAGTAAATGGTAAGCTCAACATAATAGCCTTGTCGAATAAGCCAGCAGATTTGTTTGAAGTCAGGTGGATTCCTATTGAATCTGCTCCGGTGCCTTGTCCTACAAGTGTTACACGGTTCTTGTCCCCTCTGAAGTTACCGATGTTTGCCTGTACCCACTTCAACGCTTCTATCTGGTCCAGTAGTCCGTAGTTTCCTGTTGCAGCGCCCTTACCTTGTCCTGCTACGAGAAAGCCTAGAGCTCCTAGTCGGTAGTTAGTGGTGACGACCACGGTGTTGCTCTTTTCCGCGAGAAATCTTCCGTCGTAAGCCAAAGCCGAGCCGGAGCTCGAACCATAGTCCCCGCCGTGTATGAAAAACAATACGGGGAGTTTCTCGGTGTCGTGGTGTGAGGCATGTGGGACGAAGATGTTGAGGTATAAGCAGTCCTCACTTTGTTTTCCGTCCCTTGGACATAAGTGTTGGGGGTCGTGCCCCTCGGGCTGGCAGCCATGTTGCGGGCAGGCTTGACCCGGTACGGAGCCGTCGCGCACGCTAGGAGACCACGGTGTGCTGAAAAGTTGCGGCGGTTGCCAGCGTAGATCACCTACCGGTGTTTCTGCGAACGGTAGACCCAGAAAGATGACGCCTTCTTCTACTGATATACCCTGCACGGCCCCGTATTGCGTCTGGACGATAGAACCGCCATCTTTGATAGGCAAACTTGTCCCTCTGGCCAGCTGTAGAGGAAGGATCAGCAGCAAGCAAATCAGCAACATAATTTCTGAGATATCTACAAGGGAGCGGACAGTAACAAATGTACCAAACTGTGAAATGTAACAGTTAGCTGTCCTCAAAAGGCAAGAGGTTAAATAAACACTCTTTTCCAAGCCCTCGTGTCAATAGAAAACGTGCACCCCTCGATTATATGCTGCATGCGCCGCTTCTTGTTTGGCTCCAAAGTACAAGTTAGCGGTTTCAGTTGCTAAACATTAACAATTTAGTCAACCAAGATAGATCGAGATGGAAGAATGTGTGTACGTGCGTGGAACACTATTATGATAAGAAACATATTAGATACGTCTTAACACTTTACTGTGCTATTATTTGCAGGGTTAAAGACAATGTGGCTCTGCAGCAAGCCTTCATTGTCAATCCGTTATATCTGCGACACGAAAACTCAGGTAATATGTACCTGTCTTGCTATTAATGTTTTTGTTGTTGTTGTACTGTTCCTTAACTTAGGCTGAATGATAAAATGATTTCTACATTGTTTAATGATCTCGAACGAGAAGTTAGCAGGACCTCAACTGTAGTTCCACGGTGCAGTGTTGACCTTCAGATTCCATTTTGAAACCGCGTCACTTTTCACACAATTCTCTTTATTTTTACATTTAGGTCATGCTGTTGACTACATGGTAAGTTGGCATACATTTTAATGCAATGATTTATAAATGCATTCTTAATTGGGTCTTAGAAAACCGTTCAAAGAGTTGACAAATGTCAGATGTCACATATGGAACGCGGGCGTAAACTAATCCGTGTATAGGTGTCAAGGGTGAGTTGGAAGTCCGTAGCGCCCCCCGTCCCGATGATGTGACTACAATTGCACTTACTACAAAAGTCACAAGGAAATGTGACTATATCCTTGTACACATCTGTGGTATGTGTCGAGAGATCATTACGATTACGATAAAATGTAACCTTCCGTAAGATTGACGTGAGCAACGGGGTCAAAGGTGTTTAGAAGTCGGTATTACCCCCGTCCCGATAATGTGACCACCTTCTACAAAAATGTGACTATAACCTTGTACACATCTGTAGTATTGGTAGAGAGGTCATTGCAACTGCACGTGACCTTTTGGTAGATTGACATGAGCAACGGGGTCAAAGGCGGTTGGAAGTCGGTAACGCCCCCCGTCCTGGTAATGTGACTATACAGTTTTACAAAAGAAATGTGACTATATCCTTGAACACATCTGTGATAGATTAGAGAGGTCATTACAATAGCACGTGACTTTCCGTAAGATTGACGTGAGCAACGGGGTCAAAGGTCGTTGGAAATCGGTAATGTGTATTCACATTATCCCCCCCGTCCGGATAATGTGACTACACTTAATACATACAGAAATGTGACTATACCCTTGTACACACACAGCACTGGCAGATCCCCCTCAGCCGCCGGTTCCGTGCGCTCAAGCTGTGGTTCGTCATCCGGTCATATGGGGTCATGGGGCTGCGTGATCACGTCAGGAAGGTAGGCCATTTGTAGGGTTTTGATATGAGAATGATGAGAAATATACATGGCCTCCGTCCGTCAATATTGACCATGGTAAAACTCTATAATATAACATGTCAAATTTTACAGCACCGGTTACGGTTAAGCAGTGCTATACAAGAATGCCGGTCTCCGGTGAGAAGATAAGCATGGAATTACAAATGTCGTCTTGTTTAATACTGTTTCATGTTTCTAAAGTAAAGTTTGATGTTGCCCTAAACGCCCATCAATCAGAATCTCTCGTAGTAGACTGTAACAAACGGGGGATACATGTGTCAAAACGTCAAAAGCAGGTTGAGTCCCTTCAAATCTTCAACCTGCTTTATTCTGGCTACAAGACAGTTTGACATTCCCCTCCCACTATCTGCTACAAACATAAGTAAAAACATTTACCTTCTATATCGATTTATTCATCCATTGATTTATCTATTCATTGGTTCGGCATGAACAACTTGTTACATGAACAGGCAGGGTTGCCCAACTAAGGAATGTCTACTAAAAGAAATAAAATATTAATCAAATTTGCTTGGCGTATCGCAGACACCTCTCTTGTTGTAACTTTTCTCTACTTCTTTATTCCATTTGCAGGGCGTCAGGTTGGCTGAGCAGTTCGAGACGATGGTTCGGAAAGACACGAGGTTTGAGATTCCGGCACAGCGGATCCTTGGTCTGGTCGTCTTCCGTCTTAAGGTCAGTACCCTAGAGGTCTTAAAAGTTGTCTTCAGTACACCTCAAGATTGAGTACATCAATTCTCAGTTGAGGTGTATCTTTCAAAAGCCAATCGGGACGTTTTCCCTTTTTTTAAAATTTGATTGGTTGGAACTAAATGACGTCACTGAAAGAGTTTTCGTTGACTATTTCCTACTTCTTTGTGCTGATAAACTTTGTACCTAGTAAAATGACAAAGTATCTAAGACAAAATAAGGTAAAAGCTGACAAGATATAGTATTCATATCAAAACTATTCAAAGGCTTCTTGTCACATCAGTGCCTTTATACTACGATAGAATTTCTCCTGGACGTACCGTTATGATACGTATGAATGAAAAAAATCCCTCTTCTTCTTCCACCGTGATATATCGACAGAATAAGACCTTCGAGCGAAGTGACAGTTATTGACCGTTTCTTTCACCCTGGGTTCAAGGCTAATAAGGGTTTTACAATTCATTGGGTTCAGGGCAATCTAAGTGAATCTTCAATACCTTGCTACTGGCCTTATGTAATAACTTCGATCCTTAGAAACAATGTTTTAAACATCGATGTTAACACAAGATGATGGCTTTATATCGAACTTGCAGTACGGTAGGATAATGTTGTTACCAGTACATTTGGTAAAAATGGGTTGTTTTATCTAATCAAGTGAGACAAAATTATATTAGCGTCACCACTTAACATATATACAAAAGACAGAAAGGTGACAAAGATTTAAAAATGCGGTTATTTCCCGGTACCCATTTCTGACAATAGTGGTTTCTGGTACATGTTCAATTTCGCACAGTTGTTGTAGGGTGATGGTTTCCTTGCTTCAAACATGGCTCATACAAAATGCCACCTCCTACAATCATGACCCTTTGATTAAAAATCTTGACATTTGGCGTAAATCCTTTAAAAGCAACTGACCCCGACGAATGAGACAAGAGATGGATGTATTTGCACGTAAAGTAGGATTTAGTTTGTGGATAGTGTGACAAGACAGCCAAAAGGTGTGACCCTGAGGATTATGAGTATTAACACCTTTGAGAATTATACCACGAATGGAGGTCATCCATATTCAACTTCACCAGCGGCCATCTTTGATTTGTATCACAGCACATCTATCAGTGCCCAAAACGTCCGGTCAACCTGTCAATCAACTCCCACTCCCGTCCAAAACACTGCAGGGTGAGACTTGTTGACTAATTAGATTAGGGTCGGACTTAGTATATAGCTTAACCTGGTAGCAATGGTGTCAGGGCCTACACTGGATAGCTCTTCGGCACCAAGATTAGCATGCCCCCGAGGAATTTTTACCTCAGCCCCCCTGAGGAATTCCTTTTGGTAAAGGGGCTGTCAATTGAATTAAACAGGAGAAATTACCAGGTTGGGATTAGTTTGCCAGGCGGCGATAGAAGCTTACAGTGCCGAAGAAACCCTTTCTGTCTGTAGCCCTGAGAGAGACCAGTGAATATTGCTGAAACATACACCAGGGACAGGGAAACACAGTCAGCACCAGGGACAGGGAAACACAGTCAGCACCAGGGACAGGGAAACACAGTCAGCACCAGGGGCAGGGAAACACAGTCAGCACCAGGGACAGGGAAATACAGTCAGAACTAGGGACAGGGAAACACAATCAGGATCAGGGACAGGGAAACACAGTCAGAACCAGGGACAGGGAAACACAGTCAGCACCAGGGACAGGGAAATACAGTCAGAACTAGGGACAGGGAAACACAATCAGGATCAGGGACAGGGAAACACAGTCAGAACCAGGGACAGGGAAACACAGTCAGCACCAGGGACAGGGAAGCATAGTCAGCACCAGGGACAGGGAAACACAGTCAGCACCAGGGACAGGGAAACACAGTCAGCACCAGGGGCAGGGAAACACAGTCAGCACCAGGGACAGGGAAACACAGTCAGCACAAGGGACAGGGAAACACAATCAGAACCAGGGACAGGGAAACACAGTCAGCACCAAGGACAGGGAAACACAGTAAGCACCAGGGACAGGGAAACACAGTCAGCACCAGGGACAGGGAAACAGAGTCAGCACCAGGGACAGGGAAACACAGTCAGCACCAGGGACAGGGAAATACAGTCAGTACCAGGGACAGGGAAACACAGTCAGTACCAGGGACAGGGAAACACAGTCAGGACCAGGGACAGGGAAACACAGTCAGTACCAGGGACAGGGAAACACAGTCAGGACCAGGGACAGGGAAACACAGTCAGTGCCAAGGACAGGGAAACACAGTCAGTACCAGGGACAGGAAAACACAGTCAGTACCAGGGACAGGGAAACAAAGTCAGCACCAGGGACAGGGAAACACAGTCAGCACCAGGGACAGGGAAACACAATCAGGATCAGGGACAGGGAAACACAGTCAGCACCAGGGACATGGAAACACAGTCAGAACCAGGGGCAGGGAAACACAGTCAGCACCAGGGACAGGGAAACACAGTCAGCACCAGGGACAGGGAAACACAGTCAGGAACAGGGACAAGGAAACACAGTCAGCACCAGGGACAGGTAAACAGAGTCAGCACCAGGGACAGGGAAACACAGTCAGCACCAGGGACAGGGAAATCTGATTCTTCCACGTTTAACCAACTAACGCGGCTGTGACGGCACATACAAACAACCAGTGATAGGTGAATATAACAATGTTTTAACGATGTCGTCACAGGGCCCTGACTCCTTGACTGAGGCGCTGTTGAATCGTCTGAATAAGACTGGGAAGCTGTTCATGGTTCCCGCCTCCCTCAAGGGCAAGTACATCATCCGCTTCACCGTGACGTCACAGAATACCGCCGAGTCAGACATCGAATATGACTTTGAGCTGATACAGAAGGTAACCTTGGGGTTGTTTTGCGTTTTTTCCATATTCTAACAAGTCTTTGTTTCACATGTATGTCCTTGTTGTATCAATGTATGGTCTGGTGTTTGGATATTTATCATATTTCTGTTGAGAAATAGACCAAAGTTGCCAAGGGAAAACGAATTGATATTCTTAACCTACTCAACATTGCCGAGGAATTATGAATATACAATATAGGTGGCGCTTCTACGAATAACATTGAGCGGCGCATAAAATAGATCCTTTTTATGCCATCTAATGTTCTTAAAGGTTCTAAAAGAAATCATAAATGTATGTCAAGACGCACACACCTGTTTCCTGGCTTGAAGCCTAACGGCTTGTATATTTTCACATTCTTACAAGTCGGGACTTCAAACCCTATTAGAGCCTAATCTGCAGTACCGCTTCCGACCGCAGCGAGAAAAGTGTTTAGACGACCGTCGAATTGCTTAATTTCCGTCTTTCCGGGATTGAAGAAATCGGGAAGGCTCGCAAAGGGGTTTGTACTTTTGAGGTTTAGTTGACTTGGTTTCGAACTATAGAATTTTAGAATTATAGAATCTTAAAAATGGCCATCTATGATCAATTTCACAAAAGAAAACAATGGGATATTGGGTCATAAATGATATGTTTATTTCGAATTTTCCCAATGGAGGTTCATTACATCTTTTTAACGCAGCTGAAATCAACCGAGACGTCGTGAGCTGAGGGAATTGACCGTAATTCTGCTAAGAAGATAAAGTTTGCATGTGACTTATTTGTTTGTTGTTGTTTTGTTGTTGTTGATTTAAGATGGCGTCCCACGTCCTCAGCGGGAACGAGGCTGAACCTGACATGGCAAAGTGGGAGACAGAAACGTTCGTGTCCAAAGTCTCCTCAGCGCCCGATGACAGCAACGGGAACAGAGCGGCCCAGCGGGCGGGCAGACGCCTCGACACCGCCGTAGTCAGGGTTCCGAGCGGGCGCCGTACAGTCATCGTCAAAATCCCGGTCAAAAACCAACCTAAACCGGTGGAGAAGGATCTAGCCAACATCTGCGGATGCACCTCGCTACTGAGCAGCCTCATGATGAATAAAGATAACAAAGAACTACAGAATTCTGCCTCCTCCTCTGCTAAAGATGACGCCGTGGCGGCTGCAAAGAGACGCGCGATCTTCGAGGCTAAGGGAACGCAGACGTCGCTGGAATGTGAGATCAAAGTCATGGGGAATGGTCTGCTCTCCGAGGCTATCAAAAGTCTGTTGGTAAATGCTAACGATCATGGTAACATGGTAACCCACTAGAGTTGCCGAGTAGCCTGGAAACCTGACTATCGTCAGGGAAGCACTGAGCTTCAATGCTTTCCTAAGGGGGGAGGGCAGGAAAAGTTTCATTGAAAGACGAAGAGCTGTGTGGGCCCTGGCTACAGTCTGGTTTCCAGTTGCAGAGGCACGCTAAACAGAGGTCGTTGCTGCCAAGACCGAGACTTTCAGGTTATGTGTAACGGATTGAACTGACTAAAGTAACGTTATAGCTGTACTGAATATAATGTCTTCATGTGAATATATCAACTGGCTCAAACCAGGGAGGTTTATCTAACCTCCTTGCTCAAACCAAAGCTCTTAACGTTTGTATCGGATGTCGACTGTAGCTTGTAATGCTAGTGAAGCTGTTGAGGCCTATCGTAACCTTTGTTGTAGCTAGTCGTCAATATATCTGTCCTTGTTTCTGATTGACTGCTACAAGCCTAAACCATCTGTGTGAATTTGGCAAGAATATCATTCTGTTTTCTTTTGGCACTAGCTTGCTCAACTTCAAATCAAATGTCTGACGACTTGGACAATAACCAACTCGGCCCATTCAACTTGGCCCATATGCATCGCCCTGGTCAACTGAGCCCATCGCTCTGGTCAACTCGGAACATCGCCCTGGTCAACTCGACCCAACACCCTGGTCAACTCGGCCCAATGCCGGAGACAGCAATCTAGGCACAAAGACACACACACTGACAGAAAGACGCGGTCTCTATTAAAGCATGTACATGTACTTGCAATTAGCCTACGGGCAGGAATTCGCAATAAACTTTCTATTAAAATTATGTTGATTGCCTACGCGCAGGCGGTTTGGGACTTCCCAAACCTCAAAGTGAACAGTTGTAAGTTAACAGTTACTACGGTAAAACGCCTGAAAGTGAGCAAAAAAGTTGCGTTTTATTTCTTCAATACTAGTATATGAGCAAGTTTTATGAAGGAAACCATCTAACTCCAGGGAAAAGGGTGTCTGTGGAATATGCAAAGACCAAGTATTCAAGTAAATGTATTTTTTATAGTAACGTTACATTTTATAGTATATACAATATAAGCCAGCAGTCACGCTTGAGACTACGTATACTGCCAGCGACCGCAGATGCCCTGGAACACGGCGAGCCAGCGGATGAAGAATATCGTCGCTAGATGCATGCCGCGAGCACAGAAAACAATGTTCATTGATAAATTCATGATTTACAGTCATGAGGTTGTTCTTTAGAAGGTGAGTGTTTTTGCTATGTTTTGTGTAAATTTGGTGGTTGGGCCGAGTTGACCAGAGTGTTGGGCCGAGTTGACAAGGGTGTTGGGCCGAGTTGACCAGGGTGTTGGGCCGAGTTGACCAGATTTGCGATGGGCCGAGTTGGTAATGCGTAATGGTCCGAGTCGTCCTGATTCCCTTCAAATCTAAGCGGCTTTATTTGGGATAAATACAAAGTTGCACATACCGTCTCTTGATTGAGGAGACCAACTGAGCATATAGGCCTAGGTTTTGAAGTAAACCAAAATTCGACGATACAAAATTAGGATTATAATGTCAAAGACTCCATCGACCTTGGACAGTGAGATGATATTTGTTAAAAGTGTACTTGAAATTAGCCAGGAAGCAAGGTACGAGGATGATGAGTGTGTTATTTATGTATGTATATATAGATGATACCCAAGTCATTGTAGCGCATATGTACATATCACACAAGTATGAATACTCTGCATTAGAGGCTTGAAGGATGATCAGAATTAGAGATGTGAAAGACTTGATGATAGATAGTTGAAATCTTGAGTTCAGTCGCTTCTTTCACCGACATGTCAATAACAAATTGTGTGAAGTATTTTTCTTCTTCTGTGTGCAGATTCTGACAACGATTTAGTTTAGCGAGTAGCGGTGAAATATATATGTAGTATTTCAATACCTGAATTATTTTGTCACTTCGAAGATTGTTGAAATAGATTGTGTTGAATGTCGAGGTAGAAAATGAGATAGGTTGAAGAATTTATGAACAAACTATCTGTACTTGTGCCTCTATTGAACGTAACAATGAGATATCATATTGTGTGTGAACCATATGAATCTATCAAATAATCCAGACCTGTTATATTAGTGAATAAATGGATGTGAGATAAAAACGTATCTTTTGTACAATTTTTAGCGAAGCCTGAGGGGCAAGCTTAATAGTATATTTTAGGCCCGATTTGCAAGAATTCCCAGAATTCCACAGGAATTTCAAGAATCCGTCCGGCCAACTCTGTGGATGCCCACCTGTCACTTTTTCAAACTTGATACCTCATTAGCACGTCTGGCATCCAGGCACTCAGCTGTCGATGACAGATGACCTACTTTTACCTGGTGTCCGATTTCGTACTGTCCGGCGTGTGTCAGGGAGTTCACCGAATCTAGTATTCTAGTTTTGAAAAGGGTTTGCGCATCCCAGTTGATCTATTATCACAAGAACGTGCTGAATATCATGCCTCCCACCAAAAAACCTCTGTGAAAACCAGAACTTGAGGAGATCCAAGCATATAAAGAAAGGCAAAGTTTTAAACGGACAATAAATAACTTGGGTTACCGCTTGGGCAGTCTACACTGAACGCCTTACGGGGAGGAGTGGTGTGTCGGAAAAACAACAGTAGCTCCTCGAAAACACATCCTACAGAGCTAGAATAACAACCAAAACGATCATAGGAGCCCCAGCATACCGATTTTCTAAACTTCCGGCCTAGTTTCTCACCCCACCTATCCAACAATGCCAGAGAAAAAGACACTACAACGGGAGTGTACTCCGGCCTTTCCACATATGCTAGGAACTCCTCGAGTTACATGGTGCCTTTCTTTATCTGCTTGGCAGATGCCTTTCTGATTTCTAAGTGCGTTTTGCACAATATTATGGCAGAACTAAGATCTAGAGTGCTACGTTGGTACTTTCCTTACAGTGAAGTAAGATCAATCCAGACACCTTCGCTATGGCAATAATTTTTAATTGCCACACTTATTCCTATTGTACTCAGACAAACTAAAACATACACTTACACCTTTGTTTGATATGATATACGGATGAAATATGATCTTTATGTCTATATCTATATATAGTATAAGTATAGGAAACAGAGGCGGACACATGTCATATATGCTTTAAGTTTATTGTCTCGTTCTAAGTGGACAGTTGTGTCCCAGCGTTCGTCGGTTTCTTCACACTAGCACGTATGTCCTATTGCAGGGGTCTTTGCAGCTCTCATTGGGGTGGCGGTGGGGTGATCTGAAAACAGATTGAATGATAATTTCATTGCAAAGTCATGCCCGTAGGCTAATTGCAAATTTACAACAGTTAATGACGATGCGCAAACAAAACGTGTAACATAAGGCACACATGTGATTACACTACGTTACAAGTCTACAATAAGTTTCTAAATCTTCGATACCAATGTACCAATGCGGAGTTCCTGGGGTTTGACTTCGTCTATGAAAGTCCCACGTTTTTGATAATGAGTGGATTGGATGATTGTAGGAGTTTCTGTGGATTACTAAGTCTAGAAAAGCTTATAGAAATTTCGGATACTTTCGTGAATAATATGTTTCTTTTGATTCGCAGATAAATTGTATTTTATTTTCCACTACTTTCGTTGCACAAAGATTCTCTTACGAAGAGGGTAGAGAAATGATTATCTACAATGCAGATTAAAATTACATTTTGAATTATACGACTCTTTTCCATACCGTCAGCTCTGTTCCAGTTGTTTAGGCCTTGTTTCCTGCAAATGAAATGGTCGGTTTAGTTAGTATCGTAACATTTCTGACTGACATTCATAGCTTGTGTTGCTATAGCTACATCAACGGAAGACATGATAATCATAATCAAAAACAAAATCTGATCGTTTCGAGGTCTCACAAAGACCTACCCACCGACCAAATATAAAGACCACCCATCCAGACATCTTGAGCTATCGTGTTCACACACACGAATACTGTGCAAAACATAATCTTCTCGGCGAACAAGAAATACAGAATAGCATTTACACGGACATATCAAACGAAAAGGCTGCCCCAAAGTTACATTGCGGACACGATTGCTACTCTTGTGAAAATCTACCTGTCTTGAGGAAGCGGCTGGGGATGCTCCTCCTGGCGGGAACCAGCTGCGGTGCAGGCTGCAGTGCGGGCTGCAGTTCCGGGACGGGCTCCAGGGCAGGGACTAGCTGGGGGGCGTCGCCTGCGGGGATAAGTTGGGGGGAAGCGGGGATAAGTTGGGGAGCGTCGCCTGCGGGGATAAGTTGGGGGACGGGTTGGAGCAGGGGGGCTGCCTGGAGCTCGGGTTGGGGAGCTAGGAAGGGAAGACCGTTAGAGAAGGGGACAAGGTTGGGGACGAAGTCCGGGATATGGGACCCTGCTTGGGAGTGGGATCCTGTGGAAACAAAATCTTCCAAATTAAGCGGAGCTCAAACGTAAAAATTAGTGGAAAGTATGATAAAACCAGAAAAAAGTCTGAAACCTATTGTGAATCAAAACCCTACGCATGAACAGGTAAAATCTCTGTATGTTTCTGAATAGTCTAAAGATGAAATTTGTTAAAACGTCCCTTCCCTAACTCCACTACCCAATTGCACCCAGTACTAGGGCAGTTACTGTGAGAATGCAACATAAATGGTCAAATAATGACTCAATTATAAGTGTCAATAAGAAAAAGCATTGGTATAGAAACAGTTAAACACAAGATCGCTAATGTGGCGAGTAGTACGAGGGGGATTAAAAAGAAACGCATTTTGTATCATAGCAGGTCCATTTTTGTATGAAATGAGTTAAAATTTGGCAGAAATATAAAAGAACATCTCGTTTTGAGAATGAAATACCTCAATGTGTCGTGAAGATTTTTTACCAGCGCTATGATACAAAATGCGTTTCTTTCTCAACCCCCTCGTACAACAGAAAAAGTAGTCTCCAAGCAGAGGAGGGGTTCCGGTTGGTTTTTGACATGTTTTAATGCGTTTTTGTCGGGCTTTCTATTTTGTCATTTTTATAATGGGTTGGCGACACAAAATAAAAGTAAGAAACCCGACAAAAACGCCTAAAAACACGTCAAAAACCAGCCGGAACCCCTCCTCTGCTTGGAGAGTACAGAAAAAGCACAGCACACACCCGCCGTCTCCATACCGAACATGCTCATGTCAGGCATCCGGCAGGCGCAGATCTCACAGCCGCGGGCGTCGGAGGCTCGGCCGAACGGGCAGTCCAGGAAACACAAGGTCTCCCTTCTGCACACTTACACAAACAAACAAACGCAATCAAGTTAAAAGTTAGTTGAAGTCCTCCCACACCATGGGGTGTATAGGGCGGTGCATATCCCCGTTTCATAGCCCTGGGCCACACTGTGGTGCAGTCACTGCAGCAGGGGGCTAGTCCACTGGCAGTGGAGTGTGTTTAACTTCCATACTGTTTCAGAAGTATGTACCATTTTTATGAAGTCTTTGGTATGACTCAATGCGCCTCTTGTCCAGAGGTGTCCTACCCGGGAGTTGAACTCGGGCCTTCTGGTTCCAAGTAATTTGAACCAGATGTGGTAAGTAACAGAAGCCCAGACCACTACACCACAGGGACACCCCCGCAAACTCCATCAAACAAACCATGAAATATCAAGGCCCCAGGAGCGCCCTTTCGCCAACCTGCAAATTGAACACTTAGTCATAAAATAATGGCTCATAGAAAACTAACGTCTAACCATGCCGGTTTCTATTTAAACAAGGCCAAGCAACGTACTAACCGCAAAAAAACAAGTCACTTTTCACAATTACACTTTGGAAACTGCTAACGCTAAGCCACCTGTGCAGGTTCCACGCTTTCTACCAACAATGGTATTACAACAAAGTACCTACATATACAGCTCAAACATATCGTTCTTCAAAGGCTGTCATGGTTTTATTACGTTACAACATTATAAATGGCTCCCGGCTGTTTGAGAAAAAATTTTGTGCTGAGATTTGGCGGTGACAGGTTGAAACACGGGAGGCGGGCGCTAGACGGCGTCTTTCAGCACACGGTACTAGCACCAAGGACAAATCCTACGGGTATCGAAGGGGGGGGGGGGCGTGCTGATGGTTGAAAAGAAAATTGATTATAAAGTGAAACAAACTTACTGCTGTCGAAGTTGACCGGTGCGCCCCATGTTTCAGCTGAAAAATGAGACAAGAAAGTAAGCTTGGAGTTTACAAAAGACTAGATCTATATCTTCTTGTAACGTCGTAGAATAAAAAAAAGTATTGCAAGGATATGCATGGTAAAGACACATTTCGTGGTGAAAATTAATTTATATTTCTTTTACCCAGTTCTGAATTTAAATAAAAACTCCAACGATTCCGATAGGCCTCTATATTTTTCGTCCATTTCTACTGGTTTCTACAAAATGATATACAGATATCTCGTTTCTTTCTCTCCAGGCGAACTTTGTTCAAGCACTGCAAAGTTCGAATTTAGATGACGATAGCGTTCCCACGTGATGACTATTTTAATCCGCATACAATAAAGGCTAGGGCTAATGCTTCACTAGAACCAGACATTTCGTTGAAATACAGTAAGGATGTAGAATAATTCTCAGTTTTCATATGATATTTATCCCAAACTTCTTTGACAGAAAATCTAAGCACCTTTTTCGTACGCGTTCGGATGTTCCACAAATCTAAATCAGAGAAGGTTTATCATATAAAAATAATAGTTTTAGCATAGTTTGAATGTAAGAGCGAATGTAAGACTTAACAAAAGACGAAGAAAACTTTTCGGTACGCTTTCCACAAATCTAGATTACAGAAGGTTCAACATTATAAAATCACAGGTTTAATATATTTTGGTTTAGTATAAAATCGAATGTATGCTTTCCTAAAGATGAATGAAACGTTTCGAAGCACTTTCAAACGTTCCACAAATCTAAATTAGAGGCTTATATACAATATCCAATTTTTAGTATATTTTGACTGTAAGATCGAATACATGCTCTACGAAAGATGAAAAAAAACTTTTCGGTACGCGTCCATACGATTCACAAATTCAAATCAGAGAAGTTTCAAAGATGTCTTTACAGATAAATTGACAGTAAGATTGCATGTATGCTCTACAAAAGATGAAGAGACGGTTTCTGTACTCGTTCAAACGATCCACAAATCCAAATCACTGAAGGTTTAACATTGGAAATTTCAAGGTTTGACACATTTTGAATGTGAGATCAAATGTATGCTCTACAAAAGAAACCTTTTCTCATTCAAACGTTCCAAAAAAATCTAAATCAGAGAAGCCTAGGTTTCACATTCTAAAACCAGACATTTAAAATATTTCGACTGTAACGTTAAGATCAAATGCACGCTTTACAAAGGACGAAGAAAACGTTTCGGTAGAAATTCACAAATCTGAATTAGAGAATGTTGGCCATATCAAATCAGAGATTCAACACATTTAGAAATGCTCTACAAAAGACGAAGAAGAAACCATACCTGAGCATGAGCAGATTGGTAGAAGACAGACGAGTGCGAGTGCCAGGATCATCTTGCCGGGTGATTTTCTTCGTCTTCTTCTTTCTTCAGAGTCGTTCTAGTCGTCAGGTGTCGGTGCCTGGAGTCAGTGCCTCTGTGCCGTTCCTCCAGCCCTTATATACAGTCTGGACTGCCTATACAAACACGCAGAGGGCCAAACACACGGGCCAACACCGGGGCAAGTTCGGATGTTTCTCCTTCCCAAATCTGACCACATTCACGAGAACGGTTTGGTTTCTACAACAACTTACAACAGAATCGTAGACAACAGGTGCTGAAGTACTACCCCGTCTCCCACAGAATCTAATAGGAAGTACAAACAAATCCATACAACACGGTTGTTAAGTGCCTCTTACAATAATGGGGTCGTGGAATCTTTTCAATCACTGTAACTTACAATGTATACGCTTGAGAAGAGAGAAATGTATCGGGTTTAGATTCGTGGTGTAAGAATTGCAAACATGCGTCATTTTGTTCTGGATACAGGTGCTTTGTACGCACTTCCTATGTGGGTGCACGTAATTAATCTGAAATGTGTCGGAAAGTGCTACAAAATACAAAAGAAGGAGAGGAAATACATGTAACACTTTTTAGAGCTACCGTTACAAACACTGGGACAAACTTAGACCAACAGTTGGAGCTTTTTTGTCCTTGTTTTCCGGATTTTCCCAAGACAAGTATAGTCAGGGCATGTGTGCATTAGCAAGTGGGTCAGGCAGGGTTCAGCAAGACCACGTAGCCTCATTTGAAGACTTACAGGAGCGCCGGCCGGCGTTCATTTTTCGGGGAGCGCCGATTCACGATTTTCAACATGGGCTGGGGTTTTCTTGATTCGGAGTATCCCCTAGCATTTAGCTAGAGAACCTGGGCCATGTTGAAAATTGCGAATCAGTGCTCCCTCAAGAATAAACGCTGATCTATTAGAATTCTGCAAAGGAGACCAAAGCCTAGCCCCTGTTCTTCACTTTCGATGTGCAGTGTCTCTTTCTTCAAACTTGAAAAAGACAGAAAATGCTGTAAAACTAGTTACTTTTGCGGTTGTTTTATTTGTCGGTAGGAGAAAAAGAGTTTTTTTTGCGTCTGAAACAAATCCTTTGTACAGTAGTAGTGCATCGGAAATGCATATTTGCGATGGAGAGGTTGCCGCACAAATAAAACCAGATTTACAGTTCATCGGGTATCTGTGAGACCTGTGCACGTTTTACCTTCCTGTTATCTGCAATACCTGTAGATGGTTTCCTTCATTGCGTTTTTTTCTCTGAACGTATCATTTACATTTTACTACATTATTATTTTCTTGTTCTTCTGTTTTTTATTTTATTTTTTGTTTAGGTGTCTGTCCAAAGGCGTCGACAGCTTTTAGTTTTGGACCAAACGGCATAATATTGCTAAGGGGACTATGGGAACATGCGCTCGGTAATTTTCTTTTCATTTCCCTGTGCAGAAGTTAAAATGATTTTATAAAGTTTGCATCTAATATTTCCATCTATTGACACATATCATGAACATATGTTATTCATACAACAAATATTACCTTAAATATTTCGCAACGACACAAGTATCCCTGTGTCAATTTGCTTCTTATTGTTCAATAATACAGAATGTGCATATTGTTTCTTTTACTGACATCTTATAGAATGCAGTAAGAAGTTTCTGGGTCATTTATAAAAAGGCTCATATAGACAGCTGGCCCAAGACACTCAAGGTCTCACACAATGTCATAGATGTGTATATATACGTATGGTATGTATATTTACACAAAAATGTAAACCTAACAGAAGCAAAGTCTGGAAACTTGACTTTCGTCTGACATATCTCTGTTGTTATTTTACCAATTGCATTGTGCTATATATCATTGGAGATCTTAGTCATTAGGCTTTACAGTAGTATAGTAATACTGTAAATGCAGAAATATTCGCGGTGGTTTTATGTTCGTAGTTTTCGCGGTGAACTCAAGCTCTTTACAGCGAACTTAAAACCATAGCAAAAGGCAGTTTCATTGTGACTGTAGCACTACTATTGTTTCAAACGCGAACTCATAACCACTGCAAACACTCCATTTTCTCCCTACTGCAAAATTAAGTCCGTGTGAACATTTCTGCATTTACAGTAATACATGTTAAAAAGTTGTTTTTTTAATTCATATCCACTCCACTTCAACCTTGTTGAAAAGCAGCCGAATAAGCATTTCGAAGTAAAATAAAGGCATTGATTTGACTTGACAGTGATACTGTAAATGCATTTAAGTTCGCGTCAATTTTATTTCGCGCTAAGGCGAAAGTGGGGTGTTCGCGGTGGTTTTAAGTTTGCGGCAGCCCTATAGTCACATACTGCTACAGTATTGGACAAAATGTTTGCGCGGATTTTAAGATCGCGGTGGAAAGGGTCGCCGCGAACAAAAACCACCGCGAACATTTCTGTATTTACAGTATCCCGTTTGTTATGATCGTAGGTTCATGGGTTGAGCACCGGGGCTGCTCAAGTGACTGAGTCTTGAAATAAAAGTGACGGAGGTTCTAACCCCGATTGGGCAAGGCTGCTTACAGGCTGCATTAGTACTTTCCTTTAGGGTAGTAAAGCCGGATGCCCATATATGTGCGTGGGAGCTTCAGGTGTCAAACCTCTGCATCTAAAAGAACATGGCGGCATGGCGGCCTTGAAAAGGTGACCCCTGCGGGGGTACACCTGTTCCATCATGCCTTCCATTTTTATGGAGAAGTGCAATAAATAAATAAATAGATAAATAAATAAACTCAACACTTATCAAGAAGAGTAGGGGCTACTCAGTACAAACAAACACTTAATAAACCACCACCCAGAAGTGTAATTTCTTACTCCCATCAAGATGTAGCATTTATTCCTTAACATATTGACAGGCACTAATATATCCATAGTTTATCTTAAAATGATTATCACTTAAAGTCTCTGTTGTAGCTTTATTGAATACATATACAGCTAACACAAACCCCATTGAATGCAGGACAATCTTCTTACTTATCATTATCAACAAATTCGCAACTTATCATCCCTGTTCTAGTCCAAATATCAATTCAACCACAAAAGTGCTTATGACAATGACTCTCAATATAGGCGATTTTGTCAATGGACAAGAGGTATTCAAATAGTATTTACTAGCAGATATTGAAAAGTTTTAAGTGACTTTCTACTGAAGTTTACCATTGAAAAACTTCACTCACGAACACCATACAAATTTCTGACAATCTTTTAGGGTCTTCATTGGGACTTTCCCAAAACTTCCAGATGTGAGTGAATTGTTTGGGTGCTGGATCTATTGCATGAACTTTTCACATTGCATTCTGAGAAACAGTTGCACATTAACTTTACTTTTCCCTTTAACCAATTACTATAGAGTAGACTACAATATAGCTTAATGTACAATGTCTATCATTTCCTATCGCCCTTCCATGTTCTTGTCTCTGAGGATGACTGCTTCGTCAAATTTGATCATGTAGGTCGTGCCTCTGTGCCAGTGAGCTGTGACTTTAGCAGGGAAACCACAGCCGTTCAGCACAGCCTCCACAATCCCCGCTGTAAAGGCTGCGCAGTTCAAACTACCCTTGTCCTGAAACAAATAAATAAGTGAATAAATGACTAGAAAGGAAACATTCATGAGCAAATGCAACATATTTCACTCCCATCCCTTCCCCAATGGTGTAGGGAGTGAAATATAAAGGCTGCACAGTTCAAACTACCCTTGTCCTGAAACAAACAAATAAGTGAATGGATAACTAGAGAGGTATAATTTGTGAGCAAATGCAGCATATTTCACTCCCATCCTCCCATGGTGTAGGGAAATAAAAAGGCTGCACAGTTCAAATTATACCCTTGTCCTGAAACAAAGAGATAGGTAAATAAATGACAAGAAAGGTAACATCTGCAAGCAAATGTAGTATATTTCACTCCCCCTCACTCCTCCATGGGGTAGAGAGTGAAATATGACGCCTGCACAGTTCAAACTACCTTTATCCTAAAACATTGTTCATAAGTGAACAAATAAATAGAAAGGCACAATTTGTGAGCAAATGCAGCACATTACCTCTACATTAGGGAGTGACAAATAAAAACATGGACACATTGAGCTCAACACACATAATGATAATGAAATAACATGTTTCTAATACATCTCAAGTTAGAAGATTCTGCAAAAAATGGAGGCAGAAATAGAACACAAGTACAGTACAGTGAATCTTGAAGTATTTACAGTGTCTTTAAGCGTACCTTTGGAACTGAGATAAACTTGTTGACCAGCGGATCTTTTTCGACGATGTAGTAAGTCTTGTCGTCATCGTTGGCATGTTCTAACTTGTCCGCCTCTTTCCCAAACAGCGTCTTCCAAACCGTCGTCTTCACAAACAGGAGCATGTTCAGGAGTTTGATTTCCCGTTTGTAATTCTTTTCTCTGTGGAAAAAAAAAAATATTTCCATGTGGCACAATAACTCGTTACTGGACATAGCAGGATTGGCTCCAGAAAAAAATGTTTCATACCTTTTTTTTGCGTATCATGTTAGAGTACATGTATCGTCAGGCACACTACCAGTATACAGTATACTTATAGCAACATAGAATCA
Source organism: Branchiostoma lanceolatum (assembly GCA_035149815.1). Lineage (NCBI taxonomy): Eukaryota > Metazoa > Chordata > Leptocardii > Amphioxiformes > Branchiostomatidae > Branchiostoma > Branchiostoma lanceolatum. The sequence continues at coordinate 12,372,347 of CM068884.1, forward strand.
TGTGTGACATTTATCGAAGGGTTAAAGCCAAATCAAAATCATGTTTATGTTGCCCCTACCTCCCTCATATTTCTAGCTGCTTCCCCTTTTTAAATCAATGTTTTCACCTCGGATATTTTCAACCCAACATCTGCTTGGAGATTATGATAATACAGCGAATTGTGAAAAATACAGACGAGATGGGTGATCACTTATGAGGGGAAAACCAAGAGGGGAACATTTAAGGGTCAAACATCTAAAGGGGGGAAACATTTGAGGTGGAAAAGATACGCCCCCCTCCCCACCTGAGAAACAGTGTATCCAGAATCCGGAAGCCGACGTGTTGTCCTAGATCGGACAGTTTCTGCTGCAGTTCCGGGACCGTGTGCACCCTGTTCTGACAGTACTGAACCATCTCCGAGAACAGGAAGGCGAACGAGCTCAGGTTGAGATCACCCTTGCCTTTACTGAGCGGCTTGTCGAGAATACTCGGCTTGGATCGACTTGTCATCCTGGACTCCATCTTTGTATGGCTATTTATGGGGTTTGATGCTTTACAGAATACAGCATTATGTGTCAAAACTAAAACACCAAATTCGTTACAAAGATATTCAACATGATACAAAAAATAGACGTCGATAATTTCTGTAGTTCATGAGTCTCTAGGATGAAAATATAGGCCATAAAATAAAGTTACAGATATCAAATCTGAAAACTCCTATGTAACCCTCAATTTTATATATGGCTACTGAAGGAGAAATACAGCATACAGAATACTTCCCTGTGATTTAACCCCAAGACATAATATTCCTCTGAAATACAGTTAAAATAATATTTGAGCAATGGAGTAAAAGTTAAGCACTTTTTTGAACGCAAAAGGCGAGGAACATAAAATAACGTTAAGTTACAGAAGTTCTCCAAACCCTTCAATAACCTCATTTTTCACCAACAGAATGATGGGAAAGGTCAAAACATGACCTGACTTTTCCCGCCGTTTTCAAATTTGTGTCAGTCGTACCAGAAAACTTTAGTATTCTGTTATTAATCCCTTCTAGATTCAAGATTTCACCTCCAGAATGAAGACAAAGAAGCTAAGCCTCGTGGTGGCGGCTTGTAACAACATGGGGATCGGTGTGGACGGGAAGATTCCCTGGACTCTGAGGTAACGTCTTGTGCCCCCCTCCCCAACTTTATAACTGGTTTTCGGTCCCATGAGTAGAGTAGAGTAGGGTAGAGTTGATTCAGCCTGGTAGGAACTCCGGTTCCAGTTTAGGCCGCTCTTCGATTCATCTCACTGTCATCTCTGGCTTCTGGGGATGGTCCAGGTGACAGTCCAGTCTTTCCTTAAAGTATTCACACTGGCGTAGACTCTAAAAGTGGACGACTTGTTCCCCACTCCCAACCCTTCTTCTTCTTCTTCCGATAATACCCTACAGCTGTTTTTAGATCCCATGGACTTTAATAAAAGTTGTCAGTTTGTGATATCTGTCCTTTTCTGTACATAGAATTAGTAGTAAGTTGATGAAGGTTAGACATCCAGGTAATAAGATACGCCAGAAATAGTTAACGTTACCCAAGCAACTGGATAAGATTTTGAAACAGTCAGACATTTCAGACAGCATCTGCTATCTTTCACCAGTGACTAAAGAAAGATCTGGTAGAACAGGTTTTATACCTAGACTTTTGGAGTTTTGGTATAAAACCTAGTTCTACCAGATCTTTCTTTAGTCACTCACTCACTCACTGACGAAAGATAGCGGATGCTGTCTGAAACGTCTGACGGTCTCTGACCGTTTCAAAATTTTATCCAGCTGCTTGAGTAACTACTTTTGGAGAATTAGTTGTAGTTCACAACTTGTATCAGCTACTGTAGGTCCTACCCATAACATGTTACGGCTTCTGTATGATTCAGCACTGTTTATATACATGTATAACTGAGTAAGGTTTAGAGTCTAAGTTATGATGCCATTTTTCTGTCCATGGAAGGGGTGACATGAAGTTCTTCAGCACGCTTACATCGGGGACAGAAGAAGAAGGTAAATTTATTATTATTTTAAGTCATAACTTGTCAAGTAAACATAATTTTACTGCTTGATTTGATCAGGTACGGTCAAAGCTGTCTAACGTTATTCCATAGGAACAGCACAAGAGGGCCTGCATGCCTTTTTCTATGAAGTGTAGCAAGCTGTTTTAATTCACCGTTAATCATAGCTGGCCCGCTCTTATTCAACATTGACTTAAGCGTTGTCAGTAAATTATTTGTGAAGTGTGATAAGTCACTTTTATTCTATGTAGCACGTTATTTGTTATCCTGCATTACCTGCCAAGTGTTATTGACAAATTAATCGTATTGCTAAGTTTAAAGCCAGATTGCCAAAAAGTCACAATGTTATGGAGTGTTCGGTTGTGTAGGTGTTCACAGACTAGTTTTACCAGACACCCCATGAATACAATGGAACAATCCAATATAATCATTTCCAGAACCCTTTGCAGTAACAAATCAATTGACTGTTATTATAGGTGTTAACCGTTGCCAGTCCTCCTGAATTTATCGTTAAGCCATAGCCATTGCCTGATGATGATGATGATGATGATGATGATTGTCTTGCTATGTTACCAGGGAAACAGAATGCCGTGGTGATGGGGAGGAAGACCTGGTTCTCCATACCTGACCGCTTCAGGCCTCTTCCCAAGAGACTCAATGTTGTCTTGAGTCGCAATCTCACGTAAGTACTACAACATATGATAATGGGTAATCAGATAAATGTACAGGTAATAATGGGTAGATGTGTAAGTATCAGAAAAAGTGATATAACTTTTGTTGACTTGTAGTTTGAAGTTAGTTATAGAACTACAGAAGCAGAAAGGTTTTTACATTTTGCTGACATTCTACATCATATGTATGAAGTTCAATTTAAACAACTCTCTACATAACTTTAAAAGGACCACATGGTCATTATAGCCACTTTTTTGTGGTCTCTTAGGTTATTTTCTTTGTCAACCCTAGCAAAAAGAGTACTGTCTACGTCTTTAATTCACTTGAGAGGAAATTATAGATAGGTTTGACTGTATATTTAAGGCTCGAAATTCATTTTTGGGAATAGTTGCACTGATCCTTGGGTGCATAGAAAGTATTTCAGGTGCACAACATAAAATGAAGTATGATGTAGAGTGTCGGCTAAAAGTGCTGCTCTATCTTATGTTTTCCCACTGCCTAGCTGTAAGTATAAATGTGTGGATGTAATACCGCAGAACACCACCAGAGGGCGCCCATCACCTAGCAGGAAGCCTGGAGGAGGCAGTGAAGATGTTGAATGAATCTCCAGTGGTAGACACTATTGACAAAGTCTTCATCATTGGAGGGAATTCAGTCTACAAGGTCTATATCTTCATTGTCCTTATTACTCTATTAATGAACATATTATATATAGCAGATATCTTGTACTTTTATATTTTTATATTGAAATGAATGTACATTGAGACAATTACTTTAAATTGAGTTATTTTCATTGGGACCTAATTTTGCTGTAGGCGCAAGAATGGGAAGAATTTGAAACACAAACTAACTAAAGATGTACATTTGCAATGACAATTTATGCCAAATAGTAGTAACTCACGCAGCGGGATATGATTTTGGAAAATTCCAAAACCATATCCAGTTGCTTGAGTAACTGCTATTTGGCGTATCTTATTACCTGGATGTCTAACCTTCATCGAGGTATTTGTAATGATAGATTCAATATAGTTCCTGATTTTAGAAGTGTTTAACATATAGATATTTTGCGTTTGGGAATGAATCTCATTATGTATAAGCAGCAACACCTGTGCTGCATCACATGTGAACCAGTCAGAATTGCCTTGAAGAAGGTGACTGATGGTCACCGAAACGTCGGTGGAATAAATCTCATGGTTGTGTAAAAAGAGTCTTTTTATTCAGTGACTTACCAACCTGATGAAACTATTCACAGATGTTTAACATAATTATACTACTCTGTTCCATGTTTTGACACGTTAGGATGCCATGCTTCACCCCTGCTGTCACAGAGTCTACCTTACCAGAGTGTACCAGGACGTCCACTGTGACACCTTCTTCCCAAATATGGATGATACCTTCAAACTTGTCAGGTCAGTGTTTGTTTGTTAATGTGTCCGTTCTTCTGTGTTTTTATGTTTCTTTGTGTTTGTGTGTTTCTGCAATTCCAATAAACACAGACGTGTACAGCTTTGGCATACCTCAGTGTTGCTATTTCTGTCTGTTGGACTGAAAACTTGCAAAATATTGAAGAAAGCTTAAATTGCTAACTTGTATTTTTGCCATTTGCTTTCATGTAGTGACGATGGAATTCCCTCCGAGGTACAGGAAGAAAACGGCATTCAATACAAGTATGAGGTTTATGAGAAGGTTGCATGAGTGGGCCCAGTTTGCTGCCTTGGGGAACACAGGATGGTACTGTAACTGTTGTATGAATACTTGTACTTTACATGCATGTTGTGGAGGGATTGATAAAGTATAGCTTACATGTGCAGTCACTGTGGTAGAAATACTTTTTTTCAGTGCATGCATGTGTGTGAAAAATATTCAAATTGATAGCGAAAATTGCAACAGCAAAAGTATATTTATTCAATATCAATCAAATCAAATATTTGTTTGATCATTTCAGTATGTGTATGAGAATTAAAAGCAAATTCAACAGCCTGCCTGATCAGGAGGACAAGGGAATTATATCCTTGTGAGAAATACGTGTTCTGATGCGTATTATGGTTAATAAGTAAGATCGCACGACCTGTGACACAGCCACGGCCCACAGAAAACATGACAAAAAACGAGAAATAGATGTAAAATTCAAAATTAAACGCCTTTACGCAAACCTTGGCCTCTGTGTAGTTTTTTGTATAAATCTGAAAATTTCTATTGGTTTCAAACATCGGACTCCGACTTCGGACATTCAGGGAGACTCCAGAGACGGCTCGGCGATGTTAGTTTTTCACGTGGGTGCCCCCCTCCCCACTGTGTCGGCACATGATAAATGGGTTCCGCCTTTTCCACACAAGGCGGTGCTCAATATCTATCCGAGTAGTTCTCAACTTCATCGCTGCCATCTAGGCTTCAAGGACCACGGGCTAATGTAGTGGCCACCGTTTCGTTCCTTCTGTCATCGCGCCCATGCCCCGAGTTCGGGCTCTGAAGAAATTGCATGCTTGCGACATACTTGTTTCCGCTAGAAACATCCGGGAATTGTTTTCCCCGACTTTTGCCGACCCCCAGGTCGTGACCGCAGAGATTAGCGAGGGTTGACGGAAATACATGAATTTGACATTTTCTCACATGATTCGTCCCCGAAGTTATCACGGAAAGTGTCGAAACCCCCTGAAGAAACTGACCTCAAGTAGCACCAGGCAGTCGGAACGCCATCTCGGGGCGCTGTGGGCTTCAGTTTATTTACAGCGCCGCTAGTTTGCTTATTACTAGTAAGTCTAGTATATAATCTCCTGAATTGAGAGCCATTGAATCCCAAGTCTGATTTTTCTGCTTCTGCAAAATTGCAGATTGTTTAATTTTTCTTCTGCAATCTTGAAATTCTTTATGCAATTTGCAGATTGCAGACGGGTATTTTGAACGCTGCATGTGAGTTTAACTATGATAAGCAATGAAACTCTTGGATGACAGAGAGAACTTTATTGCACAACAATTGTACATGGTACAAAGTATGGCAAGAATTCGTAAACATAATACAAAGTTAAGTAGAAGTATAGAATAAAACTTAACATCTTAATTAATAATACAATACAATAAGGGCTAGCATATATTTTTATATAGCGTAACAGTCATGATCGAGTTGGTTTAATCATTAGTTTCGGTATTTTTCCTAATGTGAAAGCAGTCGTTAAGATATTTAACTTTACCTATTTTCGTATTGTGGGGATTGTTGCATTTAGATATATACTCAAAACGGTCGGTAGTATCGATATACTCTTAAAATTTGTATGGTCATCTTAGATTATCTTGTAAGACTAAGGTTAAGGTCCCATGTATTGGAGAGCATTAAACCTTTGCATGTGAAAGAAGCCGACACACTGATTGAGAAGAGTAAGGGTGACCCGGTGTGCATTACACTCTGCTACTCTACTCAAACCCTTAACCTGTGGATCCATGAAAGGACATAATTCTCTGTATTTTCAACTCAACTCTCTGATGAAAAGAGCTTGCATTTGAACATACTGTACATGTAAAAGCATTTAAGTTCGCGTGGTTTTTATTTAGCGCTGAGGCGAAACTGGAGCGTTTGTGGTGGTTTTAAGTTCGCGGCAGCGCTATATAGTCACATACTGCTACATTATTGGACAAAAATGTTCGCAGGGGTTTTAAGTTCACGGTGAAACGGTCGCCGCGAAAGCCACAAATATTTCTGCATTCACAGTAATCATGTAAGAATAATGAAAGCATTTCAATTTTGTATTTCTTAAAGTGATACAATGAGACAAAAACAAATAAGATACATTTTTCACTTTATTTAGTAGCTTGATATGTATAAAACAGGTGTCTATGCTTAACATGCATGATTGAATTACTTTTGGCGGATTCCATTGGTATTCCTTAGACATAACTCGCTTATATTTAATTGTCAGCTACAATAGAGAAATGATCTTTAATACAAGTTTTCTGTATGGCTGATATCATCTTCTATATGGTCTGAAATTGAGTGGAATATCATATCAGGCTACACGTTATTCATAACATTCATCAATAAATTAACAATACTCAACTCCTTGATTTATACATAGACATGTAGTCGTATATACTTACATGTACTAGTTGCATTGTTGAATTGATTGCAACAGTTTGATACAAAAGCTATCTCTTTTCCAACTTGACTATGACCATGTAAGCTGTCCAACAATATGTACATGTAGCGGAATTCTCTTCTGGAGAATTTCTTATGAAGCCGCATTAGACAATGAACATCCTAATGATATGACTCGGCACAGGAGAATATTTCAGATGTACAACTGCTTGGGATTTAAAATAAAAAGGCTGGTACCATCATGTTAAAGTTACTGTAAAGATTACAATACAACAATAGACATGCATTGTACAGGCACAACATCACAGAGTAGACACTTTCATATCAATAGAACCACTACTAGTATTTGGTAATACTTGTAGTACAGCTTTTGAAGTTATAACAGATCCTATTGTGCTTAACAATGAATACTGTAGTACTTCTATGGAAGCTTGAATATGTAGCAATTGTTTGTGTGGTATATCTGTAACTCTATACATTTGTAGTAACTCTACATTTGTGGACATGCTCATTATAAGTAAAATGACTAAATAGCATTGTTTAGGATGCTGCTACAAGGTAGGAACAAATATTTCATAACTTTATGATTATACTATGTACAGTGCAACATGCATTCCCTTCTTGTTTAAATGCTCGTATTACAATAGTCTTAGCTATATATGGGTGCCCATGTGTTAATAAAAACAGAAAAAAATCTCTTTTCCATGCATACTTTGGCTTTGCCATGTATCTTATTTTTAGAAACCAATGAGTTTCATTTCTAGCAGACTTAGAGCCTTAATTGAAGTAGGATGTCAATTGCAAAGAAAATACTGTTTTTCAATTGATGATGTCATAATTTACATAAATCTCACTCATTTATACATCAACATGGCATTTCTGAATCCTTCCTTAGAGCAAGAGTTCATCTTAAATTAAATCAACAAACATGTTTATGATTAAGTTCTCGTAGTCTGCTTGCCGCATGTCTGAGTGAAACTTAGTCATTTTTATTTATCAGAGTGTAAATGCCCTAAACCAGATCAGTTTTAACGCAGTGAACTCGCAACAAACAACAAATATCAGCTCTTGTTTACTTCAAAGTGACTCAAACGGCGCTACAATACTTCAACGAGGTTGGTAAGTCAATGGCTTTTGGAGTACTTTTCACTTAACCAAAAAGAAAATTACCTGCCATGGCATTGGGCAATGATGACTGATACTACTTCTCGCCCCTAGATGGCGCAGAGGCGAAAAACTGCGGTCCCAAACGTGACTAAGTCTGTATCCCCCCTCGTTTTGGTTTTATAAAAAGAACTCTAATATCCATCGATTTACAAACCTGATGAAACTATGTAAAAGGGTACATCTGTGTGCTAGTTAAAAAGGTATGGCGGAATGGCACTCAATCTTTTGTCGTTCTGTTGTCTAGAGCTTGGGGAGAGTTTTTTGGGTGAAGGTTTTGGTGAACTTCTAACCGGAATGTCTTCCGCTTGAGCCCTACCACCCAGAGTACGCCCCGACCGACTCAGCTTCGGACTAGGTTTGGGAGAGGACGGGCCTGTCCGACTGTATTGGTTCACTGGTGGGAATCGAACTCCTCTTGCATTGGCACTGACTTTTTGCGCGGCACGTTTGAGTTCAGGGGTATTGTTTTGAGGTGGACTATTTGATGGTGAGGTCCCTCCGCTGCTACATGGGGAGCCCGCAGTGGTAGACTTTCCTTGCACCTTCTTGAATTCGTAGAAGGACGACATGGAGAGCGATCGTCTCCGCACGCTCAAGTCGCCTGTGAATCCTTCGTCCTCCTCGTCGTCTGACACGGTCGTCCCTTCTTCTATCTCTTTAAGTCTTGGCAAAATCTTCCGACTCATCTGCCAAACGACACTGCTCTGTAGATCCACCAACTCTGGCCGTTTCCGTAACGGAACGTCCCGATGGCAGATCTCGAAGCTTCCCGACAGACCTCCGACGTCAGCTTCGGCAGACTTCGTGACTTTCGCCTGCTCGTGACTGTGATCGTGCAGCGCGAGTTCTGACAGGATCTTGCGCCCCCTAGCAACACGGCTTCTCTTTGCAGCTTCCTTTCGTCTGACAACAGGTGAGAGGAAGAGAAGGTCCGGGGTTCGGGCTCTCAGGCTTTCGCTGGCGTATTGTTGGGCGGTCTGGTACTCAATGTGGTCCCGTAGGCTGACGTTAGCTTTCCCCTCGCACACAAGTACCCGGCAGCAGTCCATGTACCCCAGCTTAGCCGCTTGGATCAACGGAGTCATACCTAAAGGGAGACAAAATATTCAATTCTTAGTAAAAGTAACCATTCTGTTAATTTGTGCCACTATGTAATCTAGAAGAATCTCTAGATTTTAAAGGTTACTTTTTATAGGAGGTCATGGGGCCATCAATGGCATAGTATTGACGATACATATTGCGCAACATCGTGCACTTTCAAACTTTTATAAACAATATATTTGGTTGTAGATTTCGTCCATTCTATTGTATGTTTTTGTTTGCAAAACCCTATTTTGATAAACTTAATGTTAAATAAATAGATAAGTAAAAACAATTATACGTTGATGAAGGTTAGACATCCAGGTAATAAGATATGCCAAAAATAGTTACTCAAGCAACTGGATAAAATTTTGAAACAGAAGTTTCAGACAGCATCCACGAAATTTCGTCAGTAGACACAATTATACATTTTTGTTGTAACTGATTGTTGAAAAGGTTTTTCCAACAATGTTCCTACCTTGAAGGTTAGCACGATCCACGTCCAATCGGAACCTTTTGAAGAGTGCTATGAGTTTGGAGATGAGGGCGACATTTCCCACCCTAGCGGCGTGGAGCAGTACTGTATTCTCCTCATTGTCTGGTATACCTGCAGCAGACATATCAAACGATTCAGTCAAACATTGTGTAATGTGTATAGAGAGACTGTGCAGAAAAAGACATTTTTATAAGCTCAACTAAGCACCATAAGTGCACTATATATGACAATGACAATGAACTTGATTGCATATTCATACCCAACATGGGCTAAATGTATTAGGTAACATGAAGTAAAAGAAAAGGAACATTGTGATATATTCCATCTAAATCTACAGAGTCTCTTCTTGAAACATTTGTACACAAGTTCACATAGTTTTTCAATCATGGTATTTTCTAGAAGACATAAAACATGTGAGTAACTCGTTATTTGTTAAATATTATATAATATATTATTATATAAAAGTTGAAAATAACAATAAAGCCCTTTAGCCGTAGGGCCAGTAGGTTGTTATCCACTGTGTCTAGGCTACGGTGCGGTACTACTACTAGTTTAGGAAGGCGGAGTCCATCCCTCTCCTTCCACCGCCTTTTACCGCCCCAGCTGACGTTAGGTACTCATTTTGACACCAGGGTGGAGTGAGGAAAGTTGTGTTAAGTGTCTTTCTTAACGACGCGTTATCGGTGGCATGTCAGCGGATACGAACCCAGGACTTCTGGGTTCTGGGCCAAACATCCTAACCATTACGACAGCACAACGTAACGCCACACTGGCCTTGTCCTAGGCTGTCCCGAAAAGGCCCCGGATGTATTACCCGATTGTTTAGCCGGGCGCTGAGAAGGTAAACACTCACCTATCGTGTTACTATTTACCCGACACAGTTAATGGGACACGCTACAAACGTCTTTCACGCCCCGGTATACATTCATTTAGCATGGTTGTCAATTCAAACTTTCAATAGTAGTATGGTAAAATGTTCAAACACAGCGGAACTAAAAATGGGAACATTTGTTCCTTTTCCAACTGTTGTTCCTTTTCCAACTTGCTCAAGTCGAGAAAAGAAGGAACACGCTACAAATGCTTTTAACGCCCCAGTATACATTCATTTAGAATGGTTGTGAAACTAGTACTTATAATGGTGTTATGGCAAAACGTTCAAATACAGCGGAACGAAAACCGGGAATATTTGTGGGAACTGTACGTTGTTCCTTTCCAACACAAGCAAGAAAAGAAGAAAACAAAAACAAGATGGAAACATTCATGTGTGTCTGAAAAAAGGCGGTGTCAACTAACAACAGAAAAACACACAACTGAACGAAAACCATGAATATGCTACTGTTGTTATCCCTTTTCCGACTAACTCAAGAAGGTTAAAGAAAATAATGAAAGATCAATGTTTGTTTGAACAACCATGGAATGATTATTCACAATGCACCAGTCTGCTTTGATGTTTTATTTGCAAGTTCTTTTTTTGCAAGTTCTTGCCCGAGGGCTAATTGCAACATGAAACAATGCATAGAAAGGGTATACTGTACAGATAGTGCGAGTTAACAATGTTGACAAGTGGAACAAATGGCTATTTTAAGAACTACTACGGAATACAATCTACGCCTTTTTGGGTTTGACTTCTTTTTTGGAAGCAGTGGAAGACATGCAACGGAACATCTTTCAGCCGAACTGCGGCCGTATTGTAGTTTCTGACCTGGAGGTCTTTGACTTTAGAAAAACAAAACAAATTGCCGTTGTACGAAGCCGCCATGACTTTGCAAAACGTTGTTGACAAAACTGTCCAGCGATAGCAATCGAGAGAGACAATAGAATTTTAGTCGTTCGCTGTGTCTGTAGTGCAAAGTCATGTACTGAATGGATTGATGCTTCCAAAACAGCGTCTCTGTACGTGCCAAAGTAGTGTACACTTGGGCTCTAGTTCTGTTTGTGGTCTCTGCTACTCTACCTCCTGCTAAGTTCTGGAAGCACGCAACCTCCCTGGACATCTACAGAAAACATAGTTCATTACCAAGGTTGATTGCCTTCAATTTAATGACCTTCCCCTTAATATTAGGACAGACTACTGTAAATCGCTTTCAGTTCGGAGGGATTGATTCTCGCGGTAGGGAGAAAATGGAGTGTTCGCGATGGTTTTAAGTTCGCGGTTGAAACTAGCGTAACATGTACAGTTGCCTCTAATACATCATAACACTACAACATACTGACCAAGAGGTACATGTAGATGCGTGGAAGACAACGGAACGTTTCGCGGTGGTGGTTTTAAGACCGCGAACTTAAAACCACCGCTAAGACTTAACAATGTATAGCGACCGCAGGTGTTTGGACCTACTATGCTGTTATTGTGTATATAGATGCTATCATTTTGGACACCGCATTTAAACTGTAGCACTGATTTATGTGTCTTCAAAATTACACAGACATTGCTGTGAAAGTGCCCATGATTCGTGAACCACGGGTAAATCTTTGATAAGCCCGCTGAGTGTTTTTATTTGGAGGGTCTTGTGCCTTGTCTATGTGTCTAATAACAATACCGGACAAGACGGAGGACGCCACAAACTAACTGCTACTTCTAACCCACGGAGTCATATATCTATAATCTGCATAAAATGACGTCAAAGAAGCCATGGGTTCACTCCTTTTTTTTAACGATCTTTCCCAATGCAAGGCCGTAAGAGGCCACTTCTCGGCATTCGGCATTGAACTAATTGAACTAATGTGGCATAGGTGGGAGACAGCGGTGTATGTTTGTTTTGAAGGCTTGTAGGTTGTATTCGGGGGGAAAGCAGTGGGCTGGGAGGGAATTCCAGAGTTTTGCAGTTCGTGGAAAAAAGCTGTTACTGTAGAATGACAGAGACTCGTGCCGTATGGTAGAAAAGCAATTAGAGAAATTCCAAATCTTTGTTTCGGAAATTACAGCTAGATTGTTACCTTCACCAGAAGGTTATGTTTTCGGTTCTGCTGTGGTGGGGTCGCTATGGATTCATGTGTGTTTGATCGCTTGGATATAAACAGCATAAACTCAAGACGCTGTGGATGGATGTTTATTGTTTTTTATATGTGGGTAGGTGTCGATAAGACGATGGTCAAGTTCGAGAATGTGCATCCTGGCGGCTTCCTACGGTACTACAGCGGAAAGTTTGAGTTCTAATTTTCTGGAAGTGCTAGCGTCGTGACTTTTGATGGGTGGTTAGCCATTGTTCTTTATATGAAGACAAGTCAGTCGTACCGCTAGCAAATCACAACATAGCGAGACGGAAGACGCTACAGGCTATCTGCCACTTTCGAAGTCCAAATTTGCATTAAGTGACGTCATAGAAGTAGTGGATCATATATATTTATATTTTACTCTACAAACCCCTGGTGAGGCATCTCGAATCATTCCTTGACAAAGACTGGTGCCATACAGTCTGAAATTTTCTATCCCATGTGTCGGATATTACATTTACAGTAAATTATCACATGGCCATATGGCGTCGACCAATCAGAAGCCTCCATTGCCCACAATAAGTGGTCTGTTATCACGCCATAACACACCACTTCGCTCACTCGGTGTTTTTATTCGGTGGTTATAGCACGTGACCAGGCGTTATGACACCATATACACCTCGGGGCGGGTCATTAACCCTTAATTAAATCATTCTTTCTAAGTCCGGTTAACACCGTCTCACCTGGGTTAAGGTCAGGTTCATCCGCCAGCAGCCACACGACCGCCTCACGTTCCTTGATGCACGCATGCGCCAGCACAGTCCTGCCCATGGAATCCTGGGTATTGAGGTCCACCCCCCGACCGAGTAGACTGTTGCACAGTTCTCTCCGCTGTTTTTCCGTGACGTCACAATGGCACAACTAGGGGGGAAACAGTTATTGTTATTACTTACTTGTGTATATGCTAGGTTATTATCCGTGGATTATTTGCAAACAAAAAGGACATGAAAAAAATATTTAAAAAATTTTTATAGGGTTCTTGGTGGATCACTCTCAGGCGAACACTGCAAAACGACGGGAAGAAGCTGGTATTACATTCACTGGAGGAAATGGCAGTAGCGGCACAAGACCGCAACCTTTGGAGGAGAAGTATCCGAAGCCAAGTTGACCTATGCAACAAAGTTGCGGGAGGATCTAAGGTCTAAGGTAAGGTCTTGGTGGATGCCAATGTGCAGATGTTGGCACATTGGCGCACCAAATCCGTAGTGTGTTTTTTGGCACACATTTTAACATATTAGCCTAAGTGGCTCGGTGGGCGCCACTCCAGCGTCAGGGAAAGTCGTGTAAAGTGCCTTTCCCAAGGGCACAACGTCCGGGCAAGGTGAGTATCGAACTCGGGACCTATTGGAATTGAAAAAGGACATAGGAATGATATTTGACTGTTTTCAAGAACTCCAAAATAATGCTCGTTACATCGTCAACATTTGAAATAGACAAAGTGGACAGTCAGTGCTCTAGCTCATCTAGTTTGTCATCCTACTATTTTTAGTCAGCAAAATGGAAAATATTTTTTGGTGACGCCTCAGGGGCGGGGTATTTATTAAATTGTACTCACCCGCATGATTGGCGTCTGTCCGTGATGATTCTCGTCTGGTAAATCCACAATGAAACTATCCTCTTCCACCAGTGCTTTTAACGCGTCAAAGTTCGCGTTCTTCATCGCTTCTCTCCATCTGGTGTTCTGTTTCTCCTGCGCGGTCACCACGGTTCGGTGTGTTTTCACGGCAGTTCTAGGGGTGGAACTCGAGTTCTGGGCGGTGGACTTGTTCGCCGCCCGCCGCATGGGGTTGGCGTGAGACCCCGGTCTCTGCGCGGGGTCTGCTAAGTGTTTGTCGTCATGCTTTTTCTTGACCGCATGGTGGTTGGTGTGAGAATATCTGTGTTCCATGCCCAACAGAAGCGCGCACATCTCTCTCCACTTCTACAGATGTGTCAAGAAATAGACACAAAGCCTGCTGTCCTATGGGCGTTTTTGGCAACGCCTCAGTGGCGAAGCCTGTAGTATAGTATTGTTGTCCTTGTGTTTGATTTTGTACAGGATTCACATGATACACGTCTGTTGTGCCAGCATGTTACATCATCTGCGGAAGAAACAACGAATATAATGAGCTTCTGGCATCTAGATGCTAATGAGTTGTCCTAAATAAAGGGACTATAACATGTCAGATATTCAGTTAAATCCCCACCACTTGTCCTTTGTTCCATGGAGTAAAATGATGGCATAGAAGTCGCTAGAACACCCACACACGTGAATAGGTTCTTAGTCTACTCCCTTTGCCCACTATAACATTTACTCACATGGCCAACCTCAGTAAGCCAATACCAACATCTCACATTAAATACTGAATAAGCTTTTATAAAGGCAAGACGTCATGTAATTCAGAATTAATTGTTTTACATATTTGGGTAACCTTAGATTGTGGAGTTGCATGGGAACGTACATGCCATTGTTGATCAATAGAGTAAGTATTGTAATAGTGAAGTAAGTATTAGAATAGTACTATTTCTTATGACATGAATAGTGCGCTTATAGTACAAGTGGCTTTCGTTTGTCAGCATTTTCAAAGCCATCAATGTGAATAATTTATTTATTGCAAGTTCATGCCTAAAGGCTAATTGCAGACAAACAAGTACATGGAGATACATGAAATAGTTATCTAGTCTACTGTGAACGTTCTAGGTTGACTATGGTTGGGTTTGCCGTCTTTTTTGAAGACAGTGGAAACTGAGAATAGTCGGTATATGTCCAGTTTTATGCGCCAGCATGTATGAAAGAATAACTTTATTGCACAACAATTGTATAAGATACAATGTACAACATATTTCAACTTATTTCTTAACTGACATTTTTGTAAAATAATCTCCACAAGAGACATGACACACCTTTGACCTCGTCATGACTAAAGTATGTCGAGAATCTATTAAAGGAAACGTGCCGCCCACCCAAAAGACTCGCCTTGGGCGTGTAATTCTAGTGTCACATTTCTAAACCAGTCGTGCTGTCTGTAGGAATGAAAAATGAAATCATATGTCAAGAAATATAAAAAGATCATGCTCATGACAAATTATTTTTACGTTTTGTGTGTTTTGCTTTCTTTCTTATATCATACTTTTCGATCCCGTCCTTGGGATGTTTGGGAAATGTGACCGTAGAATTAGTCAGACAGGAAGACAAAAGAAGGTATGCGACATGTGCACGAGGAAGTGAAGCCACATCCTTTTAGCTTACACAATCTTCCTCGTGGGTTGTGTAATTCCATAATAAACAAAAAAGATGTCAATCAACTTCTTTAAATCTATGACATTAGTTAGATTAATCTCAATATTATGAACATTGCATGGACTACTCAAAATGACATACAAATGATTTGATTGTTGAAGAAATAGCAAAGACTTGTATCAAATTTCTCAGGGCAAATATTGTGTGTTTGCCTGGATCCGTATTTGTTAAGGAATTCGAATAGTAGACATTCTAAAGACCATCCGCATCTACATGTACGCACCGTCATTTGTGGCCCACGTGTACGTATGTAATTTAGAAACTCCCTATAGGCACAGTGGTTGAACCTTTACACTTGAAACAGGCCTAAACCGGCTTCACAACATAGGGCTAGCTATGTGGAAAACCAACAAGCGTTTATATCCGGCTCGGTGTTCAAAATTCACTCTTCACTACCATCTAAAGTGCCTCAGTCTTAATTAAATCCACCTTGCGCTCATTAATATTCTTACACTCACAACCCTAATCTTCGCCTTCACAACGAAAAACATCTATAGTTCCGTGAACAACCTTCCAAACGTTGGTAGACCAAAATAATGTTCTTATACAACACAAACCTAACACCATGTTACGTAAGTGATAGGATTCACGTATGCTCTTTGGAAGGTACTAGTAGCTGTACTATGTGAACGTACCAAAACGTCGGCCAGGTAGATTATGATAACCGTATTTTGACACAAAAAACATCTAAAGCAGAACACAAAACGTAGAAAATACATGTTCTAAATGACCACATATGCAAAGACATTTTAACTCCGATGCGTAAACTATAAACGTACCGTACTTCAACGGTGAAATGTTTCCACGATCCTTAGTGAAACTTTGTGTTCACGAAAACTTCTTATAGTACAGGAATCGTCACTGGTAGTGTATTATGATAATCGCATTTTCACACAAAAACATCTAAAGCAGAACACAAAACGTAGAAAACACATGTTCTAAATGACCACATATTTTACGAAATGTTAACTCCCATGCGTATACTATAAACGTACCGTACTTGTGAAATGTCCACACGATCCTTAATGAAACCCATGTCCACGAAAACTCCTTATAGTACTGGAATATGCAGCGTTTTACGCACGTAATTTCTAGGCTGTGTTACTCGCTCACGTTCCCGCTCTACTACTGCCAAGCCCCTGCGTTAGGTAGTCAACAAAACTCTCCGATAACAGGTGGCATTCAGACACAACAAAGCGGGCCCGCTACCCGACACTCCTCCCCGACCGTCGCGAGGTGACGCTGACCCTTGGACCAACCACGTGAGCACGGGTCACTTCCTACGTCCACAAATTTCCCCTACAACCGTTTTCTGTCCAGTGTCAAACGCATTTTTAAAATCATGGTAAATTTGGTTGTTAAAACACTGCAAAGGCGTAACCGTGAACGACCAAGAAAATACAGAAAATGTAGTCAATAAACAGTCAATGTACAGTAAGAGCACGAATTCGCCAAACCACTACAAATCCGAGTTTACATTCCTAGCTCTACAATTCCCGCCTTTTTTCTTTGCACACACAGCTTATCCCAGTGTATGAATACATTTGAATAATCTACAAAATACACTCTCTTGCGCACTCAAAATAAACCGTGTTACCGTTTCAAATTGGACGTAGTATTTGTTACACTATATAGCGTAAACATGAGTGGATGAGAGGTTGATAATTAACCACGCTGTGCGGTGTTTTTGAGAGAAGTCACGTAGACGTTCTAGGCTGGAGTGTTGACCTTCACAGCGCTTGTCCCCTCCTAGGTAAACAGTCTTTAGAAACGCGGCCGTTGTTGACGTACAGCCAGTGACAGGCGACACCCTTAGAACAGGCCTCTGAGAAGTCACCGCCAGTTCAAGTGTGTACAAGGACGTGTTTTGGCGGGATTTCTCAGACAAGCCTTACAGACTTGAAAAAACAACATCGGAAAATTATCTTGTTTTTGTCTACTTAATAAGAAATTTGATTAACATAGCAATATGTGCATTTTTTATTGACAAATAAAATGGATTAGAAAAAGCAAATGACTAGAAATACATGTTGGTGTTGTTCCATTTCATCGTGCTTTTCCAGCCGGCAAATGACATGCGTGCACAAATAAACTCGAGAACTTATCTGTTCAAGTCTCAAACGACACAATACGAGTAATCGCTTAATGTTCCAATACATAGATATATATATATAAAGATAGATGTACTAGTAGTTGTATATATGTCAGGGGAGAGATTGTAATCTGGCAGAAGAGATCCCGATCGGAGTCTGTGAATTTAAAGACATTCCCTTAAAACACAGTCAGAACTTTTCAACTTAGATTCATGTCACTTTAGATCAATGGATAAACTTTAGGATTCATAAGTTAAAAACCATCCCACCACATTCCTACCATCCTGATCTGGGTCTCTACCTGTACTCGTACAATCGGCGATTCTTTCACATCGCAGTCTCCACCATAATAACATATATGAATTGTAATAAAAACCATTATCATTAATAGATAAACACATATTGATATAGATATCGATAGATAGACAGACAGATAGATGCTATTAGACATAGATAGGTAAAATTGTAGATACTGGCAGATAGATAGATGGATAGATTTTGACACCCCATAGCCGGGACACCAGGCAACCTATTAGTAAGTTTATCTTATCTCCTAGCTCTTTTAAGAGGCTGTTAACAATCGTGTGATAACCCTTGTGACGTCTGGACCACACAGTGACGTCACACTGTGCAATCCGAGTATGTGACAACAAAAACACCCATCTAACATAGCTACAATCTAAAAGGTGAATTTAATGGTAGAGGTAGTTCCATAGTATTTTTGAGGCCGTACGGGCAGTGGGTTGTTATCCACTGTGTCTAGGGCATGGTATTTCGAAGCGGAGCCCACCATCCCTCTCCTTACACCACCTTTTACCCCCCCCCCAAGTCATGTACCCATTTTTACACCTGGGCGGAGTGAGGAAAGTCCTGTTAAGTGCCTTTCCCAAGGGTACAATGTCTAGTCAGTAATGCCTGCTACAATCTAGCGCAATAACAAATACAACGAAGTATAAAAACAAGGCAGAGCCCATCCCTCTCCTTACACCACTTTTACCTCCCCAACCGAAGTTAGGTATCCATTTTACACCTGGGCGGAGTGAGGAAAGTCGTGAAAAGTGTACGTCCCTTTTCCAAGGACACAACCTCTATCTAGAAATACCTGTTATAATCTTGCGGACACCAATAACAAATACAGCGGAGAAATAAAATGAGTTGGATCCAAACCTGGAAAGATGCCAGTTGGTTACACCTGTTTCCCTGGCTCCACTCGTTTACTTCAAAAGATCAGCTCTTCAAAATTTCATCTCACTATAGACAAACACCGTGCCAGTCTACAGTCACGATCTGCTAACGTTATTACAGACAATATCCTATACTGTAAACAGTGCGGATGGCTTAATTGCACCTTGTGACGTTTTGGGTAAACAGCGTTGTGAGAAATGTTTGTTGTGGGCAAACATCCCGAGGTTTTCGTGTCCCTGAACAATGTTGACGTTATTTTGTGGCCTTGTTACTTATCTGAGGTCGTGTGCGTTCAGTCGAAAATTGTACATGTGTATAGTCAAAATACATGTAAATATCAGTCTATTTGTTACGTTGTGTATAAGCATATTTGTGACCCATTTTGAAATGTATGCATGTAACAGTTATCGCTATAAGATAGTGTTACGATATTTTTTTAGGACTTTGTAAATAACGTCCAGTCTCAAAGTATAATGTTTTCATATTTTTCCAGTGATAATGTCTTATTTTTCTGGAAGGAATTGCACGTTTTAGTAATAAAACTAAGTACATACTTGGCTGTATTTCGATTCAGCTACAGTACCGGTACATTGATGTTCCGGTATTTTGGACCTGTACCTAAACGATTTTCACGGTATCGTACCGGTACATAACTCGAGCTTACCTTATTAGATACAGTCCCCCGCTATCACCCAGCATTGTAACAGCTCCGACCCTAATGTACCGTACTAGTTCGTGCCTATAACAAATCAGCAAATTAGATTAGAGAGGATGACTGTCACGCGGGGCATTTGGGCCTGAGCCAGGACTTGGAGTACAATAAAGGAAAGAAAGGGGTGGAGTGATTGAATGTAAACAACCCGTGATGTTATTGTACACGGTGTGAAGGGGGTTTCCTGGGACTCCAGAAATCCAGATATTTTTAGTGTCAGGATTTGGCTGGTTGGTTGGTTGGTTGGTTGGTTGGTTGGTTGGTTGGCTGGATGGTTGGTTGGTTGGTTGGTTGGTTGGTTGGCTGGCTGGTTGGTTGGTTGGTTGGTTGGTTGGTTGGTTGGTTGGTTGGTTGGTTGGTTGGTTGGCTGGTTGGTTGGTTGGCGGGTTGGTGGGTTGGTTGATGGGTTGGTTGGTTGGTTTGTTGGTCGGTTGGTCGGTTTGTTTGTTTGTTTGTTTGTTTGTTGGTTGGTTGGTTGGTTGGTTGGCTAGATGGTTGGTTGGTTGGCTAGATGGTTGGTTGGTTGGTTAGTTGGTTGGCTAGATGGTTGGTTGGTTTACTAGATGGTTGGCTAGATGGTTGGTTGGTTTACTAGATGGTTGGCTAGATGGTTGGTTGGTTTACTAGATGGTTGGCTAGATGGTTGGTTGGTTGGTTGGTTGGTTGGTTGGTTGGTTGGTTGGTTGGTTGGTTGGGGAGCAGTCGGTCCAGTATAATACAGGCCAAATCTCAGTATTTTGTGACGGCGATGGCACAACTATTTCACGACTTGTGCATGGCAGCATATGGTTAACTCACGACTCACTCACAACACCGGCACATACGAAAATATAACTGCTGACACTGACGTAATCCCGACTTCTAGCCGAAGACTAGCGACTTCCTCCAGACTGATCCCCAACCGTTTTCTGATAACTCTCCCGCGAATTAAAATGATCGTAACTACTGTAACTTACGTAGCATAATATCACTTCATGCCGTACACGGTACAATGTATGGCAACGACTATTAAACATAGTACAAAATAAAAGTACTGTATAGAATAAAACCTAACATCCTAATCACTAAAGTGATAAGGGCTAGCATAATTCTTTGTATAGTGTTACAATCAAGTGGGGCTAATCACGAGTTTCGGTATTTTTTCTAACAACAAAGCAGTCTTTTATATATTTACCTATCTTTACATTGTTGGAATTGTTGCATCTAAAGACGTATTGAAATCTATCTGCAGCACCGAGTCTTTTAGAATCTGTTGTACTTGAAGTGAGAAATGTGAAAAATTTATTACATAAAACATCATATCTAGAACATTCCATGACAACGTGAACTTCATCTTCCATGTGCTCTTAACAAAATGGGCAAACCTTTGAGTGGTTTGGTTGTTTTGGAACTTTCTCTGTTTGTGGCATGACGCCAAGCTGACTGTGTTATAGTGTTTAATATTCCACCGGAGTTCTGACAACGTCACGAACGCAGTATTGATCTATGGATACCTGTAACTTGAGGTGATTATGAAGAAAAATTACCGCGTAATTACGGTCACAGGCCAGACCCCAAAACACACAGTCGGTGTGTGTTTGTGAACAGCATTACCCGAGAAGTCGTGGATGGATCTTTATATTATTTGGTAAGAAGGTAGGGGTTGCCAAGAGGGAGAAACGTATAGATGATTAGATCCCTAGCGTCTTTCTATGGCACTACAGCGGAGCTTCCGACTTTGATATTTCGTGTTGCGGACATGCAACGGTCGTGATTTTGAGTGGTAGATATGTCTTGGAACAGACAGTAAGTGGTGTATGTTCCTAGCAGCTTTCTTTAGAACTGCAGTGGACCATCGGTCATGCAGACAGGAACCAAATTTGCCTTAGTAATGAGAAATGTACATAGTTGTAAATGACTGGAAATTCATATCATGATATGTAAAAAGCAAACATTGTTAAACATCAATCATGCAAACTATGGTCTTTTTTTTTTCAAGAGTGAACTTTATTTTCCATTCATAATACATACATGTATGAATCCGTCCCAACTTTTTAGAAGTCTAACAAAAATGTATTTTGTATTTTCATAAGCCATCTGCTAATTACTAATACATGTTCTAGCATTACTAGACCATGGTCTTGATGGCATAGTTACTATGAACATGAAAAAATGCCAATTTGACCCCCAGTAACAACTCAGTAACAACCGCTTGCAGATAGGACGTTTTAAAACGCTCCCCATCCAAGTAAATATATTTAGCCCGATAACTTGGAATGCACAATCGTAATGTAGGTGTGCGCAGAAAACCGGTTATTCCTCTGAACCAATCATCAATCAGTTTAAAACGTATCCAAAAATAACCGACCCCCAGATTGACCGTTTAAAACGTTTTGAAAAATTAGCAACCCCCCATATTGACTGTTTGGGGAGATAAGTATATATAAGCCGGCTATAGGGAGAATATTTTCATGTGGAGTTTGACCACCATAGGTTTTCATTTGCATGCACAATTGTTAGCCTTACAGTGGACTGACTTTACTGGCCACTATTCATTATTTTGGCGCATTCTAGGATCCATACCCCCGTAAGAAGGCCTGATAGAGGCTAGGACATAAGAAACTAATCTTGAAGGCAGGCCTAGGGGTTCTGAAGTCTTACCTTTGATTTCTCGCGGATCTTAAGATACAAGTCACCCGGTTCACTTTTGTTTCATTGCCTGGTGCTTCAATACATGGATTGACCTACTTTGTTGATGTATTTAAAGTATTACATTATTCTCATCCGCCCTTAAGCAAAATTGTCTCCTCTTTAAGAGATTATTCCGTTACGCTAATATGATGATGAATATGATACTTGCTTTTATTTCTTGTAAGGGTGGCTACTTATATCTATAGAGGACTATCCTCTGTTCTTAAATTGGTTGACGTCACGGCACTTAATTGCTAATTTCTTTGACGTCACGACCGTTGCTAATTATTCCCACAAAAGAGCACATTGTAAACATTTTTGGTTGCCGTTTTAGCAAGTTATTCTCGGGCAATAGATTTAAAGATGACATAGATGTTTTCAGAAAGTGCAAAATTTGTACATCAACGATGAAGGAAATGTTACTCTACGTAAACTTTAAAATAATCGCTAAATGTCACATCATTCCACAATCTATATGAGTGTGTACATGTACAAGGTAGGTGATAAGGGTAAGGGTTGTCAGTTTTAGAATGTACACATTGTCATCTTGACCTACGTGCGCTAGTACGGGGATGTTGCCCACTGCCCACGAAGGAAAGTAAAAAGCTTCTGCGCAGGGCACAGAACATTTCTTGGACACAACATGCTACTCTCGAAACAATTTATGGAAGTCTTCCACGGCTGTCTCAAAAGCTCACCCATCGTCGAGTAAAATTTGCTGGACACTGCTGTCGAGCCAAGCAGGAAATAGTTTCAGGCGTCCTTCTATGGAAACCAAGGGGCCGAGTGCACTGCAGAAGTTTGACTTTTACTGACAGTTTAGTTAGAGACACTGGGATTGCATATGAACACTTAGGGCAAATGACGCTGGATAGGGCAATATGGAGTGATGTATGTACTTGTTTAGTCCCGGCCGATGGCCGATAGATAGATAGAAAGTAAAAACATAATCTGGACTGAGAGCTGCTGTAACATACGTAACACACATGTGAGCTCTGAAACAATTTCCAAATTGTGAAACAAACAGAATTGTCGAATTTTGCGTTAAGCCATGTGTTTTGCTGCACGAAGCTTTGATGCGTGTGCAGAGAAACATATCTGTATCCTACCACTACAATGTTGTTGTTTAGAGCCATATGCATGGCTCTCACAGCGTGTAAACAAATAGATATTTCCCCTCGGAGCGCTGTCAGTCCGCGATTCGGATTCCAAAAGAACGAAACAGCACATACCTTCGGGCTACATCTTCTTCTGTGGCTCTTCTTTCCTTGTTTCAGTACCTTTCCTGCTGTTTTCTTCTGTATCTTGTCTCAGAATCTGTGTCTACCTACTGTTTTGTTGCATTATTATCACAGGACGCGAAATTAAGACAGAACGTAGGCTCTACCTGACGGTTGTTGTAAGTGCCGGATTCTTGTTGTTCTGTTTAAATGAGAAAGTGACCGAACAGGTCACAGCGCAAGTAATAACCCATTATGGGCTTAACTCTCGTAATCTAATGTAATTATTCAAGGTAGTCACGCAGAAAACACGCCTAATGCTATATATGGGTTTCACTGGCGTGTATGTTATCGTAATGGGCGTCCCCTGGCGACTTATCAAGTCATTGCAATGTCTCTAGGGATAGCCCATGGTTATCAGTTTATCAAAGTGAGGTTGATTGCTTTCTTTTGTCCGACAATTGTCTAAATTCGACTCCGCCCATTCCTTTCAATACTGTACAAACCATCTCCTTACAGTTACTGGCCTCGGAAAATAGACTCCTTTTGTGATTACTGATATCTACTGACTGATACTTATCAACTCAGTAAAATGTGTGCGTCACTGAATTCTCAAGAGAGAGGTCAACACTAGAGACTTTTTACATGACGTTATCTCGAAGGAAACAGTCGTGAAATATTGTGTAGAAAATCTGACGCTGAGTCACCTGCCCCACGATCACACCTATACTCTGTATGAAACAGATCTCACCACCATGGCTAAAGCTGCTGCTGGAATCAAAGCTAAGTACTAAACACCAACAACTGACGATGTGATCGAAAACAAGAGGGTTTGTTCAAAATAAAGTCAGATATCAACAAATTAGACGGTTGTTCCTGTTACTAGTAGTACTCTCTTCATTTGAGGAAACTTTGGTTCACATTCTTTATCAGTACAACGCAGTGCGGGTTTTCTCTTTATTCTAGAAGACACAGTCACCTACAACGTACTTTAGAACATTTTCGTTTGCAGAAGTCTGCAACTTGTCGAAACGACGTAGAATATGGTGACTTTGAAGGTTTTATACCATCTAAGAAGCCATAAACCTTACAACTTAGACAATGGTTCTTCCAAGAGACGCCTTTGGACTTTGCGCTTACCTTTCAAATCGCCCTAAAGTCGATAGGCGGCGCTGTGCAACAGTAAGCTCCTTTTAGATTGTGATTCGAAGGTGGTGAACTCTTCAACTTTCTTGGTTTGTTACATTGTTTGGTTTGTACATGTTAGTAACCACCATTCACAGCATGCAGGCTCTGCTCAAAATGCACGCACATGCACGCATGGAATACAGCTAAGACAAGTACTAGACAGCAAGAACTGATGATGTGGTCAAAAAGACGACAAATAATGTCAGAAGCTAAGAAATTAGACTCATAATTCTAGTTTCATGTTTTGAGTTTGAAATACTTGAATTCTTTCATATCTTTTTGATTCATGTTTTCCTCAACTACAAGTCAAGTCAATTCAAATTTTATTGCAAAACAATCGCAATCCGTAAAATTATCTCGCAAGTAATTCCTTTACGTTCATCCACCCCCTCCAAAAAACTCACACACATCCAACAAAAAATGCCTTGCTTTCTTTTTGTACTGAAGTTCAGTCATTGATACATATACTTTCATACTATAAGTAGAAGTAGCCTTACTCAATCGCGCTCCTAGCGACCCGCTGTTGACTCGCAGGTCCAGATTTCTGTCAGCTTCTGTAATGCCATCACAGGGGTGCCCCGGTACTCATTTATTCAATTAAAGAAACATACGGATTTACGGATTTCGTACGAGTTAAACGTAATACATACATACGATCCTTACTATTATTAGTAAAACTCGTATGAATTCCGTAAAATTTGTAATACATGTACTATGCCTCTCAATAGTGGATCGTATGGATTCCGTTAAATTGATTTGTTTTTTTCAGTAGTGGATCGTATGAATTCTTCAAATTGGTATGTAATCTGTCAAATTCGTATTAAATACTTTGAATACACGAGTCGTAACGAAGCCGCATTACACTAGTTTCTACCACACTCCATACATAGCCTGAAAATAGAAGAAATTGACCAAATATATTCAATGATACGCTAAATTGGCAATAGAGACTATCGTTGTACCTACCGAAAAGGCATAATTTGTCTCAAGCATTTCGCTTCCAATACCCCCTGTTCATATCGATCTTGGGAAGGGCATCTCGGTTGGGGCTGCACCTGTCTTTCGGAAGGGACGTAAAATGGGGGTACCTTGTTCGAGGAGGTGCCTCGAGCACGCTAAAGGGGAAGGGCTCAGCCACTAGCAACTCCTCCCTGTAAAAAAACTGAAACAGCAATTACACTTGCTGACCGGTGTGCCACTATATAGGCGCTGCTAGGCGAATAACAACAGCATTTCGCTTTAAGTTCGACGAAGAACAAGACATTCTATTCGATACTTCTGCAGCACAGGTAGGTGTTTATAAAACCTGAGCAACATATCCCTGTAAAACATACCCTGCTAGGCTGCTACTGAAACAGAACTGGCTGTTCTATCTGTCACTAGGCACTACAAAGTGAACAACAACGACAACATTTTGCTTTAAGTTTGACGAAAAACATGACATTTCTATTGCCGTATTGGATACTGTTGCAGCACAAGTAGTTGTTTATATAACCTGCCATACACCTGTCGAGATCCCTACCCCGTGGCGGCTCCGCTTTCATCACAACAATAGTCTGTCCGCTACATGCAACAGGTAGGTCCTATTCATTGGTGTTGTCCAGGTGTGAAGATCGGGCGAGTCCACTTTCTCGGGGTGTAAACATTTCCTTAAGCAGAATATTTCTACAACCCTACCACAACTATCTCACGCATACGTTTTCATAAGTACGACATTGAGAGAAAACCGTTGAATTTGTTTGATTTTTCGCTACAAGTAGCTCCTTTTCGTTGATCGAATCTTAGAATGCTTTAAGGGGGTGAACCGACGCCCCTATATTTGGGGAGTGGTACCGCCTGATAGATTTGCACCATTGGATAGTGTTGCCAGGCAAGTGTCAATTTCACACGCAATGGCCGCACACTTACGAATTGTCTGTGCATGTTCGCAAAATTCTCCTTAAAACGCGGTCTTTTTACCCTTAGAAGACTCCCGATTGCACACAAGATATCAATGGAAGGATTATAGCTTGGATTAACGTGCTTTCACGCAAGAGAAGCCCTTGGGAATTTTGAAAATTAGCGGGGAAAGTGCTGAGTTTATTTTCCACGGAGCTGACCGAGTGTGAATCACGAATTGTTGATTTTGTTAAGACCATTGTCACGCGTACAGGGAAGCAGTCAACATGGCGAGGGAGGAAGGTAGGTGCTTTCTTGTGGTTTTCTTGAGGTTTTCGTCGTTTATCCTAAACGCCCCCTTTTTTAAATGTAGGACACGAAAAGGTACACTGTCACAAACTGGAAGGCTTGTGCAAGTCATATCTACCCAACTCACACCCTTCACTCTCTTGAAGTGTATTCTAAAAACCACAAAAACGTACATCAAGTTGTAATATCCTTTTCAAGTTCAAAAGTAGTGCATTCTGATTGAAGGCACTAGTTTGGTATGCCTCAAACAGTGAATCAATTTTACAAGAGTTAAAGATTTTGCCATTAAAACTTTAAGGTGATGTAAAAAAAACCATGTTCCTTGTTTCTAGCTGCTATTTGTCATTCATTTGCGGACATAAGGTATTAATTTTTAACACCCCTATTCCATATTTCAACTAAGATACTACTTAATTGCATTGCTTCTGACTTTTAGACATACCATAAGTTTCAATTTTAGCTTTAACTCAGAGACTTTCTTACCAATCAATTGCCCTTCGAAATCTTTTTCTCTGTCATATAATTGAGTATGAACTCTGCTATTCATGCACATGTTTGTAACATTATTCAGGATTGGTTAAAGAAAATAAGGCTACATGGCCATGAGCAGCTAACAAGTCTCAAAAGGGGTTGTTATAATGTCATTAGCATAAGTAAAGGATTCTTTATGACAGCTATCAATTGTACCAGGCATCATTCATGTAGCGGCCTTATAATTTTCATAAGGAAAACAAAATATGCTTCATACTTGTCTACGTAATAGTATTGCAATTGCACATAGCTAAGATCATTTTTGATATATACATCATTGATATGTTCAGGTACAATTGTAGTAGCCACTCCAACAAAATCATGTTTTTATTCCTAAAGTTACATTTTGATAGCGAAAACAGTCGATGTCCTTTGTTGGATTTAATTCAGTCCACACCCAATGTTTGATCTAGCAATGTTCCATTCTCTGATTTGTTTACTCCATTGTGCTTGTACCAAGGTACCCCGGCCGCATGCTAGCGTTGCTACCTTCGCAATGCTTGTTTCAGACATCCGTGGCATAGTTAAGGAAATCTGTAACCATTATACTTTACAGGTATTGTGTTATCAAAATAATGGTTGATAATCAGTCTTGGGGTTTACTACAGGTAACACTGCGGTGTATGTTGATAACCATAGTCATTCATAGTTTCCGCTTTAATGTGTCAAACAACAATTATTTTTTTGGGGGGGGGGCAACTTGGCTAAATCACTGACAGTTAACTTAAACCAGCCCAGGGGCATACTTGGGGGAGCCACCATCTCAAATATCAAACTATCAACCCCAGAACAGACACATACAAATACTCATACTTCCCCAATCCCATACAATTCCCCAGTGGAATGCCCTGCCTGGCACGGTTGTGACGCCTCCCACCGTTGAGTCTTTCTGTGCCAGGCTGGAGGCCTGCCCGTCCTCATCTGGGACCTCAACTCCCCCTCCCCCCACACTTTGCCCCTGACGGGTTTATTTGAGGGCATTATTGATAATGATAATGATATAATCCAAGTGGCTACATAGATGAGAATAATTCAAAACTTGGCTTTAGGCTGCACAAGTTCTATTCATAGGTTCTCCTGAAAATAATCTAACAGGTGGGTAAAACAAAAATGAAACAACAGGCAACCTACAGTGAACCCAAAAGCTACCACTGTAGCTACAAAGTCAACATAGAAAAGTATGTACTTGAAAATGTTATGGCCTTCAAACTGAGAGGATTGACAACAGCATAGATCTAGAAAGAGCTCTGCATAGCCTGGTAACCATTCATAATTCCCATGGGCCAGGATTATGGAATTCAACTGGCCCAGTCCTACCCTACTAAGGATAGGCGTTTTTATCATTATCTGCTGTCCATTGGGACTGAAGTAGTAAACATTCATCAGTGTACGTTTGTGTTGTTGAATAATATTCTGTTTTAACTTTTCATCACTCAGACATCAGTGGACTACTAGTGGACTAGCCCCCTGCTATTAGTGATTGCACAAATGTGTGGCCCAAGGGCTATAGAAATGAAGTGTACGTTTGTGTTGTTGAATTCTGTTTTAACTTTTCATCAGATCGAAAATTTTCAAGAATGGTACATACTGCTTTTTCTGCTTAGCACTCAGCATTTGAGAAAGAGTGTGGCGGTTTAACACACATCACTACAAGTACTAGTGGACTAGCCCCCTGCTGAAGTGATTTATTTATCTATTGATCTTTAGGGTGGTCCCTTCACAAATGTGTGGCCCAAGGGCTATAGATGAAATGATGATGGCCGCCACCCCTATGCATCTTATCAAGACACCTGGGTCACTTTTAGATTACCAGACTAGCCCTACATGGTCAGGAACAAGAGTGCGAGAGTGGTGTAAAGGAGGCTTGAATGTTGTCAGTCCTTGTTGACCTGGATCTTTGTTACATGCAGTAGAAGGACGTGTAAACACCTGACGGACGGGAAACTTGTCTGGTCGAGTCTCAAGTGTTTGCCAACAATGTTTGTTGTACTGTTGACGGACCATAGAACCAGTGCAATGGCCTAGTGGGTAGAGTGTTCTCCTTGCATACGGTAGGCTGTGAGTTCGATCCCCGGCCGTGTCCTACCAAAGGCTTTAGAAATGGTACATACTGCAGCATTTAGGAAAGATATTTATTATTTTCTATCATTGGTAGTTAAACACATCATCATCATCATCTTCGCCGCTTTTCAGTTCTCACTGAGGCGGGCCGTCATTGTTTTCCACCTTGATTTATTTACTGCTGCATGTCAGAGAACCTAGAAATTGAATTGATGTGGCCTATGCAAAGATTATTCCCCAAGGCAGTGAGGTATTGTTTTTTGCTTGTCTGTCAGTCTGTGTGTTTCTGATTGCAAAGTAGTATATATATATATATATCATTCGAGCCTTATACCATCGAGAAGCCACACCAAGGCGAAACTAGTCTGGATGTGGGCTTGAATAAAGTTCTAAACAGGAACTATAATCGGCTAATTTTTGAGTCTTTTCAAATCATTATCATAATTATGGAAACAGACACAAAAGCAAAAATTTATATGATCGAATATATATATATATGATAATATTTCTTTCACAAACGTGTCAACGTATCAATTCTATATGAAATCTTTTGGCTGTTACAACTCCTATGAAAATTACATGCAACAACTGTGATCTTATGATAAACCCCATTAGTAAATTACAGACCTTAAACACAATAGCTGAGTACACTGGCATCCACTCTAGACATATCCATTGAGCGGTTCATGCATGATTTATCAACCCCTTTGTGTGTGTGCTTGTGTACACTCATATCTATGATTACATGCTGGATTATTAATGGGCTGGTACCATTAACTGTAACCACAACCAAACCAAACAGATCAAGGGCTCGAAATACAAAATGTGGAACCCACTTGCAATTTGCAGGAGAAAATATTTGATCGCAGATTACTTTTGTTAACGTTTATCTGCTAGGCAGTGGCTTCGCAGTTGAGCCTCCTGTTTCCAATTAGTTGGATCTGGGAGACCCCAGATCGAATCCCGGTAAGGGTATCCTTGTCGGGGCTGCACCGTCTTTCGGAAGAGATGTAAAATGGGGGTCCCGTGTTGGAGGAGGTGCCTCGAGCACGTTACAACAACCTCATCACTCAGAAATGGGTACCAACTGGCCACTTGGTGCAGGCAACCACCCCCAGTCATAAGCCAAATTATAACAGTCCCATCCAGTTTTACATCACAAGTAAAGACCCCCTTGTCTGGAGCAACTATGTCCTGCAGTATGCAAAAGAAATTTGTGATTGCAGGTTACTTCCATTAACGTTTATCTGCCAGGTTACATACAGTTAACCACCTCCTGTTACAAGTCAAATTAAAACACTGTCCTGTCCAATTTTACACCATAAGTTAAGACCCGTCTTGTCTGGAGCAACCATGTCCTGGTTACTAACTAATTTTCCTCAGTCCCTTGAGTGGCTCTTGAGACCAAGGTTGACCGAGTTTATCCACCACTTTGATGAAGAACAGCATGTTTGAGGGATCTCTAGTGCAGCACCACCGAGTATGCAAAGTTAAGAAATATTGTGCAGGAGTGCATTTTACTGGGGGGGCATTGCATCAATTGTGGATCTCTTTCTTTAGGCACACCTTAAATGCTATATGTAACCAGTGGTGGATATATGGTAAATAGAGGTTAAAGATCTGAATAACTTGAAATTTTGCATGGTAACGAAATTGGGGCTGGGGCTCTATCTTTGGTCTAAGCATAAATCCTATATTAATTTTGTAAATAGACAGAAACCAGTGATGTGGAATACCCCATACATAACCTTCAAAATCGGAACACCTGTTCTATCGCTGCAACAACAGGAATGACTGATGACACAGGATGGCAAAAGAAAGAACAAACAAATCTCCTAATTGAGTTTGGGCATTGTCAATGTAGCGTATTGTTTGATCTTCTTAAAGTTCCTGTCAAATAAGTGAATGCTTGCTTCAGGAGCTTTGCATCTTTGTTAAACTTTCTCTTTATTATGACATTTCAGTTTAAGTTTGACGTTCTATTTTTTTACTCTCAACTTTTGCTTCTTTCGACAGATATGTATGATAAGTGTTACAATAGTTCAAAGTGTTACTTTTAAGAATGGTTAAAGCTTTCCTCAGGATTTAGGTTTTCATGAAAACCCCTTTCACACCCTTGTCCAAGACTGACATTAAATAGTGTCACATTAGCCGGGTTGTCGGGGGCAACCCAGGTATGTCCACCTTTCTGGCGCAAATACCTGCGGCACTACCTGTTTGACAGAGAGGGCAAATATTTGTAATTGCGGCATTTATTACGGTCCTGATAAGAGGGACTTTTCAATGTGGGCCAAACTATTCAGTGAGAGGGGGACAATTAAATCATTAAATTAGAAATTAGTTGATTCAAGACAACAATGTAGCGGGCTAGATAAAAATGTCGATAAAGCTTCATTCTGGTTTTCAGTAAAACTTTAAAGTTCATCTTAAAAAAATTGATAGATTTAAGCTCATTTGTAAAAAAAAATTGGACCCCCCTCCCTTCTGATGATCAATGAGCAAAATCCAAACATGAAATCCTAATGGAGCAAAGATATTTGGCCTATAGAACGAGCCAGGCTTGTCAAAAGACGGGTGTCCACAGATTTCTTGGGATTTTCCACCGTTAACAGGTAAATTTCAAATGATATTTTGCTGGATTTTGAAACCGTTTTTATGAGTAGATTGTAGAAATATGCTTTGCGTGGTATATAAGCTAGTGTAAAGTGATAGAAATTGTTTTTACTTTCAAATTGATAACGTTCTATAAATATTTTGTCCTTGAAAACACTTTTAATAACTTAGACGCTGGGTTGGCCTGCCACAGTATCTTTTTACAGATGCACTTTCTCAAAAAGTATTTTAGAAGTGAATGTACAGATTTATGATGAATCGATATTGTATGATATGGCAGTCAGTGAAATTGCTACCATCATGTTACATTTGTTGATGATTCTTTATCATCGAAGGTAACTAGGGGGAAAGCATATCCCTGGAGAAAAAAATGTCAAAGGAACAAGTCTTCCAAATCATAGATCTTTTTGATGACTGTACATTCAAAATGGTTTTAATTCAGTGAAAACACTGCAACATCCAGTAAGGTCATCTTGTATCTTATATGTTGAAATTCAACCTTTGCCATTTCTTGTTCTCCAGGTTTGAAGGTGACCTTGAGACTCCACCAAAATGGTGGACGCTCCTCTCCAGCATGGCTTCTCCCCGTCGTTTGGTCGTAGGAGCTCGCGGCAAAGTTCAAGTTCGATACAGCGCCTCTCGTTCTCTCTTTCAAGTCACCGCAGGATTTCAGGGATGTCTTCGGGAGACGGGGAGGGATTTTCGCGACAGGGAAGCACGATGTCGCGCGGAGGTAGTATGACTATGAGGGGTTTCGGAGGACGCACGTCAATCACTTCAGACTTAGGAGGTGTGGAATTTAGTTTAGTTTTTATTAGTTTATTGAGATTTATCCACATTTGTGAAATAATTTGCATAACAGGTGCCTATATAGGTAGTATGAGTGGTTTTGGGGGATGCATTGTCCATCACTTCAGACTAAGGGAATTTTGTTTTATCTTTATTAATTTATTTAATAATTGAAATTTACCACATTTGTAGAAGAATTGACACAACAGGTGACTATCACCTTATTGTTTTCAAAGTGTGCAACAAAGAACAGACTACAGAATCTACCCTCAGTCATTCCATTATCCAGTATAGTTTCTTTAAATTCAAGAACCAAATAAATGGTGTTGGTGTGGCCTTATTATTACTAGGGAAATCACTACCAAACAAACGGTATTTATTTTACAGTCATTTAAAGTCTTTTGATCCATTTGAACAAATCTAATAGGATTGTTACACATGTGAACACTGCACCTGATTTATGTTTTGATCACTTTTCTAACCTTTATTGTGCATATTTGGGGATAGAAAGACACACTGGCAATATGCAAAATGATTTTTGAGAAATTTACAGATACAAAATAATGTATGAAAGTTGAAATTTTGGCACTCTTAATAAGAAGATATTGGGTTCATAACTATGCACTTGAATTTGTGCAGCCAAAGTTGGAGCTGTGCACCTAATTTTCAACTGTAGGTGCACCGGTGCAACTAGATATTTGCTTAGGGCTACATACGTAAAGCCGCTGCTGTATACTTAGTCTAGTACTCAGCATATTCTTGACATTTAAGAGTCTGCAAAAATTATGAAACATTTATTGTATTACTAATGTTTAAAATTTTCAAGTTAGCTACAGAATTTCAGATTCAGGGTATGAAGAGAGGCAGTAAGGTTTGTGCTCCCAGATTTTTCTGTGCACCAAAAATCTGAGAAAATATTGTACATTGTGCAAACTACATGGTAAATAGTGAACATGCCAGAAAGCTTTTAGATAGCTTTGTAATATTGCTTATTATCACGGATATCACGCTTAGGGTTAGGGTAGTAACCAAGGCATCTCTGCTTCGAAAATAAATCATTGCTTTGCATAATCTGTAGAACATAGTATGCAAAAAAATAATCTACATATCTAAGTCTGTGCTTTGTAGACTAAATCTGTGCTTTGTAAATGTCTTGAAGTTTATAAAAAGTTTAATACATGCCTTGTATATTTTTTCTTATATTGTTAAATTACCAGGGCTAGCCCTTTGTGATTTATTTCGGCCAATTGGGTGGACCTCATTATATAATTGGTTTTATACATACATCCATACGTTTTATACATTTGACTAATAAGTCAGGTCAAATCATTATCATCGAATACGTTGATGAAGGTTAGACATCCAGGTAGGAAGATATGCCAAAAATAGTTACTCAAGCAACTGGATAAAATTTTGAAACAGTCAGACGTTTCAGACAGCATCCACTGTCTTTCGTCAGTGACTAACGATAAGGACTGGAAAACCAGATTTATACCAAAACTCTGAATAGATATGTTAATGAGGTTAAGACAATTTAGGATGTCTTGACGTCTTAGGATGTCTTCAAAAGAAGATTAATTCAAGACAAGGTTTATCCTAGTAGTTCAATCATGCAATAATCATCGAATCTTAAGGATAGGTGCCCCATGCAGTGCTCTCACATTGAATCTAAATTTGTATCCCCAAAAATGAATTTCGAGCCTTGCTGCATCCTTAACTCTACAACCATTCTGTGACACTGTTGGTGTTGAAAGGTGCTGTGGACTTTCGAAATTGCTCAAATTTGCCCTTTACATTAGTAACAGTCATGCAATATTAATGATGTGTGCTAGAGACTCAACCATCTGATGCCCTCTCTGAGCCGTTGACAATTCATTGTTGATAAGAAAACAAAGGTGTAACCCATTAGAGATTGTAGGTTAGGCCACAGCAATTTAATTTCTTGGTTAACAGATTTTTTTTAAAATTCTAGCACAAAAAAATCATGAAAACAGAAGGCTGGGGTGAAAACTTGCACCTGACCCTGTTCGCTCCCTGAAATTGTGTGCACCAAAGTACAAACTTTCCTTTGAGATTCTGTTTTCATGTTGATTTTCCAATCTAGCACTCTTTTTGAAATTCCGTTTACCAAGAAATCAAAATGGTGTGGCCTTAACAGTAAAATTTGGCATTGTGTTCTTTCATTCAGTTAAGGGCCTGACATGGAATGAAAGGTTGAATATGACAGTAAGAGTTTTAAACCTAGGGGATTGCTAAATGCATTCATGTAGCCTGTATCGTATTGCGGTCATGGCAATAAGTAAAAGAGGAAATAATTTGGTAAAACATTTTCCCACGAGTCGATTCATTATTAATGAGGATTCTAGTTAAGCTAAAGAGTTGCCCTAGAGATTAAATGAGTTCAATGTCTACCAAGAAAGTGTGATAAAAATCAAAAATACATATAAATCTTATTCAACAGTTACATATTAATGCAGAATATTTTGATTTGGAATCAGATAGTATAATATATTTTGCAATGTATGTGTAGATCTGTTACACTCTTACCTCCAAATATACCCCTGGCCAATGCTATACCATCAAACCTGTCTATGATAATCACTAAAGGAACGTAATAAAAATGGTCACATTAGACAGATGGTTAGTATAGACAGGCTTTATAATGCTTGTGTCAATGCCAGGTGGTCCTTATGTAAAGGAGGTCACAAGTACAGGTTTGACTGTATATCAATGGCCAGGTGGTCCTTATGTAGAGGTTATCACTAGTACAGGTTTGACTGTATATCAATGGCCAGGTGGTCCTTATGTAGAGGTTATCACTAGTACAGGTTTGACTGTATGTATCAATGGCCAGGTGGTCCTTATGTAGAGGTTATCACTAGTACAGGTTTGACTGTATATCAATGGCCAGGTGGTCCTTATGTAAAGTTGGTCACTAGTACAGGTTTGACTGTATATCAATGGCCAGGTGGTCCTTATGTAAAGTTGGTCACTAGTACAGGTTTGACTGTATATCAATGGCCAGGTGGTCCTTACATAGAGGTTTGGCTAACCACTTGCACAGGTTTGACTATATTTTTGACCTCGTATTCTCGCAGCACTGATGGAACTGGACGGGAACCAGGGGCAGAGCGAAATTGAACATGAGATACGGGAGCAGCTCCGTGGACCGCTGGAGGATATAAGCAGGCAGAGGCTCCGAGCCATGCGTATGGCGCTCCGGCGATATGGCAATGTGGACAGCAGGATATCTCAGAAAGACTTCCTGTAAACATTTTTCTGTGTTTTTCATAACTTAATGTTTTCATGGTTAAGTAAATGCTGTCTACTAAATTTGATCTTTAGATTTTGCTTCATTTGCTCCATTGCTTTAAAATTGGTATTCAAAAATGGGAAAGCAGGGTATCCCAGAAATATTTCCTGTAAATGTTTTTCTGCGATTTTTTATATCAATGTTTGTAATTATCGTTAATGCTATCGACTTTTGATCTTTAAATAGAACTTCATTTATTTCTTTTAAATTAGTATTCAAACATTTTCTGAAATTTTAGTCAATGGGATTATATCTTATAAATGTTTGTTTTTATCCTAATTGTCAATTATCATTATTATCAATACATATCAATTATTGTTTGTAATTGCCTACTAAATTTGATCTTAAGATTTATCTTCATTGCTTTCAAATTGGTAATTTGAACATATCCTTAAATCTTTAGTTAGTGGAAGTCTTTCTTCTCCTTGGTGCTGAAACGCTTTCCATTACACGATGGTTACCTGTACAGCAGTACTGAGCCGTCATATTTGCTACTGTTGCCTGAAATGTGACCGTTATCTGAATGTCATTAACATATAACTTCTCTTGTTACCTCCATGAAAAATGGAGGTATTGTTTTGTGTGGGTCTGTCTGTGTGTGTTTGTGTGTGTGTTTGTGTGTGTGTGTTTGTGTGTGTGTGAGTGTGTGTGCGTGTGTGTGTATGTGTGTCTGTCTGTGTGTATGTGTGTATGTGTGTGTGTGTGTTTGTCTGTCTGTCTGTGTGTGTGTCTGTGTGCGTGTCTGTCTGTGTGTGTGTGTGTTTCCAGATATTTGTGGTCAGCATTACTTTAGAACCTATGGATACTTCGTGTGATATTTGGTATCTGGATAGATGTTTTTTAAACGATGGTCAAGGTTTACCTGAAAAATAGGTCATAACATTTTTGATTTATTTGACAAGAAAACAGACTGTAACTGTTGAGATTAGAATGGTCATATGTGCTACATCTACTCAAAATGACTCTTTTGTACCATTTCTTCAGGACTGTTTTCCAAGAATACAATTTGAAGATTTCCAGTCGTCTGCTGTCCCTGATGTTACACCGGTTTGAGAACCAGTTTGGTGTGGACTATGAGAACATGTGGAAACTCATGTATGATACCCAACACACAACAGGTTAGGGAAACTCATGTATGATACCCAACACACAGCAGGTTAGGGAAAAGTTGAAAACATTTAAGTATGCAGGGCTGTCTCCAGGACCTGTCCCAGGAAATTTACGTCTTGGATTGGACAAAAATTCATCCCACCGCCTAAGAAATATGAAGTATGACATGAAATTGATGAAAAGGTATTTTTACAAGTTAAAAATGACAGTTTTAACAACGAAATTAACAGCATGGGATTCTAACAATCAGTGAAAAGGGAAACATATTTAAGCTGGAGACAGCCCGGCATTAGTGTTATGTGCCAAGACGTAGTATCAGCTATACTGGTACCTGTACCTGAACAATTTGACAAAGTAACCTGTGATTGTCATCAAAGATGACAGGACCATGAATAAACAGACAGCAAAATGTTTATCTAAAGATATCCTTTCAACAATTTCAATGCCCATACAAAGTTACCCTCTTTTTCCTTGAGTGTTTGAAGTATTATCTTTGTGGTAGGAATGATAAACTTTTAGTTTATGACAACAACTCAACAAGCCATCTAATGAGAATCTTTTATTCCTAACTCTCAAGGTCGTGACAGTGTCATGGCCAAGAACGCGAGTAACGAGAATAGCAATGCCGATCAGCTGAACCAGTCCTTCCACAACTCCGCTGACCTCAAGCTGGTGGAGAGGATCAAGACTCAGTTTGCCAAGAGCGGGGACGAGTTTGACCTTGAGGAGTTCCGGGACGAGCTGAAGGTCAGAGACAGGGGGCACACCACCACTCTGTCCAAGAAGGAGGTAAGAAGGATAATTTTTGAGTATCTACATGCACCTTGAACCATTTGAGAAGTGTAAAATCTCTAGAATGTTTAGCCCAGATGTGCTGGGTTCTAACCCCTAACAGCCCTCAATATATTGCGCCTTTGGGAAATGCACTCCACACAGATTTCATTGCTTCACTGAGGTGAAAATGAGTACCTAGCATTGGCTATTCACATCCCTCAAATTGAACTCTAAGTGGAGGTTCTGTGTTTGAGAGGAGCCACACCTTGAGGATGCTGAAATAACATGGTGTGGGCTGGCCTAAAACCTATCCGTTATGGCTAACTCTAAAGCTGATTTTCTATACATCAAAAGAACTATAGCTCCTATATATCAAGTAAACTTATAACTCATAATAATCTTTTTCTTTGTAATGACATTTGTACGTGTCATATAATGTTAGCTTGCAGGAGAGTAATAAGTACTTTCACTGAGCCCTTTCTGTCTCCCGCAGATGAAGAAAGCTGTAGCAGAGATGCAGGTTCCCATCTACGGGAACGTCATGAACGCCCTGATGAAGAGGTGTGACGACGAGTGCAACGGACAGATCAGGTAGGGTGTGGTCACCTGGAGGGTTCCATTCTAAGATTTATGCAAGTATGTTGAGACAAACACTTTTTTGAGGAAGTGCATGTGGGACGTTAGTAGTAAAAGGTTGGAAAAAAAACATAGATACGCCTGAAAGTGACTGTTTTGATACCCTATGATAAGATCATCATTAGTCTGCCATTGCAGGGATAGACTTAACTAAAGTATTGAAAATAGTGAGATATTTTCAACTTTGATCTATATCACTTTGAATTAACTTGAAACTCAGGATCAACCTGGACACATACCTAGCAAAGCACCTGAGATTTCTCTAGTGTGGCCTTGTGGGATATTTGAAAAATAAGTCTTACACCTTTTTGCTTTAACAGTTGGCCAGAGTTTTTGCGGTTCCTGACTGCAGCAAAAGACTCCCTGGCACGTGGAGAGGACGGGACAGATCTGAATGCCTCAGGCTCCAAACTGTGGAACACTGGAACAACCTCCACTAGGACCAGCACTGGGGAAGATCCAAGGGTTTGTATTCATGCTTGAAAACCGATAAATGTTAGATAATATTTTATGGTTACATTTATATATATTTTTGAAGGTGTCTGTGGATATTTCGTATACTTTTTTTCAGTTTCAGGCGATAAGCTTTGACCAGTATGTCTGCATGTTGTACTAATAAAAGTGAGACACTTCTTGTCTACTCTTTATTGAGTCACCTGTTGCTAATTATGTAAAATATTGTACATTGCGAATTATGACGTTTCGAAATTGTTGTGATCAATATCAGATAGCATTTGTACCTATGCAAAAATACCATGGATTAATATATTAGATGTGTATTTATGTAAAAACATTTAAATTGGGTAACATCATTCTCCTACATGTACATCCCTTGTGTGATAGTTGTGTATGTGTCTCATTGTCCGTTTTCTTCTTTTTGTGACTAATCTTACAGCGTCGAAAGAAAAGGAAGGTGACACAAAGTTTTCCACAGAATTGGTGCCACTAGTCTAGAGAAAGCTTTAAACAATCTATTTTTGTTTGTTTCTAACCCAAGGATCGTATCATCAAGCACTAATCTTGTTTGCAGTAGTAGAGTTTTATGATAGATTATAGGTGTTAGCTGTCACATTGAAAAAAGGCTTCAAGGCACTGTATAGGAACCCTTTTTATTGAGGATTTTTTTGGGAAATAATCCCAAGTAATCCTTAGTTATCATTTGTTATTATTCGTTAAGCTAATGTTCAAATTATTTGCTTTGCTACTTCTAAAATCAGATCAAATTGACTAAAATAGATATCTTTTCAGCTACCATGGATGCCCATTGGCTGTCAAACTATGGCATTTTCTTTCTCCACCCTGTCATTTCAATTTGACATTTACTCTCGCTTCCTCAGTCAACATTAATGTGGCCACCAAGCATTTAAGACCCATGCCCATCACTACCTTATCAAAATGCAAAAAACGCTTGGCAGCCGTTAACCATTGATTATTCACTACACTGGAGTAATATGTAGAGCCTTATAGGCTGTTTTAAAAATCTTCTCTGTGGTGCTAGTTCACTACAGCACATCATAGAAAACTGTGCACCCTTACTTTTGCATCACTTCTATGTGTAAAAAATGAGGCTGATAGAAAAAGAGGTCATGCTATCTTCTATGTATTTTGCAGAAAATGTCCACAGTATCTTCAGGACCAAGGTTGATAGAAGGAACACCGTATGGTGAATCACCCCGCCCTACAACCCCCCTGTCGTTGGGACTGAAGCGAAACTCGATGCCGACGCCCAAAGCGAGCTCCGTTTCTCCACGTAAGGCCCGATCCATGGCGTCAGACACCTTAAGGGGTTACGACGGATCTTCCTCAGGAACTGAAGACAGCAGAAAACGACGAGGTATGTTTTTTGTTCTTGATACTTTTATTATTAAGATGGCGTCATACTATCAATGACCTTAGCCGCCAAATTTTTGTTTGTGAGAAGGTCAACGAATTCTAAAATCACAGAGGGAAGCATATTCTATGTCTGAAAGCCAACCCTCTGACATGCAAACGCAAGCTGATAAAGTGATCTAGACGACACAAACCGTATTTCTGGCAAAAATGTCCTCATGAGTTCACAGGCCTGATCACCAAACTATTCACTACAGTGTATTGAAGACTCCTAAGACCTATTGCCAATGAGTATTTCTTGCAAAGTATGCATTGTTTAAAAATTATTGTTTATCATCTTTAAATTTTGTAGTTACTGGATTAGAATGTAGAGTTATTTCTGATTGGCTAGCATAGCCTGTCCTTGGTGCTGAATGTAATGCTACTGATGATTGGCTAGTTTTCCAATGGCCTGATTGGCTGCCAACGAGTGCAGGTCAAGTGTATAGTAATTGCTGATTGGCTAACATATCCTGTCCTTGGTGCTGATTGGTTATCACAACAGATAATCTCAGTGTGTTATGACAGTATGTTTTGTACTTGATACATTTATCCTCACCAATAGTATTCAAAACTATGATCTAAAAAAATATGCTTTGAAAGATTGAACTGAAACTAAATAAAAATATCATCATGTATATGTATATCACAAAACACTGACTAGCCTGTGAGTTATGTTTTGATGATTTTGATGATTTGAAAGCCAGCAGTAGAATCTAACATTGTAAATTTTGTGCTAACACAATGTCGATGCACATTGATTGTATTTTTCTTGTTATTTCAAATATTTTTGCTACTTTGTAGATATTTGCGGTGCACCACAATAGTTCATAACTAATCTATTTATAACTTGCACTTAGAAATGTAGACTTTGATTTTTAGATAGTTTCCTTTTCTACTTGTGTTGTAGGATCACCAATAGCTGAAGAAACGCACAGAACGAAATCAACTGACTCACTAAGTGGTAAGGAAAAAAGATTGAAAGTAGATATCATGTACTACTGCAGTCAAACCTGTCCAAGAAGACCACTCAGGGGACTTTTGAAAAAAAATCTGCTCTATATGGACAGGTGGTCAGTATATACAGGAGTCTTGATACTTGTGTCTATAGAAAAATGAACTAAGGGACCAGCAAAAAGTGGTCACAGTGACCTGGTGGTTCCTATGTAGATGAGTGATAACTGGTACAGGTTTGACTGTATGTACTGGTATTTTTTTTTCCTCACATTTAACCTTAGTTTTTTTACCCCGGCCTTCTGTTTGAATGATGTCCTTATGCTAGAATTTTAAAAAAATCTGTTAACCAAGAAATTAAATTGGTGTGGGCTAAGTAAATGAAAATGTAGACACATCAACAAGATGCATGATGCAGTACAAACTTACGTTGTTTGCTCTTGCAAATCTTGCAACTTTTTTTGCTAACTCCTGCATGACAGCGAGAAGAAAGAAGGGAAAGAAAGGTAAAGTAAAAGACATCAAATTTGGTGGTAGAATATAAAAAAATGTGTAATAATCAGCAAATTGTGTAGTCCATTTGTTCCTTTTTAGATAAAATCACATACTTTTTTCCTGGTGTTTTGACAAGACATGAAAACATCCCAAAAACTGTTGTCCGTAGAATTCTAGCAGTAAACACTACTTAAATAATAGTTCTCACATTTATTTGAACACAATATCTGGCATTTTTATGCACTTTTCCTAAATACAAAAATGTCCAACATCACAAGTCATACAAATATCATAGAACTTGTCCAAAAATGGTAAGATTTGTGCACAAAATTGTAAAATTTACTCCAAAATGTTCTCATCCGTTCCTCTACTAATGCTACCGCTCTCTGCTGACAATGTTTGACCTTTGACCTCCCTGCATGCCTTCCGCACAAAAAGGAAGGAGAGCGAGAAGTAGACTGTCGGCACCCGAGCCCGTCTACTTTAGACATGGGCCGCGCTTGCCCCCCCTTCCTACCTCATTTCTATCTGTAGTTCTGAATGATTCAGGTAATATACACTGATGGTACAATGTACCTGTGCAATATTGGGTATATACACTGTGTGAGTGCTGGTACAATAGCTGGTGCTAGAGTTTTGTGTGTAGAGTTGTTATGTAAATATTTTCGCAATGATGCTAGATAGACGTTGAGATTGAAAATTAGCAGAGTCCTACTAGCATTTTCTCGCCCCCTCTTCCTACCTCTTTTCTATCTGTAGTACTCAATGATTCAGGTAATTACTGTGATACGTCAATGAAGGTTAGACATCAAGGTAAAAAATATTCAAGAACAAATTACGGAAGTAAATTCTGTATCTTATCTTGTTGTAGAGATAGAATTATCTGACAGGTGTAGTTGTGTTGGAGAAATTCTGAGGTTGAAATCAGCCCTTCTATCTTTTGACACAAGGCTGATGTAATTGGAGCAAAGACATCAAAATTGTGGTACATTAATGTCATTTCTTAGTTTAGATCTGGTGTCACTTGTGATGGTATTTGCCCCTTACAATGCATTGATATTAGTGACTCAATCTATAGACAAATTAGTATGGCCGTATGCCCCTTTTTAGTGCATGTGTGTAACAGTCCTATGCCACATCAAGCTTTTTCTCTCACATAATTGCATTTTTTTTAGTACTGACAGAGCCCAAGCCCCCACCTGCACAGCAGGCCACCACACCAGCACCCGCTCCTGAGCAATCGCCAAAAACGAGCCCTCCTCCAGATCAGAGCACTGCACAAAGAAAAGACGAGAAAGCGACAATGAAGAAAGTTCCCTCGAAAGAAAAGATACAACCTGCACAGCCTAGCACCACACCACCACCACCGCTGAAAGAGGAGCCCCCCACACCCCCTGTAAATGCCCCTACCCCCTCACCTGCACCCATCCCCCTACAGGACCCCCCTACCCCTACCACTGCACCAAGCTTCCCTGACAAACCTCCCTCTGAACCTAATGGAATAGTGAATGGAAAACCACCCTTACCT
Organism: Branchiostoma lanceolatum; assembly: GCA_035149815.1. Lineage (NCBI taxonomy): Eukaryota > Metazoa > Chordata > Leptocardii > Amphioxiformes > Branchiostomatidae > Branchiostoma > Branchiostoma lanceolatum. Next base: position 12,416,074 of record CM068884.1, read on the forward strand.
GAAAATTCTACAGACACAAAATCTTCGAAAGAGAGCCTCCAAAAATCCTCGAAAGAGAGCCTCCAAAAATCTTCTCAACGCAAAACTTCTCCCCCCTCCCGGGAGAACACGATCGATAAAGATCCCCCACAAAGACGTCCCACAAAATCCGCAGTATCGCGAAAAAGCGTTCACATCGTCGAAAAGAGAGAATCTAGTGCGTCTGTGGTGAAGAAACTACCACCCAAGTCTGCTCCTCCAAAACGGAGCGCGACTGACGCCAATTTGAGAAGAGTTTCAAGTCAGACGGCAAAGACCCAGCCATCCAAATCAACCGTCGATCTGAGAAAAAACTCTCCACCTCCAAAAGAGTCCCCACCCCTCCCAGGGGAAGCTCAGACTGTCCCCACCCCAACCCCTTCACAAACCCCCATCCCCCACATCCCCTCTGCAAATAGCCTCACTTCGGAATCCATACTTTCACAGTCACAATCAGGTACTAGTACTGGATGTTTTTACAGAATTCTTAAATTTTGTCTGTTCGAGCTTTACAGTCGAGATGCTTTTTTTGTTACACTGAGATCTTTCTATTCGTGTTGCTTGTGCAGCCCATTGGCTATTAGAAACTTAGATGGGCAGTGTCATTTACACTTCAACTTTAACATTGACTATTGTAATGTTTTTCCTCTGATTGACAGGCTCAGAGCTTGAAGCCAGCATGCAAACAAGTGCTTCAAACAACAGTCTGGCCTCACTCGCATCTAAAAAGGGTAAGAAAATAAAAAAAATTGTGTTAATTTTTTGCATATATATAGTATATTATACTATTAGATAATACATGTATGTATATGAATGCAGCCAGGAGGTGCATTGGGATTAGTATTTTATTTATCATCGTTGAGTTTATCATTCTTATTTCTGTGTTACATTACATACAATTAGCCTTCAGGCATGTATTTGCAATAAACTTATTATCATCATTAGAACATCTTTAACCCCCAGCCGGCTTTGGCACCAAATTTGATCAGCTATTGGGGTAGGCAGTAGGGAGAAGGTTGATAAGAAATGGACTTGACAAATTTGCTTGTTGGGAGGTAAAGTTGAGAAAAGTTTCACTGAGAAAATTTTTTTTAAACAAATTCAAGCTGACAGCAATACATTAACGAAAACATTATGGTAATAATTAGCAAAAACTGCATGTTGAATGTACTATGATTTAGCAGTTTTCAGACAACTTACCTTTCGCATGATTCTTCTGGTCAATCTTTTATTTGATGCCGCAGTTGTAATATGTTGATTGAACTAACAGTCGCTAACGAACGTTAACACCAACATGATGTAATACATTGTAATAACACATGTCATCTACTTTTCTTTGACACATGTAACAAGTTTCAGAATCAGTGTGAACTGTGAAGTGGAAATAGTGTCTCCCAATCTTAACACAGTCAAAACGGAAGTATACTCTTTTCCAAGCTAATAACACACTCTCTATCTCTTGAAATATGCTTGAGGTTAAATAGAGGTCAAAGATTTCTGAGAAAATCACATTGTTGCTTGTACTGTCAACTAATCAAGCCCTTCATTTCTTTCCCATTGCCATTTAGCAATGTCTTTTCTTACATGATAGTACATTATCACTCCCAGAAACTGTGTGTACCAAGGTACAGCCCTCAAACTCAACTTTAACTGCTCAACTTTAGGTTATACGATTTTCAATTTACCGCTATTTTCAAAACCTGAACCTAAGCGTGGCTTAAGCTAACATGGTACTTCCAATATCTGATCACGTGGCGCCTTAACCCCAGATGTTTCAGATAATGAGCAAAGTCGGGTTGCCACCCCTACAACACCACCCAGTGCAAGGCTAGCAAGGATGGGAAAAGCCATCGCGATGGCGGAAAAAGCAAGGTCTAGTTACGGGACGCGGCGTCCATTTTCACCCGAAAGACCAAACACATCAGTAGGCATGAGTAGACACATGAGCGCTGCCGGAAAGGCGGTAATCTTTGCAGAAGGGACAAAAACGACAGACGGACGAAAAAGCCCCAAAAGCGCCTCACCACAAAGCGGCAGGAAGATCAGCATGGCTACGGCCAGGAAGGCGGCCATGTTTGGTCAAAGACCTTCCTCAAGGACTGGGATGAGTGACTCTGAAACAGAGGCGTCGGATCAAGCACTCCCGAGTCTCAACGCTGGCGGAAGGGTCATGGCTTTTGTGGGATCAGCCAAACAGAGGAGACAGGATAGAAGCCCCAGCCCACGAGAGAGAAGCCAGAGTCCGAAATCCAGGGGCATGCAGTCAGCTGGCAGGGCGATGATGTTAGCTGGCAAGGGCAGAGGTGGATCGGCACAAGAGAAAGAGGCAGTCTCAGAGTTGAGTTCAGAAGAAGGCTTGTCTAATAAACAAAAGATTAAGCTGGCACAGAAAGCGATGGCATTCTCTGCTGAGAAAGGTGGACAGAAAGAGACCACAGAAACCCCCCGTCCAAGGTCTCCATGGCTGAATAAAGTTCAAGGCAACAAATCAAAAGGACAGGCTGCTGCAGCTTTTCTTAAAAAACCAAGTAAATCTGAAGAAGAGGATTCAGCAGCTGAAGACACACAGCCCTCAGATAAGGGGGACAGCGGAAGGAAAAGTCCTGCTGGGTCGATGAAGAAGATGTCATTGATGGGGAAAGCAAAGAAGGTTGGAAAGGAAAGTCTAGATTCCAAATTCATGGAGAAAATTAAAAAAGGAGCAGACACAGATGAAGAAGACAGTGGAAAGAAAAGTCCTGCTGGGTCGATGAAGAAGATATCATTGATGGGGAAAGTGAAGAAGGTGGGAAAGGAAAGCCTAGATTCTACATTCATGGAGAAAATAAAAACTGCAGCAGAGGTGCAGGAAGACAACCAGAGCCCTGAAAGCAAGCAAACTGAAGATAAGAAAAAGGCCTTTAAGCAGGGCCTTCTTACTTCTGCTAAACAGAAGTCATTCATGGACAAGATAAAAAAAGCAGCAGAGAATCAGGAAGACAACAAGGACCCTGAAATCAAGGAAACTGAAGACAAGAAAAAAGCTTTCAAGCAGGGCCTTCTTTCTTCAGCTAAACAGAAGTCATTCATGGACAAGATAAAAAAAGCAGCGCAGGAGGAGGAGGAAAAAGAAGCTGAATCAACAGAAAAAGATGACAAGGAGGATGGTTTCTCTGGAGCTGAGGAGGAGAAAGGAAAGAAAGGGAAGATCGGTCTCTCTTCGTCCATGAAAAAGATGTCCTTGATGGAAAGAATGAAGGGCGGGCAAAAAGAGCAACAAGTTGCTGAGCCTACGGACAAAAAAGAAGCTGACACAGACAAAGGAAAATCAACCATTTTTTCCTCTACAAAGAAGATGTCATTCATGGCAAAAATGAAGGTCGGAGGAGAAAAGGAGCAGCAAGAATCTGAGACATCAGACAAAGAGGAGAAAAACGCTCCCAAAGATGGTGGTGAGAAAGCAAATCTTACGACAGCAGCTAAGAAACTTTCACTGATGGAAAAGCTGAAGAATGGAGGGAAGGAGAGTGAAGAATCAGACCCAGCAGGTACCAGCACCAGACCTCTGTGATGAGCACCTAACACCGACTTTTTATTTGCACTAACTCGCTGCCATTCCTTCACCTCAATGACTTTTCCTTTTGAAGAATCACGGGTGGATTTTATTGCAAAGATTATGATTTTCGTCACGTCACCTGTTGCGTGTATGGTTTTGCTAAAAGCACTCAGGCACAGGATCCAGTGGAAAAGTGGGCGAGTAAGTGACCTGTCCCCAATTAATGAATGGATAACTATCTAGTGCCCCCTCCCACTCCCCATGGATATCTTTGAACAGCCCCATGCTCTGGCCACCCCTATGTTCCAACACCGCTATGTTCCAATGCTCATATGTTCCAACACCCCCAAACCCTGACCCTAACCCTAACATAAGGGTGTTGGAACATAGGGGTGTCATATGATAGGGTTGTCTGAACATTAAACTGTCCCCAATGTCATTTACCTTCAGCACTGGATCTGAAAGTGTGGTTTTAACTGATTTAAGGGCACATTGTTTAACACACATTAGTGTTGTCCTTGGTGCTGAAGTTACCATTATTGTGCAACATGTTGTATGCATGTGATGGAATACACATTTTAATGCACATGAAGATTTTAAAATCTTTTGAAATGCTTTGCACCTTGTTTAAGATGTTAAAACTTGCACAGTGTGTATACTAAGCTGTTACCCATCGATAGTGTACCGTGTGGTTGTATGTGTTAGATCTACAAAGCATTTAAATGAAAGACTAAGATTAAAAAAAGTTTGAAAATTGGCTGCTCAAATTTTCTGAATATTTTACTCTGTGTTAAGTGTTAGGCATGCCCCACAGACCATGGTCAATACAGAGCAAAACCTTTAATCTACAAACTTAAGGTTTCCAAACAAACACAGCTAATTCCATACCAAAATGCCACATCTCCAACTTACAGCAGTTTCCTTCTCATAACTCCATCTGTTTGTGTTGTACAGTGTTTGACTTCTGTGTTTCTTAATTCTCACTAACACCAGGAGACAGAAGACCCTCCCTCCCAAGACTCTCTTCCTCCAGAAGCCTAATAAGCATGTTGGATTTCTCTTGTACGTAACTGAAGTAACAATCAGTGTGGCCAAAGTTTTCTGGCTTGCAGTGACTAACCCTCAAAAATCATCAAAGATAACGAGGAAAAACTAAACCATGATCTCCTGATTGAAACTTTGAAAATTTCCAGAGAAGTGGTCATCTGATGATTCTGAAAATGATGGTTGGTTGGTTGCAGCATCATTATGATTGAAGTATTTCTTATTATACTGATCAAAGAATTGATCGATCAAGTGATCAAAGAAATGATTGACATGTCAGTAATTTTCATGGAAATACAAAAACAAGCTGGTTGTTAGTCTATTTTTAACCACAAATCTATACACAAATTTCTACATGCTATAACATATGTATGAAGTTTGCATGTCGATTCAGCACATATTCAAGTAGCACATATCTATGAATGTTAAGTTAGATCTTCTTTTACTTTTTTAGTTACAACAGCTGAAAATTCAAACCAAAGTGACAGTCCAGAGGTTAAACAGGAAGAAGGTAAGCCAAGATTTCCTTTAAGTTTAAATTGAAAGTTTCCTTTTGCTGTGAAAATGAAGAATAAAAGATAAGAAAACATTTTCATTCATTCTATCAACATTATACTACCACTTTAAATGGAATTTTCCATGGTTTTATTTTTGCAGTGTTTTTAGATGACATTATTCATTCTCATTCTATCATTAACATGTCAATAATGTCTTTTTTTAGAAGCCAAGAACCTCGCAAGAAGGGAATCTACAATCACCATTACATCAGTCAATATGTCAAATAAAGGTCGGCGGAAACTATTCTATAGTTCTAACTGTTTCATATATTATTCACATTAAAATGTCAAAATTAGCATGCATGTATGTAATAACAATATTTGTTTATTGATTGATGATACAATCTCCAAGTACATGGCAGCGCTAAAGGGTTCTGAATTACATACTTAGGTTAAAAACTTCACATAGTAAACAAATAGAATGACCACATTACAGATAGGACAATCACATCGCATACATTTAACGTCAAGTCTCATAATTTCGTTGGATACCATAAGACAGCCACGTTAGAAAAAAAGTGGATTTCAAGAGATCTACTAACGCTGCATCAGTAAACTTCAAGGGATGTTTCAGATATTTTGGTGTTCAAGACATTCTCAAGAATGCCTCTTATTTTTATTGTGGCTTGGTTAGGCCACACCAATTAAATTTCCTGATTAAAGGAATCTAAAAAAAATGCTAGATTGGAAAATCAACATGAAAACAGAATCTCAGAGGAAAGTTTGTACTTTGGTGCACACAGTTTCAGGGAGTGAACAGGGTTAAGTGCAAGTTTTCACCCCAGCCTTCTGTTTTGATGATGTCCTCGTGCTAAAATTAAAAAAAGAAAAATCCGTTAACCAAGAAATTGAATTGGTGTGGCCTTATGGAAGCCAAATGCCTGCGCATGTACAAACATAGAATATGTTTAAGCATACTGATTTCCTTTTTTTCAGATGAAGAAGCTCCAAAAAAGAAAGGAATGTTTGGGTCTATGAAGAAGTTTTTTGGTTCCAAGTCAAAGCCGAAGAAGGAAGAAATTCCCATAGAAACCATCAAGGAGCCTGAAAAACCTAAGGAACCTGAAGGTAGGATGATAAAACATCCAATAAGATTTAGTCAAGACATTTCTGAGAAACAGTAACTTACTATTACTGTTACTTAATGACTTATCTTTTTTAATAGTCAAATTGTGAGATTGAAGAAGAGTTTTGTAACATACACTTCCTATTCAAGTGTGAAATTTTGTGTATTGGTGGGTGTTAAGTCATCAATCAATTAACAGTTATGCTGGATTTCAAACAAGAAGGTTATCACTTGATGACTTTGATAATAAGTTATTAGAAGTTAGCAATATGAAGTGTTTCGAATTCATAATTAAATCACACTGAAATATAAAACGTTTGTTGCTTTACTGCTAATCATGCACCTTGTATACAGGAAGTGCTTGTCAATACTTGTAAAAGTGAATGTGAGAGTATACATTTCATATCAACATTTAATATCATGCTTTATAAAGAATGTTGGGTCTTGCTTTGTTCTTTTAACCAGCCTAGCAACGGACAACAAGGATAAAAAGGACATTTTGTGCCAAATTTATTTTCTGTATATTTTCTGTATCAACCAGCTGAAAAAAGCTACAACATTGGTGTGGAAAATATTTTAGTTGTAAATACCAGAGAAACAGTTTAAAGATTCAGTGAGTACAGTCATTTTGGTGCACCTTCTTACTCACATAGGTTGCAAGTGAAATTTATTGAGGTGATTTTAGCCGCAGAGCAATAATATCACAATCGGTTACACCCCTATGTTTTGACACCTCTATGTTCTTATATCATTTTACCCTGACCCCTTAGCCCTAACATAGAGGTGTCAGATGTAGGGGTGTTGGAACATAGTTTTGTCAGAACGTATAGGGCTGCACCCATCACAATCAATTTTTACTATTATGATAAGTTCCTGTCACACAGCAACTTTTCTTAACTCTAGCTTCACAATAAGATTCAAGATGTTTAAATGTGGTGTTAAACTTTCTCCTCACATAATAAAATGGTTGAAATTTGAAGCATGTGAAGCACTTGCTTAATGTTTTGACCAGTAGATGTTATTCGTGTTTAACTTACAGGAAGTTTTGCAGTCTGCTCTGAAGATGATTTAAACAAGACCACCTGGCTACATCTAGAAACATTCTAAAAGAAAAGAAGATTAAAGTTCAATCTATACCACTATATTGTAATCCAGTGGTATCGATTGAACTAAAATTTTATTCTTCAATTTCCTGGAGAACTATATAAATATTCACAAACCTATTCTCTAAGAGAGTTCCTTTTTCTTTAGTATATTCATAGAAACACCACCATTTTAGATTCTACTGTCACAATGCTGAAACTAAGTATGTGTGTATGTAACTGTTCACAGTCCCCCCTCCTGACGGTAAACCTGTGACAGTGAACATCCGAGGAACGGACTTAGACGTGTACATACCTGACAGGTACTGGTGGAAGCCTGTCAATCACAAATATCCAGAACACAAGCTCAGTCTGGATTGGGTGTAAGTAGAACTATTTTAGAGTGCTGTGATTATAGCATAATTTTTTTTCATAACTATGATTTGAACAAGAAGTAAATGTGTTACTATTGTTTTAAGTACATCATGCATAATCTTGAAAATATCAGTATTTGTAAAGTTGAGTCAAATTTTGAAATATGTTTCAAATTTGACACAAAACTACAAGTATAACAGGGTTAAAGTTTTTTTAGGATGTACAGTGAAGCAATAAAAAAAAACAACTTTATACTGTACCAAATAAATCAGTACTGTAAAGTTGCTCATTTTCCCTCTACTTCACTGAACATCCTTAAAAAACTTTAACTGTGTTGTATTAGACTTGTTACTTATAAAAAGTTACTGTCTAAAGACAATTACCCCTGATGTTGTCTCCTTTCTTTGCTTGACAGCCATTGCAAACACCATAAGTTCTCACAATGATCATGCGAAACTGATTTTCTGCCTCTATGCTATACAGGTATGGTTACCGCGGCAATGACTGCAGGAATAACCTGTTCCCATTGGCCAGCGGGGAGGTGGTGTACTTCACGGGGACGGTGGCAGTTATCTACGATCATTCACAGTGCAGACAGAGACACTATATGGAACATACAGGGGAAATTAGAAGGTTAGAACTTAAGAATTTTAGCGTTAGTCCATTTGTCTAATTGCTTTGGGCAAGTGTAAGCATTGATCAGGGAAGTAGATGTTATCCTGCACTTCCTCGATTGGGCCAGTGCAAATTTTCTGAAAGTAAAAATGCATGGGGACCATGGATGGCAGTTATCTACGACCATTCACAGTGTAGACAGAGAAACTACATGAAACACACAGGCAAAAATAGAAGGTACAAAAATCACATTGTAATCTGTGAATAGTATCATCAGGATGGTAAATCACCTGCTGACATTTCAGTTACCGTCTGTCACCTTCTGTAGAGTAATACTGACTGGTTCTACTCAGTTGTGTTTTGGACCACATTCTTCACACTGCAGCAGCAAAACCAAGCTGCAGTGCAAAGTAGAACCAGTTAGCATTGCTCTGATGAAGGTGGAAGATGGTCACCAAAATGTCGACAGGTGACATTTGTAATAGAGAACTTTGTTGTCAGGGACATTATGATCTATCATATGTTAAGTTTGCCTGCTGACAATCCTACCTTGACTTTTGTACAAGGTAAGCAAATGCATTTCATCATTATTACTTTCTTTAATGTCCAATATCCTAGTTTATCCTCACAATTCATTGATTATTGATTGTCTAACATTGCGCCATTGCTTTCCTCTGGTAGCATTGCTGTTCACCCAGACAAGGTGACTGTGGCTACAGGACAGAATGAAGTGCAGTATGACTCCTACTCTCAGGTAAGTGGGTCCACCGTAAGGTAAAACTAAACAGAGAAACAATGAAGGTGTATGGTTAGGGAATGGTGGAATTAGGGGCTACAACAGAGGGGCTAGTGACACAGAAATGAGAATAGATCTACAGTGGATGTCACTCGAAGACAGAAAAAAATGTCCAGCCATTGCATGTTGTATAAACGACTAGAACTGGTGGATGTACTAACTATTAAAGTATCCAATACCAGCTCAGAAAAGAACAAGAAATCTCAGTCATGCCCTTTAAGTACCAGAGTTGGAAACCCAGGATTGAGCTGTTAACAATTTTTTTTTCGTGGAGCAATTCTAGAGTGAGCACAGCTGACTTTCCATTTATTTTCACAACATGAAATATATTTTCTTTGTTTTGATATATTTTGTTCTTTCTGTGACTGCAGGCCCATATAAGGATCTGGGACTCCAGAACCCTCCAGACCCAGAAGGTGCTAGGGACCGGGACCATGGAGAAAGCTGTCATTGCCTTAACATTTTCAGGGACACTGGTAAGACTTCAAGAAAGTGGTGACTGGCTGAGGGTTAAAAGAAAATTAGATGTCATGACATTGTATCCATACTGGTGATATGTGTTAGCGGTAGCATGCGTAGTCCAGTGGTTAGCGATCTTGCCTCTGGAGCTAGAAGCCCCGGGTTTGATCCCGGCTGTGTCGCTCACCCGACATGCACGCACCGGAAAAGGTCGCAGTCCTAGGACGGGACGTTAAGCCATGGTCCACTGTTCATAGTGCTTGTTGAAAAGAGCTAGGGGAATTTCCCTTGTACAATGAACCTGTAAATACTGTACATAGCATCTGTTTTCTCTGTCGCGACCAGTGGAAGATTAGCTCATCTGTTCATTGAGTTCATTTGAGCTAAAATGGTTCGAGATCACTTTCCTTTCCTTTCGTTACTCCATGACAATGTATTAGATTGTGAGTTCAAACACATGTAATAAAATGAAAGGCAATACTCTTTGCAGTTGGAGCCAATCATTGCACACTAAGTTCTATTCAGTTTCAATATATGTGGAAGTTGCACATCACCAGAAAATTATGTTTGTAACTTCCAGGACCGACTGGCAGCTATTGACAGTAGTGAGGGTCACATGATGTCAGTTTGGGACATCAAGTCAGGGAAGAAACTCACCGAAGCAAAGGTAAATGTGATCATCCACTTTTTTCTCTAATGCCATTGCCTCTTTCAATTTTGTAAGACCTATACTTTGCTAAATCAAATCTTTTCATAGTTTGTGGATGATAACATATATCTAGTCCATTTCAATTGGAGGTCAAAATATAGTTACTGTAGTTTACATGTTTGTCGAAAATTGAAAAATACACACTGATTTGAGTGTTTCAAACCATACAGTTCTATTATTGCACATAGTGCTACTGTTATACTAGAGTGCTTAAAGGCTTCCAATTAAAGACCCTTTTTCTTTGGCATTGCCAATTGTAAGCTCCTTGCAATTAACACCCCAGATTAAAAGGAGAGAGTTCTTGTGACAAAAAAGAGAGTAGTCGTCCTATCCCAAACATATAAAATAACTGAGTGTGTTTCATCCTAGTTAGTTCTAGGCTTAGTAAGTGAAGGGAACGCCTGGCACTAACTTGGATGACACTCTCGCTACACAGCTTGCACTAACTTCACAAAACTTTTGTATTACACCTAAAGGCTAACAGGTTTTGCAAAACATATAAAAAACATGTCTGTTTCAGGTTGATACGGAGGTGGTGTGTCAGGTTGGGTTCAGCCCCAGGAGTCCAGACACCATCGTGACGGCAGGGAAGGAACACCTCGTGTGGTGGGAGTTGGGCGTGGAGACTGGCACTCTGCAGGAGGTCGCCAGGGCAAATTATGATGTAAGTATACATGAACTATTAATGCATTTATTTTAGTGGTGTGTTACTTTGAGGAAAAATGAGAGTTTTGAAAAAATGAAAGATGCTAGTCTAAGAATAAAAACATCATAAACATTTCAAGGTTTACAGTATTATCAAAGCAATAGAATGGTGCAATATCTTATTGTGTAGAGTGCTTGCTTTGCATTTGGGTGGTTGTGAGTGTGAACCCTGGCTGGACCAAAGACTTGAAGGAGATAAGACTATACAAAAGAGTTTTAAGATAACCTTAACTGCGCAGCACTCAGTATAGTAGTTGTTATGGTAGCAAATACATGCCACTCCGTAACTGCTGAGTTATTAGATGGCATTTCAGTGACATTCATGACCAACAATGTAAATAACTTACATTTCAGCACCAAGGACATGTCAAGTTGTAGAAATGATACAACAACCAATTTGTAGTAGCAAAATATGCAAACTTTGTCTGCCTTTGACATGTGTGTGTATGTGTGTGTGTGTGTGAACGTACTTGCTTGCGTGTGTGTGCGTGTGTGCATGTGTTTGTGTGTGCGTGTACGTGTGTGTGCATGTTTCACGTGTGTATGTGTGCATCCATGCGTGTGTGCGTGCGTGTGTGTACTTGTGATGGAGTGGAATTTCCTATCTCTGATCTTGTATGTGGGACTGGAAAGGTCCCATGAAGTGATAAAGGGGGTGAAGTCTGCCATCTCTAATTACATGGTGTTCTATTGTCTCCTAGCAACGGTACAACAAGGCAAAGTACATCATCTGCTTCCTCCACAACGAGAGGGGAGACCTGATCACAGGGGACTCCAACGGAACTGTGTTCGTGTGGGGAGAAGGTAGGTACTACTGCAAGAACCTGTAGTACAACAGGTTACAAATATGCTAAAGATTCAAATTTTGGAAAGTTCTCAAAAGCATTGTATTACCACAGAACAAATGTTGCACATTATCAAACTCTCAGATTTTCATTTTGTGGTTTGAATAGATATTTTTATTTTATTTTTTAGGTGGAAATAACATCACACAGGCTCTGAAGCATATTCATGAGGTAGGTCAACATTTCTTTTACGTACAAGAAAACATGAATTACATGATTTCTAGTAAGATACCCTTTCCAACAAATGGAAGCTATTAAGCAACCAAAAACGAAAGAAAAATGCGAGAAATACTAAAAGTAGCACATGAAAGACAACAAAACATACTAAATGCACTTCTTTATTAATAAAATCTATTTGAACTGTAAATGAGATTTTTGGCTGCTCAATGGTTGTGGCAATGAACGACAAGAAATTCTGGAGAGCAAACTTCACTTGCTACACCTCGTAAGAGGAGGACCGATGATGATGAATGGCTTAACAGAAATAGTAAAAGCATCTTTCATGAAAGGTTGTAATATAGTGCTCAAATTGGCATTGATTGTACAAACACTGCCTTTACCCAAGATTGAAACATATTTTCTCCTCCAGGGTCCAGTGTTCTCTCTCCTGATGATGAAAAACTTCCTGCTGACAGCCGGGCGGGATGGAATGGTGTACGCTTTCCCTTGGGGGAAGAACATGGAGCATACCGGCTTCTCTGCTAGTCTACAGGTAACTAACAAACAAACAAAAACATGGAGCATACCGGCTTCTCCGCTAGTCTACAGGTAACTAACAAACAAACAAAAACATGGAGCATACCGGCTTCTCTGCTAGTCTGCAGGTAACTAACAAACAAACAAACAAACAAACAAAAACATGGAGCACACAGTATTCTCCGCTAGTCTACAGGTAAACATGATTAAAACATGTTTATGAAAATGACTGAATCTTGGAACAAATGTCGGTTTGGCATGAATTAATTACGGAATAGTTGAACTAAAAAGGAAGAAAAGTTGTGAATAAATAAATTCCGAATGAATGTACATGCAACAGTTTAAAAGTAGTGTTGTTTAGACATACATGTATGTTTTTCTTGCCCTATATTGTTCTTTAAGAAATAATGTGTCTGTGTCTGTATCATTCTGTATAGGTATTGCTGATATATAACCATCCTTCTGCGTAACACACAAGTTTCACAGGCACACGGTGTGGCAGCAGCTGGTTATATTACACTGAACGACCAGTCACACTTCTTAACTGTTGCTCATCTATCTGTAAGCATTGTCTCGAGCTATCCAGTTGGGATGGTCCTACATGTGGCATGGTAGCAGCTAGTTATGTCACACTGAACGACCTGTCACACCTAACCATATATATCAACTATAAGCAATGTCTAAAGCTATCCAGTTGGGATGGTCCTACAGCACTTAAGATGTCTCTGTTCCTCCCAGGTGCCCAGGATAGAAGGAGGAATCAGAATGCAGTGTTTGACAGCCGACGGAGCAGTGTTACTCCTGGGCACCACGGTCAACTCCATCCTGTCTGTCGCCCTGACGTCTGCAGGCTGTCCCCTACAGGGGGCCTCGCTAGACAAGGATGTGGTCACACAGGTAAAATTCCTGCTTGGAGAAGATCTTCAAAAGCCTTTATATCAGTACCGGTAGTAAACTTAGTGCACAACAATTGTTCAGGGTACATACATGTGGGATCTCCTGCTACCTAACAACAACCATTCTACGAGACTAGCCTACCTAACAAAAGACTGTAGTAGGGGATGAGAATGTACTTTTACAATTATCATTACTGGTGGGATTTCTATGTAGTTTCCTATATGTACAATACAAGCGTCGGCAAATGTCAGTAAGTAATGACTTTGGTTTGTGTAAAATTTATTATTTGATTGTTAGTCTTGGTATCAAAACAAAAGTTCCATTCAGAACAGGAAATGTCACTAAAAGAGATGTAGCTTGAAGGATGAATTTATGGGTTAGGTTTTCGATTTTTAGAAAGATGAGAATTTTCTCATGTTAAACATTCAAACAAAATGTTTGATTTGATTCTTCATTGAGCTTTTTAACTCTTGTAATTCTGGCAGACAGAAATGATAACAACGACCTCTAATCATTTCTTTTTTCCCCTCAGGGTCATTTTGATGACGTGAAGGCCATTTGCCCGCAACCTTCCCATGCTGCACCTGGGCAGTTTGTGACAGCAGGGAATGATGGGACAGTCTGCATGCACGACTCCGAGTCTCACAGTCTGCAGTGGAAATATGTCATTAAGGTACTCACCAGTTTCTCTTAGCACATCGCCGAAACGTAATACGTATACAGCGATTAGCCTGCAGGTTCAATTGTGTAGTGTTGGGAAAATATAACCAAGCTCAGTCTTTTGTATATATATTATGTTAAACTTTGCAGAAATTCTACAATTTTCTTTTTAATTTTTTTTCCTGGAAAATGTAAGTCTAGTAGATCAAAACATTGTTTGACTGTTCACAAAGACTTAGTGAATTATACTGATTGATATAGAAGTTTTCACTATTTGGATAGTTATCAAGTCCCTGTAACTCAACTTATAGCTGCCTCGCAGTTGAGCTCTTGGATCCAGTTAATGAGGCCCTAGTTTGCATTCTGCTTTCGTCTCTTGGAAACAACATCAAATGGCAGTCCCGTGATTGAAGATGTGCGTTAAAAGGCACTACAACAGCCTCATTACTCAGTAATGATCAATTATCAGTCCTGTTTCTATTTCTGTTTTTCCACCAGGGAGCGACCATCCAGTGTGCTGACTACTACCACCCTGGGAGTCTGCCGCGAGTGGCTCTCGGCACTAAGGATGGCAGGTATTATGGATACATTAGGCCACTCCAATTTAATTTCTTGGTTAACGGATTCTTTAAAAAAATTTTTAGCACGAGGACATCATTAGAACAGAAGGCTGGGGTGAAGACTTGCACCTGACCCTGTTCAATCCCTGAAACTGTGGGCACCAAAGTACAAACTCTCCTCTGAGATTCTGTTTTCATGTTGATTTTCCAATCTAGCATTTTTTTTAAAATTCTGTTAACCAAGAAATTAAATTGTTGTGGCCTTACTTGAAAATACAAGAACATTCAACCAGAAATGAAAAGTATGATTAAGTGTGTGAATATCCTTGATAAATGCGTCTCCAAAACGATTGAAATTGCATTCTAGTATATTCATATACTGTATTCTTGTTTCTTTCACTGTAACTCTATGTTCACTGTTTTCACGGTCACCTCTGTACCGTGAACTTATCACCACCGTGAAAACACATGTTGTTATTATTTATCATTCCTTCACACATCCGTTCTGTAAATCACTAATTGCCACCACCGTGAAGTTAAAGTTCAGTGAAAATGTCCTCCTTACACCGTGATATTTTACTACGGTGGAGATGAAGTGAATTACAGTATGTCAGGGTGGAGATTACAATATGGCAGAATCGCCGATTTTCCCTGTAGAGATTGCCATTGAAGCCTCTACTCAGGATGCTAGAAATGTGTTAGAGTGGTCTCCCATATACATGTATAAAAGTTTCAAGTGAATCCATTGATCAAAATAAACATGAATTGAAGTACAAAAGTTCTGACTGCCTTAAAAGCAAACATTCACATGTACAGAAAAGTTTACAGACTCTGATCAGATTCTCCAGAGACAGAATTGCAGATTCTGCAAGTTTTCTGTTCTGCGGGTGCAGTTGTAAGCAAGGACACTAGGAGGCACTTCTGCAATGTACTGTAAATGCAGAAATGCTTGCGGTGGTTTTATGTTCCAGGTTTTCGCGGTGAACTCTTTAGCGCAAACTTAAAACAGCCAAGAAAATTTTTACCCCTATGACTGTAGCGCTACTGTTGTTTTAAACGCAAAGTTAAAACCACCCCAAACACTTTCACCCTACCGTGAAATAAAAAGCATGCAAACTTGAATGCAATTACTGTATCTGTTGATGTCCTCATTTGTTCCAGTGTGATCGTGCTAGAGGTGAACGACCTAGACGAGGTTGCGGAGATGTGTAGGGCCAGCAAGATCGCTAGGGGGCGCATCACAGTCATCAAGATATGTCCAGGTACAGACGTGATGGTTTATTCTGGCTGATCATGATGCGTGGTTAAGGTCATTATGATGAAGATTGTCATTATAGAAAAACTGAATTATGACTTGCGTTTGTAATATCTAAATACCAATACTTTGACACAATATTGTATCTGACCCTTACCTCTTCCCTCATGACCTCAATGAAAAGCGGCCTGCGTGCCGATTTGAGCTTATCATGAATAAACAAAGGTTCAAACAAACAAACAAACAGTCAATTTGTGACTGTTAAAACTTAAATGTGTCTCTTTGTTTGTTTTTTCTCTGCCTGTGGGTTTCTGCAGTTGTTTCCATATACTTGAATTAAGATACAGGCATGTCTCAGCACAGATTGACATCTATCAACTTTGACTTATAGCTGACAGACGTCCCATGTCATGGGGTCAATGGTAGAGGCTACTAATTCACGGGGACATAGTTATGTTATAGATTTCCTTAATGACTATTTTTGAATTCCGTTTCCTCAGATGGAGACAGGATAGCGATTGGTTGTCAGGACAGCTCGGTGCAGATCCTACAGCTGACAGACTACTGCAGTAAACTGGAGCTGCTGGGAAAGTGCAAAGGTCACAAGGGCGCCATCACCGGCCTGGACTGGTCAGCTGACCTGCCGACCGGAGGTTACATCATTCAAACCAGCTCCAGCACATACCAACACTTTCTGTGTAAGTAGAAGATACATACTGAAACTTTAAAGCTGAACACTTAAACATCACGACCATACTATGTCCCTTGACCTCCGGGTCGTTGGGGGGACAAGGTAGCAGTGAAGAAGGAGATCTGTCTCCAGGCTCGTCTGTTTCTTGCGGCAGTCAGCCTTTCAGCCAGGCTAAGGGACGTCCACTCTGCGGTACCACGTCCAGAACATATCAAAACAGAAGTTCTGCTGCAGTGCCTTAGAAGGCTTCTATGGAGCCTATTATCGAACTTGACCTTTGTTTTCCCGACCCCTTCCTACCTATTGAATATCATAAAGATCGATACAAAGCTTCTTGAGTTATGCTGTTCACATCAGAGCTTTAAATATTTTTCTGTCCCACTCGTTGTTTGGGAGCTGATTTTTTTAAATTGCATTGTTGAATCTGTCATTTTTTATCACATGAAATTGATATTTTTGGGACGGAAAGGGTTTAATTTTTTTCCGTCCCAAGAACCAAATTTCCGTCCTGGGACGGAAGGACGGGTCCTCGGGAGACAGCCCTGGCCCACATGCACACACGCAAATGGCACTGAAAACATAACCTTCTTGGTGAAGGTAACAAGCCAGGACACTTTGCATCTGCTTGGAGATTCAATACTCTGACAGGATATGATATAGATCAGTCCACATCTACTATATGATAAACTTGTCCACCCATCATGGACTCTCGATAAGCCTCCCCTGACCTGCCTCACTGCTCCATTAACTGATAACACAGAGCCTTTTACTAACCATCTCCTGACCTTCACGTACTGTCCTCTAAACTCTGTAAGATCATGACCACCCACTCCCAGGACTACCATGTAATCTACTGCTGTACTCAATCTTTCTTATCATGGTATCAGGAGTACCTTTGACTTGCAGTAGCCGATTTTGTACCATATACCAGTTACCATATACATGTAATCCATCATAGTACTCAATGTTCCTATCAATGGACCGATCCAGTCGAACACCATATCGAACATATGGAACCCCCTATTCTATTTGGAATACCTCCGTCAAGAACAGCGCTAGCTGGACAGAAATGGCACGTGTTAAGCAGGGTATGTAAATGTGTCACAGGTGTTTCACTGTATTGGCTGCATGTAAATTCAGGAAAAAAACGAAATGAAAAAGAAAATAGCTCGGGCACTCATGAGGAGGGAGCTTGAAACATATTGCCAACTACTACAAAGTCCGCTAGTACAGAGTTCCGCCTCTTCTGTACTTGTGTATGAAACTGATTAATATGAATGCGACACGGTTAGTAAAAGAATTGCATTTTGATATTTAATTACTAAAGGACATGCAGCTGCAATTCATGCAGTCAACGCAGTGGGAACCCTGTCACAGATATACGTACCCTGTTTTACACGTGCATCGGCTGCTTGTCAAAAATCGGGCACTGATGATCACCAACAAGGTACTGCTATGCGACGCAACCCGCTTCCGCATTGACCGAAAACATAACGCCCTCACCGTAAATACATTTACCTCATCCTCAAACAATCCTACTCGGTGGATACATCCGTCCACAAAGAAGGCATACCATTTTTATTTGGTCCGCTCTGAAAGGGTTTCAGAGCCAAAAAAGCTCAACAGAAGACAGTCTGCATATTCGACAGCCATGCGCGCGTGGCCGTTTTGGTCCGTCAAGAGCTGTTTTTGACGGACTATTCGAAATAGAACAGGGGGCGGGGCTTATTGTGTTCGAACTGGATCGGTCCATTGGTATCAGGATTTGCAGCAATTTTCAAAATGTTAAAAGCATACCGAGTGAGACATGATGCAGATATCAAAATTCATGACTGTGAAGCAATTTTCAGTACTGGAGCATTTCCTGACCTTAGGCCTTACAACTATGATTGAGTAGTGCATTTGCAATTAGCATTGGACCTGGCATTACTGTAAATCTTCAAATGTTTGCAATGGTTTTACTTTCATGGTTTTCACAATGACCCTTCCGCCGCAAATTCCCGACAGTGCAAATATTTGATTTCCAATGTTCTACAGTTACAACTATAATACAGACTGAGTTGTTCCAACTGCAGACACCACAAAAAATTCATGTCCCCTTCTATCGCAAAACTAAGTCCTTGCAAAAATAAATGAATTTACAGTATCTGACTGACCATGCCGCTGTCAATTGCATAAATTTGTGGTCCAAAAACATCTGTCACTTTCACACATGAAAGAAACAGAAGAACAAACACTTGACTAAATGACAGGCATGTGTCATCAGATGATCAGACACATGTCACAGCTTTGGTCAAGTGTTGATGAAGGTCATTTGGCAAATAACAACACAGACGGGTCAAGTGTTGAGTGAAAGCTAAACTGGTCTGTTGACTTGGAGATGTTAATTTACCACCCAAGGTTGAAGGCCACGCAGCCATTTGCATGAATCAGCAGCAATAAGTCTTCAACAAGATTTACCTTCACCAAGAAAGTTATGTTTTTTGGGCTGTGTGTTTGTCTTTCAGCATAACTCGAGAAGTTGTAGATGAATCTTTATGATACATGTAGTTGGTATGTTCTCTTAGTAGGTTTTAGCATTAAATGTAGAAATTAATTTGGATTTATGCAGCTTTTCATGGCCAGTTATACTGCAGTAGGACTTCTTGCATTTTTCAAATTTTTCAGTGCTCAGGTACAATTAGTAGATTCATTGCGGAAACTTAATTTCATTTCCATTTATTTCCAATGTTTTCTGGTTCACCCTTAAAGGACATTCCATGGCTAGATGATTTTTCTAAGAGGTTACTGTAAAATGATTTTCGTTAGCAGGGACATAATTTCGTGGTTGGAGGGGAATTCTAAAGGTGTTAACACTAACAGTGTGATAAGTTTATGGTTGAAACAACTGCAATCATGCAACACAGTACATATGTTCGCTGTGTTATTGGAGGTCACTGTAAAAACTTTGACATAAAACCATCGCTAACATTTTACAATTTACAGTATCACCACCAGTCCCAAAGGGAATTCCATGGCTAGAGATCTTTTTCAAAGTGATTTTCACCACTTTATAACACCAAGAGAAAGCCGGCTTAATGCCTTGTATTAAAGTTAGATGAAAGGACCCAATTAAAAAGCCATTATGTGGTTCTCATTTGTAGTCCTCTGCTGTGAGTATCTATAACGCTGATCTCAACCGGAAGAGATTATGTCCGTTTGCATATTTTACGTTGATGGTTTTCAAGTAATTGGGTCATTTTGATGCTTTAATGTCTGGTTGTAATGATATTCTGTCGCGTTTGAACGGATTTATGGACATCATTTTTATGATGAAACACTCGAACAAGCGGATTATACCTGTATGTAATAATCCTTAACAACATGCAGCCTGGAAAAAAATTATGCTCTTTAATTTCTGTCACTATAAATGGCTCTAGAAAATGTTGGTTGTGCATATTGGCATAGAAATGCTTGTACACTGTATCATTAATTGTTGTTCACTTACCAATATCCTACGGGAATTAATTTGCAATAAACTTAATTTGTTGTTAATAAAGATATTGTTTAGGAAGAAAAATACCTCTGGACATCAAGAAATCAAATCGAACAAAGATACCAAGCTAAAGCTTCCCTTGAACAAAAGCCAGTCTGTCCAAAGTTGTCATAGAACTGAGTAGTATTGCTTCTGATCTTGCTTTTTGTGGATGTCCAGGGGATGTTGACCAGTGCGTGCAGTTGACCGACATGGCCGGACTCCGGAACACCGAATGGCTGACCTACAACTGCATGCTGGGATATGTGGTTAAAGGTTAGTATTTCAAAATCTAATTTTTTTTTTATAATTGACATTTTCAAAGAAAGGTTTGCTGGTTATGAACCTAGATTCATTAATTAAAGGGATGGAACCCACCCTTTTATTTTATGGACAGATGCAGTATTTTGAAATAATGCATTTTGATTCAATAAACTATCAATGATGATTTATTGCCAGCTGTCTTTAAAAATGCCTCATAACAAGAAATTTAATGGTCAGATCTGAAAAATTTTGTCACTTGTACATGACCGTGTACTACTGTCAAGATTTGATTGATTTATTTGGCTGTATCATCATCATAAAAAGACAGGGCTACCCAACTAGCCTTGGTGCACCATTTGTGGGTCCCATTTTCAACGAGGAGCAAGCCCTCAGCTGAGTGTTCTCAATTTTACTGCCCCACAAATTGCTTCTTACATTTGATAAGCAAACCAATTAGCCAGCAGTTGTGCAAGATTATATTTGATGCTTTTGGCAAAATTGCTTGTTAACTGTCTGCATTTGTCTGGTAATGACCTTACAGTGACCTTCAACTGACCTTGCAATACCTCAGAGATGACCTTGTACTCCCTTGAACCTTATTTGGAAAGTTTTATGTGTTCACTGTAAAGGCAGATTTTTGGGGTCATGTAATATTGCAAAAGGCAGATATAGTAGAGATATTATTTTTGTAATGTAATTATTCAATTTGGTAATTCTAAAGCCAATTATTGGCCCTTTTCTAGAGCTTAGCTGATGTAGTGGCATTTTATTTTTGGATGCTGTTGTCATTCAGCAGCCAGCATGGGTTAGATGTTTTACTGACAACACTTCAACATATTGAATTAGAGGGGCTATAGCTTATGTAACGATTAATATTGAATCAAAATAGCTTGCTACACTTCGCGGAAAAAGGCATGCAGATCCTCATAAATAATGGCTATAACCGACATGTTCTTGCTTAATGCTTGTAGTGACTATTAGAGTGGACATGAACTAACCAGGACAGACTAAGAAAATGGCTAAGAATTCTGTGCCAAAAGAAATTATTTGCAAATATTTTGCTCTAATGCATTGAAGCTCCCTGTACAGTTCTTTGTTCAACTTGGCGGACGGTCTTTCAAAAAGAAGTTGGCAAACATTCTCAGGAGAATCAAGGACGTTACCATGACTCGCTAGTCTTACAAACATTCATTGTGATGTAAACTCTTCTGTCGTCCAATTGTGTCCTACAAAAAACTCTGCTGACAAGCCAGATTCTTTTGAACTTCTGCATCTTATTAACCTACTGAATAATTCAACTGACTACACAAGTAAAAAAAAAAACACATGGAAAACATCAATATTTACATACAATGGCCTTGGGCTGATAATGTGGTACATTCCATGCTGTTGGAATTTCCTGGCCTTGGTGTCTTTCTACCAGTATTTCATTTACATCCACTCACATATTTGCTACAAGCGCTCAGTAAACTGTGTTGGACAAAACAGCTGCTGGACAAACCAGCTTCTTTAGAATTTCTGTGTCCCAACTACAGATTTTTCTAAACTGACTACCCAAGCCTGAAAGCCTACACTACCAAAAATGCAATTTCTTGTATTCTAGTTTTTTCTTACATACAGAAAAATATTACTTCATGCAAGCAAATTTTTCTGTATTCAAGAAAAAGGTTTTGTCCACGAATTAAGCAATTTTTTACTTACTGAGCTTTTTCTTGTAGTAAGAAAATCTTTCTTATAAAAATGACCTTGGTTACTGCCGGAAAGTAATTCTTGCAGTAAGATTTTTTTTCTATGTATATTCTTGATTCAGACACATGGATCTGAGGTTCTTATACTAAGAATTAATTTCTCACTTAAAGGCTGGTATTCTTGACCAAAACTTTACTGCCTAGAAATGGTTTCTTACTGCTAGCATTTATGTTCTTACAAAAAGAATGCATTTCTCTTCTTAAGACCAAAATTCTTGATAGCAAGAACTACTTTCTTATTTCTAAGATTTAGGTTCTTATACCAACACGTCTTTTCTTACTTCAAGACCAAAATTCTTACAGCCAAGAAATCCTTTCTTCTTTTCAAGTTTTTTGTTCTTATAACAAGAATGCATTTCTCTACTTAAGACCTGCAATCTTAATACCTAGAACTGCTTTCTTATTTTCAAGATTTAGGTTCTTACACTAAGAATATTTTCCTCACTTCAAGACCAAACATGCTTATCGCTGAGAAATGTTTTCTTACATCAAGATTTATCTTCTTACATCAAGAATCCTTTTCTCGCTTCAGGGGCAAAAATTGTTATCGCCTAGAAATACTTTCTTACCTCTAGAGCTGATCTTCTTATACAAAGAATATTTTTCTCACCTCAAGAACATAATTCTTGCTGCCTAGAAAATACTTTCTTACTTCTAAGATTGATCTTCTTACAATAAGCATACTTTTCTTGCATCAAGAGCAAAGATTGTTTATTGCCAAGAAATGTTTTCTTACTTCTAAGATTAATCTTCTTACATCAAGAGCACAATTCTTGCTACCAAGAAATGTTTGCTTACTTCTAAGATTAATATTCTTACACCAAGAATATTTTTTCTTATATCAAGAGCACAATTCTTGCTACCAAGAAATGTTTGCTTACTTCTAAGATTAATATTCTTACACCAATAATACTTTTCTTACATCAAGAGCAGAATTCTTGCTACCAAGAAATGTATTCTTACTTCAAAGATTAATATTCTTACACCAAGAATATTTTTCTTACATCAAGAGCACAATTCTTGCTGCCAAGAAATGTTTGCTTACTTCTAAGATTAATCTTCTTACAACAAGAATACTTTTCTTATATCAAGAGCACAATTCTTGGTGCCAAGAATTTTTTTCTTACTTCTAAGATTAATATTCTTGCACCAAGAATACTTTTCTTACATCCAGAGCACAATTGTTGCTGTCAATAAATGTTTGCTTACTTTTAAGATTAATCTTCTTACAACAAGAATACTTTTCTTATATCAAGAGCACAATTCTTGCTGCCAAGAATTTTTTTCTTACTTCTAAGATTAATATTCTTACACCAAGAATACTTTTCTTCCACCAAGAGCACAATTCTTGCTGTCAAGAAATGTTTGCTTTCTTCTAAGATTAATCTTCTTACAACAAGAATGATTTTCTTACTTCAAGAACACAATTCTTGCTACCTAGAAATGTTTTCTTACTCTTAAGACTGATGTTCTTACAATAAGAATCTCACTCCAAGAGTTACAGTTAAAATGACATGTTGATGGCTTAATATTTCTGTAAATTGTGGAGTCTGGTATAAAAAAATGACATTGGCAAAGCTTTACAGTGTATTATTTCAAAAGTAATAGGTATAATAATAATATACATTATATACAATATTGTTGTACAAATACCAAAACTAATTTTGATACAAAGCCTACTGAAACTGAAAGGACATAAAGATTACAAACTGCTATGTAATTAACATGCTATATGATTTATTACATATGATATATTTCATAATATATAATTCTTTATCGTCTTGGAAGGTGGTGTAGAGCAGCCTCATCTGACTTGGCAGTGTTAACAGATGATCATCTTCGACTATGGAAACCAAACCCTTCAAGCCCATTTCTGTTGACATTGGCATTCCCATTGGCACCTTCCAACATCTGGGGGAAAAATGAAGACTATGTTATTCATTTTTACTCTCTGAGTTGAGCTAACTAAATTCCAGCTTCTAGATGTGAAAGTTCCAATTGAATTGATTTCTTCACAAAACACATATGTTTTATCATTCTTTAACGTATCCATATGTTTTCCAGAAACAATACGTTTAAAATAGTCCACCCCTCAGAGGTGGAATGTAATCTTCCAATGTGTGCGGATCGCTTTTTGATTAAAATCTATTAATTCATCGGCCAAAAAGATGTTTTGAGTTGGACCCAAAGAGGCTATACTTATCATTATCTCTAATGCTTGATGCTTTTGACGATTAAACCATCCAGGGGCCCTTTGAGTTTTTTTTTTCATATGATAAATAAAGTTGAGCTGATTTTCATACAGTCGGGTGGGGAGGGGGGCACTTACCTTTTCCATACTGCTATCCAGTGTTTCCGTGCAAAATTTGGCATCTGCTGCAGGCTCAGACCATGATCCCCATCTTGTATATGTTCTCTTGTACCTGGGTTTTGACTTTGAAACCGACTTGAGTCTTCAATTAATACAAAATAGAACTAGAAGTGAACAGCACTTGAAGGCATGTACTTCTCAGAGCTTTGGCCCTGCTGTCAACTGCCTGTGGCATTTGAAAACACCAATCAGGAGTTAGGAAAAGATCACATGGCAAGTGTTGCCATTGGTCAAAATTTTATGCAGATATTTGCTAGAACAATCAAGATTTTTAAAGAAAATTTAACTTGGCTTCTATTTCTTGTATTTCTTAAAGTATTATTATCAAGAAAAACAAGAAATGCATTCCTCAAAGTTTCTTGATACGAAAATCAAGAACATTCAAGAATATCATTCTAGTTATGACTCGAACTTTGTCTTCTAGTTTAAATATCTTGAAAATTCTGGTTTTTCTAAGCAGGATACCCCAAGAAAGGCAAGAAGAAAATTCTTCTATTTTCTTAAACTTCCCAAGAAAAGCAAGAATTTTTTTCTCAAAGGTTCTTGATACGAAAATCAAGAACATTCAAGAATATTATTCTAGTTATGACTCAAACTTTGTCTTCTAGCTTAAATATCTTGAAAATTCTTGTTTTTCTAAGCAGGATACCTCAAGAAAGGCAAGAAGAAAATTCTTCTATTTTCTTAAACATCCCAAGAAAATCAAGAATTTCTTTCTCAAGGTTTCTTGATACGAAAATAAAGAACACTCAAGAATAAAATTCTAGTTGTTGCTTGTTTTCATAATCTTGAATTCTTGTTTTTTCTTACTACCAGAAAAAGAAGATAGGGGAGAAAAAAATTCTTGTATTTTCTTATACATGGCAAGAAATAGATTCTCCATACAAGAAAAACAAGAACTTTTAACTTCAATTTCTAGAAAATTCTTATGAGAGAAAATCCTTTCTAGAAATTATTTCTTTATCTAAGAAAAATAAGAAAATGTTTCTTGTTGTGAGAATTTACAAGACAAGATTCTTGGAATGGTCCCTTGTGCTTTTCTTATTTATTCTTATCATTTTCATGGAAGTTCTTCATTCAAGAAAATTTGTCCACGAATTAAGTAAAAACAAGAAAACTAGAAAAAACAAGAAAAATCATTTTTGGTAGTGTATTTGGGAACCATCAATATTTAATCGACACATTGATTTGCTGCCGTCTTGAATGTCACGTCAAATATAGACAGGCCAGCCCAGCAGACAGCTGTATGCATCTGTGCTCAAAGCGATGTGCTCCTAAAATATCAGCTCAGGGCTTAGGAAAATTAATGTTGTGTTTCCTGTCTTGGTCCTGAAGATATTAGAGTTGTTTGAGGTAGGGATTCTCTCTTTTTTCTTTCTTAAGATTTCAACCGAAGTGATGATGAACCAGCAAAATAAAGTTTAACAATGTCAAACTGAAGTGCACCAGAGCACTGTTATTTTCAACATCATATTTTAATCATATGTACAGATATTGGAACAGAAATGAAAAGAAGAAATTTGGAAAACAGTTCTATAACATTTTCATCATTCAGGCGTCAGATCGACATTTAAATTTCATGTCCCTTGCCAACGATCGACCTCTTAAAAAAGGCTGGGTTCGGCAGGGTTTTGCTACTCCTGGGTCAGTCGGGTAACACACATTTTTTCCAAAGCCTTATGAAGGTCTGGTGGAGGCCACCCTAAAATATCAGTAGACTCCTCATGAATTATTTGAAGAATTATACTTCCAAAAAAACGGCTAGGGTACGCAGGTTTTTGCTAGGGTTGGTTGATTAACCAGAAACGTATTCTCCTAGGCCTTAGGAAGGCCTGGTGGAGGCCACCCTAAAATATCAGTAGGTTCCTCATGAATTATTCTAGGCTGTTGTATAAAGTAGAGAGAGCTTATTCCCCAGCTTGTCAACATCTATCGCACCACAGTCATCTGGAACTGTATAGTTCCCGATTAGAATTTTTATTCAGCCCATCAGACCGTTTTTGCCCTATCTGCTTTTTCAATGAGGCTAAGGCCACACCAATCTAATTTCTTGGTAAATAGAATTTAAAAAAAAAATGCTAGATTGGAAAATCAACATGAAAACAGAATCGCAGAGGAAAGTTTGTACTTTGGTGCACACAATTTCAGGGAGTGAACATGGTCAGGTGCAAGTTTTCACCCCAGCCTTCTGTTTTAATGATGTCCTTGTGCTAAAATCTTTAAAAAAATCTGTTAATCAAGAAATTAAATTGGTGTAGCCTAAATGACACACGTACAAGAAGTTCTCTGACATACCACCCTGGTACATGATGCCATGGTAACATGATACCCTGGTAACATGATACCCTACGGGTGGTAATATTCTGGGGTGTTGTGTTTGCAGACGTGTGGAATGCGGGGTTGGATGGTCGGGACGTGCGAACGCTGGACAGGGCGCCCAACTGGAGACACGTGGGAACAGCTGACGAACGCGGGGAGATACACATGTTCACCTACCCCTGCGCACACAAAGACGTAAGGATTGTATGAATTTCTGTACATGTTGGGTATCTACTGTCCATAAGCTAACATACATTTGTAAGTAAGCCAAACTGACATATAGCTTTTCCCAATGCGGATAATATTTTATTATGTTCTATTCCACTGATTTTCTCCAGGCACAAGCGGACACCTACAAGTGCCACAGCAGTCAGGTCAGCTGTCTACGTTTCCTACACGACAACATTCACCTGGTGACGGCAGGGGGCAAGGACACCAGCATCTTACTCTGGAAGATCAGCAGTCAGTAACCATAGCAATAGTAACCATAGCAACAGTAACCATAGCAAGATCTCCATAATTGATGCGATACACTGGTCACAAAACATGGGTATGTAGATATCATACAGAATTGATATCTGTATTGCTTTTTAAGTATGTTGGTGTTAGAATGGTGCTCTCCTTGTGTGCTTGTGTGGATCATAAGCATTGTTTTGTCAACTGCATTTGTAGTGACATTTTATTCCTCTGGAACTAACAGCACTTCAGACACAGAGATCTCAGAAAACAAGGATACCAAAAATGTGGAATAAATGCCAGTGCGCTGATATTCTGACAGTTTTGTAAGCTTATGATGGCAACAGAAGAAAGTTGCTACATCATATAGTCAGGATACATGTAAATATTTGGGTTTTATAATATATTTTCGGTTGTTGCATGGTTCCGGTTATTGTGTTAACTTAAAGCGATATTTGGGTGTTTCTGTGGTTTCAGATTTCTAACTCTTACTGAGCAAACCTTGCTGAGGAAAATAACTTATTTTATAGGATTGAATTTTACAAGTTTTGGAAAGTGTTGTCATTTTAATGTTCAGTAAGTACTGCTTTGAATACTGAAAAGTTTATCTAGAATACAGTCTAATTGTGCATTGACTATGGGCCCTACAGCCTTGAAATGCAGTATGATTCCTACAATATGATCTAAACCAAAGACATCGCTTACATTGACCACTACATTATGTACTATGCAAAATGACTGACATTTGTTACCATGTATAAATATATTTATTGTGTCCCAATGGCCTTTCCAATTGAACTGTTGTGGTTTTGTGTATATATATTGTTATTTGACTAATTCAGAGGCTAAAATTTGAGTGTACTAGGTCTTGTATAGTATCTTGAGAAATGCGAAAGTACTATTCTCCTTCCTACCCTGGAATTACATGTAAGTCAAACTCAAATCAATTTACAGTTATGTAGTCGTTGGCAAATTGTGTTCTTTGCTTTGTATGAAAATGTAAGAAACATTTTGTTTATTTCTGTGTTGCAATGTGGATGCTGCTAATTCTGAGCTTTGATTGTGTAAAAAAAAGGAAATCTACTGTGGAATTGAATGTATTTTCTCGACAATTTTCAATCTGTGAATAAAATTTGAATTTAAGGTAATTACAATTTGTTTGCTTGTGACTCGTCTTTATAGCCAAGCAAAACTGCTCTTTAAGACAAGTGTGTTGGGTTCTTTTACGAGCATTTTAGTAAGGCCATATTTTGTAATCCTTGTAAATATCACACACACACACACGCACGGACAGACAATAAAGATCCTTTCCTTAGGGCCCTGTCACACTTGTGCGTATTTTCAAGTGAGCATGAGTTGCGCATCAACATGTCTTTGGTTTAAGTAAAGTTTGAAGGGAAGAAGTTGTTTTCCACTTTTACCCACCATTGTGCAGCCTGGTTATCGAACCAAAAAAAATTACTTCTTTGGCTGCAAACTTAACCTAAACCGAAAACACAATACGCAACTTCTGCAGACTTGTATATACGCACAAGTGTGACAGGAGCTTTAGTTCATAACAAGAATTTGCAGCTTTCTATAGTCTAAACCCTTTAAGAACAAAGCACGATGAAGAACACAAGCCAAACTTTGCGTTGCTTCAACTTCTTTTATTTAAAAACACAAAACAGCAGAGAAAGTTGGGAAATCTCCAGTTACAAAAGTGGCCTCGAACCAACATTTTGGCAGTATTTTCCCTCCTACATCCTTACATTCTGGCCTTAGAATGACGAACATTACTCTATAGGAAGTCACAAACACCTTTACGAAGACAAACAGGCTCTACCTACACTAGAACATTTGTTACTGTACCGGTAGAAAATGTATATGCTACATTTTCCAAAGTCTTCTTCACCTTTCAAATGTTATTGTTTTCAAACTGTGTTGATCACAGAAATGTTCATCATGGTACAAGAAATTGTCATAACAGATCATGTATAAAAAGAAAACTTTGAAATTCACAAAGCTGACAAAATTCTAAGATTTCAAATTCAAAAATAGCTTGGCTAAAAGGAAATGTATTCACATACATCAATGATCACCCGTAAAAAAAACTAAAAATGTTAAAATCACACTTAACAAAAATGTGCCAAACATACGATTTTGTTATAAAAAGTACAATTACGTAACAAAAATCACACAATTTCAATTTGTGTAAGTACAGTAGATTTGACACATGTAGATGAAAATAGACGCAACAAAAAATCTGAGAAAATCTGAACCTGACAACATTTGTATGTATGTATGTATGTATGTATGTGTGTTTGTTTGTCATATTTTCCAGTCTAGGCCTTTATACACTTGGGTGCGAGCATGAGGGGGAACTGGTAGTACTTGCAGTCCTTGGGGGGCACGTTGGTGATGCACTCCCACGAGATGTTCTCTTTCTTGAAGCCAGCCTTCTCAAGATGCGAGATCTGGGTCTCCTGTGATAAGAAGATATATGAAACGTCTTCAGTTTCTTTCTTGTGTCTTAGATCTTGAAGCCATTGTCCCATTTATCAATTCAGGTTAGACATTCAAGTAAAACTATGCTTATTCAATTTCATGGATGGCATCCACAAATACAGCTACATGTATTTACAGCTTTGGAAATAGGAACTACATCAAAACATGGCAACCATCTGCCCAAGGTGACCGCTTTTTCTTTGTCCCTTGAAATTTCCCCATAGACACAGTAATAGCTAGCACAACCATCTAGCTTATGTGACTGTGACCCTAACATAAGGTAAAAAACATGTATTTCTTTAATGAATTTGCTCAATGCAAGGCCATAATTATAACTGACCAGGCATTAAAATAAAATGAAATGTAGAGGCAATTGAAAAATAGCGGTGAACATCGGTTTTGAAGGCTTGTAGTTTCATAGTTTAGCAGTCCGTGGAAAGAAGCTGTTCCTAAAGACACCCCAGAACACAAATGACTCTCCCCTCAACTTGAACATGGTTTCTATGGTGTCATACTTGCACATGAAACCCTGGAATAAGAGATGTGTCCACACCGACCCACAAAAAATATCTCTGACCCATGCAAACACAGCCCCTCAACATCATCGTCATCATCTGTCTTCCTCTTACGAGGTGAAGCAAGTAAAGTTCGTTCTTCACATGGTTTCTATGGTGTCATACTTGCCCTTGAGCAGGCACACGAAACCCTAGAATAAAAGATGTCTCCACACCGACCCACAAAAAATATCTCTGACCCATGCAAACACACACCCTCAGTCAACCACAAATGACTCTCCCCTCATCTTGAACATGGTTTCGATGTTGTCATACTTGCCCTTAAGCAGGCACATGAAACCCTAGAATAACAGATCTCTCCACACCGACCCACAAAAAATATCTCTCTGACCCATGCAAACACACCCTCAGTCAACCACAAATGACTCTCCCCTCACCTTGAACATGGTCTCGATGTTGTCGTACTTGCCCTTGAGCAGGTCGCCCCAGGAGGTAAGGTTACAGTAGGACAGAACTCCGCCCGGCTTCAGTAACCGACAGGCGTGCTTACCGATGAAGTCAAACTGGTGGGTGTGCCACTCGGCTTCCGACAGAGGGTAGGTGTCGTACAAGATACCTGCAGGATAAAAGTATTACCGTTAATCTTGATATGTTCCCTGTGGTTTTATTTTCACTGTCAAACTGGTGAATGTGCCACTATGCCCCCGACAGGAGGTAAGGCCACACCAATTTAATCTCTTGGTTAACGGATTTTTAATTTTAGCAACAAGAAAATAATGAAAACAGAAGGCTGGCAGTGGGGTGAAAACTTGCACCAAACTGTGTGCACCAAAGTAAAACATTCCTCTTAGATTCTGTTTTCATGTTGTTTTTCCAATCTAGCATTTTTTTTTTACATTTTTCTTATTCCGTTAACCAAGAAAATAAATTGGTGTGGCCTAAGTGTCATACAAAATACCTACAGAAAATCCAGATAAAAGTATTACTGTGAATATTGATATGTTTGCAGTGGTCTTAACATAACACATACCTTCCACTTGGTTGGCGAAACACCACAAATAAATAAACAACTTCTTGAGTTATTTTGCTCACAAACTCTCGCACAAAAACTGACAGACCTCTGGGAAGAACGGCTATTTATACAGTTGTACAGTAGTCTCTACCGGACTAACTACCCTGGCTATAGGGAGAATATTTGCCAGGGTTTCACTTGAAGGCTCCTAGGATGGCAGCCGACTCTCTTAGCATACTATTCACTCTATTCAATATTTGGCCAATTTCTACTTTTTTCCCCAGCTATCTGCGGGGCCTGGTAGAGGCTAGTTGTACAGGCCAACAGGGGCATCCAAGGAAAATAAAGGTCTCTTCTCTACTACTACTCTACAAAAACACCCCGGCTAGATGCAGATGTATTGCAACAATATGAGCAAATAAACATATACAGAGAGATGGCTAATTTTTAAGCTATAACTGTCCTGATGTTAAACTTGTACACTTACCATCGAAATGTCCATCGGGCAGAGTAGCAACAACATCCTGCCACATGCCCTTCATTGGGACGATCTGGGAGGTACAAGACAAATAAACATCATGTTAAGTAGGTTCTCAAGTTTGCCTTGTGGCTAGGGCTGCCGACTTAGAATCTAAAGGTTCTGTGTTCGAATCCCATGCAGGCTGTCTCCAGGACCCGTTCCTCTGTCCCAGGACGGGAATTTGGTTGTTGGGACAGACAAAGATTTCACCCTATCTGTCCCAAGAGTCTGAACTTCATGACATGAAATTGATGAAAATGTATTTCTATAATTTTTCATTTTCGTTGTTAAATCTGTCAGTTCAAGCTTATAGTATAAGCTTTTCGTTGTTAAATCTGTCAGTTCAAGCTTATAGTATAAGTTTTTCGTTGTTAAATCTGTCAGTTCAAGCTTATAGTATAAGCTTTTCGTTGTTAAATCTGTCAGTTCAAGCTTATAGTATAAGTTTTTCGTTGTTAAATCTGTCAGTTCAAGCTTATAGTATAAGTTTTTCGTTGTTAAATCTGTCAGTTCAAGCTTATAGTATTAGCATGAACTGACAGATTTAAGAACAAAAATGAACAACATTGGCCCCTAAACATTGGGTAGGACGGAAAAAGATCCAAAGCTGGAGACAGCAATGAACTTACCTTGTGCTTCTGTTCCTTGGCCCACTTTTCCAGTCTCTCGAACACACCATCGTTACATTCGATGATCCAGTGTTCCTCGATGTCTTGTCGCTCAATCTCACTGCCGGCGATCGCCATGCCGAAACCAATCTCAAGAACACGTCCACCTAAGCAAACAACAACAAAAATATTTGTTGAGTTATTTGACTTTCTCTTGACGTAGCAAAGACCACATATCATTAACATAAAACGACAATTTCTAGCAACATGCATGTCTGAAATACTGGCATGTAATAGTGATAGGTAACTCAAAGAGACAAAAAATTAAGATCAGTTTTGGTTTCGGAAAATGTCTGACTAAAAAAAACTTCACCTAAACAAACGACGAGGTTGATAAATTACTTATTCTGGCAACTCCGAATTTTCTTTGTCACTCCCATCTGTCAGTCTAAGGTAATCGTGATTCGTGACTAAGGTACGATATGGAAAATACATAATGCGATAACACGGACTTATATGCAAACCATCTGATCTCACAAATTGACACACGGAAAACAATATCCCTGTTCATCGGGGTAAAATAGCAATATTCGACTATCATCATCGCACTTTCTGGCCACGTTTGGTGGTAGATGTTTGGTGTTAGTGGGAAAAAAGTATACAAGGGACCATCAAAAAGTCATTATGTACTTGAACAGGTTTGACTGTAGTGTAATTAAGTTGGAATTTTCATTTTGCACTTACCAACTAAATAATCATTGGTGAAACCCTGATTGGTCAACTGACTACACTGAACTACATGTATGTCATTATCAGGCATATCAGGAAACCATTCTTTTCATTTTCATTCAAGGTCAGTGATGATTCAAGGTCATACTAACGGCAACCAGCTGAGTTTAATATCGATCTTCTTAACCAAAACAAATCAATATGGCGTTCTCAACCATCTAGCTTCCATTGCATTGCACAGCTTAGAGGGTTATTGATTTGCAGGGGTTTATCTAAATCAGGAAAGAGGGGCGCTGCGCCCCCTTGTTTCAGCCCAGCACCCCCTTGTCGAATTCAGATTTTAGCTTAATATCCAGCATACAGCCTTTACTCAGCGATTGATTCTTCCATAAACACATACAATTCGGTCCCTCACCTGTGTGTGCTCTCTCTTATTCAATTTTTCTAGAAAAAACCCTGATTTGGCAATACTAATAATATATAATTCATGGTGAGGGGCCGCCAATACCTTGCTGGAGCACAGACTAGAAACTAGTATAGTACTCTGGTAGGAAAATCATAGTAAGAATTCATAACAAACATGCTACAGATATTACTACAGTATAAATCGATTCGATTTTAAGGGGGCTTAATTCCTAACTGGTGTCAGGGATAATCCAAAAGTACTGTTAAACATCTTTTGGTGAGATAGATTTTGTTTCTTTTTCAAGTTCTGCAGTCATCTGTTACATAACTAAAATTCTATAAGAATAAAGCAATGATTTTGAACCCTGATACTTTTTGGCAGGCCTGCCAAGAATAATACAGTACCCCCTGCTTAAGTAAGACTTACAGCCTTATATAATCTGCTATACTTGCATTATAATCTCATCATACTAAATGTGACACACCAAATACAATTTACACGAATGTCGTTAATCTTGCTTAGCTCTTCCTCTGTGAAAGAACAGTAAATTTGTATATATTACAGGTCAGCTGGAGCATGCTAGACTGATATGTCTATGCAGGGCTTGAAACACTGGGTGCAAAATTGGAGCTGTGCACCTGATTTTTGACTGTGGGTTCACCAGTGAACCTAGATGTTTTTGTAGGCTATGGGGTAGAGGTGCTATTGCACACTGGTAAACAAAAGATTCTTGAAATGTGAGTACCTGAAAAATTAATATGACCGTTGTTGCACTTTGTTTGATGTATAACTTGAAAATTTTGCTCTAGAATTTTAGATTGAAGTTGTTAAAAGAGGCTGTAGGGTTTGTAAAATTATACGTTTTGTTGACATTCCACTTTATCTTATGTTGTGCACCTGAAATTCTCAGTCAAAGACCATGAGTTATCCACACGCTAGACGACCCCCCCCCCAGCTGTATTTGCTCCCAAATAAAGGATCCCACCCCTTTCCCCATCTACAACACCCTTAACTGCCATGTGACCTTTGACTTCCAGGTCACATTACGACACATTCAGACGGTCCTGATGAAAAATGGCAGATGCCGCTGAATGTCTTCTCACCAACAAACATTAACAGTCGTGTGTACGAGTCTTCATTTTTATGTTGAAGTAAACATATATAGTCCTACGGCCTCCTACCCTGTTTTTCATTAGAACCTCTAGATCTGGAATTTGCAATTTTAAGTTAACCTGTCATAATACGCATCCAAATTTCTGCCACACTCAATGTCAAAGGTCAAGCCTGTGAATATGAATTTCTCATCTCATGCATTTTTATGCGCTCAACGTGAATTTCGTTGAGTCATTCATAAGTTCGAGGGGACTTAATTTCGCTGTGTTGAACCTTTGTGGTAGGCAACGGTTGAACCAAAGTGCATTACTGACAGAAGGGGTTCAGTGTGGTGATTTCTCAGTGGAGTGGTCACTGTAAAGATCACAAACATAAAACCACCTTGACTACTTCAAAATTTACAGTAAAAGCACCACAAGGCAAGTTCTCATGCCCCCCTCCCCTTAGAGAGTTATGGTAGCAGAACACAGTTTTCGGCCTATGGGGGTTTCTATAGTTAAGGACCACAAAGTGACCCACATCGACGTGGATAAAATCATAGTAGGGTGCCCTACAAAATCACGACAAACAAATATGTTGAAGTCGAGGGTACGATCTACAAAATAACTGAAAAGCAAAAAAAGTTATGGTTTTTTAACAATTTGACGGCCACTTTGATATGGGGTCATGCGGGGTCATGCGGAAGTGAAGCCGACTCACCTCGGCAGGCAGCTGCAAAGGTCACGCGCATTTATACGCCGAATGGGAAAACTTCACAATCTCATTCCTACGATCTAAAAGCCCACTTATTATACTACCATACAGTAAAGTTTGTGCCTCGCTGGCATTCACGATAACGTTTTTACACACGGTTCAAGGTTTAGGGCGCACTATTTTCTTACCGCTACGTCACAGACTCCGGGGGTCGCGGAGAAATACTGTGTACTCATACCTTAAGCGAACTTGAACTTGACGTTTTTTTCATTCAATCCATAAAACAAGTCAAGCTGGAGATTTGTACCAAATTTCAGCTCACAAATCCTAATTGTTGTTGAGATATCGCCAACTTTGCACTTTGGCGCCCTGCATTGGTGTAGGCCCCGTACATGGCCTATCTGAGGGGCGGTTTAGTGGTCTCGTTATCTGGTCAAATTTACTATTCTGGTTAACTTTTTGTTCTGAAAAGGGTTCATCGGTTCATATGCTAACGTTCAGAGTCATTTAGAGTTGGGTTTAGGTTTAGTTGCGCCAGAAAAAGGGGGGGGGGGGGGGGAGACGCGTCTCGGGCCAATGCCACTTCCACGCCAAGTCCCATAGTTAAGCATAGGGAGGCGCTTATAGTGGCCGTTGCCATGGAAACGGCGGTTTGACGGTGAAAACAACTGGTGCATTCTAAGCAAACCAACGCCAATGGTTGATATATCATGCAAATTCGGCGTTATACAACGTCGTTGGCCCATAAATGGCCAATTCCCGATGTGGTTCAAGGTAGCAGAACACAGTTTTCGGCCTATGGGGGTTTCTATAGTTAAGGACCACAAAGTGACCCACATCGACGTGGATAAAATCATAGTAGGGTGCCCTACAAAATCACGACAAACAAATATGTTGAAGTCGAGGGTACGATCTACAAAATAACTGAAAAGCAAAAAAAGTTATGGTTTTTTAACAATTTGACGGCCACTTTGATATGGGGTCATGCGGGGTCATGCGGAAGTGAAGCCGACTCACCTCGGCAGGCAGCTGCAAAGGTCACGCGCATTTATACGCCGAATGGGAAAACTTCACAATCTCATTCCTACGATCTAAAAGCCCACTTATTATACTACCATACAGTAAAGTTTGTGCCTCGCTGGCATTCACGATAACGTTTTTACACACGGTTCAAGGTTTAGGGCGCACTATTTTCTTACCGCTACGTCACAGACTCCGGGGGTCGCGGAGAAATACTGTGTACTCATACCTTAAGCGAACTTGAACTTGACGTTTTTTTCATTCAATCCATAAAACAAGTCAAGCTGGAGATTTGTACCAAATTTCAGCTCACAAATCCTAATTGTTGTTGAGATATCGCCAACTTTGCACTTTGGCGCCCTGCATTGGTGTAGGCCCCGTACATGGCCTATCTGAGGGGCGGTTTAGTGGTCTCGTTATCTGGTCAAATTTACTATTCTGGTTAACTTTTTGTTCTGAAAAGGGTTCATCGGTTCATATGCTAACGTTCAGAGTCATTTAGAGTTGGGTTTAGGTTTAGTTGCGCCAGAAAAAGGGGGGGGGGGGGGGGGAGACGCGTCTCGGGCCAATGCCACTTCCACGCCAAGTCCCATAGTTAAGCATAGGGAGGCGCTTATAGTGGCCGTTGCCATGGAAACGGCGGTTTGACGGTGAAAACAACTGGTGCATTCTAAGCAAACCAACGCCAATGGTTGATATATCATGCAAATTCGGCGTTATACAACGTCGTTGGCCCATAAATGGCCAATTCCCGATGTGGTTCAAGGTAGCAGAACACAGTTTTCGGCCTATGGGGGTTTCTATAGTTAAGGACCACAAAGTGACCCACATCGACGTGGATAAAATCATAGTAGGGTGCCCTACAAAATCACGACAAACAAATATGTTGAAGTCGAGGGTACGATCTACAAAATAACTGAAAAGCAAAAAAAGTTATGGTTTTTTAACAATTTGACGGCCACTTTGATATGGGGTCATGCGGGGTCATGCGGAAGTGAAGCCGACTCACCTCGGCAGGCAGCTGCAAAGGTCACGCGCATTTATACGCCGAATGGGAAAACTTCACAATCTCATTCCTACGATCTAAAAGCCCACTTATTATACTACCATACAGTAAAGTTTGTGCCTCGCTGGCATTCACGATAACGTTTTTACACACGGTTCAAGGTTTAGGGCGCACTATTTTCTTACCGCTACGTCACAGACTCCGGGGGTCGCGGAGAAATACTGTGTACTCATACCTTAAGCGAACTTGAACTTGACGTTTTTTTCATTCAATCCATAAAACAAGTCAAGCTGGAGATTTGTACCAAATTTCAGCTCACAAATCCTAATTGTTGTTGAGATATCGCCAACTTTGCACTTTGGCGCCCTGCATTGGTGTAGGCCCCGTACATGGCCTATCTGAGGGGCGGTTTAGTGGTCTCGTTATCTGGTCAAATTTACTATTCTGGTTAACTTTTTGTTCTGAAAAGGGTTCATCGGTTCATATGCTAACGTTCAGAGTCATTTAGAGTTGGGTTTAGGTTTAGTTGCGCCAGAAAAAGGGGGGGGGGGGGAGACGCGTCTCGGGCCAATGCCACTTCCACGCCAAGTCCCATAGTTAAGCATAGGGAGGCGCTTATAGTGGCCGTTGCCATGGAAACGGCGGTTTGACGGTGAAAACAACTGGTGCATTCTAAGCAAACCAACGCCAATGGTTGATATATCATGCAAATTCGGCGTTATACAACGTCGTTGGCCCATAAATGGCCAATTCCCGATGTGGTTCAAGGTAGCAGAACACAGTTTTCGGCCTATGGGGGTTTCTATAGTTAAGGACCACAAAGTGACCCACATCGACGTGGATAAAATCATAGTAGGGTGCCCTACAAAATCACGACAAACAAATATGTTGAAGTCGAGGGTACGATCTACAAAATAACTGAAAAGCAAAAAAAGTTATGGTTTTTTAACAATTTGACGGCCACTTTGATATGGGGTCATGCGGGGTCATGCGGAAGTGAAGCCGACTCACCT
The DNA here is from genome assembly GCA_035149815.1 of Branchiostoma lanceolatum. Classification (NCBI taxonomy): domain Eukaryota; kingdom Metazoa; phylum Chordata; class Leptocardii; order Amphioxiformes; family Branchiostomatidae; genus Branchiostoma; species Branchiostoma lanceolatum. The sequence continues at coordinate 12,454,433 of CM068884.1, forward strand.
CGGCAGGCAGCTGCAAAGGTCACGCGCATTTATACGCCGAATGGGAAAACTTCACAATCTCATTCCTACGATCTAAAAGCCCACTTATTATACTACCATACAGTAAAGTTTGTGCCTCGCTGGCATTCACGATAACGTTTTTACACACGGTTCAAGGTTTAGGGCGCACTATTTTCTTACCGCTACGTCACAGACTCCGGGGGTCGCGGAGAAATACTGTGTACTCATACCTTATGTTTACATGACACTGGACCACAGGACACTGATATCAATAGGACTCCCTTGAATAAACAATTCATCAGACTCTCTGAGGGATAATCACTTAATCTATTGTCTTTGTGAATTAATCCCCTACCATAGATAAGGAAATGGCTTCAAATTTCACCCTATTGTTCTGCTAATCTCCTTGAAGAGGAGTGTTGCTACAACAAACTTGCTGGTGCAATAGAGAACACTGTAAATTCATTCATGCTTGCCAGGAGTTAATTAAGTGGTTGAAACAATTCTCTGTAGCACAGAGTAATACAATGGAAATGAATATTCATTAGTAAATTAGTGTCATGATTTTGCTGAGGACAGGTCAACGCAAGTACAGTAGTAATATCCAACAATTTTAAACACAACATTGAGAAAATACAATGTCTTAGATTTGAGATGATCTAAAGTTTGTTTTTTCAATTGTTGAGCATTATGCGCTTTTAGGTCTTTCAAAATACTCAAAATACTGTAAACCTTAAAATATTCCTTGGGGGTTCATTCTCACATTTCTCCACTGCTTATGACTCCATGATTTTGCCTTCTGCTTTTTGTACTACAGTATTGTTTCAACCACGAACTTGAAACACTATAAAAGAAACATTCCTTTCCCCCCACATGAATATATATGACCCTTACAAAATGAGCGGTCAGACACTCTTTTGGACACAGCTGTCTGCATAATCATTTGATGAACAGCTGTGTTTGGAAAACCCCCAAGTGAGCCCCTGACATGTCTGTTTCACTGCACAGTGTAATCCAATGCAGACATGTGCAGGACAGGTGCTAAACTGCATCTTTGGTACATTCTGCATCGATATATCTTTGAAAGAATATTACCTGACATTGTAACCCAATGTTTAAAACACAAGCAATGTTATTATAGCAAATACAGTGAAGCCTTTTTGACAAGGATGCCTGTAGAAAATTCACACTTCAGAAAAAGAATGTTTCACTGTATTTACCTCCAACGGATTGCGTTTTTTTCTGCTTTTGCAACTTCAAAACCTTTGCAATCAGTCATGTGTAACTGTAGAAGTAGAAGTGCCCCCAATGCAGTGCCCCCCTCCCCCATATTTAGGTGCCATTTGTAATCCAATCCCTTCCCATGTATGCACATGGGGCACCCATCATTGTGTCATAGCGTGGCTAGATCATTAATATTATCCGAGCCTGGATAATACTACATATCCTTTACATTCTTTACAAGATTCTAACCTAGTTTTCATATCGAAATTCTGCAAATTATAGATTTCCATTTAACCTTCCTATTTTAACCTCCTTGCTTGACCGTTACAAATGCAAAAGGGGGGTACAAATGCAAAAGGGGGGATTTGAACTTGAGGTTTAGCGGAATTAGTCCTAATTTTACATATAAACACAACAAAAATAGTTCTAGATATCGACATAACTTTCTTTAAGACACGATCACAGACGGTTTGGGCGTTTTGTATATCAATATACAACGGATCCGGAAAAAAAGACCGTTACATGCATTCTAGTAGGTGTGGGAGGGGGGCACACTGGAACATTCTACTTTGGGACGTCCCACAAAAATTATACCTCTCCACAAAACTTACGACGAATATGGATGTATTTGTGACAATATCTTGCACAAATAGCTTTCTGCTAAGTGTATGTGTCGTGGAAGAGCCTGTAGATTATAAAGGGACGGCGGTGAGAGATTTTTTGCGGCCATAAATTATATTTTTACCTTTGCAACTGGCGACCTGCGCCAATTTGTGCATGTACGGCGTCTCCCAGCGTTCCATCACGGGCTTCCCCATGATCTCCAAGTGCTCGTCCGTCGCATCGTAGTCGGCAGAGGCGTCCGTCCACACCGGCTTGCAGTCCTCACCGCTTCCGAAGATGGGCTGGCCCGCTACGGCAGTCATGTTGGCACTAGGAAAGTCGGGAGAGAGCGAGAGAGAGCCGCACAAATTTCGTCTGCTGGACAAAAAGGAGGGAGGGATGTTCGCGCGCTATTCTTATAGGTGGGCGGGTCTAACTCACGCTAGATGGAGGTATCTGATTGGTTGCTCCGATGGTATCTGTGTCCTGATTGGTGGAGATGCTTTTTTTTTTAGAGAGAAGGAGAAAATGTATGTATGTTGATGGTTTTGTCGATTTCACAAGTTGGAAATATTTTCTAAACGTTTGACTACAAGTAGCAATGTACAATCACAAGTTGGGGAAATTTTGTAGTTAGAGTATTTGTTGTGATTATATTTCACTTCCCAACACACCAAAGGGAGATATATAACGGTATATAACGTTATTATCAATTCAATTTACTGAGTTACAATTTTATTTTCATTAAAACAGCCATCGTTTCGAGAAAGGAAAAAAAGTCTATTACTAGGGGGTTTGACTATGGATGTAGCTACTATGCATGTTTTAAAATTGCGTTGTCAACTGAACTGACTTTTTTACGAGCCTACGCCATCCCCAAGCCTACCAATTATATTTCTATTGTTGGGAAACTCCCTCACCAAGATAATAAACCACAATCACATCATTACGTGCCCATCCCGAAAGACAGACAGAATGCCTGAAGCACATGGCTTTGTTCCTACAACCACACGCGGTCACAAGTTGATAAACCCTACGGCGCTTGGATACCGAGGAATGTCTCCTGCGCGTTCGGTTTCACCTTAGACAATAGTTAGAACAAAAGAAGAAGTGATCTTATAAACAACTAGCTGATACGATAAACCGTGTGGCTCTTTGGTAGACTGTCTAGAATTACAGAAAAGGTTCCCGATCGGATTTGAAAGTCAGGCAGCCACGAGGGTACTATAGGGAGGGCCGTAATAATAAAAGGCTTGTTTCTTGGCTCGGCCATATTCGTAGGATCGTCGTAGGCCTTTGCACGATTTTGATGTCATTTTTTTCAAGCAACCCTTACAGAAGGCTGTAAGGCAGCCCTTTCCGGAGCAAAACCACTGAATTTTGTATGATTCCTTACGTATTTGCTAAAAAATTAACGTTGGTGTAGTAGCTTTCTCGGTCATTTTTTTTTCAAGACTCCCCTATAATAATTTCTGGTCTGCCCCTTAAGTTACTAAAGTTTTTTGCCCTTTCTGTTCGGTAATTTCTTAGTCATAGGGTGGCGTCAAACTGTGGGTGCGGGGACAATTACGTGCATACCAAGAATAAGGAGACCCCAACAAGTAAATGTAGAAGGTTTTTCTTTGATTGTATGATGTTAATTCAACTTTGTATATTTCAAGAGGAAAATGCATGCAAACTGGCCTAGCTGGTTATTGCCAGTGTTGAACTTAGTTGTTTGTTTTCAACAATGTTAATTGAGACTGTTTCCGGAGCGCCTTGGGCATGTTTGCAAAGGCGCGAACAACCAATTCACGTGCATTGCGGCACGTAGGCCCCGTCTTAAAACACGTTACACGTTAGATTTGACATCGATTTTGCTCGGCACTGACGCCGTCTGGTATGGAATTTGTCCCTTACGGAATAATTCATGCCGTAGACGCGTAGTAACATGGTGTAGGGAGGGCGCGCAATAGATAGAATGGACATATTTGCCTCACCCATACATGTAGACGTGTATACATAAGTCATCATTACTACTAGACCGTATAACGTTGTATTATATATATCATACATATTTTCCTCTCATTCTTATGCGGTAAAAAAACGCAACTAAGTATATGCATGTTGGCGATATATTTGCAGACAAATATAAAGGAATCCTTCTTTTTGAAGCAAGGATTAACGCATCTTAAGTAACGTTAGCGTTAACGTTAACACCTGGCCGAAGAATTTGCTTCTTTTTTTTTATAAGTCATTCATTGTGAGTCTTCAGAGCAAAGAAGACACATACCTTACAATAACCCTAACCCTAAGCAATGAAAAGAAAATAATAGATCGATCGATTGAGTTTGTGGGTATAAAAGAACAGCTGAACAAGTAAATAACCGTTTTTTGTTTGTTTATTATTATTTTTGTAATATTACACCTTCTTTCGATAGCTACGTTAACCAATCAGCTGCCTTAGATCAGAGGCTTTCCCGCCAAAAGGGGCGGTACTGTCCGGAAGGAGGGAGGCCGCTGAAGGGAACGGCAGGGCCCATTGGTGTTCAGTTTCTGCCAAGGCGAAGGACTGACCCGCCGGCCGCTTATTTCCCGACAAGATTTCACGGCTGAACTACCGACACTGACTATGCTGCTCGTCAGGATCTTCCGAGGCGGCTGCCGAGGCCGAGAGGCGGTGAAGGAGGTAGGAATCTCGGCGTTTGTGCCAGATGGAAAGGCCGTTGCGCCGCGGTCTAACGTTACACATATCGGTTATATAGCGTTACCGCACGCACAGAACCTTAAACGTTCGCATTGTCCCACCAACCTTAACGGTTAAATCCTGTCACGTTTTCCTGTATACCTCCGTTGTTTTCCTCAGAAATACTTCCGCTGAATAAGAGCCCTGTACCCCACTGTTTTCTGTGAATAGAGAGGCCGGTTTTGCTCAGTTTGACGGGAAAATAAGACCGTGGGACGACGGATGAAGATACGGTAGCCACATGGACCGTCACCAATGATCAATGATCCCGTGGCCTTATGGGGTAATGAATATTCCTCGTACTCATAAATACTTCCTCCAACCGAGCAAAAATTACCATTCTAGATCCATTCAGGAGAGTAAGTGACCCTATACAAAACACGTTTCCAATGCTGGTGGTGCAACTCCTAAGAAAATTCGCAAGTTCAAAGCTTAGTCGAACTCGAAAGCTATTTTTCCCAAGGTTATTTTCGTCGTCTTGCGTTACTTGACGTCTTGAGAGGATTGGTCAAAGTGATCATTTAGGGCGTGAAATCTCTTAAGACTATATAAGAATGAGGTATCCCTTTGGCAGAGGGACTTATTTTTAAGGGCAGCAAGTTGAGCGAAACATTTGCTGGTATTTTGTTTGTTTGCGGGGTTTCTTAGCCTTTTGACGCGCAGTGACCTCTGGTTCAACCATTCTTTTCCTTGTTTGCGCAAGTGGCTCATTATACATGTAATATGTTCTTCCCAACACCCAGACTGCAATGTTAGAACTGAGCTTTAGACGGGGAAAATTCTTTAATTATGTTTTGCTGGTTGCTAGGCTAGGTGATAATAAACTGGATCATGGTTAGAAAAAACAACAGAGAAACCGATCTCTGATATTAATGTATTATAGAAAATGGGCTGTTCCAAAAAATAGTTGAAAAGGGGGGGTGGAAGAGGCTGGATTGGAAGGGGGTAGGGTTCAAGCATCTGGATTAGGAACCAGGGAGGGTTTGTGCAATTTTGGATTAGGAACTAGGGGGGGTTGAGCAATTTTTGACCTGGAACTAGGGTCAGTTGGGCCATTTTGGATTAGGAACTAGGGGGGGTTTGACCAATTTCTGGATTGGAGCTAGGGTAGGGACAAAACCCGATTTTGTACCTCCTCCACCCCCCCTCCACAACTTTTTTTTGAGCAGCCCAATAGGTCACTCCTCTTGTTGGGTACCTTGTGTACTTTCTGTTCTAAAAATATGGGGGGGGGGGGGCTGTACGATGTGCATTTTCTGTTTTGAAAAAAGGGGGGGATCTCAGTAGTTCCGTTAATGATTGTTTATATCCCCTTAAACTATAACCTTCTCAACAACATTGATGGATCTCTCTTCATTTGGAAAAAAGGAATAATTTTTGATTACCATCCTCCCCACAATTTAGATGGAATAGTCCATCAGGAATACAGTTTTACCTTAGATTTGTGCCAAATTGTCAAAAAAAATGTTACATTTTGCAGTCCTCTGTGAATTGAGTATTTTCTTGAGGTCAATAATCTGTGTCTGTCAAAACAACTTAAGTGATGTTTACAAAACTGAAGAACACAGAATAACAAATCACAAGCAGTAAACATGTGTCTCCCACTCAAAAAGCAAGCCTGATACCTAGCTGTTTATACCATCAAACATTTCCAAGTAGAATTATTGCCATGTCTTAAAGGTAGGCACGGAATGTAATAAAGGGAATTTTCTGGGATATCTTTTGTTGATGTTCTTGTTGTTGTTGTTGCTATATACAAAAGATCACAGTGCTGTTGACAGATATCATAAGCTTAGTTAGTTGGTTCTTGGGTTAAAAAAAAATAAAGCTGAGCTGAAAAATCAACATGAAAATAGAGTCTCAGGGGAAAGTCTGTACCTTGGTACATATGCACAATATCCTGGTGAGAATGTGGCCAGCCTCTTAAAGTTTTTCTCCCAGCCCTGTTTTTATCTTTACCACTTTCTTACTAAAAAAATGCATTAGAACCAAGAAGATAATTTGGTGTGGCCTTAGCAAAGCAAGGAAAACATCTTTTCTCAGCCAACTGTACAAAAAATGGGGAACCGTGCTCATCAGCCTAACAACAAGCAGACATCAATCTTGTGCCATGTACTAAACAACCTTCACGGAAGTTCCTTACATGTTACGCATACTTGACCATGATTATATGAGATTGATATCACTTTATAGACAGAATAGGCAAGTACAAGTGCCTGTCAGTGTCAACTTGCATAGTCTGTATTATATACATGTACCAAGATGAACTCAAAAGAAGGCTTTTGTGAATGATTGTCACTTTTCATCATTCTCTTGAGACTGTATAATGCCACTCTGGGTCACATTTCCGCAGGAATTGGCACCGAGGCTAGCTAAAAGTAAAAACACCCATTTACAATAAACAGCATCTGGCATAGCACATGTTGGTGTGCTGAGTTGTCACGGGCTGAAGAAACCTAGCAGATGTCTGGATTTTTTGCAACAGGATTTTAAAGACTCTGTGCATATGGCACGCCTTGTAAAGGTATGCTTATTGGACCTACCTACCTACCTAGTGGTCCCATGACCAAATTAGACAGAGTTGGCAAAATCCTTAAATTAAAATTATAAATGGTAGTTTTGCCACAGGCAGTTTGTAAGCCCAACCTTATAACCATAAATTGTTGCTTTCGGTTCCCCTTTCATGCTTTTCCAGTATGCTAGGTGACATTGAACTTGGCGTCATTCCATACCAGTATTCCACCCGGACCAGTTTTAGCCAGCCCAAACCTGTTTTCTGGAACGGCAGTTAGACGTGACGATCCTCCACCCCAATATCTGCTTGGAGGTTAGTTTCAGACCAGTACAAACCATTTTTTTTCAATAGATTTTCCATACCAGTATTCCGCACCGAACCAGTTTTAGCCAGCCCAAACCTGTTTTCTGGAAAGGCAGTCAGACGTAACGATCCTCCACCCCGATATCTGCTTGGAGATTAGTTTCAGACCAGTACAAACCAGTTTTTTTCAATAGATTTTTCATCCATTGACAGTGAGTCACTGCAAATCAAGAATGAATTCTGCCCTTTATTTTCTATAGTTCACTGATTACTGTAACCTGCATTAACTTGATAATTATCTACTCTAGACTTCATCACACGTTAGAAGCGTAGTCATTTAGGCCACACCATCTTGGAGAATGCCAGGAATTTGGCAACACCTTATGATAAAGGTATATCATATGACTTGTCCATGTACACGAAAAGGAAATTTCCAAGCTGAAATTCAATGCCTCATTTTGAATTTACTGGATGGTGTTAATGTGAAATTTGTACCAAAGTGTCACAAAGAGATAGCCAAACCAAACTTGGCTGAGTTTTTGCTTTGCTGAGTTGAGTCACTTTTCAAAGAATATATATATATATAGAATGTATGTCCCTGTATTCTATAGATTCATGAATAATCTAAAGTATATATATACTTTGAATTATTCATGAATCTATAGAATACAGGGACATATATTGTATATAGTACCAGTAACCTATTGTTACAGCAAAGTCAGACACAGTTTACTGACGCATGTATGTTTTTCCTATGTTTTTATCATGTATTTGCAATTAGCCCACGGGCACGAACTTGCAATAAACTTCTTTATATTCTTCATAAAACTTGCATGTGCCCCAAGAAGTTTCACAAAGGCACTGTTTATGATTGGCAAAACTACATTTTCAGGCATGTATTAATGACTTTTACTATGTTTCAGATAATTTTACTATTCTTATCACTAGTCATGACCCCGACATAGGATAAATAAGAACATAAAAGCCAAAAGTCAGCCTAGCTGAAACTACTATTACAGGTCATAAGTGGCTAGCCATATGGGAAGTACCTTGATACTCTCCAAGCAGCAGCTTTTAAAACCTTGATGACATGAAAGGTCAAGCATCTATAAAATCGGCTACACACGTCTACATCTCTTACAAAAAAACAAACAGAGGCAAACGCACCTGAAAACTCTTCAATCACATTTTATTGCCCATAGAACAATAGTCATAACTTACTTATTAACTGCCAACAGCAGAGTAAAATGATAATAAATCATGTTTTTGATAATTATCAAACAGCTCACGTTTGCTGTAGACTGGTCTGTTGAGGACAGGGAAACCAATTTACATCTGCTTGTGGGATTACCGATTTCCGCATGGCATGTTTCCCTTGCGATCACTTGCTTGCAGCGCTTGTGTTGGAGACTGAATGACTGCTGCATTATTTCATGGTAATGCAATAAATTGTGGGTCTGTGGGAAAATTGCAAGGCCAAAGTCACAAGAGGCTGCTAGTATACAAGGCAAGCTGTTATTTTGACAGTTGCAAATTGTCAACAGCACCAGGAGGGTACAGCAGGCACCCCTGATTTGTCATTTGGCACCTAAAGTGACATCAGAACAACATGATTGCCCAGGTGCAGACAAGCAACCCCAAAGCTTTGGCATGCCTGTCCTACAATCTTATGCTTTGGTATGTTTGCGAATTTTGGCATAGTTTGTAAGGGTATACCTTGCTTTCTTTTTTTTACAAGCCTGAGTGTCCTCGACTTTGCAAGTATGCAGCTCAAAAAGTCAAGCAGTGTATGTGGTCAAACCTGTGCAAGTGGCCACCTCTACATAAGGAGCATCTGGTCAATATGACCACTTTTTGGTGGTTCTTTAGATAATTTATCCCATTGACCATTAAAAGTCCTGTCTATATTAACCACCTGTCCACATAGACCCAAGCATTTACTCAAGCATCAAGAATCTTATCTTTAGTGACCACCTGTCCACACACAGACCCAATTTTATTGGTCCCCTGGGTGGTCTTCTTGGGCAAAGTTTGTCTGTACTGTACAGCAAAATCCACTACTGCAAGATACAAGGTACTCCTGATACCATGATAAAAAAGATTGAGCACAGTAGTAGATTACATGGTAGTCCTGAGAGTGGGTGGTCATGATCTTACAGAGTTTAGAGGACAGCATGTGAAGGTCAGGAGATGGTTTAGTGAAAGGCTCTGTGTTATCAGTTAATGGAGCAGTGAGGCAGGTCAGAGGAGGCTTATCGAGAGTCCATGATGGGTGGACAAGTTCATCATCTAGTACAGATGTGGACTGATCTATATCATATCCTGGTAATAGAGTATTCTCCAAGCAGATATACCGTATGGGTTCCTGGCTTATTTCAGGATGCATGTCCATCAAGTGTGTGTGTTTTTTTTCCACTGGGCATCTTGCTTTTTGAAAAGCATTTGCAAAAATGCTGATTTGCTTTAGAAATTGTATAGAGACTAGATATCAGTCCTGTTAGATCACAGCAAAAGTTTCAATATCTATACAATACACTGAAAACATCAAAAGCTTTTGAATATGGGAAAAGATTCTATCTTTGCCTGTGGAATTTTGCCAAAACTCCCATGTGGTTAGTACATAAATTGGATGTGCATTAAGAGATTATGCTGGTTCAAAGATTAGCCCACAAACAATTGCTGAATCAACTTAATTTAGAGCTTGAAATAGCCCAACACTCTACACAAACATTACATTGCATTGTCTAAAGTAATAACCTGACCATTTACAATGCATCATGGACAGACAGTATTAACTTGGTAACTTCCTGTCTGTTAAAGACATGGACGACATTTATCATTCAACTGAAATCAAATTCCCAACCGTTTTCGCAAGAAACAAAAGAGAAAGATGAGCATACATTGTGCTAATTATACAAACTTCACTGGCTTCATTGTACTACTGAGGCAAATGATAAAGAAAGGGGCTTTACTATATAATACAGAGTGTTTATGGAGCTTTTCCCCTAATACCCTCTTTCAGACTGTTAAAAGACACAATTTGGGTCATTTGAGTCTTCCTTACTTGGCAGAAGAAACAGAATCGTCTATGAAGAGGTTACTGTGTGGGATCTGTGGGGATAATAGGATATTGAAGAAATCGTTTTAAAGGTTCGGTGAACCTTTCAATGTACAAGGAAGGTCAATACCTGACCATCATACATGTTGGAGTAAACATTTGTTACAAGCAACAACAACAAGAGACTTCAAAAGAACAATTGACATACTTTATCCTCCATATCGTATTTCATCGATCCTTTAAGAAACTCTTTCAGTATCTTGGCCAATGAGAACTAACTTGGGGGAGGGGATTACCCTTTTGTATTTGGCAACAAATTATGATGATCTGGAAGTAGTGACTGGGTTTCTTTGGGTAACAGAAGGAGAGGGCTTGAAATCACTGCCTTTTGTACTCAGTGGGCCGCGGGTGTCAAAACTGTAATTGACATAAACTTGTCAATTGCCCTGATTTTGATGGGTCCAGCGCGGCACGCCAGCGTTCTGTTCCATTGTTTAATTGCAAATTGGAGCGCCCCAGTGAATAGGAGTTTGAGTGGAGGGACAGTGGTAAGTTCCATTTTAGCTATTTTGAGGAATTGATTTTTTAAGAAATTGAGGGGATCGGGAAAAAGTAGATAATGGAGAAGTCGATCTGAGGAAATTCAAGTGCTGCAACTAGCGCTACAGCCTGTGGCCATTTTTATTTCAACATCCTTGAAACAGAAACAAGGTTAAACTTTGTTTGTTTCAACATCCACCCTACAAACTACATGGTCAAACAAAAAGCTGAACTAATAATATAATACTTCTGCTATATTTTTCATAAGCTGAAAATGACAGTTTTAGCAACAAAAATTAACAACATGGGCTCCCTAACAATGAGTACACAGGAAAGACCAATATCATCTATCTAAAGCTGAAGACAGCCCTGATATATACCAAAATGCTTAGCCTGACGAATCGCGCTCCTAGTGGCCAGCCGGTCCTGTAACCGCCATCCCCATCTTGGGTGGGGGTCAGTAACCTCCGGCCCAGAGCTTGTGTAAATACAGGCTACCAAAATGCTAAAGTTACATGTGGTTAGCACAAACCGTGAACTGATAAGGTGATTGACTGCATCCATTCAAAGTTAATCAGTTTAGGGTGTGTGCAAAATGGATGGGAAGTCATCCATCCATAACTAACAGTTTATTTCTCGTCAATACGTAGACCTGTGATGTTGATGATTGATGAGGTGTGTATGTCATCTCAGGTGTTGAGACCAAATACTTAACAAATACTAAAAGGATTAGCACTACTGGTTGAGGATAAACTCCTAATTAAAAGCCCCCCCCCCCCGGTAGTTTGAACCATGGTGCCTTTTTGTAGCATACTTCGAGTGCAAACTGCAATTCAAAGTTCCAATCATATTTATAGTTTAACTGTTCTAATTCTGTGTGTCCAAAATTTGTAATTTGATTTGTAGACTGAAGTAGAAGTAGATTTTAGCATTACTGGAAGTTGTCATTGGAGAATCAATATATAACTATCATTATGCAGTCATATGTAGACTATGCAGACCAAAGAATTCCTCTTCACCTTAACTAAAAAGTTCAAGACTTTTTCATCATGCTTTAAAGGTAGCATATCTTCGTTCTGTTTATCTAACACGAGAGAAGCTGTAGTAAACATCTAAAGCAAGCATAGGGGTTTGCTTTAGTTTGAATAAATAGCAGCTGCTCTAGGCAAACTGTTGATCAATGGCATGCCCCCCTAAGAGAAACGTAAAGAGAGAAAATGATCTATAAACTGTGTGTCAAAGGAAAGATAGAAACTACTGGAAATGGCATTTTGTCATCATTTGTAAATATTGTTCTTGCCTTATTCGTGCAAGGTTTATGAATTTTGTTTTTGCCAACCAACCTCTAGTTGGTAGCACAAAAAGTGCATCTGTCAACATGTCTGTGTCCACTTTTCTGATGACCTCTGTCAGTTGACTGCTTTGAATATGTACATACCAGATAAACAGGTGACAGCATTTTGATCTATGACAAACAGAGGGAGGGGGGAATTCAAATGTTTGCCACTAGATAACCACCACAGACAAGAAAAAGGCTTGAGGCACGTAATGTTTTAAGATGAATGCGTATTTGAAACAAGTTAAAACTCACTATTTTAACTTAAGTTCAGTTTAGAATCCATGTTATAGCTACGCAGGTTAGCTCCTAGGTCCGAACTTAAGGCAAACTTGCCCCCAAAGAAGCTTGAGATAGCCTAGAAACCCCAAATGAAACAAGCCTGCAGCCCTTGGAGAGGATTGCAACCTGAAGTTCTGCTGCAAGTTGAAAATAAAATAAGAAATTGAAACAAAATCATTGCCATCCAAAATCCCATCTGACTGATATAGCCCCTTGTTTTAGAATCTTCTAAAGTAGTCGGTAACGATGAAAAAAAACCCACGATGCTAGATCAGTTTCTTTTTTCTATATGCCAGACAGCAAACTGTTTGTCATGCAAGATACAGCTGGAAAATGCCTTACTGGTGCCCTCCATTCTGGTAAAATGGCCTTCAATCTTTTATGCAGACCGTGACCTCCAGGATTCATTAACAGATCCGGCCATAAATTCAGCTGCTTATTTGCTTCAGTATGTTTTCTTGATGAATGTTCAATGGACCGAAGATAGGGGAAATGCAGTGTCCCGTTATGTGATCCACTACTGCAAATCGGTTGTATTTTTGTGGTGACCTTTCCACTGCAAAATGCTGATACTGTGAATATGCATTTCCACTGTATTACTATAATTGTATTAAAAGGTAAAGCAGCCATCCTCAATTGAGGTGAAGCATAATGCTTTTCCAAGTAGCTTGTTGTACTGCAATGCGGTTTCGCTACGGCTTGCATATTTAGCCAAGCACACCGAGTCTCCCATACTCTTCTCAATAAGTGTGATGGGTTCTTTTACGTGCAGAGATTTGATGCTTGTTCCAACCACAAACTTATAACACAGTGACAATTTTCTTTCCCCTTTTTGCCACGAAAAGGAATTTCAGCTGAATTGTTAATCACCTGTAGTTTAAAAGCTAAGGTGAAACATGATATATTGAAGGGTTCAACCCTTAAAGATGTCTTGCAATTTGAGAGAACCACTCACAAGAGAATATGAGCTAACAATAGACTGTCGCTATCAAAAGCAAATGTTTTGATTCTGAGGGGTCCTGTGATTTCCAAACTTGGCCTTCCTACTCTAACATTCGTCACATTCATATCCCCGACCTTAGGTCTGGAGGGATACTACGCTGAAAAGGAATCTGACCTTCAACTTGAAATAAGACATAGATTGCATGGTTCAAGGCTCTCATACAAGATTACTCATTCACTCACTATCTGGTGTATTGTTCTCCCCCTCTCACAAGTGTTGGTTAGACATGCTTGCACAAGATATCTGTATACAAATTGCAGGTCTTTGACACATATATAGTATATTCCAACTTGGTAAACCTAAATGTCATATCTATCAAACTTTTATAACTCACAAAGCTCATAATGAATTATCAACAAACCAGATTTTAAGACCAGCTAAACCACCAGAGAAATTATCCCTGAAACCCCCTTGAGAGCCTCCATGTGCTGACAGGTGCAGGCCAGATGGGAGTATTTGGGGGGTCAAGTATTTTAGATATCGGGCCCACATGGCTGTCATACAGGCAGCTCTTATCAATTGTCTTTCTTGTTGCTAAAGCTTTCGTTTTCATAGTCTAATCATGTAGGGGAATATTTTAGAAGCATTTCCTTTACAGAACATATTTGTTTTTCTCTCGTTTTGTGACATGAATTTCTGATCTGATTTGTTTTATAATCTGTGATGCTGTGAAGCAACTTTTGGTCATGCTTTTAAGCTATCAGATTCCAGAGATTTTTGTCTCTACCCTTACAATCTAACAACTGTTCTAAGACCTGGCAGGTGCCTTTGTAGCCTCTACCAGGCTCCGCGGATCGCTGGGAAAATAGTAAAAATCGGCCAAATAGAGTGAATAGTATGCCAAGGGTACTCTGCTATACAGGGAAGCTCGATAGCCTGGTTCGCCTATTGAGCTTCCCTGTATAGCGGAGTACCCTTGGCATACTATTTCTACTATTTTCCCAGCAATCCGCGGAGCCTGGTAGAGGCTAGTGTCTTTGGGAATTCTGAGGTATGACTGTGCTATTTCGGTTCTGTGACAAGAAATCAATTTCATGTATATTTCATGGCATACCAGAAGGAATTCCCAGAAGGAAATAAAAGCATGAAATCCATTAATAGCGTTCACAAAAGGCTTTGAATATACTGTAAATTCCAGTACTTGTTGCAACTGTTCTTTAGCTATAAAGTGCAAACCAAAATAGAGGACAGTACACCAGTGCTAATAAACCCTTCCCTTCATACTAACACTGTAATTAATTCGAATTTGCTAAGCAAACTACCCCCCACAAATATTAATGAGATTAGGCATCAACAGAGGGGCATGAACTGTCTAAACACACAACCTTGCCCCATGCTAGGTCTCAACTGGGTGTGAATTGACCAGAACACCACAAAAGCCCTCCCCCTGCCACCCTTAGTGTTTACAGTATTAGTTTATGGAGGCATTGCAAACACAATTTGTAGCAAGGCCTTGGCTCTTTGTGGATTTAGCTATCCAAGTTTACAGAGCCTCAGACAGAAGTATACACAGTCAATGACAACGGTTCATGGTCGGGCAAACAGTTCGGGGTCACAAGAGTTTATGTCAAGCAGGCAATGGTTTATGTCATTGAGATCTTGGAATCATATGGAGATATCACTATCAGAATCGTCCTTGTTACCAGCATAAACAAACGAGAAACTTTCACTCTTCGCATTTTACAGCAATCAGGTCAACATTCCAAGAATGTTTGATTTCTGTGTAACTCAGATAAACCATGTTTAGAATATCAGGGACTGAATCCTTGGGAAAATTGAAGCAACAGTACAATGTCAGGTGTAGGGTTTTCTTATTACCTAGTACTAAGAAACTAATTTGAAACTAGTTAGCAGGCTTCTTCAGAGCTTTGGTGGTGGTGCTAAAAAAGTGTAAGACTAAGAGAAAATCATTTCAAACAGCTTGTCTCAGTTGGGTTACAACATATAGCATCAGATTTCATTATTAGTTGATCAGAAGTGTGTCATTACTGACAACCGTGCAATCATGATACTTACCGTTGACATCCAAATGTCACTCATTAGTATGGATTTTGATTCTTTAGTCTATATAGGGAGTTGTAAAATCATATGTAAACAATGAGAGGAAGTATGAATTACATATCTCTTTATATCATTATGTCATATTATCATGTCATATGCTTACCAGTAACAAAGACTACATCAACAAGACAGACAAAAATGCAGTCATCCCTACTTTTATTGGAATTCACTTGTCGCGGATCCAAGTAGCACAAAGATCATTAGTGCAAGATTTTGCAGATTTGGCCATCCAAATTGCCCATCATTTCCTATGGAGACTGTGTCCAACCTTTGATGAGACAAAAATGGACCCTTTGAAACTAATCTTCCCAGTTGTCTCGCAACTGAATAAACAGTCAGCTAACTATAGACAAGAATTTTGAGCAAAGGTCTAGAAACCTAACCCCATAGCTTATAGCACTGCTAGCTACTCAATGCAACAGCCTAAGAGTGGTTTTGGGTCCAACATCTGACATTATAACATTGGAAAGAAGAAGGAGAAGGTAAAAAAATGGAGAGGAGTTTGTTACTTCTGGCAAGGAGGGTTCGCACCATCTGTGAAAGGACAATAAGGCAAGACAAGGTAGGAAGCTCCCTTCACATTTTCCTGTGGGCATCGCAACATAGCCAGCCGAATACACTCTACTTTACGGAATAAAAGGAAGAAGAAAAGAAAAGAATGGAAATCAAAGAGAGGTTTTCCACTACAGTTGTAGTTGTAATATCAGACATCTTTGTTTAATACTATGTAAAGATGACATTAGATGTCTTGTTGCATAAAATTTCTGTGAAATAGTCTCAGTTATTCAGCACAATGTTTTGGCAAGATAGAATCAAACACATTAATTTACCCACTAATAACCGATACCTTTGCTATCTTGCTCTTCATGATATAATGATAAACTACACATGTGTATCATTTCCCTGCATATATGATATTTCATCACTCGTACATGTGACAATTTTATCTGGCCTCACGCTTATACAGTATTTATGTGCACTTGTTCTGGCTTACTGTCAGAATGTTGCATGTAACTGAGAAGTCATAAAAATTCCACGTATGCAGACTTGATCGATAGACAATTTCTATCCCATTTCGATGCACGTGATGTAATTTTTTGCACTCCACACTTAGGCAAGCCTATATTTGTCTCAATTATTTTCGGACAGATGCGCCACGGATAGCGTTACAATGAAGGGTTTCTGGTTTCATCAGATTTACCAATACATGGTTAAGTTCAAATTCGTTATGTGAAACATATTTCATGAAAACATTCTTGTATTTGTGTATCCTAAAGCTGGTTAACCATGGTGTTATTTCTGGAAACGATACATTAAATGTCAGACTATGTAATTGTATATCCATGAAAGCATGCCTAGCTGGCGTCAAGAATGCATTGTTTAGCGCGGTGTGCATGGGCACACACTTTTCGCGCCAATAAAGAACCTGATAACACCGATCCATAACAGAGCTAGGGTATTAGTTTCTTTGTCAGCATTTAGGTGGGAGGGATTCCACTGAATGGCATGGCAGCCAGTATTTCATTCTCTCTCTCTCTCTCTTCATATATGGACCATTGCTCTGCAATGCAATTGATGTCTCGGCTGAGAGTAAAATGTTGACTGACATACAAATATCTTTGCCATTCAGAATTATCTTTTTTAACTGGTTTGAGTGGACAATCCAATTTCATATGAATTCGCAAATATACATTTCTGCTAGTAAGATTTGAAATAATACAACATAATCAATAGAGTAATGAATTTGAAATAAAACTATTCATGTATTTTTTGTAGAAATTACTGCATTACTTGATGATTTGCAAAAATATATCCTTGAAATATTGTTGGTAGCCATTTTGATTTCTGTATGTTGAACTATTTCATAGAATTCATTACCATTCCATTTCACTCTGTGGAAAAGCGTACAATTTTTACACAGTTCATAGCAGAAACCAAACGTAAGGTGAACTTGGTAGAGGACGATGCCCTTTGCACTACAAAGAGCCTTGAGCCATACCACCCTCGAGATTTACCTGCATGGATTTGAACGACCGCTCAAAAATCAATACAGCTTTGCAGGCAAGCCTTGAAAGCCTTGAACATTCAGGAATGTATAATCTGCACAGACTGAATTGAACCCGCTCGCGGCGTTGGTGGCATATCAACGACTCACATGATGTAGTCGTGACTATTCTTACTCAGGGTTTGAAATGTGTTTTGGGAGATTTAAATATTTAGGTGCACAGAAAAAAGAATTGGTATACAACATGAAATGGCAGCAAAACCTTATTACAAATTTCACAGTCTCTCTTCTGAGAGCTTGAATCTAAAAATTCTATAGCTTGAACTTCAAAATATTAAACAAGTAATACAGCAAACTGTTTTTATCATGTCTGCTGATGCTTAAATGTCAAGAATATTCTGTATACTAGACATACGTAACCGTACACAAATATCTACATGTGGGTGTACTTAGTGCACCCACTGTAAATGTTAGGTGCACAGCTCCAAATTTGCACCCAATATTTTCAGCCCTGTTACAAGTATGCAGTCCCATGTGACAGACATGTGTACATGTACCAGATTGACTTTTCAGATACTGACTGCTTTGTGTGGTCTAATAACTGTACATCCCCATGCACCATTAGCAGTTCCTAGGAATACATGCGGCATGCATATAGTGTGATATATCATAATTCAGCAACTACATCCTATGAGTCCACATTGCCTAAGGAGGTGATACATAAATATGTAGTCCATTTATACCTTGGATCATTTATACCTGAATGATTTTGCCACAGCCACTGGTAGATATTTCTAAACATGATGACAGATGTCTGTGTAACTTTACCCCTATATTCAGGATAGGTAAGCTTCACAAATATAAAGGTGCACTGGTACACCCAGAGTTGAAAATTAGGTGCACAGCTCCAATTTTGGGTGCACAAAGGTGCACATGCACCCAGTATTTCAAGCCCTGCTGCTACGTATACTGTACTACAAAATTGTTTCTACCATGAACTGAAAAACAGCTAAAACCTTCTTTCTTCTCACAATGCAAAACTAAATCCCATTAACAACAAATGAACTCACAGCACCTGACTAGCAGTGGTAAGTAGGATATTTGAATATCTTCGACAGAGAAAAATCTTTCATGCATTATGCTGTGCTCACAAGAAGTATTGCTTTTGGCAAAGCGGATGACAGATGTGATGTGTGGCAGGCTCCCTCCTCTCACCATGACATGGATGGGTAATAATGATATTCGGGAGGAAAGTAATAATGCAAAGACAGCTCTGCTGCTGTGTTCTTGAGGGAAATAGAGAGTAGAATTAGAAATACAGTTAGGAACATCTAACATTGCCCAAGGTAGCACTTCGCAAAATCATGCATTCCAAATGTAAGAATCTTCAAATATTTCTGAAACATTTTTGGATACAGCTTTGAGTATTGCTCATATTTGATCACTTGTTAAAGGCATGCATGACAACCAGAAAATCAAAAAATATCAATTCCAAACATTTCCCTGACTTTTTCACGTATTGCCCCATTCCCTATGGTTTATTAATATTGGTTAGGCCACACCAATTTAATTTCTTGGTCAACAGTTTTCGTTTTTTTTAAATTTTAGCAACAAGTAAATTATGAAAACAGAAGGCTGGGTGAGAACTTGCACCTGACCCTGTTCACTCCCTGAAATCGTGTGCACCAAAGTACAAACTTTCCTCTGAGATTCTGTTTTCCTGTTGATTTTCCAATCTGGCATTTTTTTTAAAATTCCGTTGGTGGCCTTAGTCACTGAATTTAAAAGAGTAATATTTGCAAGCAGGTACAAAATGCAAGTATTCCTTCATTGGTAGTCATTCCTACATGCTGCCCCTTAGTATAAACTGACCAACTGCTGGTACAATTTGTAGCTCATTTCATGCCTCGTTGGCTCCTACTCAGGCCTGGAGCCTTTAAGCTTGACCTTGATTATACCCATATGTGTTCATGTTGGCATTGCCAAAAAGTAGTCTCCTTTCTTGCCCTTTGGTGTTCAGGACTATCTATAATTGGTCTATCTCTACATCATCTATTTCCAGAGTTCTGAATAAGAGTTGAACTGAAACCAACTGAGTTTATGATGTTAAGGAACTAGAGAACCTTTTCCCTGTTACATGTAGTTCAGACATGGGTTGTCTGTATCTATTTACAAATCTTGATACATATATTGGAGCATAGCAGTGAAAAAGTTTGAGTAAGTCAACTGCAATACCATGTGGTAAATGTTAGCTGTTGGCTTCTGTGTACAAAGTTAATATTAGATTATAAATCTTGAAATGTTCATGGTTTTGTTTGTTATTTCCCACAAATTTTAAACATTCAAGTAATATAACAAGTACAACAAGTATTAAAGTACAACAAATGTTATATTGCTATTTCTGATACTTAGATTTCAACAATATTCTGTAGACATGTACAATGTTCAATAGTACCTCTAACCTCTATACAAAATACCCTATAGCCTGCACAAATATCTAGGTGCACCGGTGCACCCACAGTCAAAATTACCATAGGTGCACAGCTTCAATTTTGGGTGCACAAAAGTGCACATGCACGCAGTATTTCGAGCCCTGCATTTCTTTCACCTTTACTAGTACAGTAATATCTGCCTGAGGGAAAGATGACTAAGGAAACATTGCTTTCAAGTCTGGCTACACACGTAGACCCTTTGATATATCAAGGGGACTACGCAGCGTTACCATGATCTCACAGGTCTGACTTGAAGCTCACTTTGCCAATCCTTCTAAGATGTAGGGTTTATCACCTACTATTCTGGTAACATTGACTTACTAATAGGCCATGCTAATATAATTTCTTGGTTCTGAGAAATTTCTATATATTAAATTGTAGCAAGAGGACATCAGAAAAACAGAGGGCTGGGATGAAAACTTGCACCTGCAGACTTTGTTCACTCCCTCAAATTGCATGCACCAAACTACAGACTTAAAATACCCTTAGTCTGATTTCATGTTGATATTCCAATCTACAATCTACCTATTTTTTTTTTAATTTTAATAACCCAAAACTGAGAAAAAGAAGTAAACGGGGGTGGTCTAATGTTCAGAACTCTTTATTCTGTTCACAATAAGTCATAATTCATACGCAAGTTCAAGAGAAACAAAATTAAAGCTGTGCAGAAATCATTGATAACCAGCGTTCCGGTTTAACAGGCATCTAGACTTCTTTGGATGTGTTTTTCTTGTGATTTTATTTTTTGTTTAGAAACAGAACTTACAGGCAATAGCCTCTTTCAGTTAAGTCAATAGTCAATGAACACCTTCAACTGTGGCCAACATATTTTTGCCATAATGTCAACATTGCCTGGATAGTTTTAAAAATGTTCCCAAGTTGAAAGAAAACTATGTACATAGTGTATATTTACATAAAACCTCTCAAAAATGCAGGAAATAGCATTCTAGAGGGCTAGCAATTCCACAAATTTCCGTGGGAGCATGTCCCACAAACCTTTCCAGATTTCTCACGCTAATAATGCTTTTGACTTACTATTTTCCAGTATTTGCTACTTTGGCTCACTACTTTGGAATGCAGTTAATAATAGTCAGGATATGGCCAGTGCATTAGTTCTTCTGTACATTGACAGTTTTACTAGCTTGCCTTCCAGGCTAGACTTGTACTAACAGACCTCCCAATTTGCCCTGTGCATGGTAAAGAATATAAGGATTATAGTCACGTAGACTCGGCTTTGCCCAGATTACTACATGTATCACTACGTGTTTCATCTCGACATGAAAGTCCTGGAGGCACAGCAAAAGCTACAATCTCGCTGAAAGGCCGCTGCCCAATTTTTTGTGACTCGGCAAGTCTTGGTGGGCTTTGATTAAAAAGCCATACCCCTGGAATACCAAACAGTTGACTAAGCGAATCTGTGAAAGTGTTTCAGGGAGAGTTCTGCCCTTGCAGAATTCCAATGGATTTCAATGATAAAGGTAACTTTGTAGCATGGTTACAAGGTAGCTGATAAACAACATCTCCTATCAATGGTCCTCAGTACTTCTAAAAGGAAATATATGGTTGATATAGTTATTGGTGCATCTATGCATTTCGGTCTCTGCACACTGTTATCGAATAAACAAAGGTTAAAACTAACAAACAAACGTCCTCATGAATGAACAAAAAAACGTGGTCCCCTAGACAACCTTTCCCCCTTACCAGATCTACACCGACAGGACATACGCTCAATAACACTATCTCCATCCCTGAGCTACAACATAAAAACTTCAGAACTTTTTTCTCCATCAGTTAATCAAACTGTACAATCAGACAATAGAATCCAGTATGCAATAACGGGCATCACATTGTTATGTCAGCGATGTATATCTTGTATACATGTACAGATGTGTTAATCTTTCTTTTTATTGTTTTTTTGTGTGCAATATTTAGGAACTTAGTCTTCCAACCTTTCATCTCTTGTCTATGGAGCCTTGTATCAAAAATAAGAACTGTTAATGTGAATGCCATTCAGGCTATTATTTGTGTATATCTGCAATGACACATGAATACAAAAGAATTGAACTTTTAAACAAACAGACAAACTAACAAGCCCTTGTTGTTTTTGTGCAGCTATGGTCGCGGTCGGTCCACAGCGACCGGGTGCGTCACCAGAGTACCCAGGTTGCCATGCAGGACCTTGCCCAAGAAGACAGCGCCAAACCCGAAGATGCCAAACCCGACTTGAGCCCTAAGAAAAACCCTGTCTGCTCCTATAACGAGTGGGACCCACTGGAGGAGGTGATCGTTGGCCGTGTGGAGGGAGCTTGCGTCCCGCCCTTTACTGTGGAGGTCAAGGTGAGAACGCTTCTTTTATTTTTCAGATATTCTGTATTATATAAGTAACCTAAAAGTCCTGGTTTTAAATAAAAAGATCAAGAAAATTACCTGGGAGTCCTTAATGCTTGTTGGCCTTGTGGAGAGAGCCTGTGTCCCCCCTTTACTGTGGAGGTCAAAATCATAAAGCTTCTTTTCGGCTTGGATGATGGCATTTCAGTACCATGGAAAGACTAAAATTAATCATTTTAGGCTTTTTTTTCAATGCAAGAAAGGAACTTTGTTTTGGTAGCAGGTGCTGAATAACCTTGAATTGCTTTACAATCTTAAGAATTACAGGAAAAAATAATGAAAGAATGGGATTTGCCAAAGAAAAAGATTTTCAACAACATTGACACCTTGACTTGTTTATTTCAGTCGTGTATCCTGTAACTAGCAAACTAAGGGGCTTCCTGTTTTTCAGCATTCATTTCATGATGCTTGAAAACCACTTGCAACTTTCAACTTACTTTAGTGACTTGTATGTACTTGAAAATTACTATCTTGCAGCTTTCAATTTACCTAAGTTTCCCGTATGTACTTTTAAACTACTCATAGCTTCTACTTTGCAATTACTGTTGAGACTGATAGATTTGGGCAGCCTTCTGCATTCATCCTTGATCTAAAGTGCAGTTCTCCCCCGCTCTACGTCTATATTTGTCACACTGAAACGTACGAGTATCGGGAAGGTCAGCTTCTGTGCAGCATGATTACCACGTCTCTGACGTCAGTGTTGCAATCTCCTGTAATCCTGTGGAACTCTGCACAACCTTCAGGAGAACCCGGCGACATCTGTCAAACCTCGTATCAGAAATGAAGCCACACATCGGCTATCTTGTGACCACAGGGGGAAAGTCAGGGCTTGAAATACTTGGTGCATTATACTCACTTTTGTGCATACAAAATTCAAGCTGTGAACCTGATTTTCGACTGTATATGTGCACCAAACCTGAAAATTTAAGTGCACAAAGCACTGGTGCGAAACAGTGAGCAATTAGGTGTACATTTTGCAACACTTTAGGAGATCCCGGGAACATCTGTCAAACCTCGTATCAGAAATGAAGCCACACGTCCGAGCTGCTTGTTACAGCTATCTTGTGACCACAAGGGGGAAGTTTGGGCTTGAAATATTTGGTGCATTATATTCACATTTGTGCATCCAAATTTCAAGCTGTGAACTTGAATTTTGACTGTATATATAAGTGTACAAAACCTGAGCACTAGTGCACCATAGTCTACAATTACATGTAGGTGCACAGTCTCTATTTTGAGCCCTTTTTTTCAGGCCTGAAGTCTTACATCCTTACTGTATCTGCTTGTTACAGCTATCTTTTGACCACAGGGGTGATTGTGATACCCCAAAGGGCTGGTCCGACCACCATTTAATAGGGAGGGATTCAAAAGGGAGTGAGAAAAGTGACATGAGGTTGTAAAAAAGAAAAATGATTTTGCTAAAAAATTGACTCCTATAAGATCATGTTTCTTCTTTTGTCCTAGCTTTTTCTTCTTCTCATTTTTGCACAACTGTCATAGACGCAACAACTCTTATCTAGCTTCAATATAGTTTAAATGCTAATGCAGTCACCGATTTTTATTTTTCACGATGACCTATCCACTGAAAAGAACCCTCGAGCATGTTTAAGAACCCACCACACTTATCGAAAAGAGTAGGGGTCCTTCCCAGTGTGAGTGGTTCAAAACCTACAGTCCTATGACAGCACATGGGTTCGCTCTTAGTAATAGCCTCCGGCTAGTTTAGCAACCCTGGCATGTACATGCTGAAACAATAAATAAATAAATAATATGATGCACAATCCTGATTTTCCCCTGCTCTTTCCAGGCAAACACATATGAGAAGAACTGGTCCTTTTTTGTGAAGAACGGAGGAAAGCCATTCCCCAGCGAGCACATGCGGAAGGCTGTGGGAAAGTCCTGCCATGAAAATGCATGAATTTACAGTATAAATTATAAACAATCCTCATTTTCCTCTCCTCTTGAACTTTCCAGGCAAACACATATGAGAAGAACTGGTCCTTTTTCGTGAAGAACGGAGGAAAGCCATTCCCCAACGAGCACATGCGGAAGGCTGTGGAAGAGGTGGAAGAGTTCTGCAACATTCTGAAGCATGAGGGTGTCAACGTTCGCCGTCCTGAACCCGTCAACTGGTCCGAGGTGTACAAGACTCCCTGGTTCGAATCCCCAGGTAAGGAATCTGACTTGTTTTCTATAGTATGTGGCGTCGTAGTAGTGGCAGAACATCCAGCTATGAACCAATGAGACCCAGGTTCAATCCCCAGTTGAGTACCCAGACATGTCCGGACATGGACCCAGACGTTGTGCCCTTGGGAAAGGCACTTAACACATCTTTCCCATCTCCTAAGCCCAGCAGTAGGGTTTGGGTTGGCGTTAGGATTAGGGCATCCAGCCGTAAAAACTCTGGCTACAAAAAAGACTTGCACTTGCTGAGGAATTCTGGGGCTTCCTCATCCATGTGCAAGCACGTCCAACCCCCATATAATGGGGAATAGGACGTAAAATTGGAGAGAGAGAGAGAGAGAGAGAGAGAGAGAGAGAGAGAGAGAGAGAGAGAGTATCTCAGGAATGCAAATAAAGAAAAAGGAAAGTTATAGCATGTCTTCAAGGATACAGTCAAACGTGATCAACATCAAGTGACCACCTCTACATAAGGTCCACCTATAGCTAGCTATAATCAATGTGACCACAGTTTGGTACTTTTTCTTATTGACCAAAGTATTAGAGCCCAACCTATTATGACCACCTGTCCACATAGACTGGTCTTCTTGGGTAGTTTTGACTAAAACAGTATGTAGACCTCAGTTGCCCCTTGTCACATTCAAAATGTATGGCTAATGCAGTTGTGTGGTGGGCAATTCTTGACTCCTATTGGCCACCTTTTTTTTCTTTTGGCTGAGTATTATATGCAATTTACTTCAACTTAAAGTTTAACAGTGATGTTGTTCTGTATTCCCCAGGCCTGTATGCGTCCATGCCGCGTGACATCCTGCTGGTGGTTGGCGATGAGATCATCGAGTGCCCGATGGCCTGGCGTACCCGCTTCTTCGAGTACCGCGCCTACCGCTCCCTCATTAAGGAGTACTTCCAGGCGGGCGCCAACTGGACCACTGCTCCCAAGCCCACCATGGCTGATGAGCTGTATGACCAGGTATACAATCCAAAAATTGGTTGATAAATCACTGGATGAAAAATGGTATGACACAACCAGAGAGTTAATACCTAGCAAACATTTTGGTGGCATTTCTTAGGGCAACACATATGACCAGGTATGCACTCATTAAAGATTCTTAGAAATTAATTTGATGCAACACTTTTCATTTTTGTAGCCTACACCATTTTGATTGGTTGGTTATTGAATTTAAAAGAATGAAATCTGAGCTGCGAAATCAAAATGAAAAGTAACAGAGTTTGTATATCATGGTATACAGTATAATACACAGTATCAGATACTGGTAGTGAATGCAATCGGATTCAAGTTTTCCCCCAAGCCATTTTTTATCTACCTGAAGATTTGCTAACAAATATCTGAGAACCAAGAAAAAAATATGTGTTGCATGAAAATTATGTCTCTTTGCTTCTAGTTTTGTTTGACTGTCATCTTTGTCAGGGCAATACCACCTGGTTTTATTTTAGTATCCGTATCCCCCCTTATCATGGTCCATGACTACTACATGTTTGAGACTGAAGAATCTCCTTTACTGCTGCAGGAGTACCCCATGCGTTCTGTGGAGGATCGCCACAAGCTTGCAGCCGAGGGGAAGTTTGTCACCACCGAGTTCGAGCCCTGCTTCGACGCCGCAGACTTCATGCGTGCAGGACGAGACATCTTCGCCCAACGCAGCCAGGTACACCAGCTACCACGGAAGCTCATCTGTAGTAATCATAATACAATGCTAAACTTTCTTCCAACACTAAGGTATTCACAGATCAAATTTTCAACAACCACTGTTCGCCTTCTTCAGGATCAATGATGCACTATCACTTCCGATCACAAGCTGTTCATTTGTTTTTCTACTTTCTGCTTTTGTACTTTTTTCTTTTCTTTCATGAACATAAATAGCATATACACAGTAGTAGGACATAACACTATAAAACTTAATACTTACTACTTAATGTATGCTCAAATTGCCACAATCCTCCTGATTTGGTATCTAATATCTTTTATTGAAATTTCCTTTCTTGGAATCTGAGCTGTTTCAGTTTGGATGATGGTACTTCAGTACCAAGGAGAGCTGCTATCATTTCTTGCTTTTTTCAATGAAAGCAGTTTTGCTAAGAAATGTCTGAGAAAATAAAACGGCACGGCCTGCCTAAGACATTATATCCAAAACTATCCCAATTATCCTGATCATTATAGTGATAGATGTATTCAAGCATTATCTCTGACCTACTGACGCCACATATTTTAAACTAGGTTACCGTCTTTATGGGAATTGAGTGACCACTTGATAAAGTTTTGGTAAGAAATGATTGGTTTGGCCTTATCTATTATTTCGAAAATCGCTGTGATTGCAAAGCAATTACAGAACCAAGGAAATAAATCGATGTGGCCCTAGCCATTTAATCCACTGCAATAATACAAAAATATCTTGGCGAATGTAATTATGTACATGTATGACCTACTGACGATGCATATTCTAACCCAGGTTACCAACTTCATGGGGATTGAGTGGATGCGCCGCCACCTGGAACCGAAAGGCTACAACGTCCACACCATCTCCTTCAAGGACCCCAACCCCATGCACATCGACGCCACCTTCAACATCATCGGCCCGGGACTGGTCCTTTCCAACCCAGACCGTCCCTGTCACCAGATCGACATGTTCAAGAAAGCCGGCTGGACGATCGTCCACCCTCCAACGCCGGAAATGCCGGACGGTAAGTGATGTTACTTCATTACATGTAGGCCACTCCAGCTCAATCTCCTGTTTGTTGGTTTTGCGTCAGGAAAAGTAATGAATAATATAGGTCAAAAGGAAGAATAAATGTTTTGTGCCCTAATTATGGAAATTCTGTACTGGTTTCAATCCGTTCCTTCCTCCTACTAGTCTCAAAATAGCTGCTTGATTGCCATCATCAAAATTTAATGATGATCGGATGTGAAATTTCAGTAATGGTAATGGTGCTTCACGAGCCTAAATCGACACTTAATGGAACAGAACACATGTCAGAAACATATCTAGGCTCCAGAAAAAAGTATTATACTGTACTTTAATTTATCTTTGCTTGTGAACTTTGATGTGATGTAATTGTAAGTAACATTTGAAGGTTATACATATTTCAATGCAACAAACGGATCCTGACTGTCCATTACAATAAGCAGATCGACCAGTGATAATGTAGCATGAAAATTAGCAATTTGACCAATGAGAGAAAGTTGCTGCATGCATGTCTGTCAAATATTTGAATTTTTATGTTTCTGTTTGCGTTTTCATTTTTCTGTTTTGCATTTCTACATTATGACAGAAG
This sequence comes from Branchiostoma lanceolatum, assembly GCA_035149815.1. Lineage (NCBI taxonomy): Eukaryota > Metazoa > Chordata > Leptocardii > Amphioxiformes > Branchiostomatidae > Branchiostoma > Branchiostoma lanceolatum. Next base: position 12,482,440 of record CM068884.1, read on the forward strand.
TGGGTGGGGCTATAGGCTATACTTTATCTAGTTATTGATTGATTGATTGATCGGTCTATTTAGTAATTGATTGATCTTCATCACGCATGCCATCCCCTTCAAAGTTGTCCAATCTTAGGCATACAAAAGTCTTTATGGACCCCAAGCCCGATTGACTGACTGATTGATTGACTGATTGATTTATTGATTGATTGGTCTCCGTCCCCCAGGCCACCCCCTGTGGATGTCCTCCAAGTGGCTGTCCATGAACGTGCTGATGATCGACCCGAAGCGCGTCGTGTGTGACAGCAACGAAGTCGCCACCCAGAAAATGTTCGAGAAGCTGGGCATCAAGACCATCAAGGTAAGCCTCAGTACATGTCATTTTTTTTATTGCTAGTACCCTCTAGTCTCTTACCTTAATTCATGTTTTTGGTGCCATGTGTATGTGTGTGTCTGTGGATGGGTCCTTATGATATTTAATATGACAGTAGGGGTTGGGAAAACGAAGGTTGAGTTTGATAATGGGCCAGCTAGCAGCTTTCTAAGGTACTGTAGCAGAACTGTTTTGAACCAGTTTTGATATCTCCTTTTCTTAACGTGCTATGGTCGTGAAGTGGTAGTAATAGATAGCTGTTGAGACAGAGAGTAAGTACACAGGTTTGGGCCCCTAGCAGCTTTTTTTCTAAACTGTGGGACCAAATTTGTTTCACTATGACATTTTTTTCCCGAGTACTAAAAGAAAATGCATTTTTCTCAAAGTGAAATTTTGTTATGCCAACTCTGGAAGCTGTCTTATCTTACATGTACCCCCTAGTGACATTTCCGAGTACTGCTACTGCAACTGACACTTGTTTTTTCACAGGTGAACCTTCGCCATGCCAACTCTCTCGGAGGTGGCTTCCACTGCTGGACCGCCGATGTCCGCCGGCGTGGTGGTTTGGAGTCCTACCTGTGAGACCCTCCCGTTGACCAATGCACCGTCCGTCCAACGTGACCGTCCACATTGTGTGTGTGATTGAAACTAGCTTGCTGTGAGCCATATACAGTACGTAGGAGTATAAAACAATATGTGTGGGGGTTTAAGAGGTTACTATGTGCAACATGTGTGGAGGGGCAGGGAGTTAAGAGGGTTGATAAAAGATGTACATGGTTTCAAACAGCTAAGGTTTATACAATTTGATTCACCATCAAGATTGATTTTTTTTTTACTTTAGGAAAAGATTTTTAACATCATATGTGAATAATTCACCATCAATTTTTTTACCTTTGAAAGATTTTCAACATCATAGCTTTGAAAGTGATGATTTTACTGAGTCTTGTTACTTGCTACATCTTTTGATTTTTAATGATCCAATTGTCTTGTAGTGTTTTAGGTTCTTGCTTTTTCTGGAGTTTACAATCATTTATACTTGAATACACATTGTCTAATCATTACATTTGGGGTTTAAGGTGTATATTTTGAAAATTCCTCCCCATTTCAGCTTTTATTACAAAAATCACAGTAAAACATGACATTTATCAAACATTAAAAAACATTTAAAGAATCTCTGACTTGATATCTTTTTCTTAGCGTTTTTGGTTACTGTTAGTATAGTAGGTATATGCATGGGATAAAGACCGAGTACTGCAGCAGTGATTCTTCAGCGCTACATGTGAATGGACTATTGAGGTTTTCCATGCGATACCTATGGTGGAAAGTATTGTCGTTTGGGGAAGTTGGAAGACTTAGACCCTGTGGAAAGGCCCTTGTTTAGAATGATGGTGGCCTGTCCCTCCACACGATGTTCCACTGTGTGCAGTGTTAATGATGCGGACCTACATTTTTTCTGTAAATTGTAAAACCGGGTGGGCTCTTGTTGGTTTAACACACTTCAAAGCCAAGTTTAAACACATTCAACTGACTCCCAGGTCATTACCAACTGGCCTGGATAGGGCAGTGACTGTGTTTGAGTTTGGCAGGGTTTCGGTAGAACCCCATGGAAAATCAACATTCTAAAGTGAAGTACAACCCATGTGTACATGTATGTACATGTAAGTCCGAGTCATTTCGTCTGTTGATTCCATGGTGTTCTACCTCATACAACTTATAGCAGAAGTCTTGCCTGAAAAGAAATTATGTCTTGGTGTGTAAATATATAAAGAGAGGAAGAAGATGTTGCGGAGAACTAGATTATGATGTTTCTCTTTGTACATGACATGTTCAATATGTTCTTGTCTCTGTTGGCCCTGGTATGTTGATGGGGGAAAAGTTTGTTGCTTAAGTTAAGCATGTGACTTGTATCAAGCCAATTTGCTTTGCTGACGTATTCCATCAAAGTTCTAAGGACAAAATATTACAGTATTTTGCCAGATTCCTGATTGAAACTTGAGTGTATTAAACCAGAATGTGTTTCGGCAGTACCAACCAATAAGAGGTCTAATCCAGGAAGCAACCAATCAGTATCAACTGTTGGTGACCAATCACGTTGTGGTTCTTGGTACAGCCAACCAGCATTTAGCTGTTGGTGACCAATCACATCATTACTCTGGGTTCAGCCAATCAGCATTTAATGTTGTTGACCAATCACATCATTGCTCTGGGCACAGCCAATAGGCAACCTATCTTGATAACCAATCACATTATGCCACACATCCTGACTAATCAGAAGCCACAATAGTTCTGTAGATTTCCCTCCTTAGAAATAAGAAAGGAGTTTGAGGATCCAACAGAGACAAGATTATGTTAGCAAGACTTCTGCTATATCTTGTAACTTAAGCTGTCTTCTTGAGGCAAGGTCTTAAAGTTTGCATCGCAAGATCACGTTTCAGAGTCTTCAAAAAAAGGCACAGTGTCATGATCAGTAGATGAATATGTTTCTGGTGATCTGCAATTGTTCCACTTCAAAAGTCCTACCTACTAGCGGGTAAGGAAGGCAGCTACACAATATGGCGAGGCTAGGTCAGGTCCCCTTTCAGTATTGCCATTGCAGCATTTACCATCGCAGTAAAGAGATGCTCGAAGAGTTGAGCAGATTCTATTTGCTGACAGTTGCTCTTAAATGCTGATGCACTAGAATTGCTAGCATGGTGCTAAAAGAACTTCCTTGTAGATTCATCTCAACAAAATCAAACACTCTTGAATATATTGTTAAAGTTGAAATATAGATTTTCTTAAGACTAAAGATATAAAACAAGTTGTCATATAAAACAAGTCAATTCATGTAAACCTTAGATTCTTAGGCTTTAAAAGAATTCCAATGTTTGGATGAAAATAATTTCTTATGCCAAAAACCTTTCCTTAAACAGAATCTACTTTCAGTTTGACTAGAAATGTTTAACCTTCTCCCTGCTGCCTAACCAAATAACCAATACATATTTGGTGCCAAGCGGCTACATTTGCAGGTTGAAGGATAAAATTGCCCCATATATGAAGACTTGGTGAACCAAGCTTGACTTAACCTGCAACATGCTACCTTATGAGTGTGCCAGTACCACTATAGTGTACAGAAGCACCTGTAGCATTTTGAGGGTTAAAGAATCCTGTCAACAGTGAATGTTGGACCTGACCTAGCCTGTCAATTTTTTTCTACATCCAAGAAGCGCAGTGTCTTAGATTCACTCAGGTTAAGTTTTTACTGAATGTAATTCTCGATGTGTCAGTAACTTGTTTAACAGGGCTTGTTCTGGAATGTGAAACTGAAAGATCTGTTGGATCCAATTTTTTGTATGATTACAGTGTGGTTCATATATCATCAACATATAGACTAATGGTGTTAATTTCTGTACTGTTTGTCCATGAAAATGACTGCATAGGAACCCATAGAAGGAAAATATCATGTTAATTTTTTCATGCTTTGAATTGATAATGCTGCTATTTTATGTTGCTGCTTAGTTATGTAACTTTTATATACATTTTTGCTGCAAATTACAAAGTTCACACATGGCAAGTTAATTTGGACAAAATAATAGTAGATTAGACACAGTCTCATGCGATTTGAAAACTCCAGCTTCTTTCAAGGTAAAAAGCACTGGAATGTACTACGTGATTTACATAATGTTATGTATTGAAAGAATCCCGGTCGATCTGAGGTTTTATCTGCTGATGACAGCTTTTTTTTTACTCCCTACTACTTGAATGTCCATTGTTTTGGCAGTTTTGAATCAGGATTTGTATCTGCTAACTTGTGAGGAGTACTGTTTCAAATTGACAAGCACTTCCGTAGGGGTGTACCAGTGTACAAGGGACAGGGTGTGCTAAGCAGAAGAATGGGTGAAAGAAAGGAAAGAAGGGTAGGGAGCTTGGTGGAAATCCATTGCTTTTGCCTTACTCCTTTCTATCCTTTGGGGTACCTATCTAGAATAACTGCCATGTGTTGGAGATAATTCAGCGTTTGGACTGCTTTTTTGTGTAGTACATATTGCATTGCATTGTATAACTGGACTGTATAATTTACTAATCTACCAAACAGCACTGTACTCTGCATTGTAGTATACATTTATCAACACCAGTTAGTCGTAGGGAGCAAAGTGTAAAAGTTTGCTTTGTAGAGAGTTTGAACTTTGTTATAACTGCCTTCTGTGTTGACATCTATGTGAAGAATGGACAGGGACAACTGAAGGTTTGGAGTGACTCAAGTACCAACAGACACTGACTAGTTGTTGTGATATCAGTTTGATTGGAAAAAGGAATTATCAAAAAGATAGACAGCACAGCAATATTTTGGATGGTAAAAATGATTTTAAATGAGATTATGGTATCTCCGTTTTAGTTGAAGTGGATCACTGTTAAATCAAATGAAAATGAATATTGTTTTGGAGTAGCCTATCAAAACTTCATACTGATTAGGACTTTTCATTCCTAAAGCTTTTTGGAGTTACTAAAAAAGGTTTAAATGGAAGATCACAGAATTAGAAAATCCTGTCAGTCCCATTGTCTAACAAATTAGCTTAGACATTTTTTTAATACATACTAATAACATGAACGTGTGTAACTATGTCTATTGTCCCTTACCATGTATCATGTCAAGCTTTGAACTGAAAATCTGTAAAAGAAAAAAAATGGATATGCCATTGGGTCAAAAAGTTAGAGGAGCAGCCTGGAATTTCAAGCAATATGATGTACCGTAGTAGTAGGAATGTGTACATCAGTCAATGTTAACCCAAGAAAGGGGGAGGAGTAGTACAAAAGAATTCTCCAGCACCACCGGAGCTTTTAACCCTAGAAGTGTCAAGTTAGTCTGCATATGTGAGGAATGTGTTAGCAGGTTCGATCTGATCAACATTGACACTTGTTGGGTTAATGTGTCTTTTCAACGTTTCATTCCACCATTTGGATGAAACAGTCCCTGTTATAATGTTGACTGTTGCATTCATGCTTCCCTCTCCCCCTCCTTGAGGTTTCCATTGACATGTGCTACACCCCATGATCCTGAATTCATAGATTCCAAATGTGCCAACCATTCCTTGTTATGTCTTAAAGATGTTGCTGTGTTCTTAAAAGCCACGAACTTGACAGTGGTTGAAAGTTAATAAGAAGAGTTCTTGTGTGATGTTACCATTGTTGATTAAAAAAATCACAAAACTGAGTTCCTCACTCAGCTGACATATCTATTGACCATGGTAGACAAAAATCACTTCTTACCGGTATTATTGTAGCTTGTGTTTCCAAATGAGATGGATTGAAGAAGTATAATTTTAAAGTGTTGTACCTTTCTTTAGAAACCAGAGATTTGGAAGACAGGCATGTTAAATGTGAAACTGTAAGTTTGTGGTTTTTATAACTTTTCAACATCTTGCACCAAATCTTGACAAAAAAAGCCATACCATAACAGGCTTGCTCATGACCCGAAAGAAAAAGAAATTGTATCAAAAGTAACAAAAAAAGGAAGAAACATGACAAAAATGTACCGAAAGTGAGCTTTGTGTCCTGCGACTGAAAGACCTTGCATGTTTGTTAGCATAAGAAGTTTGTTCTAATGTGTTTCAATGATTGTATTTGACGGGAAATCTAGAGTTGTGGCTAACATACCGTTGAGAAATGTACGAGGGTGCTGAAAATTTGGGGAATTGTTCCGTAGTTGGTGTAGAGTATTATGAAGTAGGAAGCTAAAACATGAAATGTTGAACGGTGCCCTAGATTTATACCAATATGCAGTGTGCAGCTAGGTTGCTGAAAGTATTGAATAAATGTACAAAAGTTCAATGTGTGTTAATTTATGGCTTATTTGCTCTTCTACCCAAGCCTCTATCCTGCCCATAGAATTGAAATTGAAAAAGCAAATAGCTCATGAAATATGAAACAACTGAAAAGCAGCAAGGATGGTGATGATGATGATGATGACATATAGATTTTGTACATTTCTTGACAAAATATAATGCAACCGTGTCCATTTCACACATCATGTTCCACTCTTGGGCAAATGCCATCCTTGGGTTCCTGACGTTTGACCATGGGCCAACATTCAAAGCGTGCCCAAGAAATTCAGACGCAGGCCAGCTCAAACTTCACATGCTGTCAGTCTCCAGTTACAACTCAACCAGGGAAAAATGTTGGACCCAGGCCCACAAGGAAATATGTTAACAAACACCAAAACAAACAGACTGAAAACCATCTCATAGGAATGACCTCATCAGAAAATACAGGGCAATACCTACCATCAGCATGTGGTAATCAAGAAGGTGAGCCTGTGATTTGTAAGCAAATCGCTAGAGGTCGCTGCTAGACAGCTACAAAATACATGTGTAAACGTCAACGCACCTGTCCAAACCATTGAAATACATGCAAATATACCTGCCCTAGGTGCTGAACACCATCCACGCAGGTAAACACACCTGTTCTTGGTGCTGAATACCATCCACACACAGGCAAACACATCTATCCTTGTTACTAAACACTATCCACACACAGGCAAACACACCTGTCCTTAGTGCTGAAAACTATCCACACACAGACAAGCACACGTCCTTGGCGCTTTACACCTTGGTGCCATTCAAATGTAAGATAGTATATATATACCTGTCCTTGGTACTGAACACGCACACCATCTAAATATAGGCAAACACCACACCCATCCTTGATACTGAGTCCCTTGGAAATGTGGTCAAACGTACCTGTCCTTGGTAATGAACGCCACCAGACACAATGCAATAGCGGCCTCTAGCGATTCATATATAAAGCGCAGGCGATTGTAACAGCATGTTGCGTTGATGAAGGTTAGACATCCAGGTAATAAGATACGCCAAAAATAATTACTCAAGCAACTGGATAAGATTTTGAAACAGTCAGACGTTTCAGACAGTATCCACTGTCTTTCGTCAGTGACTAACGATAGGACTGAGAACACCAGCTTTATACCAAAACTCTGAATAGATATGTTAATGAGGTAAAGACAATTTAGGATGTCTTGAAGTAGTCTTCAAAAAGAAGATTAACTCAAGACAAAGTTATGCCAATAGTTCAATTAGCTACTGTTGTTCTAGTACAGTAACTAAATGTTGCTTGTCCGGGGGTGGGGGGTGGTGGGCAGTGAACTATTGGCATAACTTTGTCTTGAGTTAATCTTCTTTTTGAAGACTACTTCAAGACATCCTAAATTGTCTTTACCTCATTAACATATCTATTCAGAGTTTTGGTATAAAGCTGGTGTTCTCAGTCCTATCGTTAGTCACTGACGAAAGACAGTGGATACTGTCTGAAACGTCTGACTGTTTCAAAATCTTATCCAGTTGCTTGAGTAATTATTTTTGGCACTGCATGTTGACCTATGTATACACTGGTGTCAGTCTTGGTGACTTATTCAGTGTTAGGGCTGAGTATTTTCACGTTTTGAGGTTAGAATTATAAAAGAGATTGATCGTGGGCCAGTGGCAGGGCACGGGGGCAGTGGTTAATGTCGAGTTTCACGGGAGCCATTGACAAGAGTAGAGTAGAGTAGAGTAGAATTTTCGGTCAGGTAGGACTGCTCCAGTTTAGACCGCTCTTCATTGTTGAATTCCATTTCACTCAACTGTCATAGTGGAAGTAGAAGGACCGGCGGCAGACTAGATCGATGGGGACGTAGCGGCACTCACGTGTCAAAATGTCACAGTTCTCAGTTCTGGGATTGCCTGCCCTTGAAGTTTGCTACTTTCCTCACTCACGCGCGCTTCTCTCATGCCCTCCTTGTCGAGACCTGGCCTTGAGAATCAACATACAAACACCATTGCAATGATGACAGTGGGGTCGTAACCTTTAAACTTTATATCCAATTTGGCGCCTTATTAATGATATAGCGTCGCGATGTGTCAGTTATCACAATCTACTGCACGTGTCAGTGATGACCTCTAACGATTCGTGTAATACTTGCAGCCACTTGATCCATGTTTGTCTGTAAATGTTGTTTTCAGTCGTTAGACGGGTCTTTTGAGTCCTGAGTGCTCATCAATCGTTAAACTATTACTTCTCCAACACTGAAGACGAACCATTTCTTTTGTGGGAGTCAAACATAAAATTGGGAATGTGGCTAAAACGCCCCCGAGACGTGTTGATATTATGACACAAAGGTCCACTGAGTACACTTCAGGTTTCAAAGTGCAGTTCTATTTTTGATCTCGGGATTGAAAACATATTACGTCACCCCCTAGTTTAAATCCATTAGTGAATCCACAGAGTCCGTTACTAAAGTATGGATAAAGTTGATATTACAAGATTGTGACGCTGTTTTCGAACCCTACCCAAACTAAAAATCTATCCCAAAAGTAAGGTTTACATTTCTCATTCCTACCGTTTGGTCAACACGCAATGGAGTCGTCCAGATTTACGGAAACCCCCTTCCCTAACACCCTTCCAAGGTATAAAGGTGCAGGTACACCGGTGAACCTCCTCTTTTGCCAGTGCCAGTCGCGACTTGAGACCGTAAGAAAGTTCTTCCTATAGCCAGAGGGCAAAAGGTGCCGTTATGCACAGACAGGGCCGCTTTCCTTCACTCTTAGAGGTGCTGAGGGCAGCGCAGACCTAACAAGACTTAACAGGTTTGTAATTTTGAAGATGTACCTTGATTTATGTAACAAGTTGCCTCATCACGCATTTCTTAGGGGGTATAGTAGAATTCGGCAAAAATATGGTAAATAATTAGCCCTGAAAGTGGGCCCACGGTAAGGGCATTAATTGAATATTTCTGCGCTAGCAAATGTTACCATAAGGTGGCCAAACACCCCTGGCAAATTGTTCTCCCTATTTGGCTAAACTTTGCTATTTTTCCGGGCCGCGTACTTAGTCTAGTGGAGACTATGTAACAAGAACGTAGCACCACGACTGTAGACTGTCATGGGTATGAGGCACGCTGATTTCACGGATAGTTCAGGTGTGAATAGCTTGTACCAAAATGTCCCTCTACCAACAATTGATACGTATGTTGCGGAACTATAAGTAATGGGAACAGAAACCATTTTAGTTATAGGAAAATAGCCATTGGCTGTGATCAAAGTATCGATCGGAAAGGATGACGTAATACTTCGCCTGACTAGCGCGTGATGATTACCACGTGACTATTTGATCCAATCAGAGCTACCCGTTCACCACGATCAGAATGAAGTCCACCTTCACAAATGACCCTTCAAAGAACCCGAGTTCTTTACAGGGCAACGAACACACGCAAGCTCGATTGCATCAACTGCACATTGTCAAGTTTGTTTCAAAGTCCAAGGAAGAAAGTTGATATATTCTTGTCTACGTTTTTATCCTCATTAAATGAGTCACAATATGCAAATTTAACGACCTATCGCTCATGCAGTCATCATAAATTATTTGTGTTCCTTTTTTTACAGATGTTTGTTGAGTAATCAAACGTCATTATACTCGCCCACCAGGACTGCAGCTAGCCTGTATGACGTCTTTTTTACAAACTGTGAACCTTATTTTCTTGCACAGTACTATATCTTAATTATAAGTAGTGAGTTTAATTGAGTATTCTGACAGATCTGGAAGAGCAAAGAACAAAGTGCGCTAATAGCTCGTCACTGTGTCAAGAGAAACAGACATGGCAAATACAGACACCAAGATGTCTAAAGTGGTAGAGGAATTCCGAGGACTAGATTTGATATTTGAAAGTGGGTTTGATCTGGACGTTGCAGAGAGGGGATACGCTGGAAAGTTGATTCACGCTATAAGTAGTGAAAATAAAGTCATGGAGTGTGAAGCTTTAAAAAGTCTCGGAGATTTGTACCTGCATAAAGCAAAGATAAACGAGCATAGGTCTGACAACTTCCACAAGGCCTGTTCGTTGTACACAGAACTCTTACGGTATTACAAAAGTGTTGTGGAGAAGCAAGTTGTACAACATCGTATCACATATGCGGAGAAATGCACGAAACTGGTACATGGTCAAAGGACTGTACAAGCATGTGGTACTAACTCAGGCAATACCATATTGGCAGTGTCGATGACCCTTCTCGAAGTAAAACAGAAGGCCAAACTAAAAGGACTTGGCATGATTCCTTTGACTGCGGGCTATACAAACGCCTTAGTAAAAGCTATGGTGGAAAGAAATAAACGACTAGAAATAGAATCACTGAAGAGCCTTGGAGATATGTATCTAGAGAAGGGAAGGGCTGACAAGGATGAGGCAGCGTTCATCAAAGCAGCTGGTCTGTACCGAGCGGCACTAGACCGATGTGAAGATTCAGATGGCAGAGAAACGCTAAGGCACCGCATCAAGTACGCGGAGAGAGTCGAGCAAAAAGAAATGTACCAGAGACACCTGCAGGAGATGGTGACGGAGAGGTTTGTGGGATTCTTGCTATGCCTAATGTAGACCGACAAAGTTAGATTGATACTCTGTCTAGTTAGATTGGAGTAAATCTTGTATAAAATTACAAAATCACTATGCCAATAACGTCATCTGTTGTGACTATTTTTTCCTACAGCACATACCAAGAACACGTTGAGGATGGCTGCAAGGCCTTGCAGACAGGAGACCTAGGCGGCGCGGAACAACACTTTGCAGCTGCGCTCAAGTCCGTTCATTTGAGCGGTGAGTGTTTCAGCGTATTTGTATTTGGCTTTTTACAAGCTAGGTCAGTGAGGTTATCTACGAAGCTACGTTCGAGTTCGTGTGCCACAGACGGTGTCTAGTACATTGGAAAGGAGTCCACTACATCCAGCTTATGTTATCACTTATGTTGACCTCTGACCTCCCTCGTTCATCCCTCGTTTACTTTTGATTTCACAACATTTGTTTTGTCGAATTCTTAGTCAACCAATTGTATAGTTTTCGTTTCATTTTATTTATTTGTATTGGGACTCCAGGAAGAATAGTGCATATTGTATATCATTAATGGAGATCTAAATAAAACAAACAAACAAAGAGTACGATTTGAAAAAAAAACAAAAACATTTCGAGATCAATAAATAAGATAACAATGAAATTTAAATTTAAGAACCATTTTGTACAAATCCTAGGTCAGCACTGGAAAGAGGTAGAGCCACTATGCAAGTTAAGCGATGTCTACCTAAAGAGAGGGGAGAAGTCAAAAGACGGGGGTGATTTTACCAAGGCTGCAGCTCTTGGTAATGCAGCACTGGTGAGATCAACAGTAGGAGACAAGGGGGGCATCAAACAGACAATTCACAAGATAACTCAATCTTTTATTAAGCACGTCTTAAGTATCGAGGAGGCGGTAAACGTCGATGACATAGAAAAACACAAATCGGTGTTGACGGAATGCCGTAGCTTTGTGAAAGATGAGATCAAAAGAATTGAGCAGCAGATAGATCCTTACGGCCTTGATGATGACGATCCAAACATGAGAGAAGTAGAGAAGAAGAGAGTGGAAGCAATCAAAGCCTTGTTCAGCACCATTGTTCATCAGCGAAGAACATTCATAGCTGACCTTGTAGATGAATGCATGGAGGTAATGGGTCCCCCTCCCTGCAAGTACGCCATGATAGGCCTGGGTTCACAAGCTACTGGATTAGTAACACCATACTCCGATCTGGAGTTTGCCATTTTGATACAGAAGGAGACAGAAAAGAATTTGAAGTATTTTCAAATTCTCACGCATTACCTTCATCTCAAAGTAATCAATCTTGGGGAAACCATTCTCCCGGCCATGGCGATCAAGTCTCTCAATGACTTTGAGTCAGATAACAAGCTAGATGACTGGTTCTACGACTCTGTAACACCGCATGGTTTCTCGTTCGATGGAGCCATGCCACATGCATGTAAAACCCCATTTGGCAGAGGCAAATCATGCCATCTTATCCGAACCCCATGTGAAATGGCCAAAGTTCTAGAGGATGACGCTACAGTCCATCTAAAGAAAGGCTATCACCTAGCGAGTGTCTTAGGAAATGCGTCTCTGATTACTGGAGAGCAAGGCTTGATCGATGAATACACCGCTGCATTGCATCAGCAACGTACAAAAGATGGAAATAAAATTGCTAGGTTAATAGCAAACACAATGTTGAAAGAAAATACCCGAACATTTGAAAAGAAGTATCCGGATGAGAATGCCCGCATGTTGAATGTCAAGAAAGATATCTACCGCTTTTCAAGCCTTGCAGTGTCTTGTTGGGCACTACTTTGTGACATACAGCCGACCACAATCTGGGAGACTATCCAGAAGATGCACATGAAAGGAGCCATCAATGATGAGAACGCACATCACTTAATGGTGCTGGTCAGCATCTCAGCAGAACTAAGGCTTCGGACTTACATGAACAACCATGGTCAAGTAGAAAACATGTCAGCCTTATCAGCAATGTCAGGCAATGATGACATTGAGGAAAAGTCAAAGAAAATATTTTACTTCTCCAATATAAAACAGCTCATGAGATACTACTACAGGGCAACACCGTTGAAGTCATTTGTTTCGCAACTTGGCAATGGTCAACCACTTGAAGAGATTCTATTCGACAACTCCTTAATGCTACAAGCAGGGATATACCAGAGTCTGTGCGACTACAAACAGTCGAAGGAATGCCTTGAGCAGGCACTCCGACAAGAGATATCAAGACATGAAGAGGGTGCGATACATCCTGATATAGCTGAGTTACTTGACCTTTTGGGTTTGGCCTTGCAAACAATCGGTGACAGCGAAAATGCTCTCAGCTACCATATGAAGTCACTACAGATGTGGCGGCGTATCTATGGTGAGGGCACTACACATCTAGCGATTGCCTCCTCACTTAACAACTTAGGTGCCGCCTGGTGTCGACTTGGTGACCACAGACAGGCTGTGATCTATTATGAGCAAGCACTAGTGATGATGCGCAGTGTCTATGGCGAAAGCACTGCACATTCTCGTATTGCTGGGGTGCTAATTAATTTGGGTGAGGTCTGCAGATCACTTCATGATCACAGAAAGGCCGTCAGCTACTTTGAACAGTCACTTAAGATGATGCGGAGTATCTATGGTGAGGACTCTGTTCATTCTCACATTGCCTCGTCACTACATAACTTGGGCATCACCTGGAGTGACCTTGGTGAGCATAGGAAGGCCATCATTTATGATGAACAGGCACTTAAGATGGAGAAGGGTATCTATGGCGAAAGCACTGTACATCGTTCCATCGTTAACTCGCTTAACAACTTGGGTAACACCTGGATTCGCCTTGGTGATGACAGAAAGGCCGTGCGCTATTTTGAACAGGCACTACAGATGATGCGCAGTATTCACGGTGATAACAACGCACATTCGGATATCGCCGATTCTCTAAGCACATTGGGTGCCGTCTTGAGTGACATTGGTGATCACAGAAAGGCGGTCAACTTTTATGAACAGGCACTACAGATGAGGCGGAGTATTTATGGTGAAGGCACCACACATCCTGAAATCGCAACATCACTTCACGGCTTGGGTGCCGCCTGGATGGAATTTGGTCATCACAGAAAGGCCATCAGCTATTTTGAACAGTCACTAAAGATGAGGCAGAGAATCTATGGTGAAAGCAATGCTCAATCTGACATTGCTAAGTCTCTTCAGAACTTGGGTTGCGCCTTGGGATACCTAGGTGATCAAAGACAGGCCGTCAGCTATCATGAACAGGCACTGAAGATGATGCGAAGTATCCATGGTGAGGACACTGCACATCCTGACATCGCCCCGTTACTTGAAAACTTGGGTAACACCTGGAGTTACCTTGGCGATCACAGAAAGGCCGTAAGCTACCATGAACAGGCACTACAGATGAGGCGGAGTATCCATGGTGGGGGTACCGCCCATCCTGATATAGCCAAATTACTTCAGAAGTTGGGTAATGCATGGATATTGCTTGGTGACCACAGGAAGGCCGTCATTAATTTTGGAAAGGAACTACAGACGAGACGGACTATTCATGGTGAGAGCACCCCACGTACCGACATTGCCTTATCCCTTAACAACTTAGGTATCACCTGGGGGAAACTTGGTGATTACAGGAAGGCCATCAGCTATTTTGAACAGTCTCTACAGATGAGGTGGAGTATTGATGGTGAGAGCACTGCACATCCTGACATCGCCGACTTACTTAACAACATTGGCGTCGCATGGAGACACCTTGGTGATCACAGAAAGGCCGTTAACCACCAAGAACTGTCACTGCAGATGATATGGAGTATCCATGGTGAGGACACCGCGGATCATAAAACCGCTATGTTACTTCACAACCTGGGTACTACATGGATAAACTTAGGTTATTACAGAAAGGCCGTCAGCTATCATGAACAGGCACTAAAGATGAGGCGGAGTATCCATGGTGCGGGCATCGCATATCCAGATATAGCCGAATCACTTCACAACTTGGGTTATGCCTGGATGATGCTCGTTGATTATAGAAAGGCTGTCAGATATTTTGAACAGGCACTACAGATGCGGCGGAGTATCTTTGGTCAGAACACTGCACATCCTCACATCTCCTCGTTACTTTACTTGTTAGGTAAAGCCTGGAGTCACCTTGGTGATCACAGAAAAGCCGCCTCCTATTCTGCTGAGGCGACACGTATGATGCAGATGACTGATAAGACTTATAGAGTGATTTTTCCTCTTAACTGAAGAACTTTGTGTTCCCTGAACTTGTTCAATAGCTATACAGAAAGCCATTCGTTTCATCATACAGAATTGTTCAATCCTTGGAAATGTGTCCAAGGCATAACACTACAAAACAACCCACTACAACTACGACAACAATTCTGAATCTTTTGTGCTAAAAGAATTTATAGAGAGTTCTATGAACAACTGAAAACTAAGTATGTTTTCAACAAAACAATCCAGTTTCATCCCATCAATGAGAATAATTCTTAAAATTTAAAGTAACCAAATGGCTTCAAATGACCGCGACCTGTAATACGCATTGAGGTCGCTGGAGAACCAGCTTTTGCGAGAATGCCAAGTTGGTAAGGACGGTATGTGGCTAGATGCACAAAATTTAGCGCCTACACGGAGAAAGGGAAGGTTTGTCAAATCTTCTGTCAACATAAGTAGAACCTTTATCTAAACTTGCGGTTTGTCCGAACCCGTTACTCCAAAATAGCCGACACGACTTGAAAGTGATTGTATTAAAACCTTCGGTATCAGTGACCTTTACTACTTCCATATTTCTATAACGAGTGTACAACGGGCAAAGGAACTGTGAAATTCTGTAACATAGGAACAAGCCAGGCATTCCTTATGCCCAAACTTACCATACTTTGTACCTTCAATAAAAGTTCATTCGTTCATTCATTCTTACCAATCTGTCAATTTGAAATATTGTTTTCCAACTATCATCAATAACTATATTGTCTTCGTTTTTCGTGGAGTTAACACAAGGCATTGTGCACAAGTGTGAGCTATAACGACAATGTACCTTCACTAAATACATGTACAAATGTATAACATAACAGTAGACGGAAAAGTGCTTTTGGTGAATTATTTTATTTAAAATCTCAATGTTGCATGCAACTCTAGCATCACATATTAATTGTAAGCGGATGTATTTAAAACCAAATTTCCTAGCTCAAAATAACACTTCTAAGCAAAGGAAATAACAATATGCTGGTTTCATGCATGATGATGGTGGCATGAAAGAGTCACACATTTTATCTAGTTTTCTATGATTTTTTTGTCCACATGAAATTTGAAGCTGTCACATACATAATCTACACAAGAGTAAGTTCCAAGTCATGCAACTGAAACTGTGTGAAATCATACCCAGTTTAACCTTCTCCCTGCTGCCTAACACTATAACCAATACAAATTTGGTACCAAGTGGCTTAGTAGGCCAAAGGTTAACACAAATTTGCAGTTTCATGAAACGTTAACATCGACATACCAGTTGTTTGCAAAGCAACACATGAAATCTTACAATTCAACATGTTATGTACATATAATTATGGATTACAATTTTTTTACATGGGTACATAAAATGGAGGTAAAACATAAGATTGGGGGGGGGGGGTACCAACACTAGTTGGTGAACAAAAACTGATTTTGATCACGAATCATAATTGTTAGTACATAACATACAAAAGAGATGCTTGATATGACTTTTTTTTGATAATCAGGTACAACAGATAATCTTTTAACAACGTACTACTTATTTCACATCACAAAGACAGGACACAAAAATGCCACTATTGTATTTTGCACTGCCCAGAATTACCTAAAGACAGATGACAACCCTAAAGTTAAGATTTTTCTCCCTTCATTCACAAAGTCGAAAACACCAGATGAGAACCCAATTGGCACATGTATGAGTACAGAGAAGATTTTTTTTCCTTTTCCAAGATTTCGTCCAAGAAAGGACACGTTGAAGTATGCCCTATACCAAACCAGTCATTCTCCCACTACATGTATCTACAGAGGATTTTCTTCAGAAAATCAGGACCTGCTTTCCAGAAAAAGAGAAACGAAAACGATCGAAACCAGCTAACACTAGTAACAGTTGTACCGAATGTAAACATGGCTGTCAGCATACCTGAAAAGTTTGTGAAAACAAAGTTTTGTCCATTCTTTGATGTACATGTAAAGACACATGGGATAAAGGTGCTTACAGTCATGGACACTGTTTAACACGACGTGCTTCATTCTCATTTGCATCTAGCTAAGTTACAGATTTGCCATAGCTAACGTCTTCTGCTTTTCACAGTTGTTTCTTAACTAAAAATGTCTTTTCGTAGCTGCTTTTTAACTAGTGCTATAATTCATATTACATATCTTATTAATAGGTAGTTGCCTTAACTATGCATCTCAAGTCTTCACTGATTTCTTTAAGATTGTTCGAAGAAAACTCGTTTTAAAATCTGCTTTTCTTGTACCTTCCTGTTTAGTTTCCATCATCATGATCTTTTCTTTATCTAAACAATTCCCTATCTTCCTACAGTTTCAAAGTTTCTGTCTTCTACATGAATCTGGATCACCCCTATTTCTAAGTCAGACATTCCCACAATGATGTCGTCTTATACTGGACCAAGACAAGTCTATTGTTAGAAATAGGGGAGGTCCGGAGTACAAGAGATGAGTTCATGCTTGCATCGTTTGCGTAGGTTTCACACTTTGTTGCGGGACACAAACACAGGTTTTATCACTGCCAAAAACACAAGCTAGCCACTGCCGCATGCCCGAGAGACGGGAACGCTCGCCGTCAGCTGCCTTCGCTTACTCCTGGTCTTCCTCTTCTTCCAAATCCTCCGTCGGAAGGCCCAGACGGCGGCGACGAACTGAAAGAACGACAAAATAAAGCGTAAATTCCTGACAGCTCCAATAATACTACAAATTTAAATGCATTAAACTAAGTTTGTGATGATACTTTTTCGGTAGGGAGAAAATGGAGCGTTTGTAGTTGAAACCAGGTGGTAGGCACGAAAAAAATAGAAGCATTTTTGCAGTGGTTTCAAGTTCATGGTAAAGAGGTTACTACAAAAAAGGCAAACATGAAACCACTGCAAACTTAATGCCTGTGCCGTGCCTGTTCTGTTTCTATTTTGTGGAATTTAACTACAACACAACAAACTCAAATAACCATGCACTTTTAAAAATGATTTCCTGTTATGAACTTCATATAAAAGTCTATAGGTGTATCTATACAGAGGGTAACTAAATTGACATGACAAAACTTTAGAGACTACAGATAAATGATATAACAAAATAACAATACTTTTAATCAACATAAATGTAAATTGAATACAATGTCTAGAATCTAGCAAGTCTGTAAATAATCAAAGAAAATGTACAATGTACATGTAGTGCGTTCCACACCCAAATGTGCTATTTGGAATGTTGATTATGTACACACAGGCATGGTTTTGGAATGCATAATAATTAGGACAAATACAGTGGTTTTAAACAATATGGGATAAACACATGTGTATACATGGTGTAGTGGAGATTCAAGAATCTTCCAATTAATAATGTGGCATTTGAAAGAATAACCTAGCTATTATATAGCTATAGCCTGTTAGGGAAAAGGAACAAAATGTTGGGTTATTGAGTAAGAGAAATAAACAAAAAGAAAGAAAGAAAAGCTGTTTGAAAGATGATGACAGGTAGGGTTTAAGACAGACATGTATTTGAATATCACATTTTTGTACACATAAATTATGCAGTGACTACCTTAGGCTTTTGTGGCACTAACTCACTCACTCACTCACTCACTCACTCACTCACTCACTCACTCACTCACTCACTCACTCACTCACTCACTCACTCACTCACTCACTAACCCACTCACTCACTCACTCACTCACTCACTCACTCACTCACTCACTCACTCACTCACTCACTCACTCACTAACCCACTCACTCACTCACTCACTCACTCACTCACTCACTCACTCACTCACTCACTCACTCACTCACTCACTCACTCACTCACTAACCCACTCACTAACTCACTCACTCACTACCTAATCTGGTTCACTATTGGATAAAACTAGAATGACTAGACAATCTACCTGCCGTCTACATGTACATTTCTACCAAGTAGTACACTGTTTCTAACATCTTACAGTAAAATTTTGTGCCTAAACTATACAGGTTAGAAAGATTGACAGTAAAGCCTTTTGTTTGTTTGTGTCCGTCCTTACTGAAGTGTGTTGAAAACCTGTTTGCGACTAATCCTCGAAGCCCATTCGTCGTTTCCGGACTAGAGAGTGACAAAACAACACAACGGCAAAGAGACAGGAAAAACAGAAAAAAGAGTAAATGACATTCACATTTTCAAGAATTTGGCAACCCATTTTCGTTCCATTCAAATTAGACTGGAGTAAATGTTGCATAGATGTACATGTATACAATGTAGTGTCCTATAAGCTTATAACTTCCTGCCATTCAAATTCTAGGTACCACAAATATTTAGTTGAATATACATGTAAGGTCCCCTTTCCCCTCTGGATGGAAAAATAAATTAACAACATGTACATAGCTATTTGTGCCGTGTAGTAAGAGTTACAGACTTGTAAGCTATACTTTGAAATAAGACGTCGCAATGAAGATTCTGTATCCGGTAAGATGCCTTGCTGGCTGGACGTCTTGACAAAACCTTCTTTCTTCAAAGAAATATGTTATGGACATAAGAAACATGTTACTGCAAACTCTCCTCAGACATCAATCATGTAATCTGTATCAAGTCAAGTCAAGGCCTTTATTTTACTTCGAAATGCTTGTTCGGCCACATGGCCGCTTTTCAACAAGGTCAAATTGGAGGGGGAGGAGTCACGGATAAGGAGTAAAAAAGAAACTTTACATGAACTATATCAACGCAATCATAAATAATAAGTCGAAATTTATCTTTGTTACATTTTGTCCAACGCTTACATGTACCTCTTCCCTTATGACCTCATTGAAAAGCGGCCAGTAGGCCCAATGGAGTTCTTAACTAATAAAAAAGGCTGAAACAAACAAACAAACAAACAAACAAACAAACAAACAAACAAACAAGACTTACCCAGGTCGTTGTTGCGAGTTAGAGTGTGGTCAGCGGAGTCCCGCGGTCCGGGGAACTCGAAGCTGTAGCCGAACTTCAGGACGACCCTGTTCTTTTTCAACATGTCCGCGATCGCCATCTCGCACGAGTTCCCCAACGAGTGCCGCTAAACGAAATCAAAATGTAATGGTAAAGAACCCATAGCATTTAAGGCCCTTAAAGCCCATGTCACAAATAAGAAATTCAGCTTGGCCGAGCTTCAAATGTGCATTTTCGGCTGAAGTACGGCCAACGTCGATTACGCGGGCTTTGGGTGATTTTTAGAAATAAAAGTTGATCCAAATATTGGCCTTTTACCGGGTTAGTCGATACTGACTTTGTCCATGTCCAAAAGATGGTACCATCTCATGGGGGAATTTTAGTTTTTAGTGTTCATCGGACCGAGATTTTCATTGGAAAATACGGTCGACGCTCGGGCGATTTTGAAATTGAGCGAGCTTTGGGCGATCTACAAAGTCGGCCGACGCTCGCATGAATTGTGACGCCGTCTTAATTAAGGACAGTGGGTTGTTATCCACAGTGTCTACGGCACTCTCCTTCCATTGAAAAGTGGAGAAGATGACTCTCCTTCCACAGCCTTTTACCTCCCCAACCAAAGTCAGGTACTCATTTACAAAAAATTTCCAAGGCCTTGGATTAGACTTATAATGTACAATGTACAGACCTGCTACATACATATAGTGATCATAGTTAAAGGAGAAAACATCATTTACTAAAAATCCGTAATATTTAACAAGGCAAGTAGTAGTAATAAAAGACCAACTGGTAACACTATATGATTTTTTCTATGTAGCTACGTTCTCAATGAGAGAAGAGAAATATAATTTAAACATTGACCAATGTAAGTACATACCTGGTTCGCTATTCTGATTTCTGTCAGAGTTGGATGGTTCACCACTGACTTCATTATTTCCTGTAGTGAAAAAAAAATTATCGTAAATTTCTCTACCATACAAATGTACGTCCTTTCAAAATGTTGCGGTGAAATTCTCACATTTTGACAGTGCTTTTTCGATACCTTTAGCAATCATAAAATCAAATTTCATTACCCAAATCACAAGTAATGCCGTGAAATCATAATACACTAATATAATAGAAAAAAGTTGGGGTCCACCCCAGTGTGAGTGGATCAAACCTTACGTTACAGTCAGGTCTTACGCAACTTATACCTACCGTACAAAACTGGTGAGTTACCCCTAAAGGTCATTCACTGGTCATGCAAAACAAACTAAGATTTTTACCTTCATTCCTTCACCAGAAATAAAGTTTGACTCGATGTTGAGTCTCTCCAGGGTGGTGTTTTCCTTCAGTCCTTCTGCTAGATCCTGAAGAATAAAATAAAGATTGAAAGACTTCAAAAATTCTCTTATCGAATCACTTTAACCTCTATCTAATAGCAACAATGATGTCTGTATATATATTAATATTTTTCTTTAAAACAACCTACACCAAGACTCAGTACAGAAGGGGCATGCTCACTAGATAGCTTTATATAACGGTGGCAGCTAGATGTGCGTGACAGGGCGTTCATGGTAATACAACCAGCTGCTGCCACGCCACGTGCCTGCAAAGCTGGTGTGTGTTACGCCGAAGGGCGGCTTTACCGACTATACAGATACAGAAGCTTGAGTATTATACTGAAGGGTGGTAATACTGGCTTTACAGATGTAGATACATAATGTCGTATGCTGGGATGTCGTGTTGCTTACTGACCTTAGCGACCTTGTCGTTGCTACGCGTGGACGCCATACTGAGACGCTTCAGGTTGGTGTTGTTGGCCAGGGAGCTGCAGATGTCTCCCAGGGTCGGGATGGCGATGTTCTGTAAACAAACAAACAAACAAACAAAGAAAAAAACAATTAAACATGTCAGCAAATATATAAGACAGTGATGATTTATAAAAACAACTCCAAACAGCTGCCGTAAAGGTATTTAAGGAGTCCAACAGCAATCTTAAGAAACATAGACTGATCACAAGAAGTGTTATTAAGCTTACGAATAGGTTCTTGATGGAAAAAAAAAAAACATCCAAAATGTAAATTAACCTTTTGTCTACTACCGGCTTTTTGGCTGCCACTGCCTCACTGTGACATCAATGCAATTGCTTGTATAACAATAATCTTAAGAAACATAGACTGAGTGTTCTTAATCACCTTGATGTTGTTCAGGTTGAGGTCGGTGAGATCGGAGTCGTCGTCCTGCAGTTTGGTCAGGCTCTCGTGGGGGTCGGTCGTGTTGGGGGGCTCCGACTGGACCTGCGGGTATGCTGCGCACTTCACAACCGCTAGGGGGAGTCGATGAACACAAGCATGTATACGTACATTAGTAGCATACAACTGGGAAAAGTGAGTACCCTATTAATATTATAAAAAGGTTAAAAACTATGATGCATTGTAATAAAATCCTTTTTTTCTTTACTTTGACAACATAGTCCTTTCCATTAAGCGTGTACTCTTAAACCGCCGTGCAGATTTTTTTAAAACAGTGTTGTCACAGCCTTCTCAAGAATGTCTTGAACACCTGGATATCTGAAGAGTGCATACTTCAGTCAGGGATTACTGATGTTGTATTAGTAGATCTCTTGAAATTCACTATTGTTTTAAATGGGGCGGTCTTAGGGATAGTTGCAAAACATTACAGGTACAGAGCCTTAACTGCAATACTTACAGCGGAAGCCCTCCTTGTTGGCGATTTCTCCGGAAGCCAGAGAGGCGTAATACTGGTCGTTAGACATCAGGGTATGCATCCCGAGGATGGCTGCAAGAAACAAGAGAACGGGTTTACACTTCTTACAAACATACTGGTGGGTTGAATGAGGAAAAATCAAGTGAACAAGTACATGTATGTTGATGGAAAAGAAATTAGTACCAAGAGGATGAAAACTTGTAGAAACTGTTGATAATAAAACTAGACCTGCAAAGATTTTTCTTATCACAGTATCAAAATGTTTCCAAAATAATTTCGGAAATGTCTGACCGTTTGACCGTTTCCAAATTTTGTTCAGTTGCTTGCCGAATTAGTACATGTTACTTTACGCTTTTTGTATGTTTTTCTTTAACTTAAAGGCAAATGGAAAACAGGCATTACTGACCAGCCAAGTCACACAGTTCTCCGTCAGTTGCTTCCTTCAGGGCCTCCTCAAGTTCAGGGTCCAGGACCGGGTCATCTCCTTCATCTTCATCCTTCACTTCTTTCTTCACGTACGCTTTTCCTATACAACAAGGAAAATAGCATAAATGTAAGTCACAGCACATGGGCGCCCTCTATCCACTCTTGAGAGAACTGCACTCTCTTCTAACTCAGGATCCAGGATTGGTTCATCTCCTTCATCTTCATCCTTCACTTCTTTCTTCACAAACACTTTTCCTGTACAACAAGGAAAACAGAGTAAAGCACAGTGCAGCAGTGCCCTCTATCTACTCTTGTGAGAAATGCACTCTCTTCTAACTCAGGATCCAGGATTGATTCATCCCCTTCATCCTCATCTTTCACTTCCTTCTTCACATACGCTTTTCCTGTACAACAAGGAAAATAGCATACAATCATGTAAATCACAGCACACGGGCGCCCTCTATCTACTCTTGTGAGAACTGCACTCTAAACCAGCTCAGGATGTAGGATCTGTTTGTCTCCTTAATCCTCATCTTTCACTTCCTTCTTTACAAACACTTTTCCTGAAGAACAGGGAAAACAGCATAAACCGCAGTGCAGTGGCTCCCCCTATCTACTCCTGATAGAACTGCACCCTTCTAAATTCAGGTCCAAGACAGGCTCCTCACGATTGTCTTCCTTTTTTCATTCTGGTCAATTAGATAAAAATATTAAATCCCAGCGTAGTAGCTCACCCTTATCTATTCTTAAGAGAATTCCAACCAAAAATCAAATGTTGACCGGCTACACACAGTTCCAGAGAGTATATACATGTAATACTATGATGGTCAGACTGAAGTTTTCCTCCCAGACCTTTGTTTCCATCATGCTACGTGTGTGCCTAAGTTCCTACATTTCATACCAACAAAGGAAATGAATTGATGTGGCCTGATAGAAGAGCAACCTCATTTCCTCACTCATCACATTTTTGCAGCATTCCTAATCAAACTTTAAGCCTTCCGTAATGCTAATGGAAACAATTTTATTTTCTGGTCCAAAGCACACCAGGCAATGCTGCCAAATTCTTTCATCCCAAGCCACAAGCCCACATTGCACTTCTACCCATTAGGACAAATGAGGTGATCAGGATGTGTAGAGGGCAAAGAACAGTTCTACGTGTATATTTATCTATTTCTATATAGCCGGTATAACCGCCATTCGATGTAACACACCAAGCTACAGTTACTGATTGTTTAAACATACTTAGTATATTGTACAGTTATGATAATCATAGATTGTTATGCTGTCCATGTCTAACTCCATTGTAATGTCTTGTCTTTGTCAGCAGGGCTAGCCCTTTGTAATAGCCACAGGCTAGCTGGGCAGCCCTGGCTGTGTGTGCTGAACAGTCGAACCAATAAATAAAATAAACGTACCCTTCCTTTCTCCGGTAAACGGAATCAGATCCTCGCGATCCTTGTACTCGCGCGCCGACTTCTCCAGGTACTTCAGGAGGTGTTCGCGGTCCAACTTCCCCGTCGGCCCCTTCTTCGTCTGGTCGTGTTGTCTCAGACCAACCGGCAACAAGTCGTTCTGGAAAGGTAATATTAGCCACAATGTCAGAATTTCATCCTTCAAATACAGCTTCAAGCTACGGATAGTTTCTTTCTTTGGAAGTTTGATATTTCCTCATTGCACTCTTTATTTCATCAGTTGTATTTTCTTTTTCCACCCTCCTTTTCTCAGATTTGATCTGAAGTTTTCTAACAAAATTTAGTTAATCAACTAAAGTTGATCAACATGCACCAGGGCATACCCCTACTTTTAATCAAGATGTTTGGTTGAGGTGTGGCTGTCCTCAACACATGAGGTTACAGTAAGATTTAATGTCCCATATTAACCTTCTCCCTGCTGCCTAACCAAATAACCAATACAAATTTGGTGCCAAACAGCTACATTAGCAGGCTGAAGGTGCATGAAGGTTAAGGATTGTACCCCTGCCTTTTGTATGCAAATTCTGAGCACAGCACATAAACTGGTACATGCAGGTAAAGCCCCAGCGTTGCTGCGTCCTAAACTGGATTTGTGTTACCCATGACTTTATGATGGTAATATCATTCAAAACGTACAAGTATGACCAAAAAGACAACAAAACACATAAAGCTTAAAGAGATTTGTTTTTTGTCGATGAAATTCGTTGAGTATTTTATCAATTTGATCGACCGCAGCAACGATGCTAGCGTGCTGCGGGTCCAGTGACAGGGGGGCTTTAGGATCAAACTCCCGTCTTTTGTCAAGAATGCTACCAAGTGATCTATGGCACAGTCCTAAGTACTTACATCAGGGTCGAGCTCAGCATTCAGCTCCTCCAACTCCTCCTCTGTCATGGAGGACAGGATGGCATCTTCATCGATGTCCCTGTACTTCTCCAGGTCCTCCCCCAAACCAAACTTGATCAGTCCAGCCATGGTTCACTGTGTCTCTATCTGTGGGGACACATGTAAAACAGTCAACATTAAAACATCATAACAAAGGTCCTCCTCCAAATCAAACTTAAAAAGCTCTGCCATGGGTCACTGTGTCTCTATCTGTAGGGATACAGGTAAAACATCATATTAAGTTTAAAGCTCCTCCCTCAACCCAAACTTAAAAAGCTCTGCAATGGTTCACTGTAATGTGTTTCTGTCTGAATAGACATACATGTAGCTAGGTACATGTAAAACATTGTCAATACTGAGGTTTCAATACGTCAATATTGAAGTGAAAAATCATATTGCTTTTTCGACTAGCTTGAACCGTTACGGTCAGTACTGTCTAGTGAAATGCGGATCTGCCATGACTCGCGTTTTCAGCCAAGCAAACCAGTACCGGGTCACCCCTACCATCATTGATAAGTATGTTTGATTCTTTTATACACAGAGGTTTGACGCCTGTCAAGCTTCCCCATATACAGGGCCACCGGCTTTACCACACCATCTGACAAACATGCTGAAAATTCTGTTACATAAAAAAACCCTGACCTTTTGTTCAAACCAGTCAAGACATTAACGAAGCAAAGTACACCGACTGGTTTTGTTATCTAAGACTACCAACAATGGATCCTGGTGAAAATTTAAAGCTCAAAGCAACAGCTGGCACCCGGGGTAGTTGTTACGGAGCTTTAACATTGTACATGTATATCTCAGGTTAAGAAACCTAAGTCTCCATGTCTTGGGGGGTGGTGTCTCTACACAGAGGCGTCTTTCCTTGCACTAATTAACGTGTTTAGGGTGTCTTCTGTGCCATCCGAGATTTGGACAAGGACTGAAGTTGTTTACCGTACATGCTCCACATCAGCATAGGAATGTTTGGGTAGGAGGGTTGCATGTTAGAGAGATACCGATATCAATACATTAACATACTCAGTTTAAATGTATACAGTATGTATCAATAACATGCATCAGAACCTAACCCAAATGTATACAACATTCTTACACATTTCTATAGTTTTACACATAGTCATAGTGGACAGATATGTATTGATTTGACATGAAATCTCATAAACAAAAGTCAATAAATCTAAACCATTGGAATTGCACGCTGTACACGTATACATTACTTGTATACAAAGTACATGTACAAATGCAATCCTGGATGAAACTGGGACAATACTTTGCAATTAAATATAGAGTCTCCTTTGTTTTATAACAAAACTCATTGACAAACACTGTTAATCTTAAATCTTACCTTAGAGTAGATATAGCAGTGTAAAATGCTCAATGTAACTCACCCAATTTTACAACAACAAAAAATGGCTGCATGCAAAACAGTTCAACCACTACGTACCTACGTAGTATTTACAATATGTGACCAGCCGTGCAAAATGCCTGGGGGGAGAAGTCTACATTGTATGGTTGCAACCGAACACCACAATACCTTTTAATTCTGCTGAAAGAAATACGCAATTTACATTGATAAAAACGTCATTTTTTCACAACAATTGTGATACCCGAAGTACTTTTGATCAATTTATGAATAATCGGTCTGGATTTGATATGACAAGTTGGGAGATAGTGGTACAATCCAAATGAGCTTACAACAGCTAATAACTCTAACCTTTAAATCTAGCAAATTGGAGGTGCCCGGGGAACAGGTGATAAGAAATGTTACAGTCAAGAAATCACTAAAGGAAAGGGGGAATGCAAAAAAGGAAAACAAACATTCAAACAAACCCTTAGAGGAAGGTAAAAACATAATTCTTCCAAAAAGAATGATTAATTTGAAACACTAAACAATTTGCACCAGAACCTTTGACCATGTATGCGGAGGTTATCTTTACTTGAATTTTACTTTTGTACGAAATGTCAAACTTTTGCAACTTCTGCTCATTCTTTGCAGTGCAACCGATGTCTACATTAGTCATCAGTAAATACAGTCTCATCAGTGAGACATTAGCGAATAATCTGTCATGTCATCTGTTTTGTGAAACCTGACCGTATGTCACTAGTGATTCATTTCTCCTGCAGTCTTCTCAAATAAGCTTGGGGCGTTTCTCAGTAAAGACAGAAAATAGAGAGGGATATAGACTGGTGCCAACAACACTGTGCAATGATAAAGGCTGGATTTATCTGGCTTAACCCTCAAGAACATTGTATGTTTTGCAAGACAGCCACTAACAAGTATAACACAAACTCATTAGAGTAACACTAACAGCTGGTACTGTCGCTACAATTGAAAACGTTGGCATATCTGCGAGACAAGGCTACAAAATTATACTGTACAGGCCATGAATATAATAATATTCAGGGCTTTTTCTAAAGAGGGGAACAAGTGTGCTGCGCCCCCATGCCCTGACCATGCGATCTGATGGCAAATCCTTCAAGCAACAGTATTGTTCATTACAGTGTTAGTGTGAAAAGGACAGAATAATTTCTGATGCAGCACTAGAGTAAATACAGAATGCTGTCAGTGGTAATTTCACAGTAATGTTGGCTGCCTAACCAACCACTAATCACCTAATGTACAGCACTGTATAGTGTTACACTTCTAGGGTTTTCTTTCTCACTTGAGCCATGGCAATGTTATATATAATGCTGTGAGTCACAGTTACAACAACACATACCTACATACAAAATATCATCACAATTCAAACATTCATTCTTGCGTTATGCTGGCCAAACTATGCGGAAACACTGACACACACACATTCAATGTAGTCAGACACATGCGCACACACACCAGACCTACACACTCACGGACACACATGCAGACACACACCAGACCTACACACTCACGGACACACATGCAGACACACACCAGACCTACACACTCACGGACACACATGCAGACACACACCAGACCTACACACTCACGGACACACATGCAGACACACACCAGACCTACACACTCACAGACACACATGCAGACACACCGAAAACAATACCTTCGTAATTAGAGGTTTGTACAACCACAGTGCAGTCAATCAAGCAAAAGAAATTCGGTGTTGTGACAGGCCAATGTCTTTATACTTCATTTGAGCTTCCAAACAATTAACTACAATTACCTACACTGGTGAGGCCACCATCACAATTCTACTGAGAACATTACACCCAAAACATAAACAAACTGGGGAGAAATGAAAGGATCTTGTCATCAATGCTGAATAAAGGATGCTTGTTTGATAAACACGCTAACATCCGTGGGAAAGCTTTGTCGTCGACTCGCACATGACCTTTCCTGTCCTACATGCCAAAGGTTATGACGTCAAGCAACCTTTCGTCATTATCAGCATGCTCGTAACATTCTGTCACCAATGAAATTTCTAAGAAATGGGAAAGCCAGAAAACAAAACTGCACCAGGTAATGATAGAAAAGTAGGTTACGTAACCTCTAAACACATAATTGGTACCAAGTGGCTATCTCGGCTACAAGTAGCTTAATTAAAGTCAATTTTGAATACTGTGAATTCATTTAAATTGGAGGAGACTCAATTTTGCCGTAAAGTGGAAAGGAGATGTTCATGTTGTTACTAGTAAAAGTTAGAATTTGCGGTTGACACAGAATACAACTGTGAGAGCTGATAAAGAATGAGTTGACATTAGTTTTGTTCATGTTGTGAATGTGATAACTTCGCGGTGGAGACATCACAAAACACAAACATTAAATCCGCTGGGAATTTTTCAATACTTAAAAGATACATGTTTTAAATCTATGATAGTAACTTTAACATCAAGACAGAATTCTTACATTCACTAACATTCTTACATACTTCGATTTAAACAATACTCTATGATACAAAAATGTAAGATTTTCCTTTTTTCCGAGACATAGATCGATGCCACCTATTTGCATTACATATTGGGGGTAAACGCTACATATCCCTGTTAGTAAATACGACCAAAGGTAAAGCAAACAACCAATCAGCATTCAATGTGATACCTCCGTACAGACAATGGAGGATTAAAGTCTCAGTTCAATGTACAGGGTATGATAAATAATGCATGATAAGGTTATCCAATAAGAACATTAACAGATTATAGGGATTTGGGCTGTCAATAGACCAAGCTCCAAGCTATAGTTCAGGGTTTAAGCCACTGCAGAAAAATAACTTGTTTTCAGTGTCTGTCAGTACAAAAAATATGAAAGAATGATGTCCAACTATTGAATTATTAGATACATTTTTTTTAAAGTAGTCAAATCTACTTACAATTGCATGTTATAGTCTATACAAAAAGATGCCTAGTACTAACTTTCTGTTTTCAGTTTGATTTTCTTTTTTGTTTTGTTTTTTGTAATTGCAAGGGGTATGAAAAACAACAAATTTTGTTGCTTTTGCCTTAGACATTGCATGACGGTTTCAAACTTTTTGTCTGACTCAATCACATGACCAAAGTCTGACATTATCTACCGGTACGTACACATTCTATGTGTTTCAATAAACATTGCATAATACAAAGGAACTAACTAAACAATTACAAAGACAAAGGTCTCAGTGTTGGTTTGGAACAATTGTTAAAAGGTTCTATCTAAAACATTATTTTACCACAATATGTTAGCAATTACATATGCATTGAACTTAATTTCAAGACAATACTGGTATATTTAGATCATGTCTCAAAGTGTTGGGAGTATAGAAAATTTTCAGGCATGAAAATAATCACAACATTCTTGTCCTATTTCAGTACTAAGATAAGTCCTAAACATTAGGATTTTTCTTGCAAGACATATTTCCCTCACTTTTAAGTCATAAACTGGCTTTTGCATACTGAATGACTAGAAATTTCCTGTGAGGAAATTTAACACTGGGAATTTACCTCACAACTTACCGTAACAAGTTAATCAGCGACAGTAATTATAGTAGAAAGCAGTCTACTTCAAAAAATAAATTCTTTTGATTAAGAAATCAAGCAGAACAAAGCACATGACCAAGACAATATACAATATATTAATGATAGTCAGTATAAGTTAAATATAACAGAAAATGATGCAACATTTACTCATCAGTAAGTACATGTAACACAAACTGGTATCATCCAAGCACTCACCCAAAACATATCAAACTCAATAAGCTAACTTAAATCAACACCAATCATAAATAATTCTACCTGTGATTTCTCAAGCTGGATCTAATTAAAATATCTGGATCTAAAATATATTTGGGACACACTGTTAAAATACTTCTGTATCATGCGATATAAACGTACGTGCGTCAAACGATATTACCCCGTAAGGTTATGACATATCAAATAACATCACCGTCCATGTTTTTGACAGATAAATAAAGACCTTACATTTAGCTTAAGATATAAAGGAAAAATGATACGTAAAACTGAATTAAGATTAAGATATCATTAGTAAATGTACCTTGTACGATTATCATTTTATAAGCAAGATATTCAAGGCTTCGTAGTATTAGAACAAATAAAGATACCTTTTCTGCAGCAGACAGTTATGTGCGCTGTAGGTATTTCAGGGCGACCACTCACTGAACCAATATGGCAGGGGGAGGCTATTTTAAACCACTGGCAGGTCAAAGTTCAGGATAATGTACAAATATGGGCGTGGGTGGGGCACAGGGGCACTGCAGAAATGAAATCATAGCAGTAAAATGTCTACTTACCAACATATTGTTAATATTTTTGCTATAATGACTAAGGAAAAATGTAGGTCTAGAAACATCTTAACATGTACTTTCCTTACTATTATCTTCATAATAATGATAATTATGTTATCAAACTCTCACGTTAAAATGTAGATAGGGGGTAACCAGTGATAGAATTTCCATCTACGTAGTGTATATTTGCTCTTTTTCTGGTCTCTGCTGGGTTTTTTTCCGTGACTGGAACAAACTAGCCCATACAGCATCATAACTTGCTTACAACGTTACAAGTCAAAGGCCGGTCATGGCACGAAATCTTTCTAGCACTTCAAACAACTGGTCGGCCAAAACACACAGTTTACATTTGCCAGGCTAAACTGTACAACAGGCCAGGATTCTTTTGGACCTCACTGGCCCAGGGTCAAGGGAAAATTATATTCCTAGAGTCATGTAACTGCCAAATCTAAATGGCATTAACTTGTCTTGTAGAGCTGGGGACAAGAAACATATGTACATGCATACAGCATACCATTTCAAATACATTCATACATTATATGCAATATGTACACTGTACATACAAAGTACATGCACACACACATGCACACACACACACACACACACACACACACACACACACACACACACACACACACACACACACACACACACACACACACACACACACACACACATACAAACACATACGCAGACAGAGTGCAACATGATAAGACTCGTTTTAAGAATACTATACATTCATTGTTATCATTTTGAGGCAACCTAAAATTTCACCCTGACTGCCAAGTGTTCAAGTCATCTTCAATCTTGGCTAAAAACAATTTTAATACAAAGTTGTCACAAGATCATAAAAAGAAATATTTGTCTACCAAAGCACATGTGTACATGTTAATAAGTTTTAGCCATCTCTATGGACTTGAGGTAAAAATAGGTCCTATTTCATTACACTGGCCAGTTGACAAGATGCTATTTTGGGCCCAGCCTGACTGAACTAGATCTGACTTGCCTTCTGTTTTGTGTTAGGGTCTTTCTGTTAAGGTTTCCAAGTTAAAGCTACTGTAACACTAACAGTATAATATTACTAACAAACTTCGGAAACTCCGGAAATCAACAAACGTATCAATATCATGGCATATTTCAGGGTGTGACTAAACAGTAAGGTTGGACTCATATAATATGAGTCCAACCTTACTGTTTAGTCACACCCTGAAATATGCCAAAAATAAATCCTTTTGCTGTATACTATATAAAAATCATGTACAATTAACAAATAAACATTTTCATTTCATGTTCTTTGGTTTTAAGTAATGTTTTTCTGCTTCTCAAGATCCGTACCACAGTTACCCTCGCTGAAAATCGACAACTACCCCCTAGTTCAAGTCAAAGTGGCAAAACTTCTGGGTCTTCACATACAGGATGACCTAAAATGGACTACCCAGGTCGACCACATGGTCAAGAAAGGAAACCAGAGACTTTTCTTCCTGAGGAGACTTAAGTTATTCGGAGTAACCAGAGAGGACCTTGTCACCATTTATACGAGTTTTATTCGTCCGACCTGTGAATACGCAGTACCGGTCTGGCAACCTGGTATAACCCTGTCCCAGAGACTTCAACTGGAGAGGATACAACGTAGAGCAGTCAGAACTATCCTAGGGACCCACTATACAAACTACTCGGTTGCTTGCCACACACTGGGTCTCACGACGTTGCAGCAAAGACGCGACTACCTCTGTGAATCTTTCGCCAGAAAGCTACTTCACTCTACCACCTTCTGCGACTGGCTCCCGCCAACCCGACAAGAAGTCAGCGGCAGGAATACGCGCAATAGCCAACAGTTGAACACTATTAAAACCAGAACAGCACGCTAAAGAAATAGCCCGATACCATACATGGTATCATTACTAAATAAGAGACCCGTAACAGCAACATGCTGTCAATAACAACGAAAAGTACCAGTACCTGAGTGTTATTTTATTTTATTTTACTGCATAGATTAAGCACCGATGCGGTTTCTGTAATGTAATTGTATTGTATCTGAAACATGTCCTGTTTATGCATCTATATTGTTAATATAATGTACCCAGATATATTATCGTATTGTATAAAAAAATATTTTGACTACCCCTATCTTAATGTTCTGAAAACCTTGTATATAAGTTAAGGTAATTGTGAATAATTTTATGAAGCTAATAATGTATAATGTAGTCCCAGTTCAATTCAGTGCACACGTCGCATGCACTGCGAAACTGTGATACTTTTTAATGATATGAAATAAACCAATCAAGAAGTTTATCTTATATGTTTAATGTATATTCTTAAAGTTCACTATGACCTAAATGCAAGCTACAGTGATTTCTTCCGAAAATAATTTCATCAGGTTGGTAGAACATAGAGTATTTGAGACACTGGTCTGACAGACACCGAAACGTCAGCAGGTGAGAATTACCGGTTGTGTAAAAAGAATCTCAAATACTCTACAGTGATTTCTACAATTTTATTTTATTTTTATTTTATTTTATTTTCTGCAATTCTATAGTAAGCATACTTCTGTCTTACCAACAAATTTAAAGATGCACACATAACACGTATACACCTTAAAACAGAACAAGAGGCTTTGCACTGTGTGCATGTAAGTCCTTAATACCGACATCTCATTTTACAAAACAGCTTCAAGAAATGACAAGACACCGAAAACCTAGAAAATGTAAGATGGACCTCACGCAAACAATTTACAAGAGGCACTGCACTACACAAGCAACTACGGCTGACTTCTTTAAGAAAGAGCACTTAACTTCTTCAGAAAATTACCAAGACAAGATAAGAGAATGTGTCTTAAGTATGTAAAATATTTTGGACTCACCAAAAACTCTTTTTTTTTCCTTGTCAATTGCTTTTTTTCTCATCCCATGTTCGAATATCTTTTCAAGTCTTTTCAGATATTCTTCCTTTACACCTTGATGATGTTATAAAAGCAATGAACCTACAAGTAAAATCTATCTAAACCTGGGAATACAAGTTTGAAATACAATGAAGTGGTCTTCACAAAAACATTAACACAAAGACATCAAAGCCAGAAGTTCTGCTGCAGTGCCATAGAAAGCCGCTAGGTGGCCCATAATCAAACTTGTCCTTCATTTTGCTGACACTCACATGTGACATATGTACCCACATACATGTACCAAGGATTGAAAAGATTCATCCAGAACTTCTCAAGTTACATTGTATGTTGTCCACATACATACAAGCATACAAACAATCAGCAGCTTCTTGGCAAAAGTAATCAATACATTCTAGAATCTGTGAACCAAAAGGATAACAGATGACCTAATTTTGTGGTAAAAGTTTGTACCTGAGAGTTTTGGACACGCCCCGGTGAGCTAAGCCACTGTATTCTGGACCCCCATGTTGACAGAGAGTGTCCTCCACTGAGTCATCAATACACAACAAGTCATGCAGAAAATCACAGGTAAACTGAGAGGTACCTCCCCCATCTCCCATGGTACCTTCCCATCTCTCCCAAGGTACATGTACCTTCCCCCTCTCCCATGGTCAGTTATCTTATGGTAAATAATTTTTGGCTTGTATCACAAATTTAAAGCAGCAGCCTTCCAACTTTGCAATAAGAAGAATTTCTAGAATGGAGTGAAATTTGTGAAGGAAAACACACAGCTGACAACCTGATACTTAATCATGTAACTTTACCAATTGCTATCATCATCATCACTACTGCTATCTAACCCTGCAAGTTAGCCATTAACAGAAAACATTTATTTTCACAGGGACTTAATTTTGTAGTAGGACTGGAGGGGTATGGACTATGGAGGTTTTTGCAGTGCTAAATAAGTTTGTGGTCAAAACAATTCTGTAGTACACTAAATGTCATTAAATGGAAAGTCAGGAGGATCATTTACACATTACGCTAAATTCAGGAAGGCTGTTATACAGAAAATGTGGCCACTTCACTGGTACTACAAGGTACGGAAATGATATTCCCTACGAATAATGGAAAATCTAGCTTGTCTATGCTGTATGGAAAAGAGACATGTAGTCCTGCAAACAACCAACAGCGAATTAACTGCATTCAAACCTCTAGAAGCGACCACCACTACATTTGTACATAAGGACCACCTGGCCAAATTGTGACCACTTTTTGCTGGTCCATTTTAGTCTAGATATTTTTCCCATTGACACAAGCATTAAAAATCTTTTCTATACTACCCACCTGTCCACATAGACCAGATGTTATTGCTCCCCTGAGTGTGGTCTTCTTGGGCAGGTTTGACTGTAATTCTGATACCACAGAAGAACACGTGTTCATTCACATGACCTGTATGACTGGACTCTGCCTTTTTGTGGACAGTGCAAACCCTTCGGAGATCAGGCCACTTGATCAAACACCTGGGTGCAAACAAGGAGGCTCTTTGCCTTTTGTGTGGGGAACATTCTCATGTCTGTCTGTACAAAGAGATGCTACTCCCCTAGATACACTGTTTGTCTGTTAATCAGTGCTAGGGGCTAGTTCAGCTATCGCTGATGCATCTTGCATGATTCCAAAAATAAAAGAGGCATGCTTCTTGGCTTAGTCCCTGTTCATACCAGGCTTTACGAATCTGGATTCACCCAGCTGGATCCTAATTGAATCTGTCACATCCACCTCAGAATCCAGATTCTGACCATGTATACCAGGCTTGGCGAATCGAGATACTAGTTTATTCCTTGCCTAGGTAAATCCAGAGTTTCCAAGCCTGGTATGAATGGGCTCTAAAACAACATTCTAGACTTTTTTTTTTCATGCTACCATTGGCAAGACAAGAAACAACATACCGAATAACGGAAATTGAGTGAGTGAGAAACTTTATCATAACACTTTAAAACGTAAAAGCATATCGTAATATCAAAGTCCAGAACGTCCGCACAAGGACTGGAAGGAGGGTGTTTTTATCTCAAGAACAGCATGGCCGACTACCTGAAGAATGTGAACTCTATACTAGTACATGTAACATGTTTTCTAAAAATATATCATGTCCCTAAATTTTCAGACAATCATCAGAGCAACGCATTGAATAGCTTGGCAGCGAGACAATATTTCTGCCACTGCCAAGAAGTGGTCCCTCTTGAAAATAGGTTACTACTGTACGTACTGTTTATTCTCCAACCACCATTAGACTTACATGTAAACAGTACTGATGATTTGTGACATTGCAAATAAGCGGAGAACTCCATACATTGTACAGTCTAGTACAGGTTATGTTAATAGATTGGTAAATCTTAAAAAAGATGACCAAACTGTAAAAATAGAACGTTGATGAAAGTTAGACATCCAGGTAATAAGATATACCAAATATTAGTTACTCAATCAAGCAACTCATGAACTGGATATGATTTTGGAAACGGTCAGACGTTTCAAGTAGCATCCACTCCTTTTTGTCAGTGACTGTGAGCAAGACAGTCAAAATAGAACTTCTAGAATTGCACACATACTTTTCTAGGGTATGGTTATACCATTTCTCATACATATTACTGGTCTACAGTAGTCTACCAGCCTGTTGAGGTAGCCATTTGACACCACTTTTGTATTTGTTATGGGGTTAGGCAGCAGGGAGAGGGTTAATTAAGCAGTGTTACTGGACCTACTGATCTCTTGCACTATCCTTACACTGAAATGTACTAACATCGTAATACAGACGATCTAGTAACACTGCTTAATTAACCTTACCCTTGCTGCCTAACCCCATAACATATACAGAATTGGCTGCAGTGTAAGGGAACCTATGATGAAGAATGCCTACACCACCCACTCATCTACATGTATTCTCCAAGCAGAGGTTTCAGTCGAGAGGGCTAGCAGTGGCCGCGATTTCTAACGTTTCTGTACATTCATGTTAAAAATCGCGGCCACTCCTAGCCCTCTCAACTGAAACCTCTGCTTGGAGAATAATCTACATGTACATGTACTTGCTTGACATATCTTAGCCATGGATCAATTCTAATACCTATTCAAGCTCTAGTCTGGCCACTTCCCTGGAAAATAGTCTGGCACGGTGGCACCCGTCCCCATACAAACAGTTGGCTTTAACCTAATCAATTAGCTCAGGAATGGGATATTTTTCAGCAGCTGACAACCTTGTTACCATGCCATTACAGACGAACGTGCGACTAGTAGGAGCCAATCAGAGCTCTCGCTTATATTTCTGGCTGATGTTCAAATGTAATTCTTACCTGTCCTAGACTTAATGCTTGGGGGAAATGAGCACAGGTAGCCTGAGTACCATCCTCCATAGTGACTGCTGGCGCAGTGCTTCTTGCTTGCTAAACACAAGTGAAAAGCACTGAGCCAGCGACCAATACTGAAGATTGTACTCAGGCTAGATCAAAAGAGGAGACTGGAGCTAAAAAGTTCTTTTGGAAGGGAAGTTACTCAAAGTTGGAAGACAGAGCTCATAATGTTTTTGGCTGGGTCCATAACTACAGTAAATCAAAGGTTGTATTTCACTCATTGCTAACATTTCTCAAGGTGTCAAATGTCTCCTTAAAGAATCGCTGCCAAATCCTTGTCTTCTCTGGTGTGAAACTAGGTCTTAAGGATCAATCAACACACAAAGAAAGACCCTGACTTGATCCCCATGGTATAGACAACCTGACCTAATTATAACTCTCCAACAAAAAATGGCTTAACTATGTTCGGGGACCTCTAGGTCGAGACATGGTTGAAACTTACTATAGGGTTTTTCGTCAGAGTTACTCAAAATTACTACTACTAAATATAAATTTTGCTACGATTTTTGACTACACTCAACAGCCTTGTCAAGGCCAACTGCAATAACATTTTTACCTATCTATGATTTTAACAGAGCTGTCTCCAGCTTTAAATTTTTTCCATCCCACTCATTGTTTGGGAGCCCATGCTGTTAATTTTTCTTGTTAAATCTGTTATTTCAAGCTTACAAAAATACATTTTCATCAATGTCATTGTCATTTTTTGCTGAATTTTTTCCCCCGTCCCAACAAGCAAGAAGAAAATATTCACAGTATGTAATGTATGGAATAATAACAAGTTTACGTTCTTCAAAAGCAAAGTTGAAGTGTAATTTCCAACATAGATAATAACAGGATATGATGGGAAAATTGGACTCATTTCTTGAAAAATTTTCGACTGTACATCTGACAACAGTCTTTGTCAAGAAACGAGCAATCCACAGCGTCACATCAAGATCCTAAATATTTTTCTACCTTCGAACAATACTCCCTTTATCATGTGATGATTCACTCTCCAAATCCCTAAACCAACAAAAGCACCACTACAACAGCACAAGGGCCTCTTTCTCCAAAAAGTTTTCATTCCTATCTTTTCCCATGGGACAGTCTTGCTGTCCACAAATAGCCTACTTGTATAATGATGAATATCCCCACAGAGACCTTTGGGAGAACGCTTTAATTCCAACTCAGTAAACTGAGCCTTTACACAGCAAAGAAAAAAGGACAACCCACTACTGTGTTCCCTCTACAAATTGGAAGAAAGACCCTTTTCACATCCTTCATAATGTGGGTCATCTATTTTTCATGTCACATCCATGTTGTTTGGACAAGCATGAATCAGGCACTGATCTTGG
Source organism: Branchiostoma lanceolatum (assembly GCA_035149815.1). Taxonomy (NCBI): domain Eukaryota; kingdom Metazoa; phylum Chordata; class Leptocardii; order Amphioxiformes; family Branchiostomatidae; genus Branchiostoma; species Branchiostoma lanceolatum. The sequence goes on from CM068884.1 coordinate 12,521,111, forward strand.
TGAACCATGCAACAAAGTTGTGACTTGCTGCTTTCTTAATTCTTATTCATAGCCTCAACTCGAGCTTTCTATTCTAATAATAGTTTGTTTTTATATCCATCATATATATATTAATCATATAAGCAATAGACTTTTCTGTTTGACCTAACACTAACACTATTCCCCCACAATGAATTCCACTATAAATTCTACATGCTAATATATAATTTAACACTCAAGGTTAGAAGATTACTGTGTCATTGAGGGGTGATAAATTTTACATGAAGTTGAGCCCTCTGATCCCATATTTCAGGATATTACTATGATGTCAGTGTTCAGTTTTGTCAAACAATGAATGCATTTCATTGTATGATATCAGAAAATATTTCCACCTGTGCAAAAGAGGTTATTATTTTTCAAAAGTCTATGCGGAATGACGTTAGCTGTGTTTCGACATATTGCACTTTACATCAAACAAGCAATATGAAAATTGACAGCTAATTAACATAATTTGACAGCTAATCATGATTGAAATATAGCCCGTTAAGATTATTTCAAAGACTCATACCAGTCTTGACAACACACAGATAACTTAAGATACAACCTCTATATTATATTAAGTATAATCGTATAAAAGATATGGTATAATATTCAACAAATTTATGGACAGTGCTGCAAAGCTATAGACATGTTATAGGGTAATCATGACCTTATTGACACTCTACAGGTCATGATCAGAGCAAAGTCATGTCTTGCTACAAAAACAGCCTGTTTTGCAGACAACTCACGTTCTCTGTGTAAAAATAACGTTAGCTGCAACTGATATATTTTCCAGCCCATGTTTATGGGGTGGGAGGGGGGTAGCATCATAGCTACTAAGTACATTTGTTTCATTCCATGACTAGAAAACAAGCTGTGGATGACAATTTTCTTACTCTACATGACAAAATGTACAATATGCTAATATTCTACAATCTGATATTAGTATAGGCCACGTAAAAAACAAGTTAAGGTTGTCAGTGTTTGATAATGTTTTGGGCTTTGGCCCACATACAACAAAGCGACGACTTTGAACTTCAGTTGGGCGTACACATGACAGTAAAGATGAAAGGAGGCCTAAGATAAAAACAGGATGCTTGTCCACACAGAGGCTTTAACCCTGAACCAAGGGGTAACGAAAGACCTCGGCCTAAAGTCGTCCGAAGCAAGGCAGATCGCCAGAAATTTTAGGAATGAGAAAGTGTCATATATAGGACAACCGCCCCCTCCCACTACCTTAAAAATCTCACCCCAGAACAGGCGATTTTGCGGCATATTTCCACATTTTGCACGGGAGAGAGGAGTGTTTCCTACCTTTTGTGCGTCCTTTGAATGGAGTGGAGTTGAGTGAACGGTTAAACGGCGGTTGTTTAGGGTGCAAGAGCAGAAAACAAGCGTCCGTTCCTGACGCCCCGGCCCCGAGGATCTGGTTTCCGCTTTCCGCTGACGACAGGTCTCACGGGTTCTCGCGTGACTAGGCGGGATTTTATGAAAGTAGTATAAAAAGTGCTGTATGAATGTTAAATACTGGAGGACGTGTTGTTTGTTTCGTAATTGCAAGTACAGTAGGTTGAAACAGGTGAAGATAAGGTAAAACAGCCATCCTCAAAGTATGATGCTTTTTCAATTAGCTAGTGGCTGTGCAAAATGTAGGGCAACCGTACTCTTCTCGATATATCAAGTACGTTCAGGGTTTTGTTTACATGTGCTATGATAGCTATAAAGTAAGTCACTGTGGTATTAATGAATGAATGAATGAAGACCTTTATTGTACACACATACCCACTGGGTTTAGTACAGGTCACAACAGAAAACATAACAGTTTGAAAGTACATATATATACATTACAATGATAAGCTAACACTAATCTAATGATTACGTTAATTTGGCCTCTTCTCGCTTCTTGGTGATATTGTAAATATACGTACAGGTGTGTTTTATAATAGAGGGTTTACCTAAAGTCATTAGAAATATGAATTGTTCCTCTTTGCAAAGATGTATAAAATGGGGAAAGCTACATTGAATAAGTTTATAAAGCGCAGCTCTCTCTTCGTTGTATAAACTACATTCTACTAAAAAGTGCTGCTCGTCTTCTATCCTATTTAAATTGCAATGTCTACATATACGTTGTTCTAGGGGAGTGCGGTTATGACGTCCGGTTTCAATGTGAAGTCTGTGACAGCTGATACGGAGTTTTGTGACTGCGGTCCTATGCCGTATATTTTCGAGGCTTAGATACTTTTCTTCGTTATATGTGGACTTGAACAATCTGTAGGATCTCAGTTTGTTTCGAGCTGATCCACCTTTGTTATCATTGTGTATTTCTTTTAGGAAAGTTTGAAAGTGAATATCTTTCAAGCGTTGATTGATGGAATTAATGATTTGGGACGTATCTGTGTTTGGGGATAAAGAGCAATGCCAGATGTAGCCGAAACCGCACTCCTCTAGGGACTTCCGAACTCCTGACGCCCAACATTTGGCTCCAGTTTTATCTAAGTCTATCTGACAAGCGAGAGCATCTAACTGAAAACTGTCGGCAGGCACTTTCAGACGAAGTCTTAAAAGATGTTTGATGGCGTTTAGGGAGGCCTCCACTTGAATGGGAAACCTACCTAGTTCTGCCCTTGCAGCGAGGCCACATGCCGATCTCGGTACGTGCAGGGCTTGTTTACAGAATTTTAGGTGAATGGATTCGATAGGGCAGGATTTGGAGCTTTTAACTGAACCCCAGATCTCCGACCCGTAAAGAATTACGGGTTTAACACAACTGTCAAAAAGCTTGTTTCTAACAGACAAAGGTGCGTCGGCTTTGTCCAGTGATTGGTTCATGCTAAATAAAGCTTTTAGTCCCTTACTGTAAAGATGTTTGTTGTTCGGCAGCGGGTCCGAGTGTGACCTCGCTCCGTCAGAATCGCGAACACAATGAACTCACTAGCGCCGCGAGGCGTGGGCGGAAGTGGCATCGGCGGTGCCGAGCACGTGGAGTCCCGTAGCGGAAGTGTTGTTGTAAATTAATAAAAATGACTTGGGTGACATTTTTCCTCAATTAACTGAATTAATCACTTGGGAACAAAAGGAAGCAGAGGCGGTGTTTGGCCAATAAAGGGAAAAGGTTTAATCTCGGACTTTTCCACAAAAACAAGCCAAAAATGAGGCCAAACCGTTGAGAATGAAGAGAAAATTCAGTAAAGCAAAAAGAAGAAAAATTTGTAAGGGAAAAATTTCAGGAAACCTGGAATTCAACACCACCACCCGGAGTCTCGAAATCACTCCTTACACTAAACACCCCGTGGCAAGCAAAAACAACTTGAATACGGTAAAGTGAGGTACACAACTTGCAGTGAAAACAACCTAACAAAGGATAACAGTCGTCTAGAGGTCAAATGTTACTTACCGCTACATCGAAAGAGTCTCTTTTATAATACATCACAATTAACTTCTAATAACAGTGGCGATAAGGTATAAACAGGAGAATGACAACGTGAAACATTTTGACTACTAACTTAGCTAAGTGTGAGGCGCCTATACAAACAATTATTCGTACCCTCGCGTAGGTGAAAACATACAACTAATCATAATGTAATACAGAGCACGAAGTGCGGAGTCGTCTGACCATCATATCACATAACTCGAGACGTTTGCGAAGGGGTACTCTGAGGTATAAAAGGTAAGCATTGGAGCGCCAGTCGCCCTGAATCTTGATCAGTTCCACTGGTACCCCGGAGCGGAAAGCGAAAGTGGCGCCGCCCCGTCGCCCGCTATGTAACGAATATGACTGCGGATTCAAACCGGCCTGAACTAGAACACGTTTAAAGGCATTGTCAAAAACCGCTTGTGACATGGGTAACACACGTTTAGAATAGCGTACAGTGAATACGGCGAGACCATTGTATGGGTTCAACTTTAGCATATGTCGAAAGGCTGCTACCGGACATAAAGGGGATTCGGGTATTGCTAAAACTGGTAAATACAGAACACGTTCGGCACACTGGATTGTTTTCGACCAGCGGATACGTACTAACATATAATTGTGAAACATCTGAAAATCATGAATTGTGCATTGTTTAGCGGGATCAAACCTGCCCTTCGGCAAGAAGTTGGACTTACGTTGGAAGGTGAAGAAGCTGAGTATGAGTAAAGTCCACATAGTAGCATGGAACGGGTCCGTCATGTCTAAATGTTCGTGTATCTGCAGAAGAATGTCCGGAGTGAAAGGCGCAACTTGTCGCGGTGTGTGGCAAAGTCGCCTCCGGAGGCCTCGTTTCATCAGCGCGATGTCTGGAGATAGGAAGGCGTCCACGGTCCAACCGAATAAAACATGCAGCGTCCGTAGGCCACCCAGATAGTTGGCTATCGAAGCTGGCGCCTTGAAGGAACGTGCCAGCATCTCCGCGAACGGCTCTAAAATGTCTACTGAGGCGGGAAACGGAGTAAGGCAGTAGAACGTGCAAAAAAGTAAGTATGTCCTCAGAATCGTCCGCAGATTAATGACAAGAAAGAAGTTTGCTTCTTGATGAGACCCAAACAAACACTACTTTTTGTGTTAATTAGCATTCAACCACGTAACCAAATTGAAAGAGCTTATTCATAGCAAACGGTCAAATAAAAGATGACATAAAATGTTTCATCATACCGGTAACATTTGTAATACATCTGTATTTACAGTATCTGTTAGCCATTTCTACCAGGAAAAAAAAAACGACAGAAAGCATAAGAATGCGACAAAAGGCCAAGAATGTATCTTTGGTCTGTATCTCATTCGTTGACTGTAGTGCACTTTAATCCCGGTAGGCGGCGCTACAGAGCTGTGGCCTGTCGACAGATGTCAAGGTAGTCTACTCTCATGATTCAATTGATCCTACTCAGATACGTTTCGTGTACTTAATGACAACTTTATCCAGGCTAATACATTTATACCTCCATGCATTAAAGAAAACGTATACTATTATATCGTATCATGCTATGAATTGCCAAAGTGTCTTATTGTCGTTTTCAGTGTAATTGTAATGTTGAGTGGTCCGCAACATCAGCTTGTCTGCCTGGCTTTCCACTGTGTATTATATTGTTGCAATGTCTAATAAAGAATAAACGTATGATATGGAATTAAGTGTCAACATATGGACAAATTTGCGGAGAGGAGACTCGGGAGCTATGATAGGTTCCAGGCTACAACATATGTAGATGTAATCTAGACATTCAACATGTGTCTTCCATCAATATTTTTTATAGCCGAGAATCTACATAGTTTGTACTAGATTAATGTAACTAACCAGTAGTCTAATACAACGATTTAACTTACCGATTTAACCGAGTTAACTTACATTGTACATGTTACAACTGTTGTGCATGCAATAAACTTTGTATTGACTTCGAATTAGCCCTCCTTCGGGGGTATGGATCGTAGAATTCGGCAGAAACGTAACGGAGCTTGCAAATAAAACCCTGGCAAATATTCTCCCTAGGCCGCGGTGTAGTTAGTCTGGTAGAGACTAACTTCGAGTGACTTGTTCAAACAGGTGCAGGCTGCCATCTAGCGGTTTTAATGTGAACAGCATAGTGGTAGCTCAAAATTTTCATTACCGTCAAACCTTCGTCCGAGTGCCCAACCTTCTTCCAACAAATATCTGTTGCACTCTCGTGTGGTATGCACATTTTACACTCATATATATACTATTAGTAGTATATACTCCAGCTTTTTCGTCCTGGATGTTTGTAGCAAAACGTAATTTTTGGGTTAATATAGAATTTTTCCCTTTCAACCCCTCGTGTGTTTCCTGCCAATACATAGTTCACCTTAAGTCGACTTTGACCTTGAATTCGATTGTTCCGAGGGACATTCTAAAAGGATCACGTGGTGAAAATGAAGAAAATACATATTGGGGGAGCGAAAAATTCACTCAGTAGAAGATTAATAGAAAGATGTAGAATGGCTAAAGAAAAACAAATGCGCTGTTTGTACCCATGGACGAACAAAAATACCCCACCCACACTTAATCCTTTTTCAATCAGATTCTAGGCAACCTAAGTATTCACAGTTTTCATGGCTTTGGAGTTCAGTGTCCAATTGCTCTTACCACCCAACGCAACCTCAAATAATATAAAGCCAGTTTGTCGTGTCAATAAGATAAAAATTGTGTCAACAAAGCATAACATGAACGTTCACTTGTTATAAAACAAATGAGCTCCGTTTTCCGAAGGTCAGCCTGTGTACACAGTGTGTCCACTCTGTGGCATTAGCTTGGCGGTGTGATTGTGATAGAATTCGCCCGTTTGACATTTCCCCTCTAGTCCGATATTTCATTTCGACTGAAGCGGCGGCTGGCATTAGGTGACCAAGAATTACTTATATCGCTAGCTATAGGCGAACGCTCAATGATCGTCGCTCAATGATGAGTCGACCCGTTGTCGTTCACTGATCGCTATTCTCGCCATGGTCGTCAGGAACACAAGGGACTGTCACACTTGTGCACATAAGTCCGATTGGTGTGGAATATTCTATGCCTGTTTAGTACCCCAAGCACATGCGACTATGTGGGTGCATTTTGGATTAGCCGAATAGAAAATAAACAACATACTTTTATTTTATTTGTGCAACACTACGGTGTCTGTCGCTTCGACAGAGAAGACGTTTCGACTTTTGCGAAAAGAAATGGAAAAAAAATGTTGAACGGAATTTCACGTCGCAAAGTTCATGGGTCTCGTAAGACTTGCTTGTTAGTAAATTCCTTTGTTACTTGGTTGTGTGTTTATCTATGACTGAATGTGTACAGTCCATTGGTATTTGACAGAGTAACAATGTACTCAGCGGTTCGGGACCGTAATGTGCAAATAAACCGTTACTGGATTTTAACGACGTCGACAAATCGAACGTTTATTCAAAAGACAACTTTTTCTTGTGAAAGATTGTGGTGAAATGTCGATCATGTCGTCATTGTTTGAGAAAACAGTTAGTTGTAGCCGTTACAAAGTTGTAATTCAAAGGAATGCAGAATTTCTTTCTTTCCTTTTCTTTATATTTTTCTTTCAATGCAGAATTGTGGACCTTGGACTCGTCCGGACAAACCCTTGGCGGTTGGGTAGATATCAAAGTGAGTGACAGAAATTCCTAAAAAAACATTTGTACCCATGTACCTCCTGAAATTGAATACGTTACGTGGAAAAGGCTTTCACATCATTTTCATGAGTGGTAGTAAGGTGTATTTTGAGTCAAATGTAGAGGATATCTTAACTGTTTGAACAAGCTCCCAAGTTATTTTTCAGCATATTTTTTTATGAAAAAATTTTAAAACTTTGACAGTGCCTCTGCTCAATTATCATCACTTGATAGTAGTTTGAAATATGTCAGAAAAAAACGGAAAAAGGATTGCTTGAGGTATGATATACTATCGGAATCCATTGATAACAAGAACATAGACAGCTTTGCTTATAAAATGACTTTATATCCAGTTGTCTGCTTGAAGTACAAAATAGTAAAAATCATTACTTCTAAGCTAAGCTTAACAAAGTAGATTTCTATAACACGTTATTGGCCGTTCACTATGTGATACAGACTAACCAATATATATCTGCAGCTTTTACAGTTTTTTTGCTAGCAAAAAATCTAAAAGCTTACTGAAACTACAACACTGTATTCATACATTGGTAGCAACTTTCTCATTCTCAGACATCCGGGTACTTTTATTAATGATGACGTCTACATCCGGGTACTTTCCCTCGATGACGTCTACATCCGGGCACTATGCTATGAAGCACGCGACGCCCCCACCGATGGTGAAGAGCCCCTGGATCCATGTTAGGTAGAAGGAGTAGCCGTAGGGGACGCCGCCGTAGGTGTTGTTCTCGTAGTAGCCGGTAAAGGTGGCAGCAGTGATGAGACCACACACACCTAGGGAAAAGTGTTTGATATATCATTGAGCTATGAATGTGAGCTATTCAATGAAAGAGAAGCTGTAGAGAGTTTTCACTAACTTTCTTTATGTTTCAATCGGACCGCCATATTAGTGTCCTTGGTTTGCATTCTAATGGATCATAGCTAAAGCGCTCACAGCGTTTTATTAGTTTTCTTAGAGTGTTCTTTTGATATTCCCTTCTTTAAGCTATACACACTTGATAGAGCAAATTTTAGAGTCAGAAGATTTCTAAGTGTCAAAAAATTAGCTACGATTCACTGGAATACAAATATCTTGGTCCGCCTCCATGTTGGTGTCCCTATGATGCCACGTGAAATTTTAAAATTGGTCATCTTAGATGTGGGTTTTTTTCATGAACACACAGATCCGAAATCGTGATGCTTTAGTTTTCCTTTAAAGTTGGCCATTAAAGATAGTTTCAAAGAGCCATGCAAACTTTGTACACCTTTTGCTCTGCAACACAAGGAAGGGATTATCTACCTGCTACTATGATCAGATCAGCTGCTAACATTTTTGATCAGAATTTACAAAAGTTATTATATTAGATGCGTTGTCCCAAGTGCCTAAAAGTTCAACGCGGAGACCCCCTTTTCTGTTGAGGGCGGGAGTGTACATTCTAACGGGATTGTACTGTCTAACCTTCATCAACGTACAGTACAAAGAATGGTCATCTACCTGCTACAATGATGAGGCCTCCCGCAGTCCTCTTCTTGTTGACCCGGGTGAAGAAGGTGTGTCTGACGGCGTGCACCACTCCCGCGAGGATGCCGACCGCCATCAGCAGGGCGCCGACAACCGCGAAGAACCGGCAGGCGTGATAAGCGCCGTTCAGGGAGTCAATATCTGTGAGGGAAAAGGAAAGTTACGTGATCATTAGCTAAGTCACGTGATGTCAGGTGATGGACTACTCGGCATGAAGAAGGCCGACAACCGCGAAGAACCGGCAGGCGTGGTAGGCGCCGTTCAGGGAGCCAATATCTGGGAGAGAAAAGGAAAGTCACGTGATCATTGGCAAAGTCACGGGATGTCAGAAGATGGGTTATTCGGCATGAGGAAGGCCATGGCTTCAAAATCTCCAAGCAGATGTATGGGTTCGGGTATATTTTGTGGGTCTTTTATGGCAGTTTCTGTGTTTCTACGCCCCTCTCCAGCGGTCTGCTCCACATCCCCAGTAACTAAATCACTTGACAGTAGCGCAGGAAGTTTCACTGGAAAAGCAGAAACTGTCACGAAGGTAAACTAAGGCTGAACATCTACGAGAGCAATCCTTTTTTCTTCCTTTAAGAATAAAAAGAGTGATTGGTATGCCATTGGGCAGGGTTGTGTCTGGTTGGGGAAGGGTTGGGCCGGTTTGGGTTGGGTTGGGTTGGGAAGGGTTGGGTTGGGAAGGGTTGGGTTGGGAAGGGTTGGGTTGGGAAGGGTTGGGTTAGGTTGGGAAGGGTTGGGTTGGGTTGAGAAGGGTTGGGTGGGGGAAGGGTTGGGTTGGGTTGGGAAGGGTTGGGAAGGGTTGGGTTGGGTTGGGTTGGGTTGGGAAGGGTTGGGTTGGGTTGGGAAGGGTTGAGTTGGGTTGGGTTGGGAAGGGTTGGGTTGGGAAGGGTTGGGTTGGGTTGGGAAGGGTTGGGTTGGGTTGGGAAGGGTTGGGAAGGGTTGGGTTGGGAAGGGTTGGGTTGGGTTGGGAAGGGTTGGGTTGGGTTGGGAAGGGTTGGGTTGGGTTGGGAAGGGTTGGGTTGGGTTGGGAAGGGTTGGGTTGGGTTGGGAAGGGTTGGGTTGGGAAGGGTTGGGTTGGGTTGGGAAGGGTTGGGTTGGGTTGGGAAGGGTTGGGTTGGGTTGGGAAGGGTTGGGTTGGGTCAGGCAGGAGGCTGCAGGCATCTTTTTACGCGACACCCATGGAATCTAGTGAGTATGACCTTATAAGCACACGGTATCATTGGGGTATTCATTAACACTTTAAAGCAGGTTAACTAAATCCACCGTTCAAAGCGCATCTGAACAATACAAACATTTCCATCTTTCAGGATGGACACTTCGTCCTCCATCTATCGCCAAGAAATCTCATCTTTGACCCTTTTTGCCAGTTGAGGAATCATAAGCTATTTAAGCTATCAATAAAACGGGGTGCACTTTGTCACCTGTGTCACTCCAACTAGATGGTTGGCAGGTAACGGTGTTTCAATTCCGCCTTGCTGGAGAACAAAGCTATGTGCAAATAATCCATGATAAGGTTATGGGTGGAGCTCTTTGCTCAGTCTTTTGTTGGTGTTTGATGTTACGACTGGACGTTGTAACATTTTGATTCATACTGGAAACCCCCGTCCACACCCAGAAGATGTATTTGCGATGCCACAAAGCTATGTCCGGAGTGTTTGAAGAACTCGTCGTGACAACACTTCAGGCATAAACCACTTCAAATCTAACACGTTCGTCAACAGGTGTTTCCCAGTTTCATACGGAGAAATTCAAATTTCGTATGCATTTAGACAAACCTTGAATCACAAAACCTATCAGTTCTTATGTTTAAATATTATAGTTATAAAAGAAAGCGAAAAGAATGCCAAATCGACACTTCGAACTTTCTTGTGTATGTATGCATTTGTAAACGGTTATTTTTTTGGGTCACCCACCCTTATTATTGACATCACTGTCGTCGGAAAGAGGACGGAAGGCTGAAAGGCTGACTACCGCTAGACTCTACCAGTCTCCGCGGGTCGCTGGGAAAATAGTAGAAATTGGCCAAATAAAGTCAACTGTATGAAGGGAGTCAGCTATGGAGATAGGGTCAAATATTGCAACTGCGGATGGGAATGTTATCCTCCATGGCCAAAGTCCCCCGGCAAATGTTCTCTCTATAGCCGACGCGGTTAGTCTGGTAGAGACTAGACTACCGCAAGTAACAGACAAGCCTGGAGACAGATGTCCATCTCCATTGCTACCTTGCCCCACCCCCAACGACCCGGAGGTCAAGGGACTAGGTAGGTAGGTAATTTAGGTAGTATGGTAAGAACGTGGTGACGTCGAATGGCTAGGCTACACTTGATTGAGAGGTTACGAGTTACACTCCTGACATTCTTTGATTTGTGTCCTTGAGAAAGACACCTTACACAGCCACGACTTTCCTCACTCCACCCAGGTGTAAGTGGATACCTGACCTCGGCGAGGGAAGTGCAACGGTGCACGTGGTTTAAAGAGAAGGGTGGGCTTCCGGACCTTCCAAGAAACCTACCCCCCTGACCCTGACGCTATGTGACCTCTACTTAACCTTTTAACACAAGTCGGTAGACTGTTTGACGAATATGGTATTGTCAATCAAATGACGTCAATGTGACGTCATAGTTTCGTAGGAGTGACTGGTAAAGATAAAACCGCTGCACGCACACTTGTACACTCCACCCAAATCAAATACTCGGACCCTCCAAACTCGACCCTGGTAACGGTCTGCTGCTCAGACAAGTACTGAGAAGTCAAAATTTCGCTCACCGCCTACGCACACTTTTGTCTAGTTGGCATTTCATTTGCGAATACCTATTGAGAGATCAACGTCATTATTTAACTTCTGGGCGGGTGTTTTTTTATAGCGTACCCCGTTGGGAGTCAACCTTTCTCTTTCTCCGCTTTCCCGCGCATCTAGGTCCATTCATTCCCCCGTTTCCTTCAAACATGGCTTACACATAACACAGGACAGCACTTTACAGATGACTTCTACTCCAAGTACTGAAGTAGAACAAAAGAAATGCTAAAATGACAGTCCTATCTTTCTAGGACACAGATTTTATGAAGTTAAACTTTGATAAGGAACAAACAAAACGTCCTGAAGTAAGGAAGGTTTGTCTGACGCTGCTGCCAGTAAGTCTGAGGCTTCGGGATCGGTTCGCCGGGTGAGTTTAACGTCGAAAAAACACGTTTACTTCAAGTCTTCAATATTAAAGCAAAGTGTGACAGAAACAAGTTCTACCACCTACCCAATTGAATTTCCAATTGGCATAACAGATTTCAGACTAATGTAAATTTAGAATGAAGGTTTTGCTGTTGTGCGTTTTTCCAACGAAATATGTCTCTCGTCATAGTTGGAACTTTACCCCCCCCCCCCCCCCCGCAAAAAAAAGATAACAAAAGACGCCTAAGATTTAGGCGTCTTTTGTAATCTTTTTTTTTTGGGGGGGGGGGGGTAGCTCTCGCGACATCAGTACATGTAGTATACTTATCATTACGACCACATGAAGACTGAACGGTTGAATGTATAAATGAGTGAATGAACAAGAGAATGAATGAATGAATGAATGAATGAATGATTGAATGGATGAATGAACGACCGAATAACGGAACACATACCGTAGGAGGCACAAATCCTGACGCGACCCTTTGTGCACGTCTGCCAGAGACCGCTCTCTGCCGCTCCGCTGGACAGCCACGCCGTCGTAGCGATCCCGACAATATACAACAACAGCCCGACGCTCGAGCAGGCCAGACCTCCTACAAGACGGTTATTCATCGCGAAATCTCACTTTGGTACCTTTAAGGACAAAGAAATAACTGTAGACCTTCACTCAGGATAGTTGCAGGCTTAATAAAAAGAATTTCAGGTAAGATTAGACTAAATAGAACGCGTAGGTGTGTTTGTCGTGCGTTTGAGGCGCCAAAACTTCAAGGGATTGGCTGGTTTCAAGGTCCGAACGCGTGCGTTTATGACAGTGTAAATAGACATGGGCGGGCCTGTAGGATTTTCAACAAAGCCTTGTTTTAGTGACGCGGTGATATTTATCAAGGATATGTGGTTGCATAGTAATTTAACCTATAAAAGGCAGCAGCAAGTAAATTCTATGGTTGACATCTGCGCGCGCATTGATTTTCGCCTTCAATAAAGACACCAAGGCATTTCGTTCCCTTCTGGCGATGGTCCACATGCCAAGAAAATATAACGTTACACCGCAGATGTAGATAAGAAGATGATAAGATGATGTCGTGGCCCACTGTGTACTTGTAGAAGTTAAACATACCAGTATGGCATCCATGAGTGCTGTTGTAGAAGTGAAACTAGTTTGGTGGTTGTATAAGTGACGTCATTAGTGAGGTAGCCTTAAGTTTAGTTTCAGTGACACCGGGCTACCACACTGGTGTCTCTTTATGCACTTTTTGAATAAAGGAATAAAAGACTATGTGGCTCAATAGCGTTAACAGTGTGATTCCAGTTCTTGTCATGAAAAAGTTCACGTTTTCAATCTGTAGGGTTTTCTTGCCTCATAACCGCACATGACGTTGAGGACGTCGGCCACCCTTGTAGTTTAAACATTAACCGCAAGGTAGCGCTATTGTAAACGGTTGGCCTAGCAAGGTCCCTAAGACATGTAAGAAACAGATGAAAATTGGAATGATTTAAACTCTTGCTGCCCGACAGAATTATAAAATATGATGAGAAAGAATTCTTCCCAGATTTTTTTCTTTATTGCATCACTTGCTACTAAAAAATCATGCTTCACCTCAATAGTGGATGACAAAAGAAGAACACAACGTACAGAGTAACTTTGCTGAATTGTATAGTTTATATGCGGAGGAAATGGATCAAATGCTATATAGTTTCAAAAAGCATTGAAGAACTTTTGAGAAAACTATTTCTAAAGAGACTTCATAATAAGCGAAGTCGTGGTTCGAAGTGCGCATGAGCAGCGAAATGGATTGTGGGTGACATGTCAAAGTTGAAAGTGTAAACTGTTCTTGAATGCCGAGATCATGCTTAACACATGCCAGATGGGTTTTATTTACGTCTCAGGGGCCTTGACATTTGAGATATCACCCACAATGCATCTGGCTGCGCACGAGCACTTGGAACCTTGAAACTGCTTATTGCGGCATTTTTTCTAGTCCTCGCCCTTTCGGCCGGCAGCAATGATGACCGCGCCTCCTCCGACCGTGAAGACCGCCTGAACCCAGGTCAGGTAGAAGGAGTAGCCATACGGCACCAATAAGCCCGGAGCGGCGTTAGCCTGGGAGTTGCCCGTGTAGATGACGGCAGCCATGACACCACAGATCCCTGTTGTAAAATCGTAATGAATTAATGACTTAGTAATTCTCAGATCCTATAGACCTACTCTTGCATGCAAGACTACTACGAGCTTAATTCTTCGGGCTGAGCCAATGACGTCAGACATATGACGTAACGGACACGTGACTTCGGTAAGTCTACATCGCCTCCTAATTCATAAAGAAAATAGATGCCATGGACATTCCTAACTGAGGGAATGTGTTCAACTAACTCGAAGGTAATTCACTATTTCAAATGATGGAATAAAAATGATGTTAGATTTACCTGCAGCAACAATCATGGCGCCTCCAACAATCTTGAGTTTGTTGGAGTTCTTTTTCGCGGCGAAACAGGCCAGAGCTGTCCCGGGGAGGAGCAGCAGCATTCCAATCACAGCGAAGGCCCGGGTGGCATTGAAAGCGCCGGTCAGATCACCGATATCTACAGAAAACAGCAAATGTGATATTCATTTCGTTTGACAAGGTCAAAAATCCTAGATTGGGAGCCCTCGATGTCTAGATGGTTGGGGAGTGAAGGAAGTATTGTACGTTATCTACATTAAACAACAGAGTGTATTTGAATTATTGTGAAACAAGAAGTGAAAAAGAAGAAAACGTGATAAGGTTTTTAGATACATTTGTAAGGCAGTGTACGTTAATTATCTACATTAATCAACGGAGTGTATTTGACGTATTGTCGGAAACAAGAAGTGAAAAAGAAGAAAACGCGATAAGGTTTTTAGATAGAGTTGTAAGGCAGTGTACTTTAATCATCTACATTAATCAACAGAGTGTATTTGACGTATTGTGAAACAAGAAGTGAAAAAAGGAGAAAACGCGATAAGGTTTTTAGATAAATTTGTAAGGCAGTGTACGTTAATTATCTACATAAACAACAGAGTGTATTTAACGTATTGTGAAACTAGAAGTGACAAAAGAAAAAACGCGATAAGGTTTTAAGATAGGTTTGTAAGGCAGTGTACTTTATCTGCATTAATCAACGGAGTGCATTTGATCATGACGTATTGTGAAACATGAAAAAGACAAAAATGCGTACGCGAAAGGTTTTGAGATAGATTTGTAAATAAGGTCATCAGATTAGAAAACATGGCAATTTTACCTCATGTGATAAAGACGCATGAAAAGGTAAGACCTATTCTAGTCAAAGAACGCCGCTGGACGCCCGATGACCCTGTGTCTGAGATAATGCTCACGCAAATATTTTAGCGCAACAGACACGCCTCTTTTTAATGAATGAATGAAGACCTTTATTGCACATTTCTGCCGCACATGGCTAAGTACAGGTCACGGATACAAACAGAATATGACTATCTTTAGATAAATTCTACTTCTCCTTGCTTTTCGGTCATATTAGATATAAAAGAACAGACATGCTTTTCAATGGGAGGTTTGTCTAGTCGCATTAGGAATATGAATTTTGTACAGTACTTAAATGTGCGAAGTAGGGAAATAGGTTTTGTACAAACTTATACAATTCATTTCTTTCTTGGGTATATAATCTTCATTCTACCACAAACTGACATTCGTCTTCTATACTCAATGCCGTATGTTTTTCGAAAAGCACGTGTAAAAGTACTGATATGCGACAGAAGGAGGCATGGGACGGACTCAAGTCTAAGGTACAACTATCAAAGCGATAACCGCTCACATTCGCGCGTGCGCACTACGATTGTGAAACTAAAAACAAAACGACCTTCCAACGTTAAGTCAACATTCGTCATGTAGATGGAATGTGGCTTGTGTGCAAAAATTAAAGACGGGGTATTTAACTAAACAAACAGCCAGGCGTTGGTCGCCATCTCCACCTCGTATATATAGAACGGGAAAGAGATCATACAGACATATATTTATACCTATTTTTGCGGGTGCACTTTCCAGTTGTTATTTTCGTCAAATACCCCGTCTTAAATCTTTACAAATAAGCCGCATTACGTCTTACATGCGTGTTTCTTGTGTGTGTGTGTGTGTGTGTGTGTATGTGTTTGTTGGTATCTATTTGTATGTGTGTACATGTGTGTTTTCGTGACTGTGTGTGTGTGTGTGTGTGTGTATGCATGTGTGTGTGTGTGTGTGTGTGTGTGTGTGTGTGTGTGTGTGTGTGTGTGTGTGTGTGTGTGTGTGTGACGTTGGTGACCTCGCTGCGGCTAAGCGATTTGACACAGCACTCAACGAATTTTAACGACCAAAAAAAGAAATTTGGGCTTTGTGTGTTTTTGCACGTTTTGTATGATATTCCTATTTTTATGTCTCGGGTAACACAAGTCCGATTTATGTCGCAGTGCAGAGTACCGCAGTATAAGCCCCCACCACGTCTTTCTACGGGCGTATGGATCGTAGAATTCGGCAAAAAAAGGAATGATTAGGTAAAGTCGGTCCACTGTGAGAGTCAATATTTCGTTTGCAAATGAAACCCTCTGGTGGCCAAACTTCGCAAATGTTCTCTCTATAGCTAGCGTAGTTAGTCTGGTAGTGACTACCGCAGTCCTTTGAGATACTCGCTTAAGAATGAACTTCACACCTTGTGTCTTTTTACCTGCAGGGGGTGCCGCTTTATCTTATGTCAATGGACCAACGCAGAGAGACACAGTACAGAAAATATATTCCGTACCTTGAACCCGGTCTTGTGACACGCATATGGCGCAGAGCAGTCGACGCTTTTCCTTCTTAGGGTTGTGAAGAAACTAGTTGAAACGGTACATATTGTAAATATTTTTGGTTTTCTTTTGAACGAAAGTTATAAATAAATAGATGTAATATCTTACTGTCCAAGCAGAGAAGGGGTTCCGGCTGGTTTTTGACGTATTTTTAGGCGTTTTTGTTTGGCTTTCTACTTTGTCATTTTTTTGTCTCTTGAAGAGTGGAGAGTAGTAATATCTTGTCGGGTATACTAGTACTCTGTTACTTACCGGGATAAGCCGAGCATATCGTCACTCCCGACTGCGTGAGGCACGTCAGCCATAGACCGGCATCAATCTTCTGCCCTTCCTGTCCTTCCGATAGCCAGGCGGTGGTCGCTATCCCCACCACGTACAACACGCATCCGAGAAGAGAGCTGCCGATGCCACCCACAAGGAGTCGATTCATCTTGTTGCAGGGTTTTGGTGAGATTTTACGTCTCGATTAAATCAGTAACGCTGTAAAAAAATCAGTGACCGACAAGGAACGCAACACTGCGCGAAAGGGGTCCATTTCCGGACAAATCCGATATTGACACATCACTGGGCATGTTACATATTCGGACCGATTTCAAGTACCCAAATCGATACCTAACATATTCGGAAATATTTTGATTCAAGAAATATTTCCTAGCAAATTCGGATAAATACAACTTTTTATTTTTCCGGATACTGTTCAGGGTCGTATCGTAACTCCGGATACATGTTTCTTTATGTATACGGAGATATCTGTTGTTAAGATACTTCGGCAATCCATGTTGTATTCTGACTCTGCCGTGACAGGTCAGATATCTGGGGATGTATTGACTCCGAAAATGTTGCTATTCATTTCCGGACAAATCCAAAGTTTGACACATCACTGGGCATGTCAAATATACGGACTATTTCCAAGTACTTATTTCGACACCTGAAATATCCGGAAATATTGTGATTCAATAAATTATTCCTAGCAAATCCGGATAAATATAGTTTTTATTTTATTTACCGGATTCTTAACAAGTTCGTATCATAACTCCGGATACGTATTTCGTTATGTATA
Source organism: Branchiostoma lanceolatum (assembly GCA_035149815.1). Classification (NCBI taxonomy): domain Eukaryota; kingdom Metazoa; phylum Chordata; class Leptocardii; order Amphioxiformes; family Branchiostomatidae; genus Branchiostoma; species Branchiostoma lanceolatum. The sequence goes on from CM068884.1 coordinate 12,538,786, forward strand.
CAGAGACATCTGTTGTCAAGCGCGAAAGCGGTCTATTTCTGGACAAAATCCGAAATTTGACACATAACTGGACGTGCCAAGTATTCTGAACGTTTTCGGACATTTTGTCAATACATAACATTTACGGAAATATATTGAATCAGGAATTGTTTCGTTGCAGATCAAGCAAAATATGACTTAGGATATTTGCGGATACCGTACATGGGAGTTTCATTACTCCGAATGCGTGTTTCTTTACATACACGAAAATATCTGTTGACTTTGTCATGACACATATCCGATAATATTTCGAATCCAAAACAGTTGCTATCTTTATTAATGCAAAGCAAGTACTACCGATTATGCGCCATTTTAGTTTCTGTAGTCCAGGTTAAGGTATGGGTTTTACTGTATTTTCCCACATATCCGGGAATACATATAATGCGGCCCGCATCGTCAACCGATGACTATGATGATGATGATGATGATGATGATGTTCCGTTTACGCAATATATTTCGTTCTCTGTGATAAAATAAAAGATTCCAGGCAAATCTGAATGTTGAACGTGCCGCGTATTCGGACAGTTTCAGAAAAGGAATTTCGACACAGCATTTCGGGAAATATTCCGATTCCGGAATTGTTCATTTATGTGTCCAGGAAATATCTTGGTTTATCTTTTGTCCGTATACGAAGCATGTTTTCTGAAAGCGTTCCGAACTCCGAAAATGACCAGAATCAAACAGTTGTCCGGAAATAAGTCCGGAAATGACAATCCATAGCAGAAGGGCATTGTGGGACACTTAGATTTCCGGAGGCATTTGCGCGTATCATGACCAAGATACGGTCGGTACAATAATATTTGTTGCCTCTAGGAGGAGCTTTTTGTCTCCGTGCTTGAAACTATCAAATCGATCAGCAAATACACAACTTCGGGTTTCTGGTAGTTCTTGAAATCTTAAAAAGAATTGCAAGAGTGCATTAAGCCAAACAGTGACACACTTTGTGATCTTGTGCTAATCAAAGCAACTTAAGTTAGATTTCCATAACCGATTTATACATGCATGTGCAAAATTGAAATACCTGCATCAATCTATTGCTAAAGCATGATATGAAGACAAGCGTGTGGCCTGCCATGGAAATATATTCATATATATATATATATGGGCACCCTTCCAAAACCGTACTGGCTTGTCTGTCCTCTCAGTTGGGACATTGGTATGTGCACAATTACGATAAGATCTGGCCACCAGATGGTTTGGAAAACATGCCTGATTTCTGATTGGTCCGTTCATCTATGACGCATTCCTGGAATGTTAGCGCCAAACTTAACGGTTCCGGCAGAGTTGGAGAAAGAAGCGAGGTGAGCTGTTTCAGCGTGTGCCGGAGGTATCTGCCGGAGCCCGAGTCTCTTAACATCCTATTCTCAATACGATCTGACGGAATACACCGCGAGACTCGTCTTTTCTGAACCAACTTGCAAAGACGAGGAGTGACCTGCATGTACTCGAGAGTCGGGACTGAAGTGTGGATGGTACGAGGACGGGGTGCAGTGACCTCAGCGGAGCATGGACAAGCCGAGAACACGGTAACTGAACTTCCAATATCCACAATTGGAGACGGGTTAGACTAATACCTACATCAGAAATTAGTCATTTCTTACTCTAGTGTGTCAATTTACAGCTAGGAGAGTTTCACAGAAATTGTTTTCAAGCAGCTCTTCCGTGAAGCACAACAGGCCACCCACATGTATCATAATAGAAAACATGTGTGTATACGGAATATCAGTAATCAACATTTTCCCGGATACTGTTAATGGTCATTTCTTTACTCCGAATACGTGTTTTCCTCTGTGTACGGAGATATCAGGGGTTGGAATACTACAGAAATCCATGCTGTAGCCTGACTACAGAGAAGAGTCAATATACCTGACAAATATTAGAAATTTTCTGAATATACCTATTCCGAATATATTAAGTCCAAGCAAAAACAACAATCCTTAGTGGTGTCGTATCGTGAAATATCAGTTCTCAGTAAATGCTACGTGTTTGGTGACCTGATACTCATCATATTGAGGACTGTGACCTGGCAATGTCAGGATAATAAACATTATTTTGCTGCTGTCCTGTCAAGTTTAGTAACAAAAGGAATGTTGTGTTTCTAGCCACATCATTTGATAAGGGTTTTTATTTTTCAATTCTTTTTAGATTTTCAGTTCGACCTTAGGATCTGTTTTAACTTTAACATATCATACAGGAATGGTATTATAATCTGTTCAGTCTGTTGACATTATCTTTGACAGTACCTTGAAATAATTTAGAAATTATTTTTATGCATATGCGATCCGAAAGAAAACAGTCTTTATTTCGTGATATTGTTTTGTTTTGTTTTGGATACTGTACAGGGGCGTTTCGTAAGACCGAATACGCGTTGTTGATATATTACAACAACCCATGTTTTAGTATTCTGACTATACATAGATATGCTAAATATATTGACTAAGAAACTGTTGCTACCCTATGCCCAGGCAAAAGCAGTACTCCTGATTCTTCCGTTTACGTGCCACGTGCGTTTAAGTGGTTTACATATGTGTTTTTCTCTATTTGCCCTTATATCCGGGAATACCAGTTTTCCGTATACAGTGTATGTAACATATTTCCTTCCCTATACGAGAAGGGTAGATTTCTAGGCAAATCTGAAGGCTACACATGTCGCGTATATCTGGACATTTCCAAACAAGAATTTCCACACAGCATTTTCGGAAATATTTCGACACAGGAATTGTTCATTTGCGTGTCCGGTTAATACCTTAGAATATCTGTTGTCCGTGTATGTTACATATTTCCTCATGGTATTCCGGAATCTGCGTTCCTATCTCCGACACGTGTTTCTATGTACAAAGTATCTCCAGCAATGCGTATTGTACCTGTACTGTCGGCCAATAAGTCCGATGCCTTTCCGTTTTCCTAATTTGTGTTTCATCCATATGTTTCAGTTTTTTATTACTCAACTGATCGCAAAGTTCATTGACTTGGTTAGGGTTTGTCACGAGAAGTCTAACGCTACAAAGATAAAAAGTTTCAGTTGGGCAGTATTTCAACGTTGTTGGAAACATAATTTACATTTCTTTATTGAGCCGACTTTGTTCACTTTACTTTTTGCCATCGTTATTTGATCATATGCATGATCCGACTGGAATTAGACAAGGCTAAACTTTAAGTAAACAGGTATCCGGTCACTGCTGTCTTTAGTGTTGTAGACCATCTTGTTTTTGATTCGATCGTTGTTTCGTTGTGTCATATCATTGGAGAGGGAGGGTGCGCATTTGATGTAGTAGGTCTCGACTCGTCTCCACATTTAATTTATTCTAGCTACGTTTATTTTTCAGCATCTTCCGCCGAGTATATCGAAGGGTTATAAAGACAGTTCCAGTGCAGCAACATCTTTGCAGCAAACCAACCTGTGTGACTTCCGCACGCCTATCTTGGAATAATGATATGTCTGTTAACACCTATACGTTTACGAAGCAGTACTATTTGTATCAGAACATTCCTTTTGTGATACAGATAACATGTTAGACCTGGTGCCTAACGAAGTTAATCAATCCGTACCGTAATTGCGGGTGTGCCGTAAAACGCCCAGAATGAGTATAATCATGTGAAAACACATTGTAAATGTTAATAAGTAAACTACAACGTGAATATTCCTATGCAGAATTTGGATGATTCATACTCTGATGTATTTATAGAGGTTACAGAAGAAGCTCTAACTGTTATGATATAACTTCTGCATACATTCTATATTCATTGATTTACCGAGTAAGAGATTCGTATCATTGGTATTCAATTACCCTCATTCAGAATATTGACGTTATATCACGTATAGTCTCTATTGATCTTATATTTACTCCTACTTATACCTTGATTTCCAGGACTTATAACAGCAATGTTTTGTACATATATTACCACAATTAAGACTGTTCAAGATTGTTCACTGTGTAGTAAGTTATATACTTATTTCCGCTGTTGTCGAACATCTACCGATAACCAAATCCATATGCCTAACTTGAATCTGAATCATCAGTAAGCGTTACCATGAAACTGTTCAGATATAGGACTTAAACAATTACAGAGTGATTTAAAGTATTCTTGCTTTTCGTATTTTCTTTGCCATGTATCTAGTATGTTTAGTCTCAGATACATAATTTCAGGAGCAAAAACACTCCATATACATTGCGGACTTAGTGTTACGGATATGCGTTTCCGACTATAGATATTCATCGGTAAGTTGCTGGATGTCCGTTGCAGAAAGACTCCGAATACGCTGCCAAAAAGTTGGACTATCCGGGTGATATCCGGAAACAAAACTGCAGCATATCCGGATCCGGGTATGCGACGATGAAAAATGTTCCAGTTTCCAGCTCCAGATATTAATCCGTATTCGCGGTCTCTCCGTTGAAAAAAACCCGCATACGTTACCGGAAAGTCAGAATATTCGGGTGATATCCGGAAACAAAACGGTAGCATATCCAGATCCGGATATGCACCAATGAAACATGTTCCCGTTTCTGGCTCCAGATACTAATCCGTATTCGTGGTCTCTCCGTTGATAAAAAAAATCCGCATACGTTACTGGAAAGTCGGAATATTCGGCTGATATCCGGAAACAAAACTTTAACATATTCGGATCCGGATATGGTGCGATTAAATGTGTTCCCGTTTCCGGCTTTAGATATATATCCGTATTCGCGGTCTCTCCGTTGTAAAAAAAATCCGCATACGTTACTGGAAAGTCGGAATATTCGGCTGATATCCGGAAACAAAACTTTAACATATTCGGATCCGGATATGTTGCGATTAAATGTGTTCCCGTTTCCGGCTTTAGATATTTATCCGTATTCGCGGTCTCTCCGTTGTAAAAAAAATCCGCATACGTTACTGGAAAGTCGGAATATACGGCTGATATCCGGAAACAAAACTTTAACATATTCGGATCCGGATATGTTGCGATTAAATGTGTTCCCGTTTCCGGCTTTAGATATTTATCCGTATTCGCGGTCTCTCCGTTGAAAAAAAAATCCGCATACGTTATTGGAAAGTCGGAATATTCGGCTAATATCCGGAAACAAAACTTTAACATTTTCGGATCCGGATATATTGCGATTAAATGTGTTCCCGTTTCCGGCTCCAGATATTAATCCGTAAACTTAGGATATCGAGATCAAGAAACGTCTGAATATCGCCGGAAACGTAATATTGTCGGAAATATCCTATCATTGAAACGTCCGGAAATCGACCCTTTTCGCACAGTGCAAGTTACTCGGAAATGAGACAGACTCCAGGTCGACGACCAAACACAAGGCGTGGCTTCAGGTGTCTCTTCCTCACGTGATCGAAATTATACGCGTGGTTGACCGAAACTAGACGTGTGGTTGGTCAAATTCAGTAGTTACGTAGGCGGTGATCGACAAGACGCACGTAAATGATTTTTTAAATAGATTTTACGTCGCAAAAAGATCAGTGACGCTGCAGAATATCAGTGACCGACGCAAGTTATCTGAAAATGAGGCAGACTCGGGCTCGACGAGGAAACACAAACTGTGGGCTTAGCTCTCACGTGATCAAAACTGGCCACATGATTGGAGCTTCAGGCGTTAGCCCAGACATCAAGCCTCTGCACGTTAAATAAAAGAACACAAGACACGCGGCTTGAAAAAGCGCTATGTTTCATCTCAGTTGAGGGTGACAGAAGAAGAAAAAATGGCAGCTAAGTTTGTATGCTTGAGAAACGTTATCAACGTTCAGAGATTCTAAAGAAAAAATGTTCTTACGAAGATTAGTCATTTAGCATGCTGTCCGTGCCCCGAAACTGAGGTGTCTATACCCTATAACAAAGACAACGGATAGGACACTTGTGCCTTGACGCCAAGGACTTCGACCAGCCGTGTAGTTTACATCAAAGCCGCAAGATAGCGCTATTGTTTCAAGCTGGCCTTGTGTTCTGCTACTTCCAAAGAAGTAGTAGCGCGGGCGTTTGGCCTTCACGATTCCGTGGAGTGCTGTATAGCTGCTCTGGGAGTAACTAAAAAATCAGTGCCCTAAGTGTGTTAAAAACTGGGTTGAAACATCGGGAAAGACTTGTAGAGATACGGTGGGTGCCTTTTGGTCTTCCACGGCTTCTTTTCCCTTTTGTGGGCTCCCATAGCACTAGTCTGGAGGCTATTATATCAGGATGTCGGATGCAATGAGCAGCCAATTTCAATCTTCTTGCTTTTATTTTCTCTGAAACTAGTGGCAGTTGCTCGTTGATACAGTTGCTCGTTGGTGAGTTTTAGCTCCCAAGACACATTAAGGCACATTCGGAGCATTTGGATGCCAAAAATACTCTTATTTTTAAACTTGGTACCATATAAAGCCATTGGTTGGAAACCCAACGTGCTGTCATCAAATGCAACAAGATGGATCCAAAGATTACTTACAAATATTGTTTCGGACGTTGTCAGAAGATACTCCTATATATCGTTGCTGTAATAAGATCATTTTGTTGGTAATACCCCCTTTCCACTGGTCGGCGATGGCACTGCGCTCTCGCTGGGACCTAAATCAAATTAGCACTTGATTTCATAATTCGAGTATCATGCAAAATGTAAAAGTACGGCTGAAAAGGCAACAAAACACACAAAGCGTAAAATAATGTGTTTTCTATCTATCAAACTCGTTGAGCGCTCTGTTAAATTCTAGGTCACAGAGAGCGCGCGGCGAGAGCGCCGTCCTAGTGGAGAAGGTTTTGAGTGCCCGTTTTTAGTCACCATTAACATGCAACTACATCCTGTCGATGAACTGAACACAAGAAACTCTTTCGACGCACCTCAACACAACGTATTGACTATTGCGTTCTTAAAGAAAAATCTTTCCAATAGAAATTGACTTAAAAGAAGTGAAATTGCTGATATTTGTCTTGTTCATGTACTAAAACAACACCAATATGTGCCATACAGTGTTAATATAAAGTACTAGTTAACATTTCCTATCTTCATAGAGGGCGACAAGTAATAATGTTGCAAAAAAGCTATTTTGTTTGCAAAGCATACGAACTTTCAGGACGGACTTTAAAAAATGCCTCCTAATAAAAGAGTTCGCGGGCGCAGCGGAATGTATTGTGGGTAATATGTCAAAGGTGAAGGCCCCTTACTTGTAACCAGTTCTTATCGGATAAACCTGATACATGTCATTACGTCATGACATGTTTTGTTCATGTCTCCGTGGACTTCTAATTTGACATATCACCCAAAATGCACCTCGTCGCGCATGAGCACTTGGAACCATGAAGCGGCTTATTGTGGCATTTTTTAGTCACGGAGCACAGGCAGCTCGTCACTCCTGGTCCTTGCGCCCGGCGACAATCATGGCGACGCCTCCCCCGATGGTGAAGACCGCCTGAGCCCAGGTCAGGTAGAAGGAGTAGCCATACGGCACCGCCACGCCATCGAAGTTACCGACAAAGATGGCGGCAGCGATGACACCACAAACACCTGTTGGAAAATGAATGAATGAATGACTTTTCATAGAAAGTTGCTAGGGGGGCCAAAATCTAATCATTTGGATATCTCAGAAAGACCTACCTCTTACCAAAAATGAAGACAAATTATCCAGGTATATTCTCAAGTTATCGTCTTGTGGACTTAAATTGCTGTGGACACATCCCTGTACAATTCCTAAAGTTCTTGCAGATTGCACACAATAATATTAGCCTGAGTGCCAGCCTTTTTAGCTTCCGTACGCAACCCAAGCTCCGCTCCTGGCCGGCAGCGGAGCTTGGGTAGCGCAGCGGAGCTAGGGTAGCGGACGGAAGCTATATAAAAAAGGCTGGCACTCAGGCTACAATAATACACCATTAGGCGTCGCCCAAAAGGATGTCAAATTTACCTCCAGCAATAGTCAGGGCACCTCCAATCAGCTTGCCTTTGTTGATGTTCTTCTTCGCGGCGAAGCAGGCCAGAGCTATCCCAGGGATGAGCATCAGCGATCCGATGATGGCGAAGGCGCGGGTGGCATGTAAGGCGCCGGACAGCTGACTGATATCTACGATAAATAAGTGGGTATCATTTGCATATCAGTGGATCATAAATAGGTCTTTTAACATCCAAAAACTTTGACCAAAAGTTGGCACACTTCTGATATAAAAGAGTACATAATCTACAAGGAAAACTAGTGAGTCAATGGCTATCACAATCCTCCTAACAATTGTTTACCTACGGTTATGTTGAAGTATTGTTACAATTATGGTGCATCACAAAAGCTATCTACGTACCAGAAATCATGACGATTCGTCAACCCCTTCTTTAGTTCTTCTCTTTCAAAGTCTCAAAGAAAATCGTCTCCTTAAGCTTCGATTCCAGCTTGGGGGACCAAATCTACACCATCTACCTTGAACCTTCTGCCCGAAGGGCTATCTACTACTAAAAAATAACGACCATAGCATGTAGCATGGAATATGAAAGCCGAAGATTCCGCTGTAGTACCGTAACAAGCCTTTAGGGGGTAAGGTCTCTTCAAGCCCTACCCAAATACCAAATAGCAAGGCAATCCACCCAGGCATTCTCGAATTATACTGTTCATCCACATACATAAATACATACATAAAAATCTACAAACAAACGCTACTAAAATCATAACCTTCTTGGCGGAGGTAAAAGAAACACGGCGGAAAGATGAAAACAATCGCGACTAAGACCTACGGTCTCGCTTTCAAAAACAAACAACTGCTCGCGCCTGCGCACTTTGAGCTTATATTACACTTTTTGATGATGACTTCTTTTTGTACTACTGGGTCGTCTGTGCCCGGGTAGCAGGACCAATAGTTACGGGCTGGCTGCACAAACGACCCAGTACAAAAAGAAGTCATCAGCAAAAAGTGTATCATAAGCAAAAAAAGCCGAGAGAGCCTGCTATAGAGGGCAGGCCTAGTAGTAGTACAGTGTAGCTTACGGTGAGGCAAATTCAAGACGGGGGATTCAACAATGAAAAGGGCACATGACATATGAGACATATGTACGCCATGTACATGCAGATTAAAAGGGTCCCCCGAAAGTGCGAAATGGAACGAAATGGAACGAAATGGAACGAAACGGAACGAAATGGAACGAAATGGAACGAAATGGAACGAAATGGAACGAAATGGAACGAAATGGAAGAACGAAAACAACATATGTAACATCATGAAATGAAATACCAGTAGATAGCGAATTATAAGGAGTAGACCGGAACAGTAAGCATTTTAAATACAGAAATACATAAATGGTAAATACATAATATAACGTGTTTTATTTCTTGGATCTATGTGATAATATTAAATACAACGTTTTTGTCGCGTTTGTGTGGCTACATTTTTTCCTGAAAATGGAGGCGCCGCTCTCCCTTGTGTACCAACGATCTGCAATTGAACTGCTTCAAATAGCAGGGAAAACAAGCACACGGAAGTATCGAAGTTAGGACTAGATTACAATTGGTGGTAAAATTGCATCTCATAATTCACCAAGAGAGCATGAGGCAAGCGTTATTTCATTATTCATACAGCGTGTTTGGAGCTGTTCTCCCCCAAATGGGGCCCCGCATACAAATAAACCGCCATTGTTGCCAGCGCGACGGAACTGTGGGCGTGCGCTACCGACAGGTTGAATCAAACTCCGACTTTCCAGTTATTCACATACGGTTTTAGTCCATAACTAGTACGTAACATATGCCTATCTCCGCAACAACGATTTGTATACAACCAATTGTTCGGCTCAAAGTCAGACCCCTGTCGGAGAATGGACCCCTCCGTTAATGACATGCAAATGAAGCTCTGCGCTGCTGCGTCACCAATTTCACACATTTCACACTCCTTTTCAAACACGGACGTGGAGCCCTCTGGAGACATTTCTGCTTCATTGTTCACGACAAAACAAAGGCAGGGTGTGAACGAGCAGGACATGTATTTCACGGTTCGCACAACACGACAACACGCTAGCTGTATAAATGATAAGATTACGCTTGCCTCATGCCCTCTTGGAGATGCAATGTTACCCACCAACTTCTGTATAATCTGGTCCTAACTTCGATACTAATTTCCGTTTGCTTGTTTTCCTTGCTATTTGCAGCAGTTTATTTGCAGATCGTTGGTACACAAGGAAGAGCGGTGGCTCTCTTTGCACGCGGCGCCTCCATTTTCAGGAAAGAATCTAGCCACACAAACGCGACAAAAACGTTGTATTTAATATCATCACATAGATTCAAGAAATAAAACACGTTATAGTATGTATTTACCACTCACTTCTGTATTTAAAATGCTTCCTGTTCCGGTCTACTCCTTATAATTTGCCTACTACTGGTATTTCATTTCATAATGTTACATATGTTGTTTTCGTTCTTCCATTTCGTTCCATTTCGTTCCATTTCGCTCCATTTCGTTCCATTTCGCACTTTCGGGGGACCGGATTAGATTAAAATACCATTTCCAGTACCTGTTAACTGCCAGGCGCTACTAAAGACTTTGTGCTTTGTTTATGTTGCCGTTGCTACCTGTGAGGGTATTGTGATCACCTTGACCCGTAGGCTGAACGTAACTTGATCTAGCGCGAACAGCAGACAGCTATACTAGTACAAGCGGGCGTTATAACTGAAATACTGCTGATTGGTCTAGCCAACCGATCTACCTCTTTTGTTCAGTGTTCACACATTAAGTATTTCACCTCTAGCAATGGCGGGTTGACTGCTTATTTCAGAGCAAGGAGGTTTGAGGTTTCTCTATTTAAACCTCCTTGTTCAGAGGAACAAGAAGGTCGTGTTTTACTTGTGACTTGTTTGTTTTTAAAGGCATCCAGAGCATTTTATGTGGCTTGAAAATTGGAAATATTCTAGTTGCTGTAATCTTTATGAAATTGTCATTTAATGCCACTGTTTACCACATTTGCGTGATGATTACATGTCACAAGCGCTCAAAAGCCACGCGAAAATAAGCTACACAATGACCCCTTTAGTTTCACGCGCCTAGTGTAATTAGATTGAAACAGAACTCAAAACGGTTATTTCGTCAGTAATGGACCGTTCCCGTCGAACACCATATAGAACCCCCTGTTCTATTTGGAACACCTCCGTCAAAAACAGCGCTAGTGGGACAGAAATGACAAGCAGAAATGACAATGCATATCTGGGACAGATATCTCACTGCATTGGCTACATGAATACCCAAGAAAAAAACGAAATGAAAAAGAAAATATCTCGGGCACTCAAGGGGACGGAGCTTACGTAACACATTGCCAACTACTACCAAGTCCGTCTCTCATGTACTTGTGCGTTATTCCTGTGTTCGACTGGAACGGTCAGTTCTCTGCAAGTTCCGGCGACGGGACGTCACGTTCCAAGAAGTCGGAAAATTTGAGAACAAAAACGGCGGCGCTGACAGCGCTTGGATTTTTTTTGAGTGCTCAACACACAGCGACATCGCATCTTTGCTCCTTGAATATCGATATGTAATGGTAACGTTATAGTGTTATTGAAACTTACTATGTGTAGAAATGGCTAAAAACTGGAGTTTTTTAATTTGAGTTTGAAGCCACATAAAGTGCTCTGGGTGCCTTTAAAGCAAGTAAACATATCAAAGAAATCTATTGATAAAAAGATGCATCCTATGGCTTACCCGGGTACGCTTTGCAGGCTGTTACACCCAAATATGTACCGCAGACCTGCCACAGTCCGACATCTTCTTTTGCCAACCCTTGTTGTTCGGCCTCCATCCATGCGGGAGTCGCTATCCCCACCACGTACAACAAGGCCCCGAGAAGAGAGATGCCGATACCACCCACAAGAAGTCGGTTCATGTTGTGACAGGGTTTGTTGGTCAGATTTTATGCCCCGATCAAATCAGTAACGCTGCGAAAAACTTCAGTGACCGACAAGGAACGCAAGCCGCTCGAAAATGAGACTGACTAGGGATCGTCTATCTCACGTGATCGAAACTAGGGGCGTGATTGGTCAAATTCAGCTGGTACGTAGGTAGTGATTGCCAAAACGCACGTGACTGTTTTTGTCAGCTTTTACGTCACAATAAAATCAGTGACGCTTCAGAATCTCAACTTGATGTACAAATCTACAAAGCCTATCTAATCCAGATATTATACAATGAAGTAAGCACTTGTTACGTCGATGAAGATTAGACATCCAGGTAATAAGATACGCCAAAAAAGCAATTACTCAAACAACTGGATATGATTTTTGGAAACGGTCAGACGTCTTCTCCTTATTTGCATATCAATTCATAGTTCGTGGTTATAAACCTGCCGTTCAACTGATCTCGTTCACAGTCACTGACGAAAAGTAGTGGATGCTACTTGAAACGTCTGACCGTTTCCAAAAATCATATCCAGTTGTTTGAGTAATTGCTTTTTTGGCGTAAGCACTTGTTATTTGGGGACCAAGCTGAGTAAAACAGGTGAAAAAGGAACCTATGATTGAATAGATACATCCTCTGACTTACCTGGGTAAACTATGCAAGCTGTTGCACCCAAATGTGTACCGCAGATCTGCCACAGCCCGACGCTTACCTTGTTGTACGGTAATAGTAGTTTGCCGCCAGGCGGTGGTCGCGAACCCCACCACGTACAGTAAGGTCCCGAGAAGTGAGCTCCCGGCACCCTCCTTTAAAAAACCTTTACGGCTCATCTTGTGACAGGTTTTTGTCAGATTTTACGACTCGATAAAATCAGTGACGCGTCAAGGAAATCAGTGCCCTACAAGGAAGTAAAGCCACTCGAAAATTAATGAGACAGACTTGCGATCGACGTATGAAATATAGAAAATATAGAATGGAGGCATGGCTTCCCTTTCCCATCACGTGATCAAGACTAGGCACGTGATTGGTCGAAATCAGTGGGTACGTACGTAGTAATCTCGTGACTTGCTTTTCTCCAATTATACGTCAGGATAAAATCAGTAACGTAGTTGAGGGTAACAGAAGACTGAAATAAAATGGAAGCGACAGGTTGCGTGTTTGGGAAAACTTATGCTTCAGCGACTTGAATGACAAAACAACTCTAATTCTTAAACTTGGCACCCTTTAAAGCCATCGGAAACCCAACGTACTGTCATAAAATGTAACAAGATGGATAAAAAGATTACTTACAAATATCATTTTGGACGTTGTCAGAAGATAAACCTATGCATCGTTGCTGTAATAAGATCATATTGTTGGTTATACCCCCATTCTACTAGTCGGCGATGGCACTGCGCTCTCGCTGCGACCTAAATCGCAATACATGTACTTGATTCCGAGTGTCAGGCCAAACGTAAAAGTACGGCTGAAAGGGCAACAAAACGCACAAAACGTAGAAGGATGTTTTTTTTTAATCAATGAAATTCGCTGAGCGCGCGGTGAGAGCGCCGTCCAAGTGGAATGGGAGTGTAAAGGGCAAAAAAATGTATATCAGACGGAAGGTTTCGAGTGCACGTTTTAATTCACCATCGTTCAAAACAGAAATAACCATGATTGCCTTAACATGCAACTACATCCTCAGATCCTGTCGATTACCTGGACACAAGAAACTCTTTCGACACACCTTAATGAACACAACGTATTGACTATTACGTTCTGAAAGAAAAAACGACAAATTTCCAATAGAAATAGACTTAAAAGAAGTGAATTTATTGATATTTGTTTTGTGCATAACCACTACCAATATGTGCCATGCTGTGTTTCTATAAAGTACTAGTTAACATTTCTTATTTTCATAATGGGCAAGTTGTTGACATGCAGAGATGTTAAAAGAAGCTATATGTTTGCAAAGCAAGCGAACTTTCAGGACTGCGCTTTAAAAAAGCCTTCTAATAAGTTACGCCAAAAATAGTTACTCAAGCAACTGGATAAAATTTTGAAACGATCTAATACGTTAGTTTGCGGGCGCAGCGAAATGTATTGTGGGTAATATGTCAAAGGTGAAGGCCCCTGACTTGTAACCAGTTCTTATCGGATAAACCTGATACATGTCATTACGTCATGACATGTTTTGTTCATGTCTCCGTGGACTTCAAATTTGACATATCACCCACAATGCACCTCGTCGCGCATAAGCACTTGGAACCATGAAACGGCTTATTGTGGCATTTTTTAGTCACGGAGCACAGGCAGCTCGTCCTCCTGGTCCTTGCGCCCGGCGACAATCATGGCGACGCCTCCCCCGATGGTGAAGACCGCCTGAGCCCAGGTCAGGTAGAAGGAGTAGCCATACGGCACCGAAACGCCCGGCAGGAGGACAGCATTGACTCTGCCGGCAAAGATGGCGGCAGCGATCACACCACAGACCCCTGTTGGAAAATGAATTAATGATTGAATGAATATTGATGAAGGTTAGACATCCAGGTAATAAGATACGCCAAAATTAGTTACTCAAGCGACTGGCTATTAAAGCTTTCCAACATTCAAAAGTTTAAAGCAGCATCCGCTATCTTTCGTCCCCCACTGACGAAAGATAGCAGATGCTATCTGAAACGCCTGACTGTTTCAAAATCTTACCCAGTTGTTTGACTAACTAATTTGGGCGAATGTGAATGAATGAAGACATTCATTGTACACGTACACCCACAAGAAATTCGGATTCTTCGATCCTACTCCAGCAAAAATAACAAAAACGATGTTAAATTTTACCTCCGGCAATAGTCAGGGCGCCTCCGAGCAGTTTGCCTTTGTTGATGTTCTTCTTCGCGGCGAAGCAGGCCATAGCTATCCCAGGGATGAGCAGCAGCGACCCGATGATGGCAAAGGCACGGGCGGCATGGATGGCACCGGACATGTTATCTATGGAACAGAACAGGGTATCATTTGCGTTTAAAGTATTATTACACATGTCATTTTCATTTATTTTCATTTTACCAGGGAAATCACAGCTCAGGCTTGTGGCCTGTTTTTCAGGTGTCCCTGGACACGTACACATACAATAAGAACATAGTATTACACATATTACATTATACATAAGCTAAAATATCAGTAGAAATATCTCGCTGCAGTCCATTTTCGAAAGCCTTCTAACCGGTGAGTCGTTTTCGATCAACAGAGAGTCCATTCCAAAGTGTTGGCCCCTGGAACTGTAAGCTGCCCTTGAAAGACTGTACGTTTGCCTGCGGTATCGTCAGCACAAACATCACCTGAGCTCTACTGACTCCGAAGAACAGTGATGGATGTCTCTCAAAACGTCTGGAAGTAAATCTCTGAATTCTATTCAGTTACTAAGATTGAATTTTCTTTAGAAACGTCACCAACTCTCGGGCTCCCTTGGAAATCAGTTACTCAGTTACCTTAAGCTCTATACATACCAAAGATCATGAAGATTTGTCAACTCTTTCTTGAGTTATTTTCTTTCAAAATCCTTAACAACTTGAACTTGCTCCTTCCGTTAGAGGGTCCAAACCTATAACATTTACTCCCTGTCTCAAGGGCTATTCACTACCAAAAAAAATCACGACCATAACGTTTCCAGAACACGGCATATCAAAAGCATTCATATTCTTGTAGTTATAGTTTTCAGAATAGAATCGACTAGTTTAGTATTCATTGTATCGATTGCCTTGTCATTGTTGCCATACATTATGCCATGTACAATTGTTGAGCAATAAACTTCATTCATTCATATATAACGTTATTATTCATACCACATAGCCTGAAGACAATCGCGCCTGAGCACTTTGAGTTCTGAAACTGAAATCAAAGTAAAAGGCCAACTTGCCTCAAGTAGGCTTAGCAGAGCCTCCATAGCAGACGCTTTTGACCTTTTTGGGGCTTATGATACACTTTTTGCTGATGGCTTTGTATTACTGAGTCGTTTGCGCCGGTACCTGGCCTAGTGGTTACGGGCTGGCTGCACAAACGACCCAGTACAAAAGAAACCATTATAAAAACGTGTATCATAAGACCAAAAAAGGTTGCTTGCTTAGGAGAACAGGCTTAGCGAAGCTCACGGTAAGGCAAATTCCAGACGGGGGATTAAACTTCAACTTGTAAGAGTCTGTCCGGACGTTAAGTGGTTGAAATTTGAGTGTGTGACTCCCCCGGGCTATTCAACAATGAAAAGGGCACGGCATTTGAGACATGTACATATGCACGCCATGTACGTGTAGATTAGAATGCCAACTCCAGTCACTGCCAGACGCATTACACCTGAGGCCTCTGGCAATCACGACAGTGGCGGCTTGGGTTTCAGAGGAACAAGCGTTTTCCTTGTTCTTTTTTTAGAGCTAAGAGCAATCTGAGTAAAACCAAGGTAAAACGTATCAAAGGAACCTATGGAACAGATGTTATTTTATTCTTTTTTTAATTTTATTTCAATTTACGACATTTGTGGAAGGATTGACATAACAGGTGAACTATCACCTTTTCAAGATGTCATCCCAGACCGGACTGTAAGATTTGAACCATAGCACACCGGGGCATGCCCCTACTCCTTTTTCGAAAGGTGTGGTGGGTTCTTTAACGTGCGCGGGGTGTGGCTCTCCCCAAACACGGGACCTCCATTTAACGTCCTATCTGAGGGACGTTCCTAACCCTAGATGAGCTAGATGTATCCTCTGACTTACCTGGGTAAGCTGCGCAGATTGTAACACTCAGATATGTACTGCAGATCTGCCACAGCCCGAACTCTTCTTTTTTCAGCCCTTGTTGTTCTGCCTCCATCCATGCGGGAGTCGCTATCCCCACCACGTACAACAAGGCCCCGAGAAGAGAGATGCCGATACCACCCACAAGAAGTCGGTTCATGTTGTGACAGGGTTTGTTGGTCAGATTGTATGCCCCGATCAAATCAGTAACGCTGCGAAAAATCAGTGATCGACAAGGAACGCAAGCCACTCGAAAATGAGACTGACTAGGGATCGTCTGCCTCACGTGATCGAAACTAGGGGCGCGATTGGTCAAATTCGGCTCGTACGTAGGTAGTGATTGCCAAAACGCACGTGACTGTTTTTGTCAGCTTTTACGTCACGATAAAATCATACAATTATGTTCACCAGGTTGTGTTATTTCAGCCAGTAGGTACGGCGAACACGGGACCCCCATTTTTCGTCTCTTCCGAAAGACGGTGCAGCTCCGACAAGGATATCCTTCCCGGGATTCGATCTGGGGTCTCCCGGATCCAATTTATTAGAAAACAGGAGGCTCACTGCGAAGCCGCTACCAATTGAGCTACAGGGACATCCAGTTACCATTTGTTCTTCTATACATGTATTTCTTCAGATAACTTAAGTTCCTCTTCTTCTGAAAGTGGCTTCTTTCTTTCCTCAGGCAGTAATCTCCCAATCATTTGTAGCTGATCTTTCTTTCAAGACTCTGTATTGTCTTTTGGCTTAGTTAATTCTTTATTGACAGTCATAACAGGAGGCTCAACTGCGAAGCCGCTGCCAACCAGAAATCAAGACCACAGCACGTCCAGGTCAAAAGATACAAAAATTGAAGTTCTGCTGCAGTACCAAGGTCACATACCAGGGGGCCCAAAATCGGCCCTGAATTTCGGCTTCCCAACACCTGCCCAAATACCAAATATCATTGTAATCCATCAAGAGGCTCTTGAGTTATGCTGACTGGAGTGGTGCGGAAACACAAACAGACTGACAAACAGACAGACACACCCAAAACTATATCTCCATTTTTCATGGAGATAACTACAGGGACATCCATATCACACGAAAATGAGACAGACTAGCTATAGGGATTGACGACGAAACTCAAGCCGTTGGCAGGGCCCTTTGACCCTTTGTTTTTAAACCACGAGATGGGTCCGAAATGTTTGGAAAGAACCTTGGAAAGAATGAACGAATAACGAGTCTGTGGTGGTGTCATGACCACCCGAAGGGGCTTATCGGCTCGTCAGCAGGAGATGATTTTGACCGTTTGGGTTAAATATATTGATTATGCCGGCCACTGAACACAAAGGGATGTCGGATGTTCCCAGGGAAACTATTTGACCATCCAAGTTCCCCTTTTGAATCGACATCTTAGCAAACAATACATTTTTACAAGATATTATAGTTCATTTCATTGCACTGCTGTAGCCACAAGGAAACACTCTGCAGTTTGTATATGCATCGCACGGTGACGCATTTGGTATGGAGTACACAGTATTTGACCAGCGTCAGTCATGGACAACTTAGCCTGGAAACCAAGATCCTTCGCACAATGCGAGACGATAAACCATTTTGCCCGGGAAGGCCTAGTAAGGGATAGAAATGGTAGCCGGTCTTTCTTGGCAGCCGATCTCTAATATCTATCACGAGAGGGGCCCATGTGATATCTGTGGCGGTGGCGCAAGTTGCTACCCCGGCCGAAGGATTAGCGCCTGGAGCGCGGTGGTCTGGTACCCAGGCTATGGACAATGTGGGCTCCTGAGTTTCCGACGCTGATTCGCGGTTTTCAATATGTTGGCAACCTTTTTTTTTTTCAGGGGAAAACGCGATTGCCGGCTGACCCGACAATAGACGCCGTCGCCGGCTAGAAAGCCTGCAAAGGAGCTAGCGGGCTAGCCTCTACCAGGCTCCACAGGGCCCTGGAAAAATAGTAGAAATTGGCCAAATAGACACTGTCAGTTAACATGCCAGAGGAGTTATTCCGCTAAAAGGAGTACAGTTTGCGACCTAGGTAGAGGATATTCCCTACCATATACATGTATAGAAGTCATTAATCATGGCAGAGTGACCAGGGGGACTTGATTATATGCAAATTACCGAACTCAGGAGTTCATCTACGTAATTTGTAAGGTAAATTCATATTTCAAATGTGTTCCATAATAAGAACTTCATACACATGACATATGTAATCTAGAGAGGCAAGGAACATCGATAGATATCAATCATTCACACACACACAGCAGTAGCTCGGACTACTAGCTCCTGTGGTCCACCACGTCTAATATAATCTGCTTGAATTTCTACAGTAACCCAAATACAAATAAATTCAGATACTCAGGTATACACGTGACAAGAACTTCGTACACATGACCTATGCAATCTAGAAAGGCAAGAAACATTGATAGATATCAATCACCAAAAACATCTTGCATGACTTACGGGGAAATGCTCAAATAGCTTACAGGGGATGATTGTAATCCCCTTTTCACACACACAACACTAAGCTCCTGTTGTCCGACACGTCTCATATTAAGGACATTATATAGACATACAGTATATACTTATTCTGTCTGGAATTCTGCTTGAATTTCTCCAGTAACGTTAACCCACATACAACAACAAAAAGATTTGCTGCCCCGTAGCTTCCAGCTGAGACACCTCTAATTTACGTACTTAATACTTAATGCATTGTTTTATATTGTATCATGCATTGTTTTATATTGTATCATGCTATGAATTGCCTAAGTGTCTAATTGTCGTATTTAGTGTAATTGTAATGTTGAGTGGTCCGCAACATCAGCTTGTCGGTCTGGCGTTCCACTGTGTATTGTATTGTTGCAAGAATAAAGAAGCCAAATACAAATAAATTCAGATAATCATGTATACACAGGTTACACTTGTCTTTAGACTTATGAAAGCTAGCGGACTCTCTCTGAAACTTCTGACTCTTTAGAGAACCAAGGAGATATAATCTCATTGAGAAAACCTATCCCGCTGCTTTACCTTCCTGAATGTTTAAGCTTCATCAACGTGCACTTATCATCGTTCGTTTATGAAAGTTAGACATCTAGGTAAAAATATGTATTTTTAAATACATATTTTTACCTAGATGTCTAACTTTTTAAAAATATGTATTTTCAAATACATATTTTTACCTAGATGTCTAACTTTTTAAAAAGACAATTCAATCTTAGGGCCCTGTCACACTTGTGCGTATATTCAAGTTCTGCTGTAAATTTTTTTTGGTTTAAGTCAATTTTCCGTGGAGGAAGTTGTTTTGTATTTTGACCCACCGTTGATGAGCAGTCTATTTATCAAACCAAAGAAATTACTTCTTCGGCTGCAAACTTTACCTAAACCAAAACATGTTAATACGCAACTCATGCGGGCTTGTATATACGCACAAGTGTGACAGAGGCTTTAGTAACTGGATTAAATTTGGAGATTACTTCCGGACGTTTCGTGTGACATCTATCACTCCTCTTCATCAGCACTTTTCTTTATCGTCATTCTACAGACTCTGAAGAACAGTGATGGCCTGTCACTCAAAAAGTCCGGAAGTAAATCTCTGAATTCTATTCAGTTACTAAGATTGAATTTAAAATTCTTTAAAAACGTCATCAACTCTCGGGCTCCCTTGGAAATCAGTTACTTAGTTAACTGAAGGGACTACCCTTAACCCTTAAGTTGCCAGATTTTCAGCCAAGTAAAAATAGTTTTAAAAAAGTTTGACCCCTGACCTCCCTCATGAAACCCGCGAAACAGCCGGCGGCCCTAACCAGTTAGCTAACTCCCCTAACTTCCGGGCTTCGAGCGCTACACGCACGCAAATCTGTTTTCTTCGGGGGAATACCATATCCTTGCTATAACCGTGCGCAGCACACAAGGCATGTTTCTGTACCCCTGATAAAACCGGGACTGGCAGCATAATGGTTTTAAGATTTATAAATATTTCTTTTTTAAAAATCAGCGTGATTGGAATCCATGTCAGTACGGCGGACAGCAGAAGCGTACTTCGTAGTCATGGCAGACTCGCCGGCCTGCCTGGTCCCTGCCTCTGCACGCCAACCCCAGGATCGGTTTGAAGAAGAAGAACTTCTGTCCGGTCTGCAAGGCGGACACGTTGGATCCCTTGACGCGTGCCTGCATGTCCGAGGGTCCGAAGCAGAGCTCTCCGGGGTTCTCTCGGCGGATTGACGCGAGCGTCTCCCAGTCGCCGTAGTCGTGCGGGTCGTCGCGGTCGTACCAACGGGTCCAGGCAGGGCAGCCCGCGGGGGGCTCTGAAAATACACACACTTCTGAGACTTGTAATGTCTGTCCGTCTGTCTGTTTGGCTGTCTGTGACTGTCTGTGTGTCTGTGTGTCTGTGTGTCTGTCTGTCTGTCTGTCTGTCTGTTTGGCTGTATATGATTCTGTATGTCTATCTGTCTGCCTGTGGCTGTCTGTGTGGCTGTATGTCTGTCTGTCTATCTGTCTGCCTGACTGACTGGCTGTCTAACGTATGTAATTGTGGCTTAAAGGCAGAGGAACTTGAACTCAACATGCTGCTTATCTCTACATTCTATGATACACACTTCCTTCAAATGAGAGGTTTAAGAATTTTAATAATCATGTCTCCGATAGGACATGACATACTAGTAACCACATACCAAGTTTTATGACAAACCATCCATAGCTTCATCCATGCTGCTAAACCACAAGCGTGCATACATACATTTAAACATACATTCAAACACTAACGAAACATACCCATCTAGACCAAGCTAGAAATGCCGAAATGCTGTGATATGTTAAAGTTGGTAAATGGTTAATCAGGAAATAACCATTATGTTAGATAACAACTTTCCAATGGTAGTGCCCCTAACCTTCTGTGATGTTGAGTGGCGCTATGGTGGACAAAGCGGTGG
This sequence comes from Branchiostoma lanceolatum, assembly GCA_035149815.1. Lineage (NCBI taxonomy): Eukaryota > Metazoa > Chordata > Leptocardii > Amphioxiformes > Branchiostomatidae > Branchiostoma > Branchiostoma lanceolatum. The sequence continues at coordinate 12,560,310 of CM068884.1, forward strand.
TGGTTCCAATCTTTAGGGTGATGACGTCGTCTTTAGTAGTGTCAGTCAACTCAGGAGACATTTGCTCTGGAACACTGATGCGCATGCCAGTGATGACGTCATGGATGTCCGTAATGACGCCATCCATAGATATGCCATTCATGTTAGTCGCCATGGAGACTGACGTAATAGTCTGCATGAAATTAAAAAAAAGAATCAAAATATGAAATTAAGATCCTGCTTGACTGAGTTGAGTCAAGTATATATATATATATATATATATATATATATATATATATATATATATATATATATATATATATATATATATTCTATACTTCCACTTTATTTGTTATTCTATACTTCCACTTTGCGTTATGTTAACGAATTCTCGCCATACCTTGTACCATGTACATTTGTCGTGCAATAAAGTTCTTCTTATAGATATATGGAGCTGTTTTTTCTGCTCATAGATGATCTACATTTTCGAAATCATGTGATTGTGTGACGATTCCCTTGCAACTCGTCAATAGACCGATCCTGTCGAACACCATATCGAACGAATAGAAGAGCCATAGAACCCCCTGTTCTATTCAGCCCACCTCCGTCAAAAACAGCGTTGGCGGGGCAGAAATGGCACGTGTAAAGCAGGGTACGTATATCTGGGACAGGTTTTCCACTGTATTGGTTGACTGCATGCTCAGAACAAAAACGAATTTAAAAAGAAAATAGATCGGGCACTCAAGGAGAGGAAGCTTGTACCACATGCTGGCTACTACAAAGTACGCTATAGCGCAGTGTTTCGTATCTTCAGTTACTGGTGTGTGAAACTGGTTAACTTGAAAGTGAACAGGGAAGTAAAAGGATGCATTTTAATTCTTAGTTACCAAATAACATGCGGCTGTTATGCATGCAGTCAATACAGTGGGAACCCTATCACAGATATATGAACCCTGTTTTACACGTGCATCGGCTGGTTGTCAGAAACTGGGCGCTGATGCCCACCGACAAGGGAAAGCTATGCGGCGCATACCACTTTAACATTGACCGAAAACATTACGCTCTCACCGCAACTACACCTACCCCCTCCTTAAACAACTCTACCCGGTGGATACAGCCTTCAACAAAGAAGACATAGCATTCTTATTTGGCCCGCTCTGAAAGGGTTTCAGTGCCACAAAAGCTAAACCGAAGTCAGTGGTATTATTTTCAATCTAGCCGCGGCGGCCATGTTTGGTCCGTCAAACCCTGTTTTTGACGGAGGTGTTCGAAATCGAACAGGGGGCGTGGCTTTGGGATCGGTCGTTATGATCTTAAACACTGTGGTGAGGTTTCTTACTTCCTTGTTCATGGCGACATGTATTGGCTCAGCGTTACCAGCGCCCCGGTAGCGCAAGGCCAGCGTGACCATCGTGAGACCGAGGAGAGCGCACAGCAGCCCGATCGCCGTGATGCTCCAGGCGGCCCGGCGGGGCTTGGTGCTCGGACGACCGTCGGCGTCGTTAGCTTTGCCGTCGGTGTCTGTTGAACCACAGGAATGATCGTTAAGCCCCCCTCTCACTGACCCCGCGGCAAGCTAGCAGCGTCGCTGCGGCCGATTGAATTGACTAAGCACTCAACGAATTTCATCGACAAAAAGAATCTTTTTAAGCTTTTTGTGTTTTTTAAAAATCTTTTTGGTCATATACTTGTACGTTTTGAATGATATTCCCATTAGTAAGTAACAAGAGTAACACAAATCTATTTTAGGACGCAGCGACGCCGCCAGCGTGCCGCGGGTCCAGTGAGAGGGGGGCTTTAGCTAAAAGGCAGGCATCAAGTCAAAGTCGGCTCCCATCTCCGTTTCAATAGCCCTTGGTCGTGCAAATCACTACAGAAGGGGAATAGTGCACTGGCAGTGGTGTATGTTCAGCTACCATACTCTTTCCCAAATGCTGAGTGCTACTGCTAAGGTCACAGTTCAAAACCGGGGCCCGTTAACGAAAATTGAACAATTCATGTTAAGACAAATGGTGGCCATGATTAATTTGTGCAACTTTTTCGTGCTTTGTTGTCTTTTATATTATACGTTTCGTTCCCGCAAACTGCCCGACCGGGCCTCGGGTTTGGAAATGTGACCTTAGCAAAAGCAGGGAAAGCTGTATGCACCATTTTAAAGACTTTGTTATAACTCGGCCTGGGATTGAACTCACGACCTCCCAAATGCAAGGCGAACACTCTACTCACTTGGACATTGCACCGTTTAGAAGGCACCACAGGACACGGCTCTATCGTCTACAACATAGCATTCCTTCGTGCATGCAGACTGATCGACGGTTGCATTAATATGAATATCCTGGATAGCGTTGGTCTTTGTGCCAACGGCTTAGTATCGCACCCCGACCAATCGACCTCTTTGAAACTCAGATTCGAATCAGACATGACATTTGCTTTAACGACTAAATCTGACAAAACAATCTCGCCAGTGAGATGCTCGAAGGTGTTAGCTTTTAAAATATGTTTTCAGATTGACAATATTGGCACTTTGGAAATGATAGAAGCTGACCGCGATTTTTAAATTTAAAAAGGCAGAATGTCCCCAGTTTTCTATCATTAACCCATTAACCTCGTTAAAACATGGGGAAAGATGCAGCTGCCTTTGCAAAGCTGCCTTTGCAAAGCAATAAAACATATATGAAAGATAGAGTATATAGTGTATGTAGTAATAGTGTGTTAAGCCCCTATCTCACTAAACCAGCCACACGTTGGCGACCTCGCTGCGACCGAGCGATTTGACGCCGCGCTAAACGAATTTCATTGGTAAAACATTTTTACGCTTTATGTGTTTTGTTGTCCTTTTGGTAATACTTGCACATTTTGCATGATATTCCAATTATAAAGTCAACGGTACCGGTAACACAAATCCACTTTAGGACGCAGCGAGGTCGCCAACGTGTGACGGGTCTTAGTCTCCGTTGCAGACTACTACCGGCTGTTTTCTTTTTCTTGTTACCGTTTTCTTATTTACTATTACATTTTTTTCTACGAAGGGATGCCGGGAGGGAAAGGAAAGGCGATCGTCCCTCGGCGGCGAAAGTCCCTAAGCCGGCATTAGAGAACCTTGGCCCGTGTAAGAAATCGCGTAACACCCCCCCCCACACCCCCCCCCCCACCCCCATATATATACGCCGCCGTTCCAGGAAGTCTGCGAAGGAGGCTATGGCAGGTCCAGTGAGATATGGGCTTAAGAGACGATAACAGTGTTTCCAACATGGTGGCGTAACGGTAGGGTTTTCGGCCTAGAATCCAGCGGTCCCGGGTTCGAATCCCCAGACGCCACCGATCTTGTGCCCTTGGGAAGAGGGCACTATACACGACTTTCCTCACTCCACCCAGGTGTAAAAACGGGTACATTATGTGTCACGACACTAGCAATAGCTGTCTGTGTCCCAGTGTTGCCATTCTAATAAAATAAAATGAAATAAAATCAAATCAAACTGCACGGATATAATGGCATCAAACTCACCCGCGAAGTCAGGACGAACGTCGCAGGCCTGTTCATAGTGTCCGGTAGAACACGCCCAGGCGCCCGGAGGCTGCCAGGGTTCCTCGTACCCGTCCGACATCTCTCTCGTTTGGTGTGAAAATCTTTCCTCAGCAACTGTCAACTGTCGGACGGCGTGGTGGTCTGTTGTATTTCAAGCTCACCACCAGAGTGACTAGTAATCGCCTGTCTGGATATTTCAAGGCTTTGGGTAATCATTACAGGCTTTGGGTAATCATAGATTATTCATGATGTTGTTGACATGGTCACGACCCAACCTTGAGCCCGTTGCATATGGAGGGTAAAACTATGTTGTGGCGTGTGTGTTTTTCGATTTTTTTTCATCAAATCCCGATTTTGATGAACATTCAATTTGGTGTCCCCTTCGTAGAATAGTCTAAAACGATCTCGACTTCTTTTGCAACTATAATGTTACGACGTTTGGTCAATCTTTCCATATCGATCAGTGTAAAATATTCACAACAAATAAGAATTCTGCCCTCAATCTTTGGAAAATATCATATGTGATATGGCAAACAACAAGGCCCCAAAGCCTCTACCTACCATTTCTCCTTTTTGTTATTCCAGGGTATGGCACACTCTGAAAGAACTTTTCCAGGAAAACCAATAATTCGTGGGTGCGGGGGTGTTCTTGGGAGCGAGTAAATATTCATTCCAGTATAGGATTGGTCTGGTCAACACGATGTACACACGCTGTGTTCTTGTTATTCCTCTCAGATGGAAACAGACTTATAACTTTGCAATGGTTCCCAAAACAGTTAAACAGGGAATATTGATAAGGCACAGTAAGCAGAAATATATAGGATAGTTTTTATTGCACAAAAGAACATCGAAAAGTCGCTACTGAGACCGATACAAGACCAGCTTGTTGAGACCATCTAACTCACACATCATACATCACCATTAATAACATTTAAAGTTTTTAGATGTTAATAACATATCGATTGTCTTCATGTTTGAAGCAATAGCGTTCAGACAATATCCAAGGTGTGCTTTAATTCCATTATATGACTCTCAGTAGTTTATGTTTTCGAACATAAATAACTTTGTCTACTTTTATGCTCACAAACTAGCATAAATTGATTTGATTATATCTAATATATAATAGAATGAATTGAAAGACAATACGCCATTGCTGAGAGTACATATTCATTAAAGTGTGTAATTCATATACATCTATCAGATTGGTCTCGGCAACACCCTGGCTGTTTTTTTTAGTTTCCTCAAATGGAGAATATTCATATAACAAAACCCTTGTGGAAGTTAGTGCTCGTTTAAATCGTTTGAAAAATATAATTTTTTAAATCCATTTTGAAACAAATTGAATGATAATCAAATTGCTAGGTGCAGTCTGTATATTGCATCACATTGTACCAAAGTTGCACCACTTGTTTAAAAATCAGCTTGTTTCTGCTTTAGATGCCCCTTTTTGTCTCATTGAATGTTTGTTCTGTTTCCACCTATTTGTTGAAGGCAAAAAATGTCCGAAGTGTTTTAAAATATCGGAATATTTCAAACCCATTGTAAAATAGTTAAGGCTTACGATGTTTTAGAACATTTTTTATGTAGCAAACAGTGGGTGATTTGGGTACTAGAAACAACTTTTTCAACCTTTCATTTTATTGATGGCGATGATGATTGTATGATATGATTCTATCTTTGAAAACGTAATCATTAGTTTTTAATCAAGAAAATAATGTTAAGCTATTCAAAGTACATGAAATATTTAACCAATACCTTCAATCACAAAAGAACATGCCAACTACAAGTAGATAAATTTGTAATACAGAAAGAAGCAGAAAATACACAGTTAAGTTAAATCTTCGTTAAGGTTAATCTTGAACCTTCTTCTAGCATGGTGATAATATAGTCAAACCTGCCCAAACCACTGGGGAGGGGGGGGGGCGATAAAATCAGGTCTATGTGGACAGGTGATCATTATATACTGTATCCTCAATGCCTTTGTGAATGAAAATCATCTAAGGACCAAACAGAGTGGTTACATCAGGGATCTCCCTAAAAATGGATCAGTGGTGCCCCTCCAGCCTGTTCTAATCCCAGATCCATCCTCTTGATTATGGGAGTTTTCTTCCAATATATTCCCCAGCTAAGCCCATAATTTTGCACAAAACTCGAGAGTTCATAAATTGCAGACAAGATGTAAAGCTGAAGTTGCACGAAATGACTTCCATTTGTGTCTGCAAAAGGCAAAATGCAACAGCTGCTCTACTCTTGACAGGTGCCCCCCCCTTGCGACACACACCCTCTCCGCATCCTGCTCTATGTTTCTGGGGAGATCCATGCACATTACCAGGTGCTCACTTGTACAGGTGTGAACAAGGAGGTTATAGGCAACCGTCTTGGTCTGACTGCATATCAATAGCCAGGTAGTCCTTATGACGAGGTGGTGGCTTGTACAGGTTTGACTTAGCCGTGGCGACTACAGAAGGGCGTATTTGCTTGTTATTACATATACTTAAACACTAAATTGGGGTTTTTGTGGTTGCTAAATGGCCCACTATCGCAGGTAAGTGTGTTGGGAGTTCAGGGACCAAGCATCGGGGCCCGCCATGCAAGGAAAACGGCAGGACGGGCACCACCTGGATATTTTGTATGCACCGCCCCACGACTACGAAGGGCTAGTATATATAATAACAAGCAAAAACGCCATTCTGTAGTCGCCACGGCTAAGGTTTGACTGAACAATCTTATCATGGGCAGCAGAAGCGTACTTCGTAGTCCTTACACTGGCGCCTGTCTTCCTGTTCTTTATTGCTGCACGCCAAGCCCAGCTCGGGGGCGTAGATGGACAGTCTATCCCCGGTCTGTGAGGCCGGAATGTTGGAGCCCTTGACGCGAGCCTCGATGGTCGAGGGTTTGAAGCAGATCTCTCCCAGGTTCTCCCTCCGGAGGCGGCGGAGGGTCTCAAAATCGCCGGTGGCTGACGGGTCGTCTCGGTCGTACCACGGGGTCCAGCTAGGACAGCCTGCAGAGCGCGCTGAGCCTTCTGAAACGGGAAATGCTACTTGAAAGTTGCAAGTTTTGTTCAGGTCACGTAGTGTGTTTGAACTTTGTTGACAAGTCAGCTTGGCAGTCTCTCAGAGAGACTGAATCAGATTCACAGTTCGTGCTTTCTTTTAGCCTGGAATCCAGACCTATTACAGCTCCCGAGTCTCTGCGGAGAGAGACTCGGGAGCTATAATAGGTCTGGATTCCAGGCTAGCTTTCTTTCTTTCATAGTTAAAATAACAATACAAAATTACCCAAGATAGTAAAAAATGAACATGACAACATATAGTCTCAAGATTTTTGCGGGCATTGAAGGTATACTGCATTGTTCTTGGAATTAAAGGGTTTGTATGTCTGTTTTTTCTACTTAAATGAGGTTTTAGTCCTGAAGACATAGGCTTCGGGTCAAATAAACTCGAGAAGGGTCAGAGGAACTGACCGAAAGCTTGTTTTGGGAAAAAATGACACTGACAGTCACAGTGACATTCACTGACGAAAGACAGCGGATGCTGTACGTGTGAAACATCTGATCTTTCTTCTTCTAATTTTACCCAGTTGCCTGGGTAACTGCTACCTTGGATATCTTTAACTTGATACCTTTATCAACGTAAACTCAGTACTTACCAACCCGACAGGTGTACCTGACTACCAGGTACTTGTACGTGGCCACACAAGGGTCCCCGAACACGCCATTGGAGGCCCGCACCGAGCAGGTCGACCTCCCCTGGCAGAAGGCGCGGACTTGGACAAGGCTGTAGGGGCTTCGGCAGGAGCGAGTGAACCATCCCGCCGGGACAGGTCGTGACGTCGGTCCGCCCGTACAGGGCAGACAGGATGTTGATCCGCTGTCCGTAGGCGCATCTGATCGTCAAAGTGTCGTATTCGCAGGCTTGAACCTCCATTTGGAGTACTTCGGGCACTTCTTGAATACTGGTATAAGAGAGCTGTAGGCTGTGATACTATGATTTATCGCTTCAGTTGTTGTTTATTGTCCTTATTTTGAAAATTTAGGCATTGTTAGTGTTGAAAGTATGAAAACATGTAATAAGATACGCCAAATAAGTTACTTAATTCCAATTTCTATCCAGTTGCTAGGGAAACTGTTATCTGACATTGTTTTTGACGCTGTTGGTACGAATGATTTCATGTTATTTTGTTGTGTTATTTCGATATGTTATTTCCGCAACAGCAACAGCAGCAAACAACTGCACAACATAGCCCACAATAACATAGCATAACATAACACAACATACCAAGAGGTCGCGTTCTATAAAGCTAATAATTTATCTTACCTCTAGACTGAATTCAATGGGACTCATTTACTCATTAAATGGTTTATTCTCGTTTTGGTGAAATTGCCAGAGGCATGTGATTTATTGTGAGGTGATTTAAGTCATTCAACAAAATCAAAACGTACTGCCACCCTGTCACTTTTTTTATGAGAAATAAAAACCATTATTATAAAACAAGAAACCTTTTTACACCAATATTACCACATGAACAGCGCTCCCTACCTTCAGCACCGTATGGCTGCACGTCATGAGGCAGTGTTGATGGTTGGTAGGTGGTACCTGCCATCTTTTGGATGTTGATGTCGTCTGCAATCCTGTCAGTCATCTCCACAACGCTTCTGTGCATGTCTGTGACGTCAATAGATGTGATACTTGAACCCGTGTCATTCGGTTTGGGGCCACTAGTACCACTCTGTATTTGGGAAAATCGACCATTGGGGTGAAAATAGTTTGCATTATGAACTGGTGACTGGTATACGTAATAATTACTAGTAGTTACGCAGTATCTAATGCCAGTTCAGAAAAGAAAGAGAAACAGCCATGCCTTCAAGGACCAGAATTACCAACCCAGGATTAATTAGGGTATCAATGATTTGCTTTTCCCTCGAACTATCGTACAGTGAAACGCGTTGCCACCAAGTACTCTACATCCCCACTAGATAGCTTTAATGCCCCCATTACACGTTGTAGAAACAAATCTTTTAACGCTTTCTGTATTTTGTTGTCTTTTCAGTCAGTTACACTTTGCATGATATGCCAATCTCGAAGTTAAGGGTTACAAGTCGTAGCGAGATCGCAGCATAATCCCCGTCTAGTGAAATGGGAGGCCTATACAACGCTTGTAGCTAGATGTACAGAGGTTGTGTGTGGCACGTCGTTTAGGTCATTTATACTACATTATAGTGAGAAATGTATCATTTGCCATTTGATAAAGGAAACCGAAAAATGGCTGTGAATTATTTAAATGTCTGACCTTCTGCCGAACGGGCTCGGCTTCCCACAGCTTCGACGTCATCAGAGTGAATACGACGTCTTGCAGGGCCCTGCCGTTTACCTCCAGCTGTGAATTTATATATTAATCATTAATAAAAACAGCACACAATTTCTAAATGCTGCGTGACAGTATCAAACTACTAGTATCAAATGTACAGAGCGAGAATCAAAATTGAACAGAAACTGCAGCCTGCGTTGATTATTCCTTCGTGTATGTTGATAGTCAATATGAATAAGGATTCACATATAGAATTTGAATATCACAACATGAAGCCAGCCATTTAAATCATTTACAGATTGATAAAGAATTATTTTATCAAAGAGAAAAAGCTGTTCCCTGGTTTAACTGGGTACCAAGAATAGAGACAACACAGCCTAGTAGTTAACAGGTGCCAGTTTAAAAGTTCGTACACAGCTAATTACAAAGAAAAGCTAAGACAAAGTAGGTCCGATCATACTGAGGATGTGCCATCTTACTTTGTTGTTGATGGCGACAAGCTTTGCCTCGGTGTTGCTGGAGCTCCGATAACAGAAGGTCAATGCGACCATCGCAAGTCCGATGAGAGCGCACAGACAGAGCCCCGAGAGGATCCGGACGACCCGGCGGGGCTGGCTGCTCTGACGGCCGTCCGCGCTGCTCCCAGTGTCCCCCGCATCGGTGGAATCACGGGGATGGTCTTGAGCTAGTAGTTTAATCACAAGGGACATAACTTAGACACAACGGTATCCATTTATGTCTGGATGGGTATCAGATGGGTCTGTGTGGGGATTTAAACCAACACACAGGCAGATATGTTTGTTTGCTTGTTTGTTTGTAAGCATAATGTTCAGGGACAGGTGTGTTTGTTTGGATGGTGTTCAGCACCAAGGACAGGTGTGTTTGTGTGTGAATGGTGTTCAGCATCAAGGACATGTGTGTTTGTATGTGAATGGTGTTCAGCACCAAGGATATGTGCGTTCGTGTGGATGGTGTTCAGCACCAAGGACAGGTGTGTTTGTGTGTGAATGGTGTTCAGCACCAAGGACATATGCGGTCGTGTGGATGCTGTTCAGCACCAAGGACAGGTGTGTTTGTGTGTGAATGGTTTTCAGCATCAAGGACATGTGTGTTTGTGTGTGAATGGTGTTCAGCATCAAGGACATGTGTGTTTGTATGTGAATGGTGTTCAGCACCAAGGACATATGCGTTCGTGTGGATGGTGTTCAGCACCAAGGACAGGTGTGTTTGTGTGTGAATGGTGTTCAGCATCAAGGACATGTGTGTTTGTGTGTGAATGGTGTTCAGCATCAAGAACATGTGTGTTTGTATGTGAATGGTGTTCAGCACCAAGGACATATGCGTTCATGTGGATGGTGTTCAGCACCAAGGACAGGTGTGTTTGTTTGTGAATGGTGTTCAGCATCAAGGACATGTGTGCATTTGTGTATTAATGATGTTTAACACCAGGGATAGGTATTGCTAACGAATAGACCTAGAATATAGATCTCAGAAACATATTTTCAAACATTGTAAACGACTATGTATACTCGGGTTTATTCGGTATGAAACTTCTCTAGGTGACGGAAGTAAAAATCACACAGAGGGTCTACAACGTGTTGCCCAGACCAATTTGATATATGTAACGTTATATGAATAATACACTGTAATGAATAAGTACTCTCCCTCTCAAGAAAACCGACGCAACCATAGCTTATTGTCTTTCGCTGTTAATATATACATGACCCGTGTATGTTTGTAGTATATGTCAGACCCTAAAAAAATAAAATAGAAACGTTAGGTTAAAAATTTGGGGACATTGTGTTGTTCCTGTATTTCTGTATATCACACATGGCATTTTCCAAAGTTTTAGGTCAGAATTGTAATTTTGTTTGTGAATATATTACCCGGGAAAGATTTACCAACAGTTTGTAACCTATATCGTTGCCAAGGACGTAAAAATCATTTTGGCCACTACTACGAAGAGAACAGAAATGTTCATTCAAATTTATAGCCTAGAAAAAGTATAAAGACTGCATATACCCTCCACATAGAACAGTCTCAATGTTCAGGGTTGGATTTTCACTATCACAACACCATTATGAATAATGCATGTTTTCAACCCAAAACCTTCAAACAGCCAGACGGGCGATTAGCAGTAGTTTATCGGTGACGAAATGAAGACGACCACAACAAACGATAGTTGCTTAGGACAATTTCCTACCGCAATACCAAACGGATGTCAGACGGGTATACAAGAAACTCACGGGCACCTGTTGTGTGCTGCCGGAGATACAAGGCGTTTGTATGTATTTGTGTGTGTATGTTTGTGTGTCTGTGTGCTTTCGCATGTGTTTCTGTGTCTGTGTTTGTGTCTCTGTGTTTGTTAAATCTGTTTTTTTTACAAACAAATGTTTTCGATATAACAGACGTATCCAACCAGATTATGGTTGAGGTGATAATATATGGAATGAGATCATGAAGGTTTGGACGTTTTTAAAAAGATTAAGATGACGGTACAAAATAAGCGTTGATTATATAATGTAAAACTTACCGTTTTCCAGCTCAAATGCCAGACGAACGTTGCAGGCCTGTTCATAGTCTTTGTTCTGACGGGGAGGGGGAGTATGAGGTCCCAAGGGAGGTTCGAACCGGCCCGCCATCTCTTGTCTTCGGCGGGGAGAAGACTCTCGAGTCTTCTGTTCTGCCGCTAGCGCACTCACTCACCACGAGCGGTACTCTGTTAGCTTTAAACAACTATAGGTCAGACAGGCGATGACGTGTGTAAGGGACAAGGTCTTCGCAACGTATCGTAAATATGCATGTATGCACAAGGCTGCTTTTGTAACAACAAATGACCTACAGAAACAAGGTCTCTGCTTGTGTACCCATTGCATAACTTGCAGTACATCATACATTGGAGAACATTATGAAGGTTTGGACAAAAGCAGCAATTTTGTGTTTGTATTGTTTAGGTTATTCACACTTAAAATAGTGTAGCACAGACACTCCTCTCTTGAACTGAATGTGCTAAGTTCCATTTGGCACAAACGAAATAACAAAGTCCCCCAAGAAACTCCTCTGTCGTTTATATAATGTATCTATATCTGTATTTCATATTATGGAGATACTAAGCCCACTACAAAGGCAGATTATGCCGATACATACAAGGAATTAGATAGAAAGTCACTGTTAGCTTGATGTTGTTATTGCCAAGCAGACATCTATCTCATGGAAAATTCATACGTCTACTTGACATAAGCCTGAGGGCCGCGATGTGCCTCCTGCGGTTACTGTAGATACAGAAATGTTCGCGCGGATTTGATTTCGCGGTGGGGAGAAAATGTGTTCGTGGTTGTTTTGAGTTCGTGTTTGAAACAATGGTAACTCTACAGTCACACAATGGAACGGACTTTGGCAGTAAAGAGTTCACCACGAAAACCGCAAACATAAAACCACCGTGAACATTTCTGCATTTACAGTACGTTGAAGAGACCCTGTTGTCCACGTGAAATCAACTACTGAACGACGAAAACTTTAACAGACTAATCAAGCCTGTGGCAATGACTTGCGAACATCCGCTTCCTTACTGATACAACGCCATGAACGCACACTCTCCCCAGCACGTAGTACAGGGTAAATGATATTCTAGCGTCCAGCAGGACATATTGAGGGAACACAATACAAAGACACAGAAGCACTATACACATAAAAACAGAGAGAGAGAGAGAGAGAGAAGCAAACACACACACACACACACAGCTAGGTGTCGTTGCTGCAGTGTGAAGATTGAGGAAATCAGTCTATGCGTGTCTTCGTGACAGGTGGATAATTTTCAGCCAATTAAATCTTCATGCGCACACGTCATGATGCTACGAAGGATAGACCTCTTGCGGTATCCATATGAACTGCAATAGACACGAACGGTAACTGTGGAATTATCCATTAGTACCACTTTGCTGTGCAATTATGATCTACTCGGTTTGAGTTAGGCTGTTTTATGTGAAAAGCGAATAGTTTTCGGCCCAGAACCCAGCGGTCCCGGGTTCGACCCCCAGGCGCCACCGCTGTTGTGCCCTTGGGAAAAGGCACTTCCTCACTCCACCCAAGTGTAGAAACGGGTATATAATGTGTGGGTCACGACACCTGCAATAGCTGCCTGTTTCCCACGTGTATTGCACTGTTGCAATTCTAGTAAAATCGAAATAAAATCAAACAGAGTAACAATCATACAAAAACTCAGGATAACTAGAAGATAACGACTAAAAATCATAAAGGTCATTTAAGTCATGTTCATGGCAATGAGCACCATGCATTAGTGCTGCGCACCTAAACGGAACATCAGGTACAGGTACAGGTACTGGTACAGAGGTTTAGGTACAGGTCCGGACCTGTACCTGTACCCGAGTAATTTGAAAAATTAACATGTGTTTTTCTGAACTTCTTCAATGACAAAAACATAAACTGTTTTCAACTTGTCAGTATCTTTATTCAAAAAATATAACTAGGTTTCCTGCCACCAAACTTCCTTGGCCTAAATGCTAAATGCTATCAAAACTCCCGGCCTGCCTGAATGATCTGTTGCATATTAGTTACGATGTTCCAAGGTATCACTTTGGTCACGTCTGGTGTTGCATGAGGTCAGGAGATCAGTCACAAAATAAGCACATACTTGGTGTAAATTCATATAGGCACAGTACCGGTACTTCATGATCCAGTATTTTGGACCTGTGCCCAATGAATTTGTATGGTACAGTACCGGTACGCAGCACTACCACGTATACCTGCATTTAAATTTCGTCTCTAGCAAGTCTTGGAGTCATCTGAGTTGACGAATCCACCTTGAATGCATGACATTTGGCACAATCCATTCGTCCCGCATAGTACTGGAATATTCCAGAGGGTGAAATAAGCATTAGCTTAATTTCAGACCCTAGGCGACCGGGTGTCCCATGTTTACAAGAAAAGTGATCTCGAAAAGCTAGCACAGGTAACGAAATGAAGCATCTTAAGTGCCTGGAAAATCCTTAGAGATGCCGTGATGAAGAATACCTCATGACAGTCAAGGCCAACCCGACTTAAGGTTCAGTTAAGGGTCGCGCAATGTACAGATTCAGCGTTTGCCTAGAATGTAAGGCCATGTTGATTTGAAGACATGGATGACATCCAGGCGTGCATCAATTTTCGTCCGTTTCCGAAAAAAAGAAGTTTTCGGCCATACTGTAAATAGTACAAAGCAACTGCAGAATGAGCAAATATATGCCATACATTGCAAAGAGAATATTGGAAAACGAATTCTTATGTCGTAGAATGCCAAAGTCATTTTTAAAGTCAAAGAAGATATGGAAGAACAAAAATCAAGAATCTATTATTCGGTATACCATACTCTTTGTATTTATCCATTTGTTCAACCTTCCTGGCCACTTCATAAAGAAGGTAACTTTTCTTTTTTTGCCGATTTTTTTTGTTATTCGCACGCTCGGATCAGTTTTGGGCTCCCCGTAGGATGTCATCCATATGATCAAATCAACATGGTCTCATCTAGAATTCCATCTGTTGGTGAGTCCAAATTGTTGGCCGTGATGTCGACTGGAGTTATCATGCGACTTTACCAAAAAAGTAGCAATTCGACAAAGCGAGATTTAAATGAGGACTGTCTAATTGGAAGCCGTAATTTAGGATTACCTAGCACGTTTACGAATGGCACCGCTCTTATTTCAACTCAAAATGCTGCAGTTTGATTAAGTCACGCTATATATAACCCAGGGAATAAAACGGTACGCTGATTACTTTTGATGTCCTTCCATTTTTAATCGTGCTCACAATCTAAATACTGTGTATCAAATTTGATTATAATTGGTTGCTGACAACTTCGCATTTAGCAAAATCATCCTTAGTGATATAACAAGTTTACACCTGTCCACAACCTCGTATGACCAGCTTTACCAGAATTCACGTGTTAATTACGTGATGAATCAAAACATTGTCACAAAACGTTTTTTCTGTGATGTCAAGTCAAGCCAAGATCTTTATTTTTCTTCGAAGCGCTTGTTCAGCCACATGCCGCTTTTAACAAGATCGAAGTGGAGGGGAGGGCTCATGGAAAAGAGTAAGAAAAGACACTTTTACATGTACTATATGTAGTAATCATCAATACGGTCATAAATAAACAAGTAGAAATAAATTTAGTAGTTTGCTAAAGATGTCTTTAGGCGGTCTACAAACCCTTACATTACTCTCATTGAAACTGTATTTCTCTGATTTCCCAACCGTTGTATGCCACAGGCAACTTCTAAGCAATTTAAGCTGAAGAAACCTTGAGACTTCTACGAACCAAAACATCACAACTCTCATTGCAGCTTCGGTCTTAACATTTTCCCCAGACCATTTCAACTAATTGACAATGAATGCTTTATGGGATCTTAAAAGTGCATCTGAGTCTTGTTTTATCTCCTCAAATTGACGTCCCTTTTTCAATGGATTTGAAAGTGTTGAGGGAGAACCTTTCTTGGAATCACCTAGAGGTAGTAGCCACTTACCTTTTAACTTAATGGAGGAAATGAGTGGGTACATTTCTGCATCTGTCGAACTGAATGACATATTAACAGAGTGGCCTGCAAAAAAGTGTATTCTATAGGACTTACATTTGCTCTTTCTAAGAAATGCGTTAGAAAAAGCGGTGCTGAAAACGCTGTAACAAAGTCAATTGAAAGAAATAGTTTTGTTTCTGATGATGATGATGGCGGTATGATTTAAGATAACACGTATTCATTGATGATTATTGTTGTGAATTTTGTCTTTATCTGTGAGCGAGGCTCTTTCTGAGAAGTACGTTGGAAAAAGTGGCGCTGAAAACGTTGTAAGAAATTTAAGTCAATTGAAAGAAACAGGTTTGTTTCCGATGATAATGGCGATGATTTAGGACATCACGTTTCCATTGATGGTTATTGTTGTGAATTTTGAGCGAGGCAGATCAATATTTGTTTACATCGTAAATCAATGTTACGTTTCTTTTCATCGCATAACCAGTTAACACAGTAAGTACACGCTGTGTGAGACCGGATTGAATAATGGCTTGATCCACTCCCACTCATTAACTTATGATTAGTAACGGTGGTGGGTTCTTGAATGTGCCCGAGGTGTGGCTCTCTTTAAACATGGGATTTCTGGTTTTACCGCCAAAATAGAGTCATTATCATCTGGTGTCTAGTGTGGGATTTTGTACATTTTCCAACATTGGGACCTGCTAGGGATTCGAGCCCAGAATCTCTAGATTCTGAGTCATCTACACTTATTACAGGGTCCTACGATACCACGTAACGCTACTTAATACGTAACTATACAAAAACCACAAAGCATTGAAAAAGTACATGGACAAACACCAACTTCTTACACAGACCAATGTGTATGTATATAATTTCCTTTGAAGATAGCCTCTTTTATTCCTGACACGGTAATGCACTTATCAGCTTAGTCTACAAAGCGCAGTCTGAACGTCTCCAACAATTCAATACTTGAAGAAATCCCGTCAGCCCGCCAATTATTTTCAGCCCATCAATTATAGTAGAAATCCCTCTATAATAAGATAGACGGATGGAGGTTGTGTACGCCTGTACGTTGAAGCATCACCGTCGCAGTTGTTGACTTACTTAGCATTGAATATTCCGTTGACCTTTGATTGTCTTCTACTTTGAGTAAGTCAGCACAGGTTCAAAATAATAACACCGATTCTCAAGAAGAGTATGATACAGCGGTATGGAAGCTTGTACAACAATTTTCTAGGAAAAAAGTCTTCTCTACAAAACAAAAAGGTATATAGTACAGGATGAAAAGCATTAGTTGCACAGCCTTTAGAGAGATTTCTAATGTCTGTTAACTTTAACATGTATTTTACTATATTCACAGGGCTGGTATTATGACATCACATGTAATTATGTAGTTAAATATGCTCCTAAGATGAAAGGCATATCTTTATTGCTCACACAACACCCTCCTCAGCACCAGACGGGCGCCAGTCGCTGGCATTGAATCATTTTCCCCACTTTGACATAATTGTTCTTAGTACTCAAGTGACCCTACTCATTCCATCAAAACTCCCATTAGAAACAAAACATATTTCACAAAACCTTTGAAAGGCCTCTCGACCCAAGTCTCCATCTGAACATGGATTGCATAGCTGGGAGAATAAAAGATTTGCGAGATCACTATAGGCTGGAGTACCGACATCATCATCATCATCATCATCATCATCATCATCATCATCGTCATCATCATCATCATCAACATCATCATCCTCATCATCACGCAAAATGTAGTGCTGGGTTAGCATGTACAGCAAATGTACGACTGATAGCGTTTTACACTGTTTTGTCACCATGTAATGTCGTGAACAGGACTGCCATCGGAGGAGACAAGATATTTTCTTAAGGCTTTAACTAGTGCTTCACTGTTGGCCATTCATGCGAAAAGAAGTAATTGAGTCCGCATGGACTACAAATATACGTACCTGATTTAAACTACTTTGTCAACATGTAACGTCATAGGTGTCGACAACAGGGTTTTAATATCAACGAATTAAACAGTTGTGTTCTGTTAAGCTTTAGCTACTGCTTCCCTGCTGGCCATTCAGCCCAAAAGTAGTGCTGGAGCCCGCATTGACCACAAATGCACGTACTAGGTTTCAACGATTCTGTCACCTTGTAACGGCATAGGTGTCGACGATAGGGTTTTGATATCATCGAACGATGCACTTGTGCTCTGTTAAGCTGTAGCTACTGCTTCCCTCCTGGCCATTCAGCCCCAAAGAAGTGCTGGAGCCCGCATTGACCACAAATGCACGTACTAGGTTTGAACGATTCTGTCACCTTGTAACGGCATAGGTGTCGACGATAGGGTTTTGATATCATCGAACGATGCACTTGTGCTCTGTTAAGCTGTAGCTACTGCTTCCATGCTGGCCATTCAGCCCCAAAGAAGTGCTTGAGTGCGCATGGACCACGAATGCACGTACTAGGTTTGAACGATTCTGTCACCTTGTAACGGCATAGGTGTCGACGATAGGGCTGTGATATCATCGGACGAGACAGTTGTTTTTGTCAGGCTATATCTAATGCATCCCTGCTTGCCATACACATGCTTCTACTGCTCACGTAGGACTACACTGTCGTCCAAGATAGATCTTGTGGGATTACAACGAATAACGTATTTGCCGAAAATGTCTTAGGTCAGCAGTGCTTGCGTGCTGTTGGTCATGACCTTGTGGACTCAAAACTATCCCTCCGACAGTTTTGCTTCACGTCATTGAGTTCAAGTCATGGGAAAGTGAGCTTGGATGACCGCCAACATTGTCATTCTTCTACTCAAACGGGAGGGCACACGCTGGTCCATCGACAAGTTTGCTACAATTGGAAAGCCTATCTTGTTAGATCCTATGGTTTGTGCGTTCACCGATGACGCAAATAGCGTCGCGGGTGGTAGAATATACATCGATTTGATATTCGGCTTAAGCTCGCGAACATTATTCAGGATCATATTACGTTTACTAGTGTTTGATACCTAAAAAGAGGCTTATCATTATGCCAATATTTCTTATTCCAGAAATAGAAAATCCGTATTGGATATAAGCAAACAATGTTTACGTTAAGTCTACTTAAATACGATTAAAAGGAATATATGTATCTCTCAAACCGATGAGAGCTGATTGAAAGAAACATTGAACCAACAGTTTTTTTATGATTTGGTAAAGCGATTTACTGAGAGACGTTCAATCCACATCCACGTGTCTTTTTGATTCATCGTAATCTTCATTTTATAGATAACTAGAGTTATAGTATTTTCTCATTAATTATGCAAATGAGGTCCACATTTGCATAGTTGATATCTATTAACATTTATCTCTTCCTCAGATACATATGTCACATGTTTGAGAGTCCTACCTTGGAATTTGGCGGCTGTATAAACTTTCCTCATTAATTATGCAAATTAGATACTGACTTGCATAATAAGTATCTAATCATGTACATCATCACTCAAGCTATCTACTTACCATAATTCATGATCATCCATCAAGCCCTTCTTGAGTTATTCCCTTTCAAAGTCTGAACCTAAACCTGCTCCTGCAGTTCCAAAAAAGCCGCTAGGGGGCCAAAACCCATACCACTTACTCTCTGTCCAAAGAGCTATCTACCACTCAAAAATCAGTTCCATAGCTTGTCCAGAACACGAGATATCAAAACAGGAAGTTCCGCTGCAGTACCGTAACAAGCCGCTAGGGGACCCAAAATCTAATCATTTCCACGTCTCATCAAGACCTACCCACCTACCAAATATGAAAACAATCCATCGAAGCCTTCTCGAGTTATGCTGTACGTAACAAACATCCAAACAAACAAACAAACGCTACCCTATGCATAACCTTCTCGGCGAAGGTAAAAATTGCAGACAAGTTTATTCAATGACCTGCTTGAGTGACGCTGATTTTACAATATATATTAATATGTATACAAAAGATGTTACAATGACATACTAACGATTCTGGTTGGTTGAATTGGCGGGAGATTTTGTCTCAGAATGAGGTAAAGTGTTTAAATCTGCAACCTTTGAAGACTGACGCAATTCAAAGATAGATTGTGACCTTAACTCACCAAAGTCGCAAGCTATTCAAATTTATTCATTCTTAGCCGTATGTGGTCAGATGCCGTCGAAAGACCGTGGCCTATCTCCTCTCCTCCTTCTATTGATTCAATTTCTTTTGTGTTCTGCGTCAACTAAGATGGGACATGAAATATACATCCATCAGGTTTGGTTGACCGTATTTCTGAACCTGTATAGAGCAAACGCTGACAAATGTATGTCTTAAGCTGGGAATCGTGCGGCATCCTGACCGATTCCATTACAGAGGGAACCCGACTGTAGCGCCCGAGTGATCCCACGCTGAGAGTGGAAGCATGGTGGCACACCCCGTTAGATGCCTATGAATAGATAATGGAGACCAACAGAAACTCCTGACAACTAGAGTATTCTAATGGAAACAGACGTATATCGATAAAGATTAGACATTAGGGTTGTAGATACGCAACATAACAGTTACAAAGCAACTGCATATCTTTCAGTCACAACAGAAATTCATGACCTTACCTTAGACCTTAGATCCTCCCGCAACTTTGTTGCATAGGTCAACTTGGCTCCGGACACTTCTTCTCCAAAGGATGCGGTCTTGTGCCGCTCCTGCCATTTCCTCCAGTGAATGTGACAACTAGAGGAAACAGACGTATATCGATAAATGTTAGACATTAGGGTTGTAGATACGCAACATAACAGTTACAAAGCAACTGCATATCTTTCAGTCACAACAGAAATTCCTGACAACTAGAGGAAACAGACGTATATCGATAAAGGTTAGACATTAGGGTTGTAGATACGCAACATAACAGTTACCAAACAACTGGATAGATTTATAAACCTGTTGAACTACAGATCCTTCAGTCAGTAACGAAAGGTAGTGGATGCTACCTGAAACGTTTGACCGCTTACAAATCTATCTTGCAGATGGAGAAACTGTTATCTTTAGTAGAAAACAAACGCAATTCTAAGCCTGAATATCTGTCTTCATGAGTTGATCATGAGGAAGCGTTTAACTGATGACGTCATTGATAACAGGTGTATGAAGCACTGGACACATTCTAAAAATCACGTTTTAGAACCTGGTCGATGAGTGTTTTGTCGTGGAATCAAAAGTTACAGATGTTTTCAACTGCTCAAAAACGACAGAATAAATGTTTTATTTTCGATACAATGATCGCCCGACCGGCCTCTTTGAGTTTTGTAGTCGTGTTGAATCTCTCCCCTATGGTAGACCGTCCGTGACCTCATGTTCCCTGATTTGCAGCGGAAAGTGTTACTTCCGACGTTCGGCGCCGTTTTGATCAACAACCTAACGACATGATGCATGGCACCCAGCACGCACACAGCATATTGGTCTCCTTGAACATGTTCACCCTTGGCATTTGATCGCTGACATTGCATTGCACTGCTAGTGATTGGATTAGAAATTCCCTCCGTAAGCTTGATATGAAAACTGCGAGCTGAGCAAATGTTTGTGGAACACATTTAATCTTTAACTCGTGGTGTAATTGCATTTAGTGAGTGACTGTGAGGAAACGTCAATTACATTCGTCATATTCTCCACACAAGAATCTGGATGGCTGTTATCAAAAGAGGCCCATTAATTTTGGCGGGATTGTACTTCCGAAATGCCAACAAGTTGTAAATGCACAGTCGCCGAATACATCATGACAGAACTTTGACAACTTATGTTTCAAACTCCAGCGCGCCATGAGTGGTAACTTTTTCCTGACTTATCATTTACTACCTCGACATTATCAGCTGCCCTGTTCTAATATCACGCACATATAAAAGAGCCATGATGCATTGACCATGGTCAGAAAGGGCAACGCGAGGTCAACTCAAATTTCCACATGGGGAAAAGTTTAGAGTACAAAATGTTTGTCTTATTTCTTCTAACCTTTTTTTCAAATTCAAAATACACACATACGGAGCACGGAAAAATAGCCAAAGGACATGTACAACTATAAAGAGAGAAATGACATCCGGGAAAGAGGCACCATATAAATACAGAAACAAAATAAAAAATCAACGCCAATAAAATTGCTTTCTCATTTATAATTCTCTCCACCATTAATTTTACCCACATGTTATTTAAAAATCCTAGACTACATGTTTTTCTGCTATAATGATATATACTAGTTTACATCTTTTAAAAGGTGCTCTCTTTGTCCACCTTCTTATCTTCTAAATGCATTCTGCCATAGATGTCTCTGGCGTTGCCAATAGCTTTTGAGAGATTTGGTCTTAACGTTTAGTCCATAGATGACTGGTTACGCTTGCCAGGGAAGAACAGTTGCATTGAGATAATGTCTTCAAGTCTATGTCCCTTGATACTGACAGCCGGTCTGCATCCAGAAGATCGTCTCAACACGATTGCCAGAAGAACACTACGCTCTTCTGACTCGCTAAGCCTTCATACAGACTATTATTACTAAAACAAATTTCACTTTATCTGGTACACAAAACGATATTTGCTATATATTGTTGTCATGCCCAACTCCTATGTCCACCTACATAGGCCACTTTTTTTATACATCATTCCAAAAGCAAGACCGAATTACCAATACGTGGCTATATTGTAATCGATAAACTGTCCTATGGTATTTTGTAATTAAAATTTTAGGATAGATTAGCCTTGTAGTATTGTTGATTTGATGGCAACGCACAGGGCAGGGACCAGTGGCAACCGACATCCTGCACAAGAGATGGACCTGGATTGGACATACATTGCGGAAGCCAGCATCGAGTACCACGAGGGAGGCCTTCACATGGAACCCCCCAGGGAAGCGGAAGAGGGGGAGGCCAAGGAACACATGGAGGAGGGACCTAGTGGCCGATGTGAAGGCATCCGGACACACATGGGAGCAGCTGATAGAGAGGGCCCAGGACCGCAAAGGATGGAGGCACCTCGTCCGTGGCCTATGCCCAAGGATGGGCGACAGGCCCAAGTAAGTAAGTAAATTGTTGATTTGATGCCATACATTGTTGCATTTTCGATTGTTTAACAATAAAGTTAAAATACCTACCTCCTGGAGGAGATCTCAGATCCATTAAGTTTTGTAGAATTCATTAGCATTAAATGCATTTACAGTATACCACATTCATTAGATCCAATAAGTTTTGTAGAATTAATTAGCATAGTTAATAAGCAAGACATAATTATATGTCTTGATATTTTGTACTGCTACAAACTTGCCATACATTGTACCTGTTACATTTGTTATGAAATAAACTTTGATTGATTGATTGATTAATTGATTGATTGATTGATTGATTGATTGATTGATTAGAAAAGTCCCTGCTTGAAAACGTCCTTCATACATCCTTTCATTAGCTTCAACATTCTTCTAAACTTTGGTGAAGTAATAGTGGAGGGTTCTCCTCAGGGCATTTCCTGTTAAAGCCAATAAAATGAAGTAAAGGCAAACCGATCGTTATCGTTGGTCCTGTGTGTGTCAATTTGGGACTACCATGGGATTCACCTTAAGCTGCCGACACACCAGTAGGGTTTTGATAAAGGTGAACTGTATTGACGTTTGCAAGGGATTTCGTACCTTTTGGGATACATATGACTTTGTGTTGTACCGCTTAGTTTTTACTAAAGAATGCGTGGATAACGACATTGGTAACCTAATACTATAAATGCAGAAATGTTCGCGGGGTTTTTATGTTCGCCGTCTTGCATTTTCGCATTTTTGTCTTAGTGCGAAATAAAAACCACGCGAACTTAATTGGATTTACAGTTTATTATGCATACCACATACCAGTTCCGGCATCATCGGACAACGCCAGCTTATACCTTGGACATTGGCTACCTGCCTAATACATTCCACCTTTGGTAAAGCAAAGGAAAAATTGCAATAAAATTGAAGCACACAATCTACATATTCAAGTTAAGCCTTTGGTAGTATACATCAAAATTCAGGTTCGACTATGCCCAAACTTCACAATATTTTTTACCAATTTTCTTACCCATTTTCCATATCAATGAAGCAGACACGTACTGACTGCCACGTTGGTATCTCTGTAGCAGCTTAAACGTACAGGTGATGTTTGAGTTTCATTGGCATTTATAAAATTAATAGAGGTTATTTGAAGTTGCAAGAAGATTTTCAAAAGTTGACTTATGATTCACTGAAATGCAAATAGGCACAACAACATGGTGATGGACAAGAACACCGTCGAAGCTACCGTCATAACAGACAGCTAAATCATAATTGTGATAACTTAGCAACGTTACTAAGTTTCCAGCATTTAATTAAATGAGATACGTATCATAAGACATCATCCTTGATGCTTGGATACAAAGTCGTTGATTGGCAGTAATTGACTTCTCATCATCTCATGTATCCCTTAGCTTAACGACTTTACGAGTTTCCCTCATCAATTCAAGAATGACTTGCGTATCATGCATGGGACAAAGTCGTTGATTGGCAGTTCTTGGCTTGTCATCATCTCGTCTTATCTATGTCTTAGTCTAACTATTTGGCACCAGAGAAGACCTGGCAACCGGATGACTTCAAAACTTTACGAAGTTTCCATCATTTTCTCCAAGGACGAGCTGCGTATCATGAGACTTCATACCAGCGATCGAACAGATATGTTGGACTGTCGTTCATTATCTCTCCAATAGGAACCGCCTAGAGGGCCTACAGTGGTGGATACCTCGTACTATTAATACAAAACAAGAAATCTTCTGAGAAATCTCTACTATGACTGATACAAACCATTCCATTCTCTTGTCTTTCAGCAGATGTTGACTTATAGCCAATATAGGTTGAACGAAAGCTCAACACACATAATAAACCAGAACAGACTTTAACTTTAATTCTTTCCGTCGTTGATCAAGAGACTGCCGGGAGTTATAAAGATCGATAGCACTCGTGGTAGGTAACACATCAGGAAGGCATTCGCGTTAGCTTTCGGATCTCGTTTCTCATCAGGTGGAAACGTATTGCCACCATCTGTCTCTGTCTGCCTAAGAGCATCATCCTCGGACAGCCGGAGTATTTTTAGATTTCCAATCGGATTCTGGTGCCCATTGTTTCAAACTTCACCGCGAGTAACCCTTGGATCATGTTTGTGTTAAGCCGAGACAAAAGTTGTACTTTGTTAATTCAATACTTGTCATAGTATGACGTTAGCATAGAACAAGACTAAATTCGATGCTGTTTTGACTTGGTTTGCAAACCAAAAATATTATTAAAGCGAGTACATCTGATGTTGAAGACCACAAGAGTATAATATTCAATTCCAACACAAGTCATACAGATTTAGTTACGATGATTGATCATGAGAGGCGTCGAGCGCGTTGTGTGTATAATCTGATTTTGCAATATTTGCCTCGGGCACTAAGTGATGCGACTTATTGGTATCATTTTTCATGGAAGTCATTGCATGGTACCCAAGGACACTGCCCCTGGTGTAGAGAAAATTGATGGTTACATAAATGTTTTCAAATTCTAGAGTACATCTCAACTCTAGTTTGTTTAAACCAAACTCCTGCTGTCCGGGGCTGTAAAGGCCCCTCCCCGCTAGGGCTGACCGGTTTATCTTAACTCTAGGTATGAATTGTCCGGCTCATCGACAGACCAGCCAACTGAAATTTGAAATCACATCAGTTAAAGTTTCATAACTTTCTTTTGTCTATGATTTTGACAAAACCAATCAATCAAAATGATCCGTCACATCATCATGTATGAATCACCCAGCTCATTAAAAGACCAACCAGTGAAGTGAAACTTAAAATCACACCAGTAGAAGTTTAATAATTTTCTTTTGTGTACGGCCGTGACAAAATCAATCAAACGGATCCGTCACAATCATTTATGAAACATCCAGCTCGTTGACAGACCAACCAGTGAAGTGAAACTTAAAATCACACCAGTAAAAGTTTCAAAACTTTCCTTTGTATATGGTTCTGACAAAATCCATCAAATGGATCCGTCTCATCATCATGTGTGAATCACACAGCTCATTGGCAGACCAACCAGCGAAGTGAAACTTGAAATCACATCAGTATTCAGCCATGCGTTGTCATTGACTGATGCGCAACCTTAAATCACAAGTCATGAACTTGGACTAGTAATCGTTAGACTTCGTGCTGGGAATAAGGACTTCATTTAAGACGTCTAATCACTCGTTTCAAACCTCTTAATAGCCTTACTCGGGGATAGAGTAATTTAGAGTGAATGGAAGAGACTCAATGCATTGTGTCAAATGCTGCATGTACGAATGCTGGTAAGATGTCTGTGGCTGATAGTTTTTGGGCTTTACGAAGGCTGGCGCCAACGTTGATTGCCGGTGTTCAGGAATTATCGGTCCCCCGGGAAAATCGGTCCCAAATCCATGGTGGGCGTGGCCTAAAAAGTACGAAGGCCCACAGGGCCAAAGACATAGATATCATCCACAAACACTGTCTTTGAATTGAATACTTAATGCCAAATGTATGAATTGTAAGAAGGTGGGACGGACATTGTCCACAAACACAAATATGAACGTTTCATCAACAAAAAGTATCAGTTTTTGGCCATTGCAGGGACACATTTTCCCGGGGTAGCCAGGATTTCCGGTCCCCTCATAGGAAAGTCAACAACTCTTCTCCTAGTAGTGATGCATTTGGAAAAAAACTTTATTTTTGAATTACTTTAACTTGAGTTGATGCTCTTAACACAAGTATATAAACGTTTCAAGGGCAACAGTCTCTGCATTTGTCCATTGAGGGAATTCAGGGGAAGGGGACTCGTTTTCCCGGGGTAGATCTAGCCGGGATTTTCGGTCCCCTCATAGAAAAGTCAACAACGCTTCTTCTGATGAACTTGGAAGCTTCTTTGTCAACTTCAAGGCGCTTATCTGAAGATTTAACACAACTATAAAGGTTTCAAAGCAAAAAGTTTCAGAACTTGGCCATTGAGGGGATTTCAGGGGAAGGGGACACATTTTCCCGGGGCAGATCTAGCCGGGATTTTCGGTCCCCTCATAGCAAAGTCAACAACGCTTCTTATGATGGACTTGGAAATTGTTTGTCAACTTAAGGGACGCTTCTCTGAAGAATTAACACAACTATAAACGTTTCAAAAGCAAAAAAAAATCTCAGGATTTGGCCATTTAGGGATTTCAGGGGGAGGGGACACATTTTCCCGGGGTAGATCTAGCCGGGATTTTCGGTCCCCTCAAAGGAAAGTCAACAACGCTTCTTATGATGGACTTGAAAATTGTTTTTCAACTTGAAGACAGTTCTCTGAAGACTTAACGCAACTACAGAAGTTTCAAAAGCAAACAATCTCAGGAATTTTCCATTGAGGGGTTTTCAGGATAAGGGGACACATTATCCCGGGTAGAACTAGCCGGGATTTTCGGTCCCCTCAAAGGAAAGAAAAAAAAAAAACGATTCTTATGACGGACTTGGAAATTGCTTTTCAACATGAAGGCACTTTTCTGAAAACTTAGCACAACTATAAACGATTCAAAAGCAAGATGTCTCAGCATTTTTCCATTAAGGTCATTTCAGGGAAGGGGACACATTTTCCCGGGGTACCCTCATAGGAAAGTCAACAACGCTTCTCCTGATCCATTTGGAATCCTGTTTTTATACTTAAAGACGCTTCTCTGAAGACTTAACACAACTATAAACGTTTCATGGGCAAAAGTCTCAAGATTTGTCAATTGAGGAAATTTAAGGAGGAGGGGGACACATTTTCCCGGGTCAGCCGGGATTTTTGGTCCCCTCATAGGAAAGTCAACAACGCTTCTTATGATGGACATGGAAATTGTTTGTCAACTTGAAGACGTTTCAAGGAAGACTTAACACAACTATAAACGTTTCAAAAGCAAAATGTCTTAGGATTTGGCCATTGAGGGGATTTCAAGGGAAGGGGACACATTTTCCCGGGGTACCCGGGATTTTCGGTCCCCACATAGGAAAGTCAACAACGCTTCTCCTGATCCATTTGGAATCCTGTTTTTATACTTAAAGACGCTTCTCTGAAGACTTAACACAACTATAAACGTTTCGAAAGCAAAAGTCTCAAGATGTGTCAATTAAGGGGGAGGGGAACACATTTTCCCGGGGTAGCCGGGATTTTCGGTCCCTTCATAGGAAAGTGAAAAACGTTTCTTCTGATGTACTTGGAAATTGTTTGTCAACTTGAAGGCACTTCTCTGTGGACTTAACACAACCATAAACGTTTTAAAAGCAAAAATGTCTCAGCATTTGGCCATTTAAGAGATTTCAGGGGAAGGGGACACATTTTCCCGGGGTTGATCTAGTCGGGATTTTCGGTCCCCTCATTAGAAAGTCAACAATGCTTCTCCTGGTCCATTTGGAATCATGTTTTTATACTTAAGATGCTTCTCCGAAGACCTAACACAACTTTAAACGTTTCAAATGCAAAAAGTCTCAGCATTTGGCCATTGAAGGGATTTCAGGTAAAGGGGACACATGTTCCCGGGCCGGGGTAAAACCAGGATTTTCCGTCACCCCTCATAGGAAAGGCAACAACGTCTCTTCTGATGCACTTGGAAAACTGTTTTTGAACTTGAAGACGCTTCTCTGAAGACCTAACACAACTTTAAACGTTGCAAAAGATAAAAATCTCAGTATTTGGCCATTGAAGGGATTTCAGGTAAAGGGGACACACTTTCCCTGGCCGAGGTTAAGCCGGGATTTTCGGTCCCCCCATAGGAAAGTCAACAACGGCTCTTCTGATGCACTTGGAAACCTGCATCAAAATCATAATGACTCAGGTTTTGGGAATCGTATGGGTTTGAGCTGAAGGGGACAGATATTCCCGGGGTAGCCGGGATTTTCGGTCCCCGCATAGGAAAGTCAACAACGCTTCTTATGATACATTTGGAAACCTGTTTTTCAACTTGAAGACGCTTGCCTGAATAGTTAATCCAAATATAAACGTTTCAAAATCATAATGACTCAGGTTTTGGGAATCGTGTGGGTTTGAGCTGAAGGGGACAGATATTCCCGGGGTAGCCGGGATTTTCGGTCCCCGCATAGGAAAGTCAACAACGCTTCTTATGATGCATTTGGAAGCCTGTTTTTTTTTCAAATTTCTGTGAAGACTCATTGGCCAAATCCTAAGACTTTTTTTTCTTTTGAAACGTTTATAGTTGTGTTAAGTCTCCAGAGAAGCGTCTTTAAGTATAAAAACAGGATTCCAAGTCCATGATAAGAAGCGTTTTTTACTTGCCTATGAGGGGACCGAAAATCCCGGCTAGATCTACCCCCGGAAAATGGGTACCCTTCCCCTGAAATCCCTTAAATGGCCAAATATTGAGACATGTTGCTTTTGAAATGTTTCTGGATGGGTTAAGTCTACAGAGAAGCGCCTTCAAGTTGACAAACAAGTTTCCAAGTCCAAAATAAGAAGCGTTGTTGACTTTTTGATGAGGGGACCGAAAATCCTGGCTAGTTCTACCTCGGGGAAATGAATCCTCCTCCCCTTAAAATCCCCTCAATGGCCAAATCCTGAGACTTTTTGCTTTTAAAGTGTTTGTATTTGTGTTAAGGCATCAGAGAAGCGTCTTTAAGTATAAAAACAGGTTTCCAAATGTATCATAAGAAGCGTTGTTGAGTTTCCTATGCGGGGACCGAAAATCCCGGCTGACCCGGGAAAATGTGTCCCACTCCTCCTTAGATCTCCTCAATTGACAAATCTTGAGACTTTTGCCCATGAAATGTTTATAGTTGTGTTAAGTCTTCAGAGAAGCGTCTTTAAGTATACAAACAGGATTCCAAATGAATCAGGAGAAGCGTTGTTGACTTTCCTATGAGGGGACCGAAAATCCCGCGTACCCCGGGAAAATGTGTCCCCTTTACCTGAAATCCCCTCAATGGCCAAATACTGAGACTTTTATCTTTTGAAACGTTTATTGTTGTATCAGGTCTTCAGAGAAGCGTCTTCAAGTTGAAAACCAGGTTATCAAGTGCATCAGAAGAGACGTTGTTGACTTTCAAATTAGGGGACCGAAAATCCTGGCTACCCTGGCCCGGAAAAATGTGTCCCCTTGAGATGAAATAGCACAATGGCAAAAACCCTTTGAAAAGTTTATATCAATTTTCATAGAATCGTCTTTAAGTTGAAAATTAGGGTTCGAAGTAGACCAGAGGACGACTGTTTAAACTTTACTATGAGGGGACATTATTTGTCGACAATGTCAACAGTTTAGAATTGTTATGTTACAGCCTATGTTGTTGTGGGCCTTCGTACTTTTAGGCCACGCCCACCAGTCTCAAATGTGGACCAATGGCAGGAGGGGGACCGATTTTCCCGGGGGGACCGATAATTCCTGAACACCGGCTTAAGAAGGGAAACTTGTCTTAAAGCTTAAGCGGTTTCACAAGCACTTTTAAGAGCTGTTAAAATGCCACACATGTCAAGATACTTTGCTCTGATGGGGAATATTTGTTATATTAAGAATATAAAGCTCCTCTAACTCTAACATGGGTTGTCTTAAAGCTTAAGTGGTTTCACAGGCACTTTAAGAGCTCTTAAAATGCCCCACATGTCAAGATGCTTTGGTCTAATGGTGAATATTTGTTATGCAAGAATATAAAGCTCCTCTAACTCCACTCCATTGATTTAATTTCAAAAGAATATCTAGGACCATGGGCATGGGTTATCTTAAAGCACAAGCGGTTTCACAAGCACTTTAAGACACGTTCAAATGCCATACATGTTAAGATACTGTGTTTTTTAAAGATATATGTTATATTGAGAATATCAAGCTCCCAAAAACTCTACTACATTGATTTCATTTCAAAAGAATATCTTGTACCATGGGTTGACTGATTGCACGTGAAAAGAGTGATTATAGATAGGAAATCGTCTCATTTTCCTTTGACATAATGTTGTGATGACAATCTACAAAGTCAATTTAGGACATTTAGCGTATATTGCGCCTATAAAAGAAATGGCAATCTCCAGTTACGAGAACATCTTTAAAACATATCACGTTTGCACGGACGGAGACTTTTGGGACATTTTTCAATACGTCAGCCTCCAGCGCTGTAAATGTAAAGCCCAAGTTGGGGATTCCAGTTTATCTGAAGAAACCATCTTGAAATATGGCATGGTAGGTTAGCTTCCCTGGGGGCGGACTCAGAAGTTAATTTGTACCCCGCGTTTGTCCACACTACCCGGTAGGGACGGCTGGAGATCCCTCTAAGTATAGACATTCGTTCTTATCTGATCAAGGCGGATAGAAAATCGTTTAAGTCCTTGCGTTTCGTGATTCCCTCATCTCGGCAATGGTTATGCTAAGCCACCGGAGACGTTGTTCAGCCGAGCAATGCACAGCCGATGGGTTTTTCTTGTCGACGTAATCCCGACTTTTCAAACTAGAGCACTGGTACTACTTTTTGTTGTTGTTAATTTATTGAGTTTGAATTGCTGACGCAGCCTGGTGACCTTGGTGTCTTGAGGATGTGACAGATCTCAAGTAGACTTGAAGCCAACCAGTCTGTGTAACTTTAGGCCTAAGAAACAAAGTTTGTGTTTCTAGTTACGACACTATTGGCAACCACCAGAACAAGAACAAATAGATTCAATAACAGTCCAATCCTTTATATGACCCGTATTTTGAATGAACAGGGATATCTACATGTACGCATATAGGACAGTTTCTCTTTCCCATTCTTTGTTCAAAACTGTACTTGTTCATTGTTGCGAAGACGTCTTGCATTGGCACATTACTGCAGACCTATACGGATCTGTGCTTAATTGTCTTTTAGAATTATAATGTATTTGTTTCTACCAATGAAAATTTATTATATGTATAAGCAGTAAATGGCCAGTTTTACGCAATTCAGCCAGTTGGCAGCTTTGTACTAATTGCTATGTTGTTTTAGCAATAAACCTTTCTACCTAAACCTTTCTACCTACTAAAAGTGTAGGTTCGGTAGATTCTAGGGGTTTTTTGTTTGGTCGAAGTGTTCCGACATATTCAGTATAACATTGCAAAACTGGAATGCATTAGGACACTTTTGGAAAAGTACCTATTTTGATTCCCATTAGACCAGCCTTTATCCAATTAAACTTAAGCCCAAACTACTCACCCTTGAAATGGAGGTCCATGCGGTCGGACTTTGGAACACTCCATATCAGGGTATACCAAGCAGGTGCTCTGTATAAGTCAGCTCAGCAGGTGTTACATGAGCGATCTAACTACTCGTAGGTTGATTGTAATTTGAGACGATTGATTGTAATTTGAGACGATTGATTTAATAAAATTATGAAAATTTGAAAAAAAAATTAAGAAAAAAAACTACTCGTAGGTTGACAGGCAAAGTGCTGTGAAATTCATAAAAGCAGCTTTGAATTTTATCACAGACAGAACAGCCCGTATGTTATTTTTTCCACATTTTTATTCCATTATACATAACATGACATAACAGCACATTTACACTACACATATACAATTCCAAAATATACACAGTTACATATTATTACAGGGGTCATTCCCACTGGCTTTTTTGGCTAGGATGTGCTCCCTGCATGTTATTTTTATCGATAATCAAACATATTTTCGACGAACGCTGAAAAATAATATGACTAGGTTGAACGTATCGGTTTTGCTTTTGTCTTTTTTTCTTATTTCGTGTCTACAAAGTTGTATCAACAACTACATTTACAAACTTTGTACTATCACTTATCATGACTTAGGCTGTCCTAGCGAAGCTCGCCTGGGTACATATGTCATGATAGAATATCCAGAGGGTACTTATGCAACATTCTTGATCTATATGATCTTCTTTGTCCCAATTTACCGATATTGTGCCATCCATTTTGAAAGGATGTTGAATATTAGATGATTACAACCGCAAGATATCTGCAATTCATAGTTGCAGGAGACAGTAACGGATGGTAATGACTTGGATACGACGTAGTATAGCTCCAATTACTCAATTGGCAATAACACAAAAAGTAGCGTATGATTCAGCATGCCTACCTCTCAATGTTGTCCTTAATCTGATTGAAGACAGATTTGTGTCTCATGCTTCACAATCATTCAACAGTTCCTTTCCGACAGAGATGATCGAGCAGTTTATTAGTAAATATTAGGATGCTTCCATCGTGTTTGTTATCTATGGCGCCCAGCGTCGGACTTCATGGGATATTTTGGAAAGCTTTTGCCAATTTGTAACTCATTAAATCATACTTTCTATGTGCATTAAGGCTTTGATAAAGTAGGTTGATAAATCTCAGTGTATCTTTTTCCAAGGGCAAATATACTGAGGAACTCGTGGAATCTGTGTATTTGGATAACGCGTTAGAATGGGTTCAGGGGATAGGATGAATGTAGGATGAACGTACATTGTATTTACATGCCAGGGTTGCCCAACTAGCGAAAGCTATTTGTTAGGGCTTACCCTGTGGGGAAACATGATCATTACATTAAACATGCAATCGGTAAGATACTAGGTTAAGAAGTTAACATTCATATTTACAATGTATTATACATTATATACAGTACACGAGTCAGCAATTCTAAGCATCACAGAATAAAACATCCAGAGTATCCAAAGCTCTCTAAAAGACGCTCTTTTTTTAGAATCACATCCTTCTCTCTTCTATCTCAAGCTTTCTGTTTCCTGTATTTCATTCATCTTTTTTTAATTGTAAATGTACATTCGTTATTTCTTGCCCGTGCCTTACTTTATATGCGTATTCTCGTTTGGAAATTGGAATTGTCTCGTATAATGCATTTTTCTTTTGGCAAAAGACCTTGCACCTAAAAACTTGGACTGCAGGTAAGATGAAGCCTGATGGCATCATCTTGAAAAATGTATCTTTCATTTGGCAAACGAAGTAGTACATTAAAGTTTAGACTGCGTGTGTAAGATTTATATCTAGACTTAAGATCGCGCCTAAATATTTGGAACATTACGCATTAGTCAACAATAAATCGCACTGGTAAAATGAAGCTTATGTGAAGATAAACTTTTAGATGGCGCCATTCCAATACACCCTTGAGCATCACTGTCTTACTGCTACTTCAATGTTGACCCCCTCTCTCGGACCCTAACAGTTCCAGGTTCCAATAGTCGATCTATCTCCCGGTTATGGCCCACATTAACGTTGCACAGGATGGTGATATAGCAACAGTCTGAAGACATGCTACCTGCTAGATCCTTTAATCACTTCCGAAACGCATCTTAATGCTCACCATTAGGGACTAGTAGGACATGAGCAGGTTTAGTTTTCAAGAGGTCGTATGTAGAAAATGCTCCAACATCCCTCTTCTAACTCCGCTAATGATTTATGATGAAACGTCCCCATCATTGTGTTTTATCTCCTAACCATAAATTATCAATCCCTATTTCGAGTATTGAAAAGAATAGGCATTTTATGTATATCTTATTGATTTATATTGCTTCGTAAAACTGCAATGTATCTAAATGTGCTTGAAATTGAATTTCTATAACCTAAAGTGACGTTTCTTTGTGAAAGGAGTTTATTGTTAAATCTGGCGACAGTCTGACTGTCCCATTGCATACCGGATTGTAACTTAGACATAACACTAGTTACACCTAAGCTATTCCCATCACGTGCATAGTATAATGGCTTTTTAAGTAGGCAGCAAAGTGTTGTGTAACACTACTTTAAAGTGTGTTCATCATGAGGTTCCGCCTACGCGATGGCAGTTAACATTGCTACAAGTTCCGTCATCAAACATCGCCGTTGAAAGGCTTTAGAAAGCACCTTGTGGAAAAGATGATGACCAACACGACACAAGCTCGCTAATATCCTATACGACGCACGATTTCAAACAACCAGAAGATCTTTTTACTGTTGAAGAATTTCTTCAAACGATAACTCACGGGCGAGAGAAATTAAGTTTTGACCACTCTTTGATAAATAACGACAATTTACTTTCAGTTGCTAATGGTTTACAATTATCCAGATCAAAAGGCCGTGTACTTATGGGCTCTTGGTCAATTCTTGGCTTGCTTCTCGCCGTGCAATTATAGAACATCAGTCGGTGGTCATCAATATCCATGGAAGTCACGTTAGAATGCCAAGACCGTATCAGAAAGTCACGGCCTCTCCCTAGGCTGTCTGTAAAGTCATCCTCTAGGAATTTCGTTAGACTGAAGGGCAAATGCAAGGACGTGAAGATAATTGCAGCAAACTTTGTTGTAAAGTGAAGCTGCACTTTTTGCCATTCTCTTAGAACTTACGCAACTGTTTGCAAAGTGACTTGTCTCCTGAAGTTCCTAAGATATTTTCATGGCTACTTGAGTAATTAGAATTTTGAAGTATGACCTGATAAAATGTATGAAATGATACGTGATTGTCACATATATATATATATATATAGAGAGAGAGAGAGAGAGAGAGAGAGAGGGAGAGAGAGAGAGAGAGAGAGAGAGAGGGAGAGAGAGAGGCAGAGAAAGAGAAACGGGTGGAAACTGGAATATATAGACAAACATGTATATACACATATAGATAGCGACAAACATAACATTGCTAGATGTAAATTATACAGACAACATGCATGCTACATTTTGTTCGGAATTGTAAAGCCCGTTGTACGTGATTGGGCTATGGGGAGAGTGTCTGCCTCCCATTCCTGCCCGTAGGATATCAGGAGATTACACAACCATTGAATACGGAATCCAGTAATCCAGTCGATATACGGCTCTTCTCTGCTTGCCCCACTTGTGCTCTATTACATCCTCCATCTTGGCCTAGGGTGACAATAATGTCTCCTTCACTGATTTTGACTTATGTCAGCAAGAGGGCTAAGGCAGCTGGCAATGTACATAGTGCAGCGGAAACATCTGAGAAAATACTAATCATAGATTTAAGGTGTTTAAATGAAAGCAAATGCGGGACACAGCTGATGACGCGGATGATGATGGTATACAGTTTGAGCAAAAGAAGCAAACTGCAAGCAATGTTCTATGACGTTAAGATGATTACGTCAACTGTTAAAACGCTATTGACACCATACGAAAAAGATTTTGAAAAATTACTTTAAACAAACTACAGCAAAACGATTGTTTGGAACTGGGCACCTCCCTGTAGTTCATTTCTCTTGCATTTAGGATTCATAGATGTACATCCTCTAAACCAACAGCCCTTTGCTGCTGTTTTATTCAAGCCAGAGAGACGTTTGATGCAATCAGTCCTGATATTTCATCTGATACCCCTAACCTTCCGGGGGAGAGTAAAAAAAGTGTGATTATGGAAGTCTAAGCTAGAGGCCCTGATGTAGTAATGTTAGAGAAGTGTTGCTGGGATTTATGACTGTGTACGTATGAAGCGAGATGATACCGATAAAGGTGGCGCCTATCACTGACAGGATGACCCCGATAGTCGTGTCAGCTTGGTAAAGGGACATCTTGGCTGAGAAACGGCATGTCTCTATTCAGCAAGTCATTCATCTCTGCCGACAACCTATCCAGCTGACTTCGATCTCGCCACCTTCAGTCAACCTTGCCAATTTCGTTGAGTAGCACAGAATTGATGTAATTATTTTTGAGGTTGAGTTCGTCAGCAGGCCATAAAGCATGTCAAAAATTGTCATTTGCTGATTCATGATTTTATGATTGGTAAGATATTTTCAAACTTCCTTAAATGAATAAAAATAAAAACTGCGTTGGTATTGGACTTGGAATAATTCTGCTTCTATTGCGAAGTATATTTGTGTGTGTATGTGTGTGTGTGTGTGTGTGTGTGTGTGTGTGTGTGTGTGTGTGCGCGTGTCTGCCGTCCCATATGTGTATCAGAGGAATTGGCACCATTTGATGCTAAATGTTTTTCAAAGTTTGCAAAATCGGGTTTTAATGTATAACTAGTACATAGTTATTTAGGTCTAAATCACTACACATGTACAGTACCTGATATTTGCTTACGGAATATTGTCAATGACGATGACACCCTACCGTCGAACCATTACATTGGCATCGTTCTCAAGCAGATCTATGTTCC
The DNA here is from genome assembly GCA_035149815.1 of Branchiostoma lanceolatum. Taxonomy (NCBI): domain Eukaryota; kingdom Metazoa; phylum Chordata; class Leptocardii; order Amphioxiformes; family Branchiostomatidae; genus Branchiostoma; species Branchiostoma lanceolatum. The sequence continues at coordinate 12,596,682 of CM068884.1, forward strand.
TGGTTAGTGCAGAAATACATCGATACCTTTATTCTATCCAGATATACAAAGCATCTTCAAACATCTCATCAAAATCGATCTACAGCATTAATAATAATAGATTCATTCGTGGTTTGCGTTTCAAAGCTTTGGAGTGGACTCATAGTTATGGCAAATGTCGGATACACGGCAATGGGTTTAGGTGACCTTGCAGCAAATCTTCACATGCGCGGATCGATTTTGTCCTGTGGGAGTGATATGGTAATTCTGCTTTTGAGTACTATTCTTCATGAAGTAGTTCCGGTGTAATAATAAAACCTGTCTGGTCATTTTGTTCTCCTTTTATTTGCTTTTCTGTTTGCCGTTGGAGATTTGCTTGAGTGACAGTGAATAATGTCGAACTTAACTCTTTGCAATTGACCAGTTCAAGTCACCCAGTCTCGAACAAAGTGCTGCTGTTACGATATTCCGATCGACCGAACTTCATCAAACAGTAAAATATGAGAAAAGGCTTACACTGTGAAAGGAATGGATAAAGGCAATTGATATCACATGAAATGACTTTCAAAGAATTTGGGTGAAAGGCTCATACCAAATCTTTTCGTGTCGTATATCAACAGCATGCCCGTTTGTAACATAACCCTCATAGACAGTCATCAAAAAGTAAAATATAAGACTAAGCTTGCATCGAAAGGAATGCTTAAAGGCAACTGCTATCACATGCAATTCCTTTCAAAGAATGTTGGGTGAAAGGCTTATATTAGATGTTTTCTTGCCGTATATCAACAGTATGCACGTTTGTAACATAACCCTCATAGACAGTCATCAAACAGTAAAATATAAGACTAAGCTTGCATCGAAAGGAATGGTTAAAGGCAACTGATATCACATGCATACTAAATGTTTTCTTGTTGTATATCAACAGCATGCATGTTTTAATCGTAAGCGAAAAAGGCTTGAATAACTCAAGGGGGGGTCTTTCTAAAATGAACTGAATAAAGATGGAGCTTGATTCGATGATGTCGTTATACTATTCCATTCATTAAGTCCAAAAGCTTTAAAGTTTACGATCATTTACCGATGCATGCGCATTTGTGGCAAAAAATATTCAGACTATAAACATCGACCACGGGTTAACGTAGTCGTCAAAATGATTTGATGGGATGGTCGTTTGAAATGGTCTACGTCCCTCAGTCTACTTTCATTCATTTCATAAATTGCTTTCTCTTGTTGCATGATAATGGTTCGTCAAGAATGCTGGCTTCTAGCCAATGGTCTGTATGATCTTTGCGAGCGACTTGGTTTTCTCTTCCCATTTCTTAAAGATTCTATGCGTAAAGTGGTAATAATGATACTTGACGTATTGTTAAACTTCTTCATGAAAATGCAAACTCAGACTTCCCCAGTGGTTGATTAGTAAAAGGTGTAGCAACTTTCAATGCATGATGATAATGTACTCTGCTATGTGTATGATTTACTTTGATGCAAGTCACAAGTCGGGTGGAAACAGCACGGTTTGAGCCCACCTCAACTCTTAATAGCATCGAACCGTTATGTATATATTGGGCCAGAAGAAGTTACATCAACTCTTGTGTAAACTGCACAACCTTTATAAACATACTGTAGCTAAGAGAAATCAATCTAGATTGTTTTCAGTTTTGTTAATTAACTTTTTACAAAGGTGATGTCTACCTACTGTTAGATTAGGTCATAAAATAATGTAATCTCTGCGAAAGTTTTGTTTGCTTATGTCATATTTATTCAAATTTGAGTACTTTTTCAAAACAATCCCCATACTTATTTTGATATCTAATACTTACTTTACTTCATATTTATCTATATAAGTTATATAAAACGGCCACCATCATAGCGTCATGTTAACCTGTTAGTTTGCCAACCTATAAGTCTATCAGGTATCCATTTTGCGAATACTTTCTATACTTTGCAAATTGTATATTTGTAGAATAAATATTTAGATAAAGAAACTTGATTTTTCAGTTTCGTTGACATCGTTTGTGTTCTACATTTCCACATTATACTCTGTCGTCATTTTAAAGGTGTCAGCACAGTATTCCTCGTCGGTGGTGCTTGGCAATTCAAGCGGAACTGCCCAACTACTGACCCGTTAAATTTCTTTAGATGTGACGTAATACATAGATCTTGAATTGCTTCAATATGTATGCTGTGTCACAGGTCTTCGTCATTGTGCATGTAAATATCAGCTGAACTTAAGTTGATGATATGCAGGCAACCGCCTAGTCCAATTTTCCTCATCAGGTGGGCCCAACTCAGGGATTAGATATCTCTGTAGTTTTAATGGGAACACAGTGTTTGATCATGCGAAGCCATGCAATGGTAATGCCCGTGTGCCGCCTAGCTCCCTCCTTGCATAGCTTGATTAAACAGGAACTAAATGTTACTATTCCTTTCAGCTTGTGCGACCTCCTTTGTGGATTGACTCTTTAACATTACTCCGATACCACCATTGATGTACAGCATCATTTTTCCTTTTCGGTGCAGATTATATGGGGAACAACAGTTTGTTGCATGCGGGGGCAATTTAATGGAAATAGCCTTCAACGTAACCAATGTGGAGTCAAAATGGACGCCTATAGTCAGCTGTTGAGGTCCACAAATTCATTATGATGTACATGTCGAATATTATGTCAACCACCGTGATATTCATGATTTGAGCCCTACCCTCTCATCTTCCTCATCCAGTTTTCATTTAGCTTCGTGTAACCTAAACCCCAAGGGACCTTTTACCACCTTGTGTGGTAAACTTGAGTGAATTAAGCAAATTTTGCTGTCAATGCGCATCACCTCCGATATGCCCACCATTGCCGCCTTATCATCATCAAGGTATACCTATACAGTTCAGGTGAAGGTGTCACGTCTTATGTAGCCGTTAGTTAAAGTTAGTTAAAATCCTCCCACACCATAAGGTGTATTAGGCGGTGCCCATCTCCGTTTCATAGCCCTGGGCCACACTGTGGTGCAATCACTGCAGCAGGGGCTAGTCCACTGGCAGTGGAGTGTGTTTAACTTCCATACTGTTTCATAAGTATGTACCATTTTTATAACGTCTTTGGTATGACTTAATGCGCCTCTTGTCTAGAAGTGTCCTACCCGGGGCTTGAACCCGGGCCTTCTGGTCCAAGTAATTTGAACTAGATGTGGCAAGTACCAGAAGCGCAGACCACTACACCACAGGGACACCCCCCTTCTGTAGCCGTAAGAGGCTCTAATCTGTTTCACATTTTCTTTCTTGTTATGGATGTATTAGGTAGACAAACGGATTACCTGTAGTAATTGCTTGGAGCCAAATTGTATTGAAGATCAAATCCTGATTGGAGCACCCGGTTCTCCCCTGTGACACCTTTCCAAAATGAACTATTTTCAATTAAGGATCGTAATTTGAGCATGCCGTGGCACCGAAGATTGCTGACGTTAATAATGTATAACATGAGATAATGCAACAAGAGTACCTTATTCCTTAATGAAATATTCTTGGAGAAGTCTGGAATAACTTCATCACATTGAGCATTAACCATTGGAAACACCTCTAAATACGTTATTACTTTCAACAGTTTTACATTTAGCTTTTGCAGCAGTCACACAAACTTTTCCAGCCGTTAACGAAGACCAAAGCATGTACAATGAAACTTTCCCACCTGTATGACAGAAAAAACAGCAATGTGCGTCAAACAGCCCAATTCCCACAATTTTGCAAGTAGTAGTAGAAGTAAGATCAATAATTGTATGGCTCTGTTTTCCAGGCTGATGAGTTCAAAGCAGCGGTTGACCGTGTGATTTGTTGGTGGCAGGTAGCTTGTGATTTAAAGAAGGAGTCATAACTAGCATGTACGATATATGACAGAAAAGCAGCCATGTGCCTCAAGCATAGGGAGGTCGATAATGCAATTTGTGCTGGTTTTGTATGATCGTGGGTGGTGAAAGGATATGCTTTGTGTGAACCGCATCTCAACCAGATTCCAAGGCATTGTCTGAAGATATTTTTCTTTGTATAATTGAAAAATCAAAAATTTAGACATAATTAAGAGGACGTCACATAATGTTCGTCATTATCTGTCACACTTTTAACCCGGTCCCCATACGAGGAATAGTATTGACATGGCATGATAATTCCTTGTAACAATTAAACATACGTACGTAGAGACTTTTTCAAGAATGGATACAAAAATGTCCCGTTTGGTGTTATATGTATGTATGTATGTATATAGATATATATATATATAGATATTAAGTGTTATGCGATGAATAATAACACAGGTGATAATTCACTTACGGAAGTGCACAAAAGTCATGTACATACATGTATTTAGAAATGGATGGTTAGTTGTACCACATCAAGGCTTCACTTTTAGTGTTTACACAATTTTAATGTCTCATTGGTGTGTATGGAACTGTACAGATCTTGATATGTCAAAGCAGGCGAGGAAAAGCTGACAACGCTCAATGTGCAAATAGACAGTATTGTAACAACTGCCTTGTAAAAATGTGATGACAAGGCTGTTAAAGCATGAATAACAGTCTTTTTTGTCAAGTCCACTGTTTTCTATAGATATCAGAAAAACACTAGTGACTGATACTTGAAAGTATGCTTGCTCATAAAAATGAAGAGAAAACTGTCATTCTAATAGTAAGGAGCGACATGCATTCAGATTTTTAGCTTTAGGCCAATCAAACCAAAGCTATGTTCCACTTCCTGTTCAATAAAGAACAAATGTAACTGTATTCTAGCTTTGCTCATGTTTTTAACTGGCTAAAGTGCCTGTTATATACTATGTACATGCGTTGCCTTGAATATGTTAAATAAAATTATATATATTTTGCACCCAAAAAAACTTTAAAAAACCTGCTGGCCTGAACAAAATCACAAATGAAAAACGACTCGCAGCTGCTCGTAATGGGAGCTAGGCAAACAATGGAGTCTAATATTAAGTGCTTATCTTCGATTTGCTGCTTCCTTGGGTGAAGCACTATATTACAAAGGTCTATCAAAAATAAGATATAGAAAATAATGAACTAGGAACGGTTGACAGTACATTTGACGATTTCAATAACTGATATTATTGTTACATCTATTAAAATAAGCATTGTCGCAACGACGTCCCTTCAAATGCTAACCTAGTCGAAAAACAGAAAAGTATGTATACACTGGCCCTGACCTCTCAATGTGGATACTATACGCACTGTAGATACTTCGAATTGTGCATTATACATATTGGTTAGAATCTTTTATGTTCAAATCTTAACTCCAAGTCCTGTATTATATTGTCGGCAAGGCTGGCTCTTTGTTATAACCACCGACTAGTTGGTAAAAAGTAAGGCGTTAAGGTATGGTGAGTTGGGCAGCCTGACTGCGTATCAAACAAACAAAAAAGATGAATGGCTGAAAGAAGTACATATTAACTGCAGAATATCTCTTTCCCACCCAAGCTTTACAGAAAGGTACGTCCCAAATAGGGTAGCCTTTATAACTTCCCTAAGGTCTGCCATTTGCAAAACTTTTTCGTACTTAATTGTAATGCTCTTGATGAAATAAAATTCCAACACGAGCTTGATACTTTAATGCTGGTGAACCATTTTGGGATAACCCTCCATAGAATACGTAATGTGTTGGGATACGGACCAAACCACTGGATACAGCTCAAGGATTTAATCATACTTTCCCAGCGTTCAATTGCCGTTTCAGGGCATATCGCACACGTTCCATCACGTCTTCTGGGAAAGTGGCGACCTTTCGCCAAGGGTGCTGAGCATTAACTACGATGTGCGCACACTTACGCCAAGCAGTCGGTGAGAGCCTTAGGAGTCCAGAGAGTTTAATTCTCCGAATCCTGACATTTTATGGGAGGATCGCCTCTCCCTTTCCATCTACGAGCGTCGGCTTTTGCTGTGCCGTGACTGGAGGCATGCGCGCCCGCTGGATCGATGGAAAGTAAATCAAGGCTGATGTGGGAGTTTGTCCTCTGGCATTTTCCTTTGAAATGAACGTCCTCTTTCCACAAATTGCCATCACCGCAAACGCCGGCGGTTGATGGAACGGACGCCAGTGCAAAACTGCCCGACTTCTCTCCCCTGCAATTAGACTTGCGGGAATCATAGTCCGATCTCCTTATGGGAGACCGCCCTCTATGTTCTAGAAACTTCCCAGTCATCCAAACCTTTTGTACACCTGTAGTCACTGACGAAAGATAGCGGATGCTATCTGAAACGTCTGACTGTTTCAAAATATTATCCAGTTGCTTGAGTAATTATTCTTGGCGTATCTTATTACCTGGATGTCTAGCCTTCATCAACGCACATGTAGTGAGGTGTGTGAGAGTAGGAGATATTAATTTTTCAATTAAACTCGATGTATGAGTCTTGTCCATAACCAAGTTAATACGCATGATAAGGATTTGTAGCTGACCCCAATTATTATAGGTCAGCCGTTATTCTCCTTGCCCCACAGATAAACTTCGCTGAGGTGTCAACACGTCGGTGAAAATTGCCAATTTCCTTCTTGAGGACTTCCCCTTTGCCAGAAGGGTCTAATTTACGAGAACATTGCCTGACCTCCTCTGAGTAACTGCAGCAAAGAATCTGCTTCCCTTGCGCCTGTACATCGGAAAATTGCACCTCATAATTGCCTCGGAAGCAAGTAACAGACCTGTCGTAATTTTTCCCTGCTTCTTTAAGTAAGCTGTCTTCAAGTGAGCCGTCCGAAGCAGAGCTGACTTGGCAAGCGACAGGTACGTTGCAGGTGGAATAGGAAGAGCTCCTCCATCTTAATTCGCATCCTGTTATCTAACTACCATTGCGGCGTTTTGCGGACGGAAAGATTCCATAGATTTTATTTTGGTATCGATCGCACAGATACCTGAGGCCAGCTGAGGTGCGCCATGCTCACACGAGGTTGCCTCGGCGCGCGGTGGGTGGAGAAGCTATTACGAAAAGCCGGAAAATAAAGAATTGAGCGCGAGATCAAGGTCGTTACGCTTGTTGACGACCTGACTAGAATATTGAAAATGTTTTCTCCCAGTCTGTGTCCCCGTGGCAGTCGCGTGTTTGTGTACTTGCAGTCAGATATTGCCGTTAACAGGTTCAGTAGTCGTGCGATTGAACTTTGATCACCCTGCTGATTTGTTTCAGGATATACGAACGCTGAGAGGTCGGTGGGTCATTCACGGACTTAGAGCTGTTACCATTGGTCGATGTGTGTGGTGCTGCGTCGGTGAGCTGCATTGATGAGCGCTGAATCAAGACACTTGACGTCGCGTGTTCAAGGCATCGTTTAGAGGATCCCTTACTTGCAACAGGCTGGTTCAGTAGCAACAGCGTGGAGACCGTCTACGAAGACATGGAGGTAGCTGACTTCGAAATTACCGCGGCCGATCCTCCCTCGGACGATCACCGAAGACCTAGCCGAGAAGGGAGGGTCAGTGTGCTGGACCCTGGCTCCGATTTTGTTGTCAAGAAAGTCCGAAGACGCAAAAGTGGCGTTTACTTAAGAGAATGGCAGGTATGCTTCTTGGTGATCCTCGTGCTTGGTGCTCTCTCGGTTATCGTCTACTTTGCCGGATTTTGGGGACGATACAATGAGACAGACATGGAAGAAACGAAAGGCCCGTTTGTGATAGGCAACTTCGACGTGTTCAACCCTCGGCTGAACAAGCCCGCGCCGCCGCCGAACGACTGTCCTTGGACCGCCGACCAGCTGCCCCGCGACCTGATCCCGTACAGTTACAAAGTATCCCTTCGATTGAACATGGATCAACCAGATTTTATTGGAACCACTTCAATCAATCTGCGTTGTCAGCGCCCGACCCGCATGATCGTTCTGCATGCGAAGAACATCAACATTTCGGGCGCGAAGGTTGAAGTGTCAGACCTGACTACGGCTGAGAGAATTCCTATAATTGCACCCATGTCATACTACGACTTCAAGAGTGCTTATGTCGGTAAACTGTCGAGAATGTTACAAGAGGGGCGGATATACAGGTTGACTGTTCGAGGGTTCCGTGGCGTGATCAAACACGAACCACCAGGGCTCTACGTACAAGGATTTCTGGACGACGCAGGAAAGTCGCGGTAAGTTGTCTTTACTCATTTAGGATCTTCCCCAATAACTTTCTGATGATGCCGCCGATGCTGCAAGCCTTTAGGCATAATGAATCGCATGTATTATCGTCACGCGTTAACCAACGTGCCTATTCGCAAAAGCTGCAGAGAATGTTAAAGACGCGTGTGGTTCCCTGATTTCGAAACCATATTGGCACGTTTGAAGGCAAAGTGAGTGTGTGGTATCGACAGCAGCAACTTACGGAATATCCGTGATTCATTATTTAAAGATTAACTCAGGTAATGAATGTAGCTTGCAACTGGTGGTGACGGGATACGCTATCGTCTGTCTGGCACAATGTATCAAACTGGAAGGCAGAGTATTATGGAATTATGTAGCGTGTCACATAGATAAGTCTTGCATTAATGCCGCATTAATTCGTCTTGTTTAGAAAATGTTCAGCATCTAGAAAAGAGAAATGTAATAGGCGTTTTTTACAGCCTATTTGGTATGTCTGGCTACACTGTATTGACATCTGACAATGGAATTTTGAATTAGATACAAACGAATTACTTGGCAACTATCACATTATTTAACATTACAAAGCTTGTCCAATACATGGAGGTACCGACCCAATATGTCTTTTTTGCTGCCTTTGCCTAAGTGTTTTTCGGATGGAATATCAATTGATTTTGCTGGAGACAATCGTTGTATGGTAAAAGAACTATAGCAGTAGGTGGCCAGTCAATGGAACTAAATGGGTCGGTTTGTAGGTTTTGCACGACAGGCCTCGTCGGGTCACTGGTCCCAACAGAGCACAATTCGGAACCCCAGCGGCCTCGAATAATGGACTAGCACAAAGGGTGCTGTCTGGAAAACCGTACGTGGATCGAAAACTTTGACTTCCCTTCGGCTGTTTTAAGTGCATGCTTTCCTTCATCTATATTTCTGTTAAGTTTTTGTTTTATTTGTATTTGTATTTGTATTTTGTTGACAGAAAATGTACTAAATCAATTTCAGGAACTACAAGAAACTTATTACAATTGCCCGCGATTGTATTTTATTTTTGTTTCATTGGTTGCAATGTATTTTGTCCTGTAATGTTAATTAAGTATTTAAACTTGTATTATTTCATTGTAGTGATTCATACATAGTGGTGACTGTGCAGTCTGTGTTACACCTTGAATTTACGGGAACCGCAAAAGTGTTTTCAGAGCCTAACTGTATATCCGTATTGTATTGGGGTATAGTACTTTGTATATAATTGGTAGCTGTCCAAATGGGACCTAATCGCTACCTCCCAGCCCGGCGCCCCTTATATCTTCACAAATGGTCTGTAGTAAACTGTTCTCGTCATGGACGGGCATTTAGGTTAAATTAGACTCTCTTTGTAACCCTTTTCAAGCACCACGGTACGCTACCGATCATATAGGTGGGTTGGACATGCTTGTAACGTTTTACTTGCGGTGCATAAAGTCGACATCTGTTACAGTGATACATCTTCAAAACAACTTCTCCTTTTCACTTTATGATGCCCTGTGTCTAGTTATATACTATACCACAAATGACAGAGAATAAAAACTTCAAATGATGTACACAAGTCTGAAAATTGAGTCTCCTGGTTTCCACAACTCAAACAACTATAATCAACTTTGATTATATAAATTATACACTTCTTGATTCTTGAAAAAGACAAATTAAGTCGAAACCGGTCGAATACCAGTCTCTTCGCTGTCATTTTATCAAGACCTACAAATGATATATACACTTGAGTTATGTTATCCGATTTTTATCTCTAAATAATCTCAACTGTTATGTAATTTGAGTCATGTCTATTTACATTATATCATTCAGAAGGGGGAGAAGAAACAAGCTTCTAGTCTTTTTGCCCCCCTCCCCCTCCATGCACCATGGTACAATGGCATTGTATCACTCACAATAGGTTGAGTTGGACATGCTTGTAACGTTTTACTTGTGGTGCATAAAGTCGACATCTGTTACAGTGATACATCTTCAAAACAACTTCTCCTTTTCACTTTATGATGCCCTGTGTCTAGTTATATACTATACCACAAATGACAGAGTATAAAAACTTCAAATGATGTACACAAATCTGAAAACTGAGTCTCCTGGTTGCCACAACTCAAACAACTATAATCAACTTTGATTATATAAATTATACACTTAAGTTGATTCTTGAAAAAGACAAATTTAGTCGAAACCGGTCGAATACCAGTCTCTTCGCTGTCATTTTCCCATGACTACAAATGATATATACACTTAAGATAAGTTATGTTATCCGATTTTTATCTCTAAATTATCTCAACTGTTATGTAATTTGAGTCATGTCTATTTACATTATATCATTCAGAAGGGGGAGAAGAAACAAGCTTCTAGTCTTTTTGCCCCCCTCCCCCTCCATGCACCATGGTACAATGGCATTGTATCACTCACAATAGGTTGAGTTGGACATGCTTGTAACGTTTTACTTGCGGTGCATAAAGTCGACATCTGTTACAGAGATACATCTACAAAACGACTTCTCCTTTTCACTTTATGATGCCCTGTGTCTAGTTATGTATTATACCACAAATGACAGTATAAGAAAATAAGTCATGTACAAAAGTCTGAAAATTGAGTCTTGTGTTTGCAACAACTCTAATCGACTTTGATAACTTGATTCATGTCTATTAACATAATATCAGTCAGAGAGGAGGGAGAAGAAACAAGCTTTTAGTCTTTTTCTCCGCCCTCCCTGCACCATGGTACAATGGCATTGCATCACTCACAATAGTTTTAGTTGGACATGCTTGTAACGTTCACTTGCGGTACATAAAGGCAACATCTGGCTTCTCAGTTTCAATGATACATATACAAAACGACTTCTCCTTTTCACTTTATGGTGCCCTGTGTCTAGTTATACCACAAATGAGTATATAAAAACCTGACATAATGCACAAAAGTATGAAAATTGAGTCTAGTGGTTGCAACAACTATACTCAACTTTGATTGTGTATGTCAAATATACCATAAAGTTTTTTTCTTTCTCAATAATCTGCAATGTTGTGTAAATTGAGTCACGTCTATTTACATTATATTATAAAGAAGGGGGAAATGGAGGAAACTAGACTCCCCCGCACGAGTTATGCTAACAATTCTTATTATTCATAATAGGTTGAACGTTTACGCGTGTTCGAATGAATATAAACAAAACAACAACAACACGTTTGTATAAATATACCAATACCACATTACAATACCAATACTACAAATATCTTAGTGGTGAATCACAGGAGTCTTAAAGTTTTAAAAGGCAAATGCAAACAGTTTCCATTTTATCACCATGTACCTCATTCCATCTCATCCCATCGCGAGATGCTCGATATCCGTTAAACCACAATTACAACGAAGTGGTGAACATGGCCGTTGGTTCAATAACGTTTTACCCGTTTCCTTCACAATTGTAAATCACACTTCAGTGAGATTCTGAATGAACTTCCCCAGCACCTCATTTCCACTTGAGGGTGCGACTGCTTGGCGACCTCGCTCAATGGATTTCATAGAAAAAGAACTATTTTGTGTCTTTTAAATCGCACTCTTACGTCTTGCATCATGATTCAATTATAAAATCAAAGGTAACCAGTGCTCGAAATGCTAGGTGCATGTGCACCTTTGTGCACCCAGTATTGGAGCTGTACACCAGTGCACCTAGATATTTTTTTAGGCTATAGGGTAAAGGTACTCTAGTCTACTGAACACTTGTATACAGAATGTCCTTGAAATTCAGGAATTTATTTCACTTTGTTTGATGTACATGTATTACTTGTTTCAAATTTTGCAGTTGGTTATATATATATATATATAGAATTACAGGTTCAATTTCAAATTCTGAAGAGAGGCAGTAGGCTTTGTAAGTATGTTTTGCTGACATTCTACTTTATTTTATGTTGTGCACCCAAAATTCTTTCTGTGCACCTCAATTTTTAGGTTAGGTGAACCAGTGCACCTATTCCCATAAATGAATTTCGAGCCCTGGGCTAACAGTTTTGGTCGCTTTACGGTCGCTCACCGTCAAGGACGTTTCCCCCCGTTTAATTGTAAATCACACTTCAGTGAGATTCTGAATGACCCCCCCCCCCCCCCCAACACCTCGTTTCCTCTTGAGGGTGCGACTGCTTGGCGACCTTATATTTGTCGGATCGCTCAATGAATTTCATAGATAAATATCGATGACTTCGTCGCATTGTGTCTTTTAACATCTTGCATCATAAAATCAAGGGTAACAGAATTCAATTCTGGTCGGTATATACGTTCGCTCACCGATTGCCGTCTATAGAAAGGGGGCCAACGGGACTCGTTATCATGGTTGTCCTGGATGTAGCGACTTCGCGGATTCTTCGTGTAATTGCGCGCAGGTTCTGCGTCTAAATCTAATAAGCCTTTTGGAAGTAGAAATTGGCTTACTTATTTAGGGAAATTGCCAAAACAAGATTTAAGACGGCATATACGTCACAATAGGTTTGCGAATTCATTTGAAAAAGGAAAGGAAAGTGATCTCGATCCAGTTTAGCTCACTGAAGAGCTAATCTTCCACTAGTCAGGAGAGAGACGACAGACGCTATGTACAGTATTTACAGATTCATTGCACTGGGGAAATTCCCCTAGCTCTTTTCGACAAGCACAAAGAAGAGTGGACCACGGCTTAACGTCCCTTCCCAAGGACTGCGACCCTTTCCGGTAGCGTGCATGTCGGGTGAGCGACACAGCCGGGATCAAACTCGCGGCCTCTAGTTCCGGAGGCAAGATCGCTAACCACTGGACTACGTACATTACACAGAACTATTTACTGTTGTTAATTGCTAACATAAGGACGGCTTTAGTGAGAATGAGAAAGCAAGGCGAGTATGCCGATGTTGTTGGGTGTGGCCTTGACAGTATCTCAGTGATGACTTACTTCAGTCTATAATGACCATGTGCTGGCGTCGGTGTGGCGCAACGGTTAGACCGTTAGACTCCAATAGGTCCCGGGTTTGATGCTCACCATGCCCCGACGTTGTGTCCTTGGGGAAGGCTCAGCATGCCCCGACGTTGTGCCCTTGGGAAAGGCACCTTACACGATCTTCCCTCATTGACTAATCTGTATACAAGTGTGCCAAAAACACAAAGCAGATTTGGTTGCCGATGTCTAGCGCATTTGCCACCGAGAACCGTACAAAATATGCTAATGCTGACCATGTTTGTACTACAGCCATGAGAGGTACAATACTAGAGCTGTGTGTTACCTGAAGTTGGCTAAAAAAACTAGAAAACTCTGGCTAATAGCACAAGCTTGTGGAAAATTGTAAATTACCTTCCACGTCGGTGCCTACAACGAGGATTCATCACACCATGAACTCGCGATGACGCAATAGTGCAATAAGAAAAATGTTGCTTCCGCCCGTTTCAAACATGAAGAGTAAGAAAACTGTTCTTTCAATCATTCTTGGAAATGAATCATCCTCAAATGTCAAAACCTCTCCTATCATTCTTGTCTTCCATGCTGTTCATTACTATGGATTGCATTTTGAACAATGCATTATGTTTAAAGTTAGAGGAGTGAGTTTTGTAGAAGCACAAGTTGCTTGTCTAATCCTTAGTATATTTATGTTAATAGTTTTCCTCAACGATCGAAAAAAACAAATAAAGAACTACAAATTGACATGTAGTAGCCTTGCATTGTAGATAAAGATCTAGGATTGCGGACAGAAAGTGCCGACATATCACCAAAGACTGCACATGTATAATTATGTAAAGTATATTAGACTGAACATTGGTACAATGTACCATGCGTTGTATCATAAACAATTGGTTAGTAATAAAGTTACTTTACATACATGAAAAGCATCCTTCCCGAAATAAGTTTTCTTCGTGAGTACAAATGATTATATAATCAAATTCAAAATAGTTTTTTTTTAGATGAAATAAATTTCAAATTCTTTAAATCATTATAATAAGTTTGTTTGGCAACAGCAAAGCAACAGTCCATGGAGATTCCTATGGCATATCCATCATTGCCTATAATGTACGTCACATCAAAAGGTAGACTGTAGACTGCAATATTCACCCTAAGGCTGTAGGGGAACTGACCCCCTCTAGTCAACAGCACTTCGTTCCTTTGAATCAGAGAAAACGACATTTCAAAGTTACGTTTTTTTTCGACGTGTGTCTTGATGGTTGGAGGCTGGCGACGAATCGACATTTGTCAGTGTATGGAGACGTGTTAGAAAAGAAGAAATCCCTTTCAAGATGACATTGTGATGTATGAAAATAAATGACACGTCCATATTCAAAGAGAAGGCATCGCAATGTCCATTGCCTTACATAACTCTACCAGATGAAAATAATGTATTTCATTTAGTTTTAGTTTTCAAATATGTATATGCAGTAGAGAACGTTTAGATCTTGAAACTACACACACACACACACACACACACATACATATCTATATATCAGAACAAGGTATTAGAGTACACATATATATAAATTACCATTATACTACTATTTTCATACTACTTTTGTGCATCTATATTTACGATCTTTTAAAAGAAAGCAAATATTATCCAAATCTCAATTTTCTATACAGTTTGCAAACATTTAAGATTCAACCATTTTCCATAATCAAGAGTATCTCATACGCATCTACATATTTAATCGCTTTATTGACATGTGCGTTTTGACCTAATAAACTAGGGCAAGGCATACATATTCCATGCATTGATTTCCAATGGAAGTATATTAATAACCCTCTGTTGCGATTGGCTGACAGATGTGCTTGTCTCAGGGCTTACCTAGTTTCGTTTTATGGGAAAATCATTCCTTGTCTCGTTTTAATGAAGATGAAACGCTACGTTCGATGTCTATCAATTTTAATCGATGCAATCATAGCCCAGTATTAGACGCTTCAGGAAACATATCACCATATGTTTTTTGGTGTTGGTGAATTATTCCAAGTATATCTAGTTACTCGTGCAAGGTGTGTTCTATTTCAGGGGATTTATTACTATCATACTAATACATCCAGGTCCGTGTGTATGCCATACCTATAACATGCAAAGGCAACAATAAGACGTTATCATAAGGCGGTGGCATTATTTATACTCCCAATTAAGTCAGCCCATTCTCAGTTATGCTAGGGAATTGAATTGACCAGTGCATGTAGACTGTTACCTCAATTTGTAACGTTTGTGACGTTCTCTTTACCCAGTTTTGTTTCAGTTGGGGGATCATTTTGTCACTTTTTTGTCGTCGGTGATACAACTTTTCATAATTAAAAGTGATTTTGATTATTTCACAGAGAAAAAAAAGGGGCAGCTAGCTGATAAACAACCAACCATAAATTTAATAAAATACACACGCACATAAAGGTACACACGTACACACACATACACAAACGTATACAAGAATAGTTAATGTACTAATTTTGGCCCATTTCTAGGGTTTACAGAATAGTTACAGTTATGGTAACAGCTTTTCTGTCGCAGATGTTAGTAATGTTTCCTAACCACCCCACAAACTACCAGATCCACCCACATGAGAATTTATCGGTAATTATCACAGCTCGCCATGCCGCCTCGATTCTAATTATAAGCCACAAAGGGGGTCACATATTAACCATATATAAACATGATGAATTATGTAATTCACTTTTTCAACTGACACAGGTGCAATAAACTTTGCAATCTTTGCCACTACTGTCGCACCCCATTTGATGTGCAAAGCTTTGTCATTCGTTAGTTCAGATCCTTACCACGCCTTTCGGTGTATAGGGCGGTGCCTGTCTCCACTTCTGTAGCCCTTGGGCCACATAGTGTTGCCAATACTACAGCAGGGGGCTAGTCCAGTTGAATGTACCGTTGCAGAAGGCACAGGAAGGTCACTCAGAAGCGGACTATATCAGAAAAAAATTGGATAAACCTGTATCTTTTACCTGCATGAAACTATTGCGTTTTTCCATTGCCGAAGAAGCGATGTTCTGAATTATAGATTACATCACATAGCCTACCTGTCTGTTGATCACCTTGGGCAATTACTCCCATATTGAGAAAATCAATTTGTGCGATGCCCCACGGGCTTTCAGTAAACGGCATATCGCTCTGTGATACACACAGCCAAGTCTGCAATGTAATGGTCGAACAGGCTTGGCCTATTTCCTGATAACATTCAGAGGCATTAAGCACTAGAAATGGTACATTACAATAGATAAGCCTGGGCAGGACGTGGCATCATTCATGATTTTTCACGATGTTCTGAAAGTGCTGTGAAGTATCACATTGAGATAGTTGTGCTAGCGGGGAGCTTTTTTTATAGATAAGCTGCACTTCTCTCCATTATAATTAGAACGTGATGTGACTATTGATGGCGTTTTTCTCTGGTCAAGGCGGCTTCCTTGATAGGCTGAGTTTAGATGATGGTCAGACACGATGGTCACGGGTCGATGATAGTTAGGTCATGTATTCCTATCGTTCAGCAGTTGTTATTCCAAAACATTGGACGTGGTGGTCTGGAAAGAGCAACGAGATTTTGATACCAGCTCAAAGCAACGCAACGCTGACCATGGAATCCACTCTATCTACGAGTAGAAAAATTGGTGTACGAAACAGATGAATTTGCTACGTCGGTAAATATCTTTGGCCCTTGGACGAACGTTTTACGCTCTCAAAATCTGCGAATGCTGCTACGTATTCCATACATGTCTTACCCCGTGAAGTCTTGACATTTTGCTTGTACGACCTGTTCATCATTACGGTTCATATGCTGCTTTTACGGCTGCATGAGATGCTGGTTTTACAACAGCCTTGAATGTCATGAAACGTAATTTTTCCTATCAAGCGTTTATTTCCTGCGCTCTTCTGCCTCGACTGCTTACGTTGAGTGGAACGATTGTAAATTAGTAACTTATACAGTAACAGTAAGCTATACGTTAAAGGATTGAAGAGGATAACACAGTGATCGTTGAATTGCATTGGGCTTAGCGAGTTGATGATATCACTAGTTCTAGAGTTTTCTAGCTACTGGAAGCGCCTTCATGATCTTCTAGATTAACGTTTGATTAACCTACTTTGTTAATGCACCACGAGCTGAGCCTCTACATGACGTGAATGTAAATAGGCCCGCGGCGCAAACGGTAACGCAACTCCGCTGACTCGCCATCTGGATCAAATTCCGTGGATCCTGGGGCCCGAGTTCGATCCCAGGGTCGACTCCAGCTTGGACATGTTGTAAGGGATTGCATTCGTCTTTTCGGATGGTGAGGTAAAGCCGGCGGCCCCGTGTATGAGGGAGCTTCGGGCGTAAGCCTCAAGCGCCAAACCTTTGCACGTAAAAGAACCCAACACACTTATCGAGAAGAGTAGGAGTGACCCGGTGTGCTTGGTCAAAAACGCGAGCCGTGGCGAAGCCGCATTGCACTACCACTAGCTACTTGAAAAAGAAAGCATCATGCTTCACCTCAATTGAGAATGACTGCTTTACCTACTTCTAGCCAAGACGCCATAAGGTTTTCCGCTAAGGCAATTAGATCAGGGTGGTCTATCCGAAGCAAGACGTCCTGGTCGACATACCATGTGTGGTAGGTCATCGTGTGAGATCATAAATGAATACTAACCAAAACATGAGATTGCCAGGCAATCTCATGTACCAGAGGAGTGGGTGGGGGGGGGGCAGTACATCGTTTGGGAGAGGGAAATGGAAATGGCAAAACACGTGGAAATTACTTGGACAGACGCACCAAAGGGGAACTCAGCAAAATTTCCCAAATGAATTTACTAAGTGAAACAAGAATTAGCTCCCTTTGACGGGATAACAAAGTAATCCCTCAAGGCCATTTTCTAATTCCTTCCCAGTAAACCCCCGGTTACGTATTACAAGAATAATTAGAGAGAGAGAGAGAGAGAGAGAGAGAGAGAGAGAGAGAGAGAGAGAGAGAGAGATACTATTAGATAGATAGACAATAAAGAATGTATCTGTAAAGCATTTAAGTACATTTTTTCATGAACCAAAACTGACATCCAAATCGAAATTGATGAAAATTTGCAAACAGTTGTCAAATCAGAATGTAACATTAAGTCATACTTACAACTAATTATCTACTCGGGGAGAGAACCCAGAAATCCAGGATTTTATATATTATGGTAGATAACAAAGATGAGAAAAACGGTTATCATTGTAAGACTAGCTGCTGAAGCTGCATTACGATTGTCTGAGCCGTTGAAGATTCCATCCAGCCCACATTTGCAGGCATTTCAAAACAGACTTCAAATGATAATAATGGAGCGTCAGATCATCAGACCTACATCAGCGACTTTAAAGTATCTGAATGTGCGTGGAGAATTATTCTGGACCACTTTGCAGGGAAGTAACTAAGCACTTAGCCAAATGGAAAAGAAGTGAGCAAATGCCAAAGGCGCTTTCTGGAAATGTGCAGTCAGTACTTAGTGTACAGTAAAAGTCAGTAACGCAAAAATTCTGGGGCAATAGCCAATTTACCAGTTTGGAAATAGATGTGCACTTAGAACGATATATGGTCTTCTGCTTTAAACAGACTAAATCATATTTAAGAAATGGAGTGTGGATGCGAGAAAGGCAATCTTGACTTGTTTTCAGATATTTTCAGTAGTGCCTCCAAAGTAGTATCTTCGATGCCTCTTTCTTGCAATTTTGATAAGCCTGATAAATGTCATCACACTACTTCACAGTCGTCAAGCAATTGAATAGGCTTAAAGGATCAATCTCATTACATAATCTTTATTGCATATTCATACTGAGGCCTAAATGCACAGATTACCACATGCGACCTAATGTGGATGTAAAATATTAAAACCTAGAAAACTTACAACTACGTAGGTTCTGTAATCTTAACTTGACTGTATGTACCATGAATCCCAACTTAACATTGCATTTTCAATTCGCAGCACATTTGCTATGTTTTGTATTGTTACCCTATATTGTTATAGCTTGTTATACTGTCCATGTAAAAATGTCCATGTACTAAATTGTCAGTATTGTCATTACCCTTGTAATAGCTAGTTGGGGAGTCCTGGCTACGTGTACTGAACAGGCAAACCAATAAATAAATAAATAAATAAATAAATAAATAAATGCTACCTTACATTTGTGCTGCACTTCGTATGTCTGTATTGTTTTCTGTATCTCTGTGGGTGGTCACCACAAGCCTGGGATGCCTGGATCGCCGGTGAAATGCACGGTCACATTTTCAATATATACAAACACAAGTGGTGTTTTATCATCGATCGATGGCAATGCCAACTGCTGCAAAGTAACGTTAAGCCCCTGTCACACCTGTGCGTATATACACGCCCGCATAAGTTGCGTATTAACATGCTTTTGGTTTAGGTTAAGTTTGCAGCCGAAATGGTAATTTCTTTGGTTTGATAAACAGACTGCACAACGATGGGTCAAAGTAGAAAACAACTTCCTCTCCGCAAATTAACTTTAACCCAAAAAAAGGTTACTGCGGAACTCTTGCGTACTTGAATGTACGCACAGTGTGACAGGGCCCTTGCATCCTATAAGACAAAATTCAAGTGCGCACACTAATCTTAAGTCGGCCTCAAGTGAATTTCATGCTGCCTAGCTGCGAAGACCTCTGTAAATCCTTCCTCCAAATCTTACACATCATACATTCAAAACTAATCTGAGGTGACTTTGGGATCAGTGCACCGGTTATCGACATCCTGCTATCAAACTCAAACGGCTCCAGGCAGAAAAGATCGCAGCGACGATGCCCCGTTCTTTTAATATAAACGATAACCATCAACCTATGTGTAAAGTTGATAGTTATAGCCGTCGTTGCACCCCGAAAGCCTAATAAATGATAAAATGTGCTTATTTCACCGTTTTAATATCACCCGTGATCAACAAAAGTTAAAACCGTACGGATCATTGCTTGCTTAGTATGATTTTGCCATCCACGCCTAGAAACGCTCTCGACTTTGGCTGATTTGCTGTTGGCATGCCATATTAACCAAAGGAGGTAATTATGTCGTTCAAACGTTTTAATGGTGCATACTTTGAAACGTGGGTTTCGAGGTTCAACGATTTGCAGCCATCCGTAAAGCCAGGTGGGTTTTATTCAGTTTTATAGATCGACCTACCTGACTGTAGGTCAAAAGAGCGTATTCAATTTGGAATACCACTGCCTATTAGTGGTCATCTTTCTACTTTGAATCAATACTTTAAATCATGTTCTTTTCTTCGCTAACCTTGGATTGATCACCTCCATTAGCTATCATACTGTGAGTATGATAAAGTACCAGTGATAACCCTGTGGTTTTTACGTAAATAGCTAGAACGCGAGATGAGAGATATAATCGGTATCTATCTCTCCCTCTCTCTCTGAATATATATATATATATATATATATATATATATATATATATATATATATATATATATATATATATATATATAGCGTTTATTGTTTATAAAGATACGAATGCACAGCACGCTTCTGTATATATCTATCTATATACATATATATTCATTTATTTATATATCTATATATAAATATCTATCTCTATCTTTCTATCTATCTATTTATCTATCCATCTATCACAAACGCACCACAGTCATGTTATGTAAGTTTAAAAAAAAAAACTTGCAACAGAGAATTTTCTATCAAGCTGAAGGTCATAAGCTGGGTATGTGTATTCATGGATTCCTGTGATGTTGCAGGTAAATGTACTTGGCTATCGAACGACGAAAGTAAAGTGTCCAATTACTCTTCCTCGTCTCCTTTATGTGTTGTACTGGTTGGGCCAGTATGCGTCCTATTGGAGTCAGCTCAATGGGGAACAGGTAGTTAGCAAGCTTGTACGGCAGCATCTTTTTCGTGTATCTCCTAAAGCCCCCCTCTCACTGGACCCGCGGAACGCTGGCGGCGTCGCTGCGTCCTAAACTAGATTTGTGTTACCCTTAACTTTATAAATGGAATATCATTCAAAACGTACAAGTTTTACCAAAAAGGCCACAAAAAACAAGCTCAAAAAAATTCTTATTTTGTCGATGAAGTTCGTGTGCTTTGACAATTCTATCGCCCGCAGCGACGCCGCCAGCGTGCCGCGGGTCCAGTGAGAGGGGGGCTTTAGACTGCCAATTTGGTCCAAGTCATACTGTTGAGGTATGGTGGGTGTCTTGTCCCTGGTGAAATTACTGGTCATCAGCAAGTGAATGTCTTGCTTGGATTCCCTGACTCGATTTGTCACGACCTCTTATTTCTTTTGATGCTGTGGTTTTGCTGATTGGGTCTTCCGTTTCTTGGAAAAATGTGTTTCGGCATGAATATTTGACATGGCCCTCCAGAGTCTTTCTTTCTTATAAAAGTGTTTCGACACAGAGGTTTAACACAAAGGCTTTTAGGCGTCTTTCTTTCTTTGAAAACGTGTGTGGGCATGTATGTTTGACAACGAAAGAAGGGTGGGAGTAGTCCGGTTTTTTGAAACATTGCTATTCTGCATGTTGCAATACAAAAACGGAAAACACATTAAATCGTAGGCAATCTTAGGGGCTGATAAATGACTTTCGACGTCGTCATTTGTCACTGTCAGTATGTGAAGTACTACTTTGATGAATCGCTGGATCATCTCAATAGGGGGAGCATTTATCCAGTCGGTAATCTTTCATCAGTAAGAAATATCGATCGTACTTGAATACTATCAACGTAACATTCCTTTTGTTTCAATTGTTCCATAGGAAAGGATATTACGATTGGATATCAGGAAAGGATATCACGATTTATTACCATTACGTCCTTAAGTATGCCGCTTTCTTTCATCCAAAATATCTTATAAGCTGGCTTAAGTTGTCCAGAAGGCGGCTTTTATTCAAACGATATGCCTTTTAAAAATCTTTGTACGTTATTGTTATAAGGAGGATTGCTGTATATCTATATTCATTTGTGCTGAATCCCTTAGAATAAGATTTTTCTGAAATGTCGATATAGTGAGGCAGTACAAAGACCTTGCATATCTCCAATATCTAGTTAGTTTCTTTTAGAAAATCGTTTGTTAAAGGTAAATTATGGCTGTAAAACTTTATCACCATTTTAAGTACACTACAAGGAATTCTTTAAGAACTAGTTTAGGAAATCAATGGGTCAAATAAAGGAGTAATTCTTCCTGCCTGCTCGTTAGGAATAAAATTGGGCAGAGTGTGCCTCCAAGGGGAGAGTTGTTTCAGACTCCCTTTATCCAATTGCATATTTGCTCTTAAGACCTATCGAGAATCGTTTTCAAGGCAAAGAATTTCAATGAACAGCAATTGGCGCAGTTCAACTAACATCAGATGACCACTAAGCTTTGACATCCGTGCTACATCACTTCAAGTGGCATCGCCTTTGCATCTCAAGATTTTGATTGGGGAAATCGACGTGTTAACTATTTTTCTTGATACGTAATACAAATAATGCAACTGTTTCCTCGCATTTGCAGGAACATCAAGCCAAATGGTCTTGAAGTTCGAATTTTCAGGCTTATTCCGCCGTACAAATACAGTTTGGACATCGCTTGCTGTTTGGGGTCACAACAATTTCTGCTGACCTTCAGACAGCTATTTCCCGCCAATGCCATTGCCGTAAAGTCGGTCCATTTTCCATCACGAGCGGATTTTAAACGAATACTACCTAATGAGCATTGCATATACTTCTCAGCTCTATCTTGGCCTGCTGTGGTGATTCCAGCAAAAGTAGAAGCGGTCCAAATGGTCTATGTGGCTCATAGCACCGTTAGACTGTCTCGAATGACATGAGCGTATTACATGCCCCATTCCCACCGATTTTGATGTGTCAGACCTACACGGTTTAGAGCACTTTTGGATGATGTCTAAAGTAGGTGTATCAAACATCAGACAATCAACGATGGACCTTTCCCAAAGTACTTGGCATACTAAAACCAAATCTGATCGTAAATGCGTGACATAAATTCTTCTCAACTCAGTTTCTATGCCACACAGTTACATATTGCGGTAAAATAACAATCCCAACTGTCAGAGAGGTTGATATCTATGTATGTGTTACAATCCCTACTGTCCTGTAGTTAATATGTACACAGCGTTTTTGCAGAAATCTACGCTACTCAGTTGCATTTACTTTGTACTGTTATTCTGCCAGCTGATTTTATGATACAATTTTATTGAATTGAACAGTACAAGCAATTAAGATGGCCTGCGTTGCTCATAACACTGAAAGATGTCTCGAACGATCCGAGATTTTTACTTGCCTCATTTTCCATGCACGTTATTTCTGATGTGTCAAACCTAAACATTTTGAAGCTCCTTTGCTCAGTTTGTATACTTGCTTTCGGTTAGAAAAAAAATAAGTTTTTCACAAAAAATATTCATGACAGTTTGCAAAGACATACCGAAAATCATAAGTATTGAAGCTACTTCTTAACAGTAACAGGTCTGCGTGACTTATATATATCTCCAATGACCTATTTTGCCATAGCTCGTGCACATTGTTTCTGACGTGTAAAACCAAATGGTACCTTAGGATGACAACGTCAGGGTATTAAATTGTCCTCAGGGACTTGGCATGATAAACAAATATGGTCGTAACTTAATGGCACAGTGTCTATAAAGCATATCCTTACATTTAACATACCGCAATTCGTAACTGCATGGCACAGTGTCTATAAAGCATTTCCTTATGTAACATACCGCAATTCAGAAAGGTCTTCCAGCTTTTATTAGTGACAATGATGGACCGCTCTCACCAGAATAAATTAGATAATCTACTTCATACTGCGGACGATAATGATCAACTTTAACTTAAATGGATTACACATAATAAGCTCACTACAGGCGTGCTGTGACACCAGCTTCGTATCCCCTTTACTAATGAGGAAACCCCAGTTAATGGCAATTTTAATGAGACCCCCTCTCTCCAATCACCGTAAAACTACTTAGGAAGTTTCAGCATTACCATGGCGCAAGTTTACACGTTGGGCTTGTATGAAATATTTAGGGTGTACTCTACTGAAAAACACTGGATACCGGTGCTGCAATGCTAAGAGCAAAGCATTGTGTAATTTTGAAATTGCAGATAATATCTAGTTATTGTTGTTAAACAATCCAGTATAACCATGTATCTGTACTGTAATTTTCATATTTTGCAGTAATAATTTGATTTCTAAAGTTGCAATGCAATACAACACGGTTGTAACCATTCGTATCTGTATGTCTGTAGGTTTTCATTATGTGCAAATATATTGTTTGAATCCTGTTAGACTAGCCGTATAGCTAAGTAGTATGAAAATAAACGAAATCATGTTTTGCCATCCCTTCCATCCTAATGGCGAATTCAAACAAAAATCGAATGGACAAGTCAATATGTATGTCATTTGATTGAGTTCAGGAAAAGTGAGAAATTCCTTTTCCTTTTGTAATTTTTGTATGATCTTTACGCATTATTTCCTACCTATTGCGGGATCTCTAACTACACGTCGATTTAAACGCCATAGCCAAACGTATTGATTGTCGCCCCTAGATGCAGTAGGCAATTGCATAGTGTTTGCACAGTGTTCAGTTTCCTAAGCAGCCCATGCAGTGCGTATTATGGAGAATCGACAAACATATTCCAGGGGGGAATCTTGGCCGCCACGCCCTTTCAAACACTGCTGCGTGCTTCGTTGCTTGAATCGAATCGAATCGAGCACTGTACAGCTCTTTTGACCACATTGATACCAGAGATTGAACACTGTAACACTAGAATATGTGTATTGATTGCTATTCAACAATCCCTTTGTAACTCAATGTGTATCAACGCCTATCAAAATAATTCAGCCAACAGGCTGATGTTTCATGAAGTTGTGTGCAATGAAAACATTCATACATTCATTCATTCATTGTATCAACATGCATGCATGGGGAAGCAAAAAGTTCACAAACAAATCCGATACATATCAACAAAGTGTGTCCAAAGAAGACTTCGAGGTTCAACTGAGATGTCGTGTTACAGATATATCGAACGTAGTTATGTGTGAGTTGCTGCCTTGGGACGCATCCTCGTGGGAGATCGAGGTACTTGACACACCTAAATTGCCTGTACTTGGCGTATCGTATTTACAATTTGTCAGCGTCGTGTTTAGTGCTTGCTATCCGATCAATATTACACTTGAAAATTTGTTCAAATATGTAAGATGTCAAGCAAATTCATATGTCATCCTAGTTAATTTACTAATGTTCCCAAACTCTACCCTAGTTGTTTAGGGGAGAATATGGGAGCTACGGTAAACTAATTAGGATCGTACACTGGCTAAATAATAGGTGCATGTAAAAAATTCACTCATTTGTATGCACCTATTCGTTTGTAAATATGTATAAATATAGCAGACCTTACGAAAGTCGCTGTGCTTTTGTTGTGTCAACAAAGATCTTCTGTTAAGTTCAATATATCTTATTAATCTTAATAAAAGCACGAACGTTTGGCGAGGGAGTTCTGCGAATATTCACATATGACAAACCGTAACATTGGGGGAACTGTCAAATGGGCCTTGTCGATGTGTACAGCTGCCTCGAACACAACATTGAACGTTTATGGCAGCGTAAAGGGAATAGTACCATGCTGTTTATAGATTTTGGGATTACATGCCAGTAAAACACTTGACAAATCGATAAACCCATTTTACAGCGGTCATGCAACAAGAGCATGGGTAAAGAACAACACCACAGCCGAGATTCTTCTGCAGAGCACTGGTTTGGGGGTGATATAGTGAAGGCTGAAGACACAAGCTTGGAAAAGAGTTAAGAATACAAGTTGGTATTTTTAATTGCCGTCCTAAATGAAGTGGTGAACAAAATTCTTAACCACAAAACATTCTATGGTATTCAATAACAAAGCTAATTAAACAATCGCTGTTTTTTTTTACCAGTCATCATCCACTGTTTTCTGCATCTGTAGTGGTTAAAACGCCCTTTTTATGTTAAAGTCACATGAAAGATATAACGGTAAAATCCAACCTTCCCTCTTTGTAAGCTTCTGGTTAGTTATATTACTTGTCGTCCTAGATGAAGCGATGAACACAAAGTTTTAACCCACAAAACATTCTATGATAACGAATCAATTTTTATGGCCATTCATCATCATCGTCCACTAGTTTCTGCATCTTCAGTCGCTGAAACGTCCCGAAGCTGCATTTAGTCTTTCTTCATCATCTTCTTCCACTGCAAATTACCTAGTAATAAATCAACGGTCCAGAAGAAATGGCAGTAGCTTGAGGGCTGACCATCAATTCAATCCAGACAATTGCTGTTAAGTCTTCCATTTGTCTTAAGATCCCTAAAGTAAAAATCATTTGACCTGGTGCATAATTGATAGCTGTGCGTTTTTCATTGACAACATACGTTTGTAACAAAAGACAAAAGTCTCGGTAGACCAACGGTTCAATGCAGTAAATTAATATTTCCATCTCACTTCAATGATAACAAACCTAATGTGTCCAGTTATGATAAACTATAAAAGCTGTTCAACTTTCTTTCTGCCTGCTCAACAGAATTTGATACATTCCATCCTATAAATCTTATAACATTCTAGTAGGAGATAACCTATACTGTGTACAGATAGGTAAATACATATTTTTCGTCAGGTGAGATGCAGGGGAACATGTCGAAACTGACCCGCCAAGTTTTCCCCAGATTTCTCTGAACTGGTTTGGCCTGTGGAAACGCCATTTGCAACAATCTAGCTTCACAGGCCAGAGACAGCGGCTGGCTGTATCACACCATGCAAACGACTTGTCACATCTAGACCTTTCATGTCTAACAACCCATTGAAGCTTCAAAGCTATGTAGTGAAGAGGACTCGCCATATTTGATGTCAACGGGTTCCATTTTGTAAAAGTTCGCATGGAAAATTGAGTTTCTTTACACCCCAAATATGAGCTGATAAGACTGCTTCTTGTAGCCATGGCTGTTTCTTGCTCTCCTTTGATCTGGTTTGAGGTATGCACTGGCTGACACGTTCTTTGTTAATTTGTGCATCATGCACAACCCGGATGTCTTTCTTCTCTTTTCAAGGCGCTTCCTCTGTAAATTTGCTTTCATTTCGGTGACGCTATCACCCCTTTTGTAGCGGTTGATACAGAATCGGGCTACTTGCTGTGGTCGTTGTTGTCACCGTGCACTAAAAATCAGAAGTGCGAGCCAACTGTGATGTATGACACAACATTGCGAAATGCATTATCCAGCAATTGTTGCTCAACATTCCCCGTCACCTCTTTTCCGATAAGGTCTCGTGAGGTCTCGTTACTATCGATTCCTTCTCGTGAGTTTTTCCCCACTTTGACTTCATGGCACCAGTAATGCAAGACCTTTCGATTGCATTTAGTATCGAAGTTACTCCCCGCTACTTTACAGCAGCATATATGGTCTCCTAAGTAGTATAAATCATCTTTATGGAGCATTACGCAAAGTTGGAATGAGTTTTATCCATCTGGATGTAAAACTTCTTTAGGGTATATTTGACCTGTGACCACTTAAGGTACTTTATAGGACTATTTCCGTGCATGTCGACTGGTTAATGTGCCGTGATTCTCTGGGGTGCCCATGATGTCAAACTTCCCCTGCTCGCCTGGAAAATGGTGATGCTCTTGCAAACAAAACATTTAGTGACTTCCAATTCTGGCACATTTGTCACGTTATCTTCTTGATTTATCGACATGGCTCTGTAAAAAACCCACCAAGAAAAACGTAGAACATTGGCCTTGAGAGAAGAGATCCCTATGTATCAAGTGGCCGTGTGACCTATTGGTGTTTGTTCTACAAGGTGTCTTGTATTTATGGATGCTTTACCAGAATACGTTATCCAGCCCTGCTACGATGTATTGACGTCTTCAGATACATTTTTCATGTCCTTGTATTCCTTAGATGTTGCCGGCTTCTTGGCACTGATCAATGACGGGCCTCCTTAGGGTTTTTCTGTTTACATTGTGAAACGTAGCTATAGATAACCTCGTCGTTCCTTCCTTTAACCAGTTCCCACATGCTGATAAAATCCCGCACAAGGACCAATTTAGCATCTAACTGAAGTTACAACTGCATCTGAGTTTGATTGAATGATGTGTCAACTTATAATTCCAAAGCAAAAATACACACCCACCAAAAAAAAACATGTTGCTAGTTATGATAGTTTTATCAAAAATATTTGTATTGGTAAAAGATGAATCTGGATAATCAATCAATCCGTCAATCAATCAATCAATCAATCCGTCAAGCAATCAATATGTCTAGTGCTAATGTCTGAGTGAACCCCGTGCAGTGAAAACGTTATGCTTGACATCTATCTTAAAATAGCAGACAAACAAATCTAGTAAATCACTGACAGTATTACACACAACGATAAGTGATAAAAATCGAAATTTACCACTGTTGATGTGCTTATACCCCTCCTTTCCACTAGGACAGCGCTATCGCCGCGCACTCTCAGAGCGCTAAACGAGTTTCATAGATGAAAAAAAACACAATATTTTTATGCTTCATGTATTTTCAGTCATACTTTTATTTTCCCTGATATTCCAATGCTGAAATGAAGGATTAGACAAATCCGATTTAGGTCGCAGCGAAAGAGCAGCGCGATCGCCGTCTAGTGGAACGTGGGCCTAAGTAGCAGGATTAAACCGATCGTGGAGTGGGGATGGAGCACTTTTGAAGCCAAACGGTACTGTAAACATCCATATATTACTTTAGAGGATTTGCCATGGACACTTTTGGATACGAAAAACGTTTCTTCCTCAGAGCAACTTAGGTCAAGATTTTTAGAGATGGTCAGTGATATTTGTTTTATCTAATACCCTATTGATAGAATTATTACATGTCATCACCTGACTGTCTGTTTTTCCGCTTGTTTATGTTGAGAATTTTAAAAGAAAACTTTCAACCCTACCCCAAAGTCTAAATGGAATAGTCCTACAGTTGAATTGGTTGAGCTGCCTACAGTAAAGCCAATACCCGTGGTGCCTCACTTGGCCACCACGCCCTTACTAGTCTTGTACAGCCCCTCTAATAATTCCGTTTCCTTACTGTTTCCTTTCGACATGTTGCCGTAGCCTGTATCGCGGTAACTCTAACTTTATTAGAAAGAGACCAATGATGACTATGATCATCCTGTTCTGAAGGCTATTTGCCCTTTTAATTCCGGGTTTCTTCATACCAGTTCCAGTAATGCTAAAGCTATCATTTGAAACGTTTCAAGGTTATATTAAATCACGTCACAAGACAAACTGCAATCTTTCCTACCCCAAGGCTATGATGTGCACGCCAAAATTACAAGCTTAATTACTTTTGGGACTGGCAACCATTCAGGACACGTTCTGATGTTCCTTACGCGGACTAGGGCCGCTTTTATAGCCATGAAATTGCCGCTCTTGCTCATTAGACTGCCGGAGGGAACCGTTGCGTGTTCCTGTTATCAGTCAGGCGGTTTGCGATGGAGAAATAACTGCCACAAATCCTACGCGTAAGGGCTGGGATGGAATGGTTCCTGCCCCCCAAGGGGTCCGACAAATCTACCCAAGTAACTAATAGCAAGTACAAGGCAATCCGTATCGAGCTGCATGTGGGAACATCACCAGATGGCAAGAAGATACGTTTTGTACATACGAGGGAGGTCTGTTTGTGCAATATAGGGATTTTCTGATTGGATACATACAACTTTTGCCTGAGGATGTGTCGTCGTGACTGCAGTCGGTAGAAATCCATCCTTTGTGATAAGCCTAAATTACAGTAGAGATAGTATCAGTGACGGAGTCCACCTTTTCCTTGATTGTCTCGCTATATAGTATTGGCTCGTCTCTTCTTTGATAAGAAATTGTCAAAAAGATGGCATTGTTGGCGCGCTATGGTGCCGTTCTAGTGTGCCGTTATTCCTAAATGACAATGTGCTTGTAATACTGATGTCTTTACAAGACAGTGAACAGTTGTTTTGAGATAAATAGTTTTTTTCCATATTCCTTTATTTTCATTTCTGTCTATCATACTGATTGGTAACTGATATTCACATGGTTGTATATGGTGTGATAAGAGGCTAACGCCATCGTTGCAAAAGATAAGAATCGAGTTCGGGTTTGTATAAAATGTGTAAAAATATAGTCTTGAGAACATTACAAGAGCTAGCTATCAAACACATTTATTTATCTATTATCACCAAGTCCAAACGTATATGAGCAGGGTAAAAAAATCACCATGAATTGCAAAGTTTGTTTAGAATCTTAAGAATAAACAAATACAAAACATACACACCACGTACCAAACAATTAATTATATATGTACAATACTTGTTGAGGCGAGGAAACCACAGACGTGGTTTAGTGATAGTCAACATAGTAAGTAAACAGTTCCTTATTTTATAACAGTTCCATGTTGCATAGGGTAATAGCCCTATGTAGAAACGACTTTTCAGCCGTTTCGTCCAAATTTATAGTATTGCAAGCGTATGCAGACAGTAGTTCCATATTTTGCTCAAAGACTTCATTAAGTAATCTTATTTCGTCAACCTTTGAACTTTAAAAAAGCCACGTATTTTGTCCCACTGGCCCCGGTTAATGTTGCCGCCTGCTTTCCTTTGCAATTTGGTACTGCCACTTCAAATAAAGTGATGTGAAATGACGTGAACTGGAGGGAAACGAAGCGTGAGGGGTTTATTGAGCTCCAGCCTTGACCCAGGGGCGATACGCGCATCCATCAATACTCAGTGACTGCATTAATGTGGATTTCACAACCTGAATACCACCGGGTAGGCCTAATGCATCCCCGGAATCTCTTCTCCCCACTAAACACATCCGTGTTGCATCAACACATGAACTTCGTGGCGAGTCGCCAGCATTCTCAATGATCCCGAATAGCCACAACCGGCTAGATTTGACATTTTGAATCTTATTTACATACGTTGCTTTTCATGTCTCCGTTTTATCATAGATAACATCCGGTCACAGGTAACTGCAGTATCAGCAGAAGCTGATGGAGTGGCCTGGATTTGGTTTGGGGCGTAGAATAATGCAGTTGACAGTATTCTCATAAATAAGTCCGATAAGGAATATCAAGATCTGTAAGCAATAGGTTCGTGGAAGTGGGATTATACGGTTGACAAAGTTCTGGAAGTAAGTCCCAAAAGAGAACCTGCAGACAGCATTCGACATCTTGGATTAGGATAATACAGTTGTGTCGGGCATACTTCCAAGATTGTCGTCAATTGAGTTGACAACAATCTTGGAAATATGCCCGATAGGGAAAGGATCCGCTGGCAATAGGTTCCTGGAAGTGACATTATGCGGTTACGAACTTTTCTATGTATACGCCCGATATGACAAGCTCCAGTCAGCAATCGGTTTCTAGAAGGAGTGGGGTATATTGTTGATATAATCTTATAGATAAGTCTGATATGGAAAGGATCAACTAGAAATAGGTCCCTGGAAGAATTAGAAGGATAGTATAGTTCACAATATTTTTGGAAAGAAAAATGATACTCCAGGTAGCTACATCAGGCTGTCCTTTTTATTATCAATCTGATGATTAAAAGAACAGACGACAAGCGCTTAATGCATGTAGAATTCTACACTTGACAGCATTCCTAGAAATAATTCAAACGTGAAGAACTGTAGTAAGTAACGATCTTCATCAATCGACCATAAATGCAAAGACACGTGACACACGCCAAGAGTCATGCTCAAATTAGTGACAAATAGCAGCTGTCCGCAAAAAAATTAACAAAGATAAATCAAACGCTTCCAATGATCATTAATCGTGATTGTCGCTCTTTGAACAATTTATTTCAGGTTGCCCGTACCGTCAAATCAGAATATTGCAGTCACGAAATGCTAAATCATCGTGGAATTGAACAAATTTGCAGACATAGCCTCAAATCACCTCACTTAGTGATTGTGTTGGGGGGTGTGTCTACTATTGTAGGCAGACGCAGCCCTCATAGTCAAGATGTATGTCACTGTAAATAATCAATACACATGAGTTGCGTAGGAAACAGGTGAATATATAACTTCTGCCCCTTATTTTTTACATTTTCAAAGCATTTCAGCTAGCGCCGATGCGAGCAACAACAACCTGCCACTCTCAATCAAATTGCCGTCCCTAATCTGGCTAATGCACCCTACGTTGTCTCCTTGGCGCCTTTTAGCCATTTATGCATTGACATGGGCGGTTCGCCTTCACCTTTTTGAAATTCCCGTTGGATCAATTTTGTATGGAAGATTAAGATCATACCCAGCCCTCTCCTACTGCAATTTCCAAATTGTCTTGTTACATATATTTGGCCACACTACAAAACCAGGCACTCAATATCACCTTGTCGTGTCAATGAAGCAATTTCTGCGTTTCATTCTCATTTTCTTGACAGGAAAATCCCCGAATTTCATGCATGTTAATAGCTTTTGCTAAGCACGACTTTTAAATGCCTTAGTGATTTATGAAGAAATGGCTGCATTTCCTTCTCCTTTTCTTGACGAGAAAATTCCCAAATTTCATGTCAATAGCTTTTGCTAAGCACGACTTTTAAATACCTTTTTGAGTTACGTTATACATCTACGAGAATGAAGAAAAAATCTTCATGCTCAGCAAACTCCCCCTATGGCATTGTTGAGATTGTACACAGTCTGAAACTTTGCGTCGTGGTATCGTAGATCTTAATAAAGTGGTATCTAATCACGAATTAATTATGTTCTTTTTAATTGCATCAAAAGGCAAGTACATGTATATATTAGTCAAATGCATCCCGTCATTGGCTAAAGTAGAGTATGATTCTCAATCTCTTAAAAATTGGAAAAGTTTGACAATGGATTAAAGCTTGCAAAGCTTGACAGTTATTTAAAAAAAATACGCTGCAAACAGTTTAACAGAGTGGCCAATACTCTCCCCTGACGTTGCTATTTGGCTGTTTCATAATTTGTGATTTTTGTCGTCAAAAATGTCAAGTCTGCATCCTTGTGGTCGGACCAATCGCATAGAAACACCCTGTAATCAGCAGGAATACAATTAGTAAGTATCAGCATGGATACAGTTTGTATTCTAAACAACATAGACGTATATGGACCTTCGCTCCAAAGGCGTCCATATACGTCGATTAAAAGTTATATTACCGTCCTTCCCACAGTATGCGCTGTATATATAGTGGGCGCTCATCTTTCTCTCTCTTTGGTCACACTGGTTGGCACATGTAGATGTTTTAAAGTTTAAAATCTCAGATTTGCAGACGCAAATGACTGATTTTGGGCATATAGCCAAATGGGCATGTGGCTTTAGTTATGATTCAAAGATGCCTGGAAGTGTGTACGATCGTCCGCCTTGGTTAAGTTACGCCTGAGCCCGAGTAACAGCCAGACTTAAACTGGCATCAAAACTTTAAAGGAAGAAACAATGCAGACAAAAGTGCCCGTTTTGTTCCCGACGGAGGGAGATACAGAAACGCTCCGTCTTGAGATACGACAATAGGGAATATCATCATTACCCGAGTTCTCAACTGCGCGAGCGATAAGCGGAGCTACAGATGTAGCATGTGGAGCTTGAAGATAGCGGAGCCTTAAAAGACACTTTGATTTTCAAAGCGATGGACTAATGGAATCTTTATTCCAGAAGCGGTCGTTCTGTCGGTTGGTTCGTCTTCGTTATTAGTGGCTTCCGTCGGATGGCTTTGCGTTAGACACCAGAGCCTCAGGATAGGATGTATAGGGCTGCATTTGGTGCATGATAAGAGATAGAGGTAGTGGGGGATTAGTAAGCTATTACAGAGCACGGCTCATTCTTTGCCTATAATTCATAGCCACACAGATCGTTTTCCTCTTGAATGCCGTACAACGCACGGTGGTACGGTCGTCAAGCAAAAATCCGCGTCGCTATGGAAATTAGCTCCGCCCACCGCACCGCGGGGTACCCACCGGGACCCTGCATTCATAGCTTTACACCAGTACACGGTACAAAATGTATCTCAAAATAACGCATGAACCGATGGTCGGGTCAAGAAACAGAAAGAAGTACCTACAGAGACGATATGTTGGCTTTTCAAATACATTTAAGAATAAAAGTGACAGCTATACACTGCGTTCAAAATAGTACATTATTTAGGAGAACGTAAGCTAGGCTACGTCCGGTGATTGAACTTTCAACTTTGTAGCCGCTGCTCAAAGGATTTTTTTCTGATTTACGTACTAAACATTAGTTGAAGTCCTAGTCAATGTTTATACCAATAATTTTTCAATTCTATGAAACTTGAGTCGATGTCTGTGAAATCTAAAATCATTCTACGAAATTTTGAAGAATTTTGGGTCACATTTCCTTCCATATCTCCCGTGAGCCACCATGGAACAGACAGCCTACGTCATCAAAATGGCGGCGCGTTTTTGCTCTTCCGATCATGGTGTTTTTGTCAAATTATCCTTTGTAGATCAAAAGATATGGGCCAAAATACGAAGCGTACGCTATGTTCAGATAGCACACGTGGTGGAAAGGACATGTTTGGCCAGTATAATGAAGGCGTCGGCAAAGATCAGAAGATTTCGCTAGGCCCTGTCACAAGCCAGATGCAAATGAGCGAGAAATACTGCCATTGTATTTGTTCCGGCCCAAGCGAGATAATTGCCCGCGATTTTCAACTACCAAAGATCTCAATAGTATATTCTCATTCACTCCTCTCAAGAAATCAGTATATCATTTATTCTTCAATCTTTTTTTGGTACTGCAAAGCAAACTGTGAGAATGATTCAATCGTCCAAAAACTTTCATAGAAGACATTTCATGAAATGTCGGTACTAGAAATTGAAACATTGTTATGATTGTATCGACCGGGTGACCGGAGTTTGTAGAGATAGAAACGAGTACACTTTCTAATGATATATAACTGTACACCCAAATTGTACATTTTCGGATTGGAAGACACGTGGGTGAAATGTAAAAATATATTGACTCGATTGAGACCCACAAGTATGTTTCATGAAGAAAACAGACGTGGCGTCGGTAATTGTAAACAAAAGAAATTTCCGCGTCAATCCAGTTCTGCTGTCAAAGAAAAACGCAGCCTTCATATTTCCCAGCATTTGATTTACTTATGTGTATTTCGTTATAATTTTCTCTTCATAAGAATGCACTGTTTTTATTTTTCAACCATAGCCGTCAGAAAGTTTGTATGTAACGTTATGTCGGCGCAACATTCGGCACATCAATCTCAGACGCTGGCGTGAGCGTTGTTACCACCCGTATTGAATTACGTACTTTGACCTTGTTCTATTACAAAAAATGACGAAAACGTAAGGTGTTTGTTACTAAAAAGGATGTGTTACTAATTCGGAAAACGTAGGTTCTGATTATTGATCATGAGTCGCTGTGTGGGACAGGGTCAGACACGCCGGTACTGTTACGATTTCCTGATCAAAGACGCCATGTATAAAGGGGAGCGTTGCGTTATCGGGCCGCACGTTTTCACACGGGGTTTATCTTAAATAAAAACATTCGACTTCGTCAATCATTTTTTGGAATTCTATCGGTTAATTTTGACTGTGTGTTTAAGCAAAGGCGCAGATAATGTACGTAGGAAATGCCGTTTTTTGTTTGGCCCCGTCTCCAGCGGTCAGGCGCGGAATCAAGAACCCGGGAATGGCGGTGAGTTATAACGGAAACTGCGATTTCTTAGTGGCTTTAGTTTTTGTGTGGTAAGATGGACGAAAATTTAGCTCAGGAAGAATTGAAAAGGTGGTGTCTGTACGAAGCTTGAGCGTGGGATTTACTGAAATGAAAGCTGGGGTATTGTTTATAGCCTCCGTTGCAGACTCTGAAGCGGCTTTTTGGGGGGCTAAATAATACACTTTTTGCAGCCACCCCGTAACTATCAGCCATCCTGTAACCATCAGCCGCCTAGGCGGCTGATGGTTACAGGATGGCTGATAGTTACGGGGTGGCTGCAAAAAGTGTATTATTTAGCCCCCCAAAAAGCCGCTTCAGAGTCTGCAACGGAGGCTAATTGTTTATGTGTTAACCGGAGAACAATAGGGACGGAGACAAGGCGCGCATTTGAAAAGGACAAGTTCGGGTAAATGCTGCACGGCTTGGTACAACCAAAACAAATCTGGATCCCGCCTGCAAAGGTGTGAACCAATCAGCTACTGTTGCCAATAGTGAAAGGAGTGATTGACATCGAGTCCTTATCAATATTCATGTTTTCCAAGTTAGGAAAAATCGAGGCCTTTTTGACCACCGTGACGGGTGACTTGGAATCTCAACTTTACATTGTCGTGTATTGGTAAAATCAAAGGTTGTTAATCGTTTGCCTGGGACAAAGTACTGTCGATCCTTTTTGCACAAAGGGTCGTATCTTGAACACGTTTAAAAACCCATTACAGGCTTTGATGAGTTTACTAAGTGTGCTATATTCACATCCTGCATTCTTTATAAAGACAAAAACACAATCTTGGTTGCATGCCAGCAAAGCAGATAGAAACTGAATATACAGTATCTACCTGTTGGTGCGCATGTGACATCATTTATATTGCTTGACAGATGATAAAGCGATGTGCCAGCACGGAGACTGTGATAAACGCATGGGCGGTGCTCTTGTTCAATGATGAATCGGTCTACCAATACTCAAAGTACCAAACTCACAAGGGGGAGGAGGAATACGTGCAAAGACAATAAGCATTCCATCCATGCCCGATACGAGATTTCTTTCCTGACTGAAAATCAATTCTTGTAGATGTATTGTACCCTGAAGCAATCGTACTGTGTACCTGGCTATTTTGATGAAACGACACGGACCGTTACCGGAAAACTGCGTCAGGTCCAACATCAGGCGTATCACTCTTGACCTATGGGGCCTTCGGGTTGTTTTTAAATATGGCCGCCTGGGATCAAACATGGCGGCGGGAGAGTGGCGCGTTTCTCTTGATTCCTCTCAAAGATACTCCGAACACCCACAAATTGCGCCCCTTGAAGATACTCTAAAAGCAGAAATGTTCACGGTGGTTTTATGATTTTCCCTCTTGCTCCCTTGTCAAACGCGAAGTTAAACTATCGCGAACACTCCATGTTCTTCCTACCACGAAATTAAACCAAGAAAACTCACTTGTTGAGGATTAGGAAGCTTCCTGCAATCTCTCTTCCAAACTCAAGCGGCTTTGCTGACTAACTGCAATATCTAATCGTATTTCTCGATGGCTCTAAGCTGGTTCTCAGGGAAAATGTGCAAATTTGCAATCTTTAGAGTTAAAACATTTATTAGCATGCTCAATCTTCAATAACCCCATTCTAACTTTTTGACAGATTGTTTCATCATACTTCATGCCACCTGGGGTGGTCTAAACGCCATAGCACCTTTGACCAATTATTGATGATTCGCGTCAGTAAGAAACATTCAAAAAGTCGATACGCCAACATTTTTCGGACGTGTTAACTCTGTCCTATACAAATATGAACTAGAGACACAGATTACCTTCCATGCAATTAATCACCAATCAAGGATCACCAAGAAATATTTCAAATTCTGTTGAAAATTCTCATCACCAACAAATCGACCGACCGACCGACGGAGGCAGTTTGCTCTTTCAGACCAATTCAGTTGCTGACTGATAGAAGATTAATTTTTCAGAAACACAATCCAACGCATGGCGAACTATGTATAGACATATCGCACTTTGATCGATTGCCTAGTAAAACTTTCTTTCCAAACCTTACTTCACGCCCTCCCCCTCCCACGCTCTCAGGAGAAGTTTTGATGACCTCTAAACTCCAACCACCAGACACACACTAAAACATAATATAATAGATTGAGCGCGCTCTGGTAATGCAAATGAGTCTGTGCCCTTTACTGGCGCTGCTGAAAAGTCACGGCAGGATTATTAATCGGTTCGGGCTACAGTTGAGGCAGACATATGGTTGCTGTCATGGCCCATTAAAAATAATGAAAATAACAAGATGCAAACCTGTGCTTCGTGATCTTTGGCCTAATTTATCACTAAAACCTCCAGAGTAAGTGACCATAGGGAGCAATTAAACGGTAGTGGGGTAGAGTTTTACTGCGGAGCATGCCTATGTAACAAGAACGGATGCTCAGTAACAAAACCAGGATAATAGAACATCTGAAGACCACAATTCAATACAAGACCACAAAAAACGAATGAATGATGGGTAAGAGCAGTTAAATGTTTTTTCACTAGGACTGAAAAACTCTTAAACTGGCTTTTAATGCTAATTTGGAATAGGTTGGAACTAAACTGTTGCACTGTGATGGCTATTCAACCGTTGTCTTTACCAAGTAGCAGTTCCTGATGTCTGAAACTTAACATTTCTTTGAAACACTTTTACATGCACTACATTACATAAACAGCTATGGACCAGGTAGTCTTTCTAGTAAGTAGATTCTATTTCCGAAAGGAGTGAACGGATTCCATTTACAATTTCAAGATTATATGATGACAACAATCAGGTACTTTTTAAGTAAGTAAAGGTTTGGACAACAACAATTCTCGATTTTGAATACCTCAGTAATGGAAAGAAACTGGTAGTATTGCTTGTGAAGTGGCGCCCCCTAGTTTATGACTTGAACTGCAGACAACTGTGCTCGTCTTAACCACCTCCTTGTCTTAACTTGCCAATTCTGAGTTATGATAAATCCGAATGAAATGAAAAAATGTATACTTGGGGTTTATATATAGGTATGAGAGAACGAATTGCCTTCGAGCAAACCAAGTATGTGAAAAATAAACCATGATGACTAGAAGACTTGTGGAGACGCAAGAACATCTCCAGCTTTATCACACAGTTACAAATGTCAACGTTATTACCATTTTCCCCCGTAGGCCGGGGTCCAGATTTGTTCAGCAGGCATGCAGAATGTTTTTACTATTAAAACACTATTTTTGTGTAGGAATGAATGTACTATTATACAACATTTTGATTCGACCTCTGAATTTGAGTTCACGTTTCCTTTATCAAAATTTCTATTAATTTTGAAATGTACATTTTGTCTGTATAGTTTGTTATACATTTGATTTATCTTATTTGACCTTGACTTGTTATTTGTCTGGCTTTGAGCTAAACTCATGTTTGTTTTTTGTTTATTGAAATGCAAGATTTGTTGTATATTACCGTTGCTAAAATGTTTTTGAATTTTTAAATGGACTCCATGAAGAATAGTGATGTATCACTAATGGAGATCTTAATAAGCCAAACCAAACTAAACCAATGTTGCTGAAGTCAGGTACCCGATTGCATGAGAGATTGAAGAGGTGGATATGGTTGTGTTATATTTTGTCAAGAAAATTACAAACACTCTACAGATCTACGAAATTCTTGTCAGTGACCCAATGTTTAAATTACAAACATTTCTGAAAGGCCAATCATACCTTAGCACGTGATCTTTTGGACTAGTTATTTCCCTATATTCGACTATCTCATTCCCAGGCGATTTGTCCATGTCTGGATCGTGAATAGATACTGTACCATGAGTCCTTGATATCGAAATCAGTCAGTTATCATATTCTATATGTCTAATACCAACAGGCCGGTGCTATATTTCTAAAATCGCAAGAGGGGGCTCCAACCGTTTTACAGCTTTCTCTGCGATCTGATAATGTCTGGACTTTCACTTAATCTTGTAAACGGACTCTCCCATCTTATTTTAGAAGAAGTTATTGAGCAGCCTTTGCAAAGATAAACACGTACTTGGTTGGTGAAGCGAATCCTTCTTCTTTATTGCTGCTATAGTTTGGCTGATTTTAGAAGTAGGCTGAGTTTTATTACCAAGTAGAATTGTAGGTGGCAATGCGATAGTAAAAGGACAGTAGCAATTCCCAGTGTTGCGTTGCATATAAAATAAATCTTTACAAAATACATTTCAGGCGCCAAGCACGCTGTGAACATGAACTCATGTAACCCCGATTAAAAAGTTCCCAACGTTGCATTGCATATAAAATAAATCTTTACAAAATACATTTCAAGCGACAAGTGAAATTGAACTCATGTAACCCCGATCTATAGTTTGATCATCTTTCCACTTTCAAACCGTCGTTATCAGGCAGTATCAGGATGCAAAAAATAGATCAAACATATGAAACCCTGATTCTTACATACCCAATGAAACTCGTATATCCTCCGTGTTTATTGTGGATATAATGCGAATGATTTATGGCATATGCAATCAAATTTCTAATACATAGTAATTGGGATTGCAGCGATTAGAAGTGCATGCAATGATCATTACCTCACCAATGTCAAAAATCAAAAAGTCGTGTAACCTCCTAGATCCCCATCACAACTGAATCTGAACATTGCCTTCAAAGCCTTAAAAGTCTTGAAAACTCATCATACAAATCTTTGAATTTTTTTTAAAGTTTTAAATTTCCGAGGTCACGATACCTCCGTGTTTATTGAAAAGTTATAAAAAAAGGATGTATGCAATGCATCACCTTTCTAGATATTTCATAAGTCAAATTGGTAATACAGAGTAATCAGAATTAGTGATCAGACGGGATTATAATTACAGCATTAACTTGCAGAGATCATTGCCTCATAACATTACAACCTTTTTAAAATCCTCAAAATCTCCTCGTCATAACTGAATCTAAACGTTGTCATCAAATCTTTAAAAGTCTTGAAAACTCCTCATACAAATCTGTATGGTCCCCACAAATCTCACTATGTAAGGTTGTTTACACCAGGAGCTTGTTTTTTTTGCAGCTTGTTTTTGCGCAGTTCACAAACATCAGACATGCCAGAAATAGTCGAATTAATGATGACAATATGCTGAAAAGTGGTTGTTCATGTCCTTTGCCTTAAGATTACTTCGCAAGAATATTTGCAATTTTAGCGCCAAAAAGTTACATAGTGGGACTTTAAAAGTTTTAACTTCACGAGGTCACAACAAGAAGGTCGTGCGACGATCCATTTCTGACTCCAATCTCCTTCCCAATCTCGAAATCGTCCTGATGAACCAGAATGACCTCCTGCGGGATACCCACCATTACCCTTGCCTTATTAGGTAGGGGAGTACCAGTATCGTACTGCGGAACGATGCCCCACAAAGTAGGATACCTATCGATCATTCCTGCGGCCAATTGCGGTTGGGGAAATATAGCGTAATCAAACTGTGCGCAAAACGAAGACATGTCCAACTGTGTACAACCTTAATTGTTGCAGCTTCTTGATAACAAACTTTTCTCAACTACAAACTTTTCTATAGTCCTTCTGCTTTCTTCCTTCCCTCAGAGCAATAATGTCTGGAGCCGCTCCTTCCCGTCAATATCGCTCTTAAAACATCTCAGAAAAACTTCGCTGTGATTGGAGAGTTAGAACATCCTATGGTTTGCCAACCCACTGAAACAATTCATTGATGTTGATCGCCTCATTGCCCGAGCTTACCATTTTTTCTATGCTTTTCCTCATACTTTTTTAAAATCGACTTTTAATTCAAAACTCTTTTTTCTCCTGTTTTGAAGAAAAAAAGGCAAGCGATACAGAAGCTATACTACTTTAAGTAATGATATTTTAGCTGGACGATAGCAGGTCATTCCTAGAAATGATCATGAGACATCTAGCTATTATTCTCTAGCACTGGACTATGCGAGGTTTTCTACTTTTTCCTCCTAGACTAAGATATGTGCTCCTAGAATGATAGATAAGACTGATGCGCTGTTAATTGCTTGCTGATTGAGCTGCATAAGACGCTACAACATGGCCACATCATGACTTATCATAGTGAGATTACACGAGGGCCTGAAAATTAAATCAACCACGGCCCCCTTCATTTGCTTCCAATCAATCCACAGACTTTAATCGCCATCATTATTCACCCCCTCCTCCCTAACAGCTATTCTAACCTCCATAAATCCCGTCATCTCATGATGGACACATAATTACTAACATCACGACGTGGCGGCGCGGACGTATTTCCGCGCCATCTTGATTGACGTCACATCCTGGGTACGACGTTAGGGTTGAATTATTCCCGACTCGTTTCCACAGTAATTGCCAATCTAAAGTGTATGACATCGAGATTACATCGTAATCAATTCACATCCTGTGTTCACGGGAGGAATTTTGCTCTAACGAGATTGCGTGGACACACTTATAGCGCACACCACCACTTCTTTCCTCTACAGGGCATATTCAAGGTTATTCAAGGTTAGATCCTTTTAAATGATAGCATCAACCTGAACTAGCACACCCACTGCCCGGAAAGAAATTGAAATGTCATTTCTTTTAGACAATGATAAATCCACTCATTTGAGGGCTAAGGAAAATCGTGAGTTTAAAAGACCCCTCCTACGAAAATGGTTGACTGTTGTATGCAATACATCGTACAAAGCGGATAAACCAGCAAACTGAAATCAACTGAATATATGCATGGTAAAAGTCATCGTTTCTAGAATCTAACACGCCACAAAATGACAGCCTTGGGGCCATTTAGGTTGATGTATTGTTTTGGATACTCAAGTCCCTCATACACAACCAAAGCGCAACTACATGTCACCGTGTCTGTCGTCCGTCTGATACCTTTCTCAGGGCAATGATGACTGTACATACTTCTCGTCGCTAGGTGGCGCTTCAGCGAGGAGAATATGACTAAGTAGGTATTCCCCTCCTCTAGGTTTATGGCTGGTTCCTAGTGATTGTGTATAAAGAATGCGTTTGCGGTGGTTTATCAATCAGAGGTAACTATTCATGAAGGCATCGTTTGTTCTGCTTTACCGTGTACTGCCTATTGTAGACTGCTTTGTGGGCGCTGGGTCTCAACCATTGTTGACTCCAATAACATGGCTTAAAACTCTGTCAACAAGTTTCACATCTAGCTCAATAATATTTCTGTTGCCACATAATAGTTATCGCAAGCAGCATTATAAATAGATGGCGAGAGGGAAACTAAGAGATAGAGACAAGATCACAATACTCGTGCGCTTTTTAACATTTTTTAAAGAGATTTTCTGGCAATGGTCTCATCAACATGCACAAACTTAAGGTATGATTTGATTAAACATCCCTCCAGTACATCTCAGCCTCTATGGAACATTTTTGCCTGTAGCATTTGACCTAAGAAGCACCATAAAATTTCCCTTGTGTCTTCATTTGACCTAAAACGCACCGTACAATTTCCATGTCCTTTTATGCAGTGAGTTGACCTGTCAGCCCAGTTTTACAAGCCTAAACAAGACCCAATTTATCGGGGACCCACAAGATAATTAAAAAGTACATCCTACTACTTATTGAACCACCCACGCGGCATTGAAAATAGATCACATGCCTGCTTTTGGGTACCTGGTACAGGCTTGAATGCGCTCTGTCTGGAACGTTTTTGCAAATTTTGAGCTCAGGGAAGTCTATGAAATCTAAACAACAATATTTATGTCTTTCTACCAATTCCTTGCATATAAGAGATAAAGTTTTGCATTGAAATATATTGACGGATACTCACGACAAGAAAGTATTTTGAGTGCCTCTCATTATTCACTAATGGTCACCACGATATGTTTAACATCCAAAAGAACGCCCCAACTATCCAAGTGTCGAATACGAAAGTCCAACAACTACCCATAACACGAGGCACATAATGAATCAAAATGCCACTTTCTAATGCTTTAATGGGAAAACAGCGCAAATATAAAACATCTAGACCCTGACGTTTTATGATTGTACCCTGTGTCGTGATGCGTAACAAGGGAGAAACCTGTCTGTGTTCATCATCCATCAAATCGGACATTACCATCTGATAGATGGAGTTTCTTGTTATGTTCGATTTCTTGGGTGCACTTATGCATTTGTCTAAGTGCGACCTAATGTGCAGCGAGGCATTCAAGGACAAAAACGGCATGCATATCCTCGCACAAAGCCAGGCAACATTGATAACGGTAAGCTTTTATCCCATTAGGGTAGATCCGCTCGAGCCAAAACTTAATATCACTGGCCTCTTAGATAGGATACAGGCAGCGAGAGCCTCGGTAATTCGATCCCGGATATCTTCTTTGTCAGATGCATATCAAAAGGTAGAAAAGAAGGCCTCTTGGGGAGGAAGGGAGAACCTAA
Source organism: Branchiostoma lanceolatum (assembly GCA_035149815.1). NCBI lineage: Eukaryota > Metazoa > Chordata > Leptocardii > Amphioxiformes > Branchiostomatidae > Branchiostoma > Branchiostoma lanceolatum. Next base: position 12,640,783 of record CM068884.1, read on the forward strand.
TAATCGTAGAAGATGTAGAAAAACGTCAATCAAAACAGGCGGAAGGATTCCTGGAAGAGGTTTAAGTTAGCCCAACTTAGGGATTTTTCTTATTCAGTTGAACCGAAAGTGGAAGGTGTCATCATGCTTAATCAAAAATCGGAATTAACTAAATGTACAAGAAGCTTACAACAGCGTTAAGCTTATTTTACCGCAGGTATATGAAGTGAACATAATACCCAACTCCACTGTAAGAAAGTTTTGTCAAAATTTCAGCAATCGCACTACAATTTTACTTTCAAAATAGTCATGGTTGATAGTTGAATAAGAGAACTTGAGTTTGTCTTTCAATGTTCATCCTTCAATGGGTTGAAAATAAATCTTTTTTACAAGAGACATCGTTGAGCATGTCCAATTTGCACTAAATTTAAGTTTGTATAGAACAAGCACTTCTGAAATACAACCTACTTGATGATACTTTTAAGATTTCATCCCTATCATCAAACGGAAAATTGTTAGTTACCAAAGTTGATAATGTCTTTGACAAAGTTAGTATTTATTGTACAGCATTTTCAGAAATAATTTCTTACTTGATACGTTGATAAAGGTTAGACATCCAGGTAATAAGATACGCCAAAAATAGTTACTCATTAAGCAACTGGATAAAATTTCTTACTTTTTCAAATGTTTGCACGTTTCACTTGTTTTGACAGTCTTGTATTGCATTCCTTTGTCATGACAGTTAACTGTGCATTTATCTGTGCATTGTGCCCATTGGAGGCACATCTAGATTGCTTTATCAGAATCATTCAGACTGAAAGACAGCAAAGGCCACACCATGACCTTACTTGTGATTGACTCTGCCCTTAACAAGACCTTTCTGTCTGAAGCGACAGGCGATGGAATCGTTAAAGCAGGACTTGACACCGTTAGGGCCAGCAGTGAGAAATCGAAACAGCCTATAGGTAGAAATATCGAACCCTGCTGTGTTTTAAGAGCACCATTCCCCACCTAACCGTGAAGGAATTATAGTTTTAGGTGGCTGTGTCTGAATATGTATGTGTGCACAATAGTTAAACCTAGTTACATGTGACTGGGAAAATTTTCGGTATTCCAGTCGTTTGTTAGCCTCCTAGTTGCTTTGTATAGCATGGCAAGTTCTTATATCTTCGTGCAAGAGACAGAGTCTCGAAAGCTCCCCAGAGCAAACTATTTATGTTGTTTGTAATGTTTAGATATTTGTCAATAGCAAGTTCTTATATCTTCATTAATGGTAACAAGACAAGAAAATTCCTGTAGACAAAGCACTCCCTGCATTTTAGGCAAGACTCTCTTTCAATCCAGTTTGTACCTTTACAAGGGCAAGTGATTCTGTCTTCAGACCAAATTACTAAAAGGCACCGCCGTCTGGGTGTTGAGTTTCTCCTTTTACTGACATTTAATATTACTAGTTTAGAAAATATCTGCGGATGGATCCCTGGGCAATGACGCCTCAAACATGACCCAAAAAGCAAGTCAGGCACTTTGGAGCCTTACAGCAAATGTCTTACAACAAAAAGCACCAAAAGATCAATATCTATCAGTTCATGTTGATGCACTCTCTTCACTTCGTTATGGTACGAAAGCTGCAACTCAGCGCACAGCAGACGTATCAAGCATCTTGAACAGTTCCACATGAGGCCACTACGTAAAATCATGAACATTTCTTGACATGACAAAGTCACCAACCAGGTGGTTTTAGGTGCCCAATCCGCAAGTGTTGAAGCAATGCTGCTGAAGTCCCAAAGTCGCTACACTAGCCACGCTATCGGAATGTGTGACAACAGCATTCCCAGAAAAATAATGTATGGAGAATTTAAGATTGGATCACGGAAAAGAGAAAGAACGCACTAAAAAAGCAACCTCAAATGGTGCGACATGCACATATTCCAACTTCCAGCTGCTGATAGATCAGCACTCATGTCCCCCAGCACTACTTGACAGGCGCCACAGGACGGCATCCACACTAATCGTGACAGCAGACCACCTATGTACAAAGTGTGGGCGTCTGAGTGTCTTTGATTTGGTCTCCGTAGCCACATGACGTCCCGCCTAATGAGTCCCACCTACACAGTCACCTTCAGCAACGAAAGCCTACGAAGAAGGACGCTGTTGGTGTTGGGTTACATATTTTCCCGCCATTTCCACCAGAGTGGGCGGTGTTGGTATTGAGTTTCACATTTTCGCGCCAAATGCCCTCAAGGCGTGTCCTTATTTGTATGTATGACAGGACACGCCTTTCCATGGCGCTCTCACCTCTGCTTCCCGCCACTTTTAATTTTTACCTTTCTATGAAGACGTCGCCTACCCACTACTTTTAACATTTTTCCACTGTAGTATTTTACGCTCGTGTTAGTGTTCGTCAGTTAAAGCGGCAACTTAAAGTCAAAGCGTTTATGTTTAGGGCCGAGCTTGAATGAGAAAGTTCGCCCCGCCGCCACCATGTGTTGATATTCAGTTTTCCAGCCGTAGCGATACCGCCATGGTATCGAGTTCCACGTTAGGGTCGCTGAGATAAATGTATTGATGTTTACTACACCTTTTGGAGGTCAGAGCACCTTGCCCTCCACCCCGATCGGGGTTACAAAATTTGGTCGTGTTAAAAATATAACCTTCAAATGACCTGCGGCTCAATCTGTTATTGCTGTACACGGTTTCATTTGCTCAATACAAATGTATCAATTTCTTTATCCATGATAACGTATCAACTAATGTATTTTTTACATGAAAATGGTGTTGCTAGCATTCAGATTCATATCCACATTGGTTATAATCATCTGCCCCTAACGCCACTCAGCAACGTATTGAGTTATATTATCGTTTTATCGCTTGATATTGCCCTTTGCAATCAATTGGATAGATCGAGACGAATGATTGTCTGATTAAATAATTACGCCGTATGCCCTATTGCCATACAAATTAGACGAGGCGTGTTCCACATTTTATTACCCATAAGTGTACTAAAGCATGACATGAACATAATTTCTTTGGCAGCAAGGCGAGCCAAAACTGAATGTGTTTCAAATGAGGCCAGCAAGGCATTAATCAAAACAGCTTCAAGCAACACCTTCGAGCGAGCGATATACATCGACAATAACCCCTCTGGGGCTGCACGCAGACGACAAATTATCTTGGGTTAAATGGTTGCACAGCAGAAATTTTTATAGCCCCTTGGGGGACGCGTTTTTCACGCCGTGCAGTGAATACCATATAGCCAACTATACCGAGAGGGGACCCATGACTCAACGAACAATGTAGTCTGGCTCGGAATAACCCTTAGGTCCCCATAGTGCATCCTAAGACGTATGGCTGCTGACTAGGCGTTTGTAAGACTCTGTAAAATGATGGTTATCTTTTCCTTCTGAGGAAAGTCTGCGTCGCTTGATTAATTTCTTTTATCGAAATAACCTGTTTCAGGGGCCAATACATCTTAATGGCTTTGACTAGTAGATGGAGAATCGTGTGTGCTGGGGCAAACAGTACGTTACAGAAATTAATTACTTCTTAAATCCATCAAGCAACTATGAACTTGGGACGATGCTAGTCAAATGACAGTCTGAAGCATGCCTAGCCTATTTCATAAGGCCCTACACTGAGGCTCGCAATTGTGAGATACCTTACATGTAGATGAAGAATCACTGGTAAAAAACCTTACGTGCAGACTCACACTGGTAAGGAATGTAGTGCATGAGTTTGGCAAAGGAGCTGAATCTGCAGCTGCTCTCCCAATCGAAACGATCAAATCTACAAATGTTGTTATAACCATCATTTATAGACCTAAAATAGAAACTACTTTCATTCTAGATTAAGTCTGAGGTGAATATGTGTCTGTAGGCGACTGGTGAAATTGCTTTTCTGTCAACCACAAGTTTTCGATAAGATCAGAAATGGATTTTCCTCTTAGACATAGCGTATCTTGGACGGGCTGTAGCTTTTAGAACATGCAATTCTCTGAGAAGAGCAACGTTTTTAGTACTGTGGAATATCAGAATAAAAGAGCGGTGGCCTGTTGCTGGCATTGCGTTACATTAGCTTATCCCTTCAGAAGATACGTATATTGGCTGCATCAAAGATTTCATCGTTTTCATCGAACAATGAACGTCTGGTGTTAGATGTAGACAAGGTTGCCAGCACAAGATAAGTAGTCTTCAACGAAATGACATTAGTATCAAGCTATCACGGTGGTCAAATTCATGCTCAGAAACTCCCGTGTCCAGCCTAACTCGAACGCTATTCCACGATGTTCGAAATGACGTAATTCGATCCGGACGCGCGTTCGATTTGGGGTCACCTACGGTCATTGCATGTCAGAGATTTTCATTGGCATTTGGAGCCAGTCCTTTGCGATGTTTGCCGTAAAAACGTTCACTCTAAAACCTGAAAATATTCGTGTTTGGGTGCACAATCTAGAAAAATCAGCCATTCAGCGCAAAATGACAACATTCAAAGTTTGTAAAATCGTTAATTTCGTTTTATTGTGAAAAACGTGTTTTGAAAGAAAAGGAACTCCGACCGACTAGCTAGCAGGGTGGTCAGGCCGTTCCCACGTGAAAACCCGAGATCTCTTTGTGCCAAGTAGCCGACAAACCGGGGTTGTAAAACGGGGGTGTCAGGATCATATCCTGTGGCGAGGAACGAACAACACCCTCTGGTGGTCTCAACACCGCCACATCCCCCAGACCTATATCCAAATCATTCTCAGCCCACACCTCGTTGTGAAAGCACACGCCAATCTTTCGCTCCGAAGTTTTTCTCCGAAGTTTTTCCTTTTCGCTCCGAAGTTTTTCTCAGACGCTTTTATCAGGACTTTTGGCACTGACATTTGCTCCTCAGACGCTGTTATCCGGACTTTTGCACCGACATCTACTCCCCAGACGCTGTTATCTGGACTCTTGGCACCGACATTTGCTTTGCTTCGCTCCGTCCATCCGGCCCCGGCGGTCCCGCTGAACAGTCCTGCCCGTAACTACGTACTCCAGGCCCCGCTGTACACCAGGCCCTGCTGAACCAGGGCCCGCTGAGCAACAGGACAACAGCCAACGTTCAACAGTCAACGTTCAACAGCGGTGGTATCGCCCGGAGCTACGTACACCAGGCCCCGCTGTACACCAGGCCCCGCTGAACCTGGCCCCGCTGAGCAACAGGACGACAGCCAACTTTCAACAGCCAACGTTCAAAGACGGCCATTGCAATCCAACCCAAGGATTCAAACACACGGTGAGCTGCCCCCTTTTACATTAATGGATCCCCCTACTAAACGTATCGCCATTACTGGCCACTCTTTTGTCTCTAGACTTGACAATTTCATTCAGCGACGGACGTCCACGGCCTCCGGACGGGCTGTCAGTCCAGACTTTTGGCTAGCGAATGTCGACATTAACTTCCACGGCGTTCCGGGCTGTTCTATTCCAAAATATTACAACAGTGTCCTCCCTATTCTTAGAGAAACTCGCCCAGACATTGTATATGTCGAACTGGCTCACAACGACATTTGTCGGCCTTACATGCATCCCGACAAAATTGCACATGACCTAGTAGCCCTATCCGGCCGAATCTCCAACATTCCGTCCGTCTCCGTCGTCGTAGTGGCTGAACCATTATGGCGACTGAAACCGCCACGTGGGATGCCGAACTTCCATGATCGCATCGAGGATTTCCGCCGAGTATTTCGCCCCCTCGTCGACGCGACACCTTCGGTCCACAGATGGTATCACAAAAAACTCTGGCAGAAAAACCCAAACTATTTTGTCAAAGATGGACTCCATCTCAGCGAACTAGGCAACTTAGAGTATTACAGAAGTATACGGGGAGCACTTATCCCACACCTTCCGCCTCCTGAATCGTACCATTCATAATATTTGACGTTTCTTACGAGCATATGTTGTTGTTCAGATATAATATAATTGGATCCGATACTCGAACTGCGGAATTCTTCGCGGGTAGGCTTTTCTACTCTCCATGTTTGGTCGCATTTCGCGCCCTTTTGGCCCCTTTGTTTCTGCTCACAATTGGTGAGCTATATGGTGGTTTGATGCCTAATCTTTACCGTGGACGCAACTTGGTTTATGATTTATTATATTTGCCTATGTCGTAAACTTTGAATGGAGCTTGACTAGCAAATCATTAATGTCTTGCGTTAACCCCACGGAAATTAACTAAAAGAACGTTTGTTACTTAGACGAAATTATCGTATACATTCTGTACCTTGTTTTATATCATTTCCTTTATACTCATCTGTTTTTATACTTGTTTATAATTCCATTTGAGGAATAAATGACTGTGTTCCCGCCAAACCTGAATTGTGTCTGCCCACGTTTATCCTTATGCTCCCTTGATATCGGTAAGGATTCCTTGCATTGTAAAACAAGTTTGCCACGGAAACCTGACATGGTAAAAACGTGTTTTGAAAGAAAAGGAACTCCGACCGACTAGCTAGCAGGGTGGTCAGGCCGTTCCCACGTGAAAACCCGAGATCTCTTTGTGCCAAGTAGCCGACAAACCGGGGTTGTAAAACGGGGGTGTCAGGATCATATCCTGTGGCGAGGAACGAACAACACCCTCTGGTGGTCTCAACACCGCCACATCCCCCAGACCTATATCCAAATCATTCTCAGCCCACACCTCGTTGTGAAAGCACACGCCAATCTTTCGCTCCGAAGTTTTTACCCACCCTCCCATCTAGTTCCCATAATAGATGACATACCTTATATTCCATTAAAACTGCACCTCGTCACGTCATGTAGTGCGTTTTCCAGTTATTTGTGTATGTCACGCCATGTGGTATCGTGTCTGATCAACGTACCGCTACCGGCGTGAAATAGCCGTTTCTAATTTTTTTTAATTTTTATTAAACCTAGTTACGTCGTGTGGTACCTAGCCAATGCAATGTACTGACGTGCAAGGTTATTTCCTTACTCCCTTCGTCCTGGCGTGTGGCGCAGTTGTTTCTTTTACGACTGTGCTGTCAGGCGAAAGGATTTATTTACTACCCTCGTCCCGACGTGTGGCGCAGTTGTTTCTTTTACGACTGTGCTGTCGGGCGAAAGGAATTTCCTTATACCCTGTCGTGTGGTGCGGCTAATTATTTTCCCGTGCTGACGGGCGCAACATTGTTTACTCTCATTATCCTTCTGGCGGTTGCCACGGTGACCGACAGGACCCACCTAAATTCCGGTGCACTTTCCCATAACCATACCTAGGGTCCACTAAACATCCCAATAACGCAGGTTGCGGCGTCATGGCTGTTCTTTGAATGTCGATCCGAAACCTACCCCTTTCGGTCCCGACATGTATATCCGCTTACCTGTCGGAAACATTCTGCCGTGCAACCGATATATTTTATTCACACCTCTTCTTTTCACCTTGAGCCCTAGCGATGCCACGCACTCGATCATCCGGCGTAGCACCTGAGCCCATCGTGCCTCCTCCGAAGCGGCCGAGGAAAACGCGGGCAGACAAGGACGCTACGACCAGCAGCACCACCACGACCACGACCACGTCTACAACCACGTCTGCAGACATCACATCCCTCAAGGAGCAGCTGGGCGCGCTCACATCCGTCACCCAGTCAATCCAGCAGAGCTTAGCCTCCATCATGACACCACCAGCATCTACACAGAACCCGCCGCGGGCCCCCGGGACGACAGCCTCCGGCCTCCCGACCCTGCCGCCGACCGGCATAGACACCCCCACGAGGACCCCGGCAGAGACAATAGCAGCGTCAATATTAGGTAACACTATCAATAGCGATAAGACAACAGAATCACATGCATCTGATAAGACCACACATTCACAGCATTCTGAGACCTCCCCCCTCGTGCCTCCCCTCTCTTTTGACCCAGTCTCCCACGCCAACACCGGCCTCCACGTTCCCTTAGACACAGGGATCTCTGACAACATTAAAGACAAGATTTGGCGTCACAAATTCGTCTACTTCAAAAACCTACTCCCCGCCTTCCAGTCGGCCCCGCAGTACACTGTATCCCTCTCAAACACTCTCACCCCAACTTTGACTTTGGCAAACCGCTCCACCGAGCAAAGGCACCCACTCTCACTGGAGCAGTGGACAACTGCATTCCTCATTTTCCACTACATTTACATCCAACTTCACCCTTCCCACAGCCCTCAGCTCTTAGCCTACCAACACCTCGTGCGTACACTAGCCGATCGTCAAGCAGACTGGCTTCGGTATGACGAGCTGTTTAGACAGTACAGAGAGAAGAACCCCACCGCCCCCTGGGACACTCCCCACCTTCAACTGTATGTAGACGCCTTGTACCCCGCCCCTTCGTCAACAGCTTCCTCCGCCCGCTCCACCCCCCCTTCGTCAACAGCCTCCTCTGCTCGCTCCGCTGTTCCCAGCCCAAAGACTACCCCAAACATCCCGGCCGGGTATTGTTTTCAATACCACAAACCAAACGGCCAGTGTTTCCAGCACAACTGCTTATACAAGCATTCCTGCTACAAATGCGGCTCTGGCGCACACAAGGCCCCGCTCTGCAAAGACGCGTCATCGGCCAATCCACGTAAACGCTAACCCCATACCTCAGGTCGCCCTGCTACCTACCCCAGTAAATGTCCGCTCTCTTTCTACATATCTTTGTGGATACCCGGTACGAGACAAAGACTACATTTTAAGTGGCTTCACCTTTGGTTTCCCACTAGAATATTTTGGCGTTAGAACCCGCCCCCTAATTTTCCCCCCCCAGCCAAAACATTCCCATTTCACTCCAATCTACAACAAGTTGCAGATAGAGTTGGTGTCTACGCGGGTTGCTGGACCCTTCTCTTCTCCACCCTTTCCAAATCTCTTTCTCTCCCCATTGTACGCAGTCCCCAAAAAGACCAAAAGATTTTCCGGTCCCCACTATTTTGTTTATTTAGAAATGTTTTACCGTTAGCCAAAATGGTGCCCCGTGTAACCCGATATTTTGTCGAACGCGCGTAGCAACGGGAAATAATATCCTAGCGACAGACCACCGTGTATGCACACGAAGTAACGATTGGTACGTGGACTGAAATCAGATAGGCGGATGAGCTAAGAAGATGATACGATTATGAATTGTCTTTACCTTGATATTCAGGAGCGTTAGCAGAGAGTGATACATTGACTAGTAATAAATGATAGATAAAGTAAAAGAGTTTCTCTAATTACACAAATTCCTCTTCACAAAAATAGGGGTTTACCAATGATGGAAAATGTAAGGTAAGCTTGGTAATGGTCGCTTTCTGTATTACCAGGCTCACAAGACATTTACCACTTGTGCCGATGTTATAATAAATCATTGGGCTGCGATTACAAAGATACTAAGCACAAAAGTTAACCTCCAACTCGGAGAAAGCCAGGTAAATCCTAATTGTCGTGTAGTGTTAAGTGGCAAAAACACTGAACCCGCGGTACGTTGGCCACCGCTATCCAACTGCTCTCAACGATTTTCATCGATAAAAGACGAATCTTTTTACACTTCGTGTGTTTGTTGTCTTTTTAGTCATATTTGTTTTGTTTGCATGATGTTCCCATTATGAAGCCGAGGGTAGCACACATCCAGTTTAGGACGTAGCGAGGTCATCTTAGTGCTGATGTTATGATAAAGTATCCTGCTGTAATTACGAAGATATTCAACACAAAAGTTAACCTTCAACTTGGAGAAAGGCTGGTAAATCCCAGTGAGATAGGGGCTTTAGTGCTGATGTTATAGTAAAGTATTGTGCTGTAATTGTAAATATGCTAAACAACAAAAGTTAACATTTAACTTGGAAAAAGCTTTTCAAAGGTTCAGCGACCCGTTGGAAGCTGCTTTATCTCTTTATCTTTGCAGTGATCCTCAGTTTATCAAGTGGCCTTCAGACGTGACGGATCAATATGTTACCATCCTCTTCGTTTGGGAAATCGAATGGTGGAGTGATGGCAGGACTGAGATAAGAGACCGTCTTCTCACTACAATGATTTCCCTTAAGTCCTATGAACTGAAGCACTAACATTAACATAGCGCTTGTCCAGATGAGGTGTCTAGGAGTGTTCTTGATGTCATGTATTAACCCTACTCCGACCGTTTATAGGAACCCAATGGTAACGTTACATGTACATACATATTTGCCAGATCAACCTATTTCATCGGTTCATCGGAGAAAAAAATCATACCATGACTTTGTTTATTTATTTATTTATTTCAACTTTTAATTTCCAAATAGATTATCTATGCTGTTCATATTATGACAGCAATGATATTATTGTCATCAATCAACAGGTATTTTATTGCTTCTGATATATTTTGTTATCTATATCTTTACAAGAGAAGCGATCTAAAGGTCTCCTCAAAATATTTGTGTGGTGTAGAAAATGGATCTGTTCACATAACTTTCCAAAATTGACAAAAAGCCAGCTCTTAAACCTCTCTTGCGGTAGGAGGCAGCTATGACATTCCCTAAATCAAGACAAGCCACTGTGCCTGGTAGCATCTATAATACTACGCGAATACGCAAAGTGTGTTACAAATCGTTGCGGTTAGTCTGAAAAGGAACAATATTAAGACGTGTGTCACACTTGGGTGCATGCTGTCAGTACCAATCACAATGTGTAATAAAATTATAATAGTGACGTCGGTACGTTTCCCAATAAGGCACGGTGTGAAATCTTTATCAATGTGAAAAGGAAAGACTGGAGCTATACAGACACAGATCAAATTAACGACTGGCGTGCCTGGTCGGTTCAGTTGCAACCCTAGTGTTTGCGACCTGGTTCACACTCGTCATGTAGGTTGATGAAACGTTGTTCACGTCAAGAAGAGGAAAACATTTCATGCAAAGACAACTTACCAGAGGACAATGACATTTGAAAATGTATTATCATAATGCTAAAAGCAATATGTTGTAGAGCTATAGTATTAGGCCTAGCGGTTCCACTGCCAACTTGTTACATCTTTTAACCTTTGTGTTCTTTGCATTTTTATGTATCCATGGTATGTAATAACGTTTAACTTACCTCAAACACAAGCCACAGATATTGGACGTATGTTCCTTTTTGAACAAATAAAACTAAAAGAAAAATCCTCTGATTAAACAACACGATGGAATGGTCCTTTTTTCTACCACGGTTTGAAAAATTGTGTAGTAGACATTGAAACTAAGCTAGCTTGTTGATCCTTGCGTTTTTATCTGATATGCACTGGTACTTCAAGTGATAACACTGGCGATGACTGCAGTTTATTGCTTTATTCTTGTGGTAAGAATGGTTGCATCCTGTCAACCGCGAGTCTCCATCTTCAACACTCTGGTTTCTTACGCTTGCGTGTTAGTCCATATCACCTGTGAGTCTATTATGCTAATCCCACCACATGTTATAGACATCTTGAGAAGAAATTCTTGGAACATGCATATTTTAATAAATGAAATAGTATAAACAATTCATTGTGACTATGCTAGAGGATGATGCACATGTTGGCATGACAGCCTATGTGCATACATAATGATACATAACACTGCGCATTGAATGGAATTAAGCCAAGTGCGTTTTTGTACTGGTTGGGAAAATTTTATTTTCTATGGAGACGTATTCAGAATGTTGCTCATGTGGAGATTGACTGTTTAGAATTCTAGCGGCTCCTTACTCTAACTTTTGTACTTTATAATTTAGTACGCCAGCTTTGAAGTTTATTTCGTGATGGCAGTATCCGGTACCGCGCCTGATAGCTTTTAATTAGCACTCTGCTGGCGTCTGTCGGCTTGGAGTTCTCGGTGAGGTGACGATCATTGATTGAAGGCTGCGCTATTGCCCACAAAGCCATGCTGTGAATCTTTAATCACTGGACGTGCCCGGGAAAGTTTCTGCACAATATCGTCGATTGGAATGCAAAACAGTGTAAGCCGGAGCTTTTTGGTCGTCAATTTTAACAGCGACACCCTCACACTTAGAAAACCTGACGCCCGTTCTGCAATATGCTGCTTGCATCTGACTCTGAGTGTATCATCATCATCATAATCATACATCTGGTAAAATTCTTTCTGCGGTGAGCTAGACTAGATAAAGCAATTCCAGTTCTTTTTGTCCTTCATGGCACCAATGAAGACCCTGTGAGACCAGTGTCTCTTTCGATCATGGATGGAATTAAAAGATAAGTAATGGAGGGATGGTGATTAAAAACACTGCATTGGTTGCAGTATTGCTTAGCGATGAAAGATAAATATGGGCTGACATATTGACATCGAATAAGACGTAAACATATATGAAATGAAAAAAAGAAGCTGAATGCACATCGTGTAAATGAATTAATCCAATGGAAAATTCACAATCGATAAAATAATGAACAGTTGCGCTGCACATGCATTGACATTATATTCTTGGCACTTTTACAGGAATAATAGCCATTAGAATACGCTGTTGCTATAGTTATTAATTATTCATCATTGTATTTTGCCAAAGTTTCGATGGCTGTTTTCAACAACACTGACCTGTTCTTTGGGGCTTTTGAAAAAGCACTGATTTTGAAAATGTGACATAAATGCTACAAAAGCCTGCTAACTGCAGTGGTCGTTGAGTATCAGAAATATGTCTGTATAGTGTTTTGTCGTAAAAAAAGATAAATGCTGTTTAGAACATAAGATACGTATCACCAAAAAGTATATACATTTCATGCATTGAAAACTAACCCAAGATAAAAAGGAAAACACAATCTATAGCCGTCTATAACGACCTTCATCTTTTAAACATGTTAGCCAACTTTTGATATATATCTTTCTATGAGTTTTCTTTTTGATGCATTTTATGGTCAGGGGTACAAGCAATTGATTATCCCAGCAGTAGTCTGAGTATCTGGGAATTATCAAATGATTGAAAATGTCCTACAGCAATCGTATTCTTATCTTCTGCTGCAGGTAGAGTAGATAGTTAGACGTCCGTTTAGCTGTTAAGCTTTGTGATCAGATGTAAAAAGAAGGGTTGCCATCAAAATATTTCATCTACAATTGTCATGCGTTGCAAGCTATTTGTCTGAAAGAATATTATGGAAAAGTGGCAGTCAGCAAATTGGATTGGATTCCCTCCATCTTTAAATAATCTTATTACAAGTCACGGTCTCACCCAAGCCGTAGTTAAAGACGACCAATCGTTTTATTGCTGTTTAATCTCCATGTCATCAAAAAATCAATCATTAACCAGCTGTAGTTTTTTATTTCGATTTCTGCTTCGGCGCATCTGTTAGTATCGATTTGTGAAACGACCTTTCTATCTTCATTTCGGTTCGTGAATTTTCCAAGCATGGAGGATTAGGGGCTTACCATTTAACATTGATGGGTCAACGCTTTTTGCTATGCTGTATGCATAAACACGTGCTAATTTAATCTGTTACGTTTTCTTAGGCCGAATTGGCTGGCCTACCGCGGAACCAATGGCTGGAACAGTCTAACGCCAGACACATGTACAGCTCCGAATCTGACTTCCTTTAAAAGAATCTTGATGAAAATGACAAAAGAGAAAAAGGAACGGAACGGACACGGACCATGAACCAGCTTTCGCTATATGTTTTGTACCATTAATAAGTAATGATATATGTTGATAGAGTTATTAGGACCTGAATTATGTCATTTGAATTTGGTGACCTTCACCTCTTACCTCATGACCTCAATGAAAAGCGGCCTGTATGCTGATTTGAGCTCCTCATGAATAAACAAAGTTTCAAACGAACAAATAACTTTCACCTAGCCTTCTACTACAAAATTACTTGCCAAATCTGTCCTTGCCGGCAGTTTACAATCTCGAATACTTTTCTCGGATACTTTATGGTATAAAACATGTATTATGACTTGTTTTTCTCCATTCACTATCACAAGTGATATGCAAAATCAATTATTCTGTATTATTTACTCTATTATGTTATAGTCATTCCAAGTTTGGCACGATGGTGATTTGATTAACTACACTGTATTATATTACGGAAGTCATTCTGATTATTACTTATTTTTCCGTTGGGTTTCTGTTTGTCCTTGTTTACCTGTTAAATGGATTTACGTTCATCCGCAGGGCCCTTGAAGGTGACTTTGGGATGATATGTCTTCCCTGAATAAATAAAAATCTAAAAGGATTTCAAAAAACATCCCTCTATCTTGCGTCTTCGTAGGCGTAAAGCGTCCCTTACGGCGTCCCTTACGGTGCTGAATCATTCGTCTAACGCTTTTGATGCTGTAGGATTTTCAAGCAGACTGTGCCAATCAACCACCTACAATGATATAAGATCAAGGACTGTTCCAAAACAAGACAGCTGGGTTATGTACCACATATTTTGTACCACGACTAACCCAAGCATGTCCTTAGTGTAGTGATAACACGGCAATATGGTACCACGATCGTTTCTTTGTTTACTACTTCCCGTTTAGCTCCACATTCAACGAAAATCGATGTATGATTAACCAAGTTATGGTAATTTCTTTATTGTACTGTGTTCACACTATATTGTTTCATTTATTTGTTACCCATCTTACTTTTGTTTAATTGATTTAGTTGAATTGTTATGATTTTACATATGCACGTAGCTTTCGGCCTTCCTTGCACTGTTATATTCCCATTTGCATTTTATTGTTATGAATTTATAACTTTTGAGTTCGAAATAAACAAAAACAAACAATAGTACGACGAATTTGACCAGCCCTAAGTCATTATTTCAAAGTGCCCATCGTTAGACAAAAACAGTGCTTGAAGTCAGTTTCATTGTGTCCTCTACATCATAAGTTGATTCAACTGTATCTCATTGCGTGGTGATGCGTTATCCTACAACGCGCGACACATGCATATCGTCCATATTGATGTTTTCGTACCACACAGAGTTTGCTTACACCAGGTATTTTGGTGCTGACAGAAAAAATGGGAACTTGGTGATTGCCATTCATGCACAGACTTCAGACGAAAGAAATATTGCGTATTGGTACAAATGTGTTTAACATTTCGTGTGAATGTCAATATCATTATCTAGAATATTTTCGTTTTTTCTCTCTACAACCCTCCAAAGGGTATATTCAACAGGCCAACCCAACGATGATTTAACCATTCTCTCTACAGAGTAATATCTTCCCGTAGATAACGTGCGGAACGTCCTCGGTTTAGCACATCAACCGCCGCCATAACGGCAGCAATAACCACGGTAATGCCTTAATGGCATTCCCCTGCATCGCAAAGAGATAAGGTCGCCGCAGCCGCAGCCAAATGAATTGCACATGGTGCACCTCAGGTCAGAGAAACTGTACAGTGGAGGCTCACATCTGCCAAGCTGCCAGCCATCGGGATTTCTGTAAATACTTTAAGAGAGGTCAAATGTGCGTGGGTGTGGATTGATGTCACAATGGACAACTCTTTATCTCTCCCGGGTTTTGTCTAGACCAAGAGTTTGATTAGGCCCGCTTACCAGATACCACTGTAGACGGAGATCGCGCTGCCACCTTGCCGCAACCCAGATTAGACTTCTGTAACCGTTGATTTCATAATTCGAATATGATGCAATATGTAAATGTATGATTGAAAGGACGACAAAATACATAAAGCGTAAAAATATTCTGTTTTTCTCTCCCGGGTTTTGTCTAGACCATTAGTTTGATTAGGCCCTCTTACCACTATAGACGGCGATCGCACTGCCACCTTACTGCGACTAAAGTTGGATATGTATGACCGTTGATTTCATTATTTGAATATAATGATGCAATATGTAAATGTAAGATTGAAAGGACCACAAAATACACAAAGCGTAAAAGATTCTGTTTTTCTATATATGAAATAAGTTGAGCGATCTACCAATTTTTAAGGTCGCAGCGCAGTTACGGGAGAGAATGAGTGAGTGAGCGAGCGCAGTTGCAGCGAAGTCGACGCTCTTGTGGAATATATGGGCATTACCAATGAATATTTCTACTCGTTTTGATAAAGATACGTTGACGAATTGTGTAGGAATCTATTGTTGGGAAGATAGTTACTTTTTCTATAGGTGTGGCGAATAGATGTATGTATTCTTAAGTGTGGAATCATTATTTTTTTATTGTTTATTGATGTTGTTCTTATCTTGGTAGTGCAGGCGTTCTACATCAAACTATTCAAATTACAGTGTATATGATTGGGTAAATATAAGCAGAATTCCATAGTATTCATTTTGATTATTTCTACATCTATAGAATTTGGTTTTCATCGTCTTTTTATATTTTCTTGCTAGTTTACATAGTGTTGGGTTATTTGCCATTCTTTGTGATTTATTGTATAATGTCAGTTTCTTTCAATAGTTTTTATTCGACTTCAATACAAGTAAATATACTTGTATTCAGTTTCTTTTTCATCTTTTGATACGTGACATTTTTTTTTTTGCATTATGTTGTACCGTCGTTTTAGGACATGTAATGTAAATGAAAATGTTAGCTAAAAAATCTCAAAGAAAGTCACGGAAACATTTATGAAAAGTTGGGCTTGAAATGCATGTCTCTTTGCTGAAAGCATATGCTTGCCTCTTAAAAACGAAAGTTTTACTTTTCGTAGATTTTATTGAATCAAATGTTCAGGCATGTTGTTACAACAAAATATAACTTCATTGATTTGTCACAGCATCATGTTACATAGAACCAATTTACAGTAAATTAGTTTAACGGCAACGTTAGAATCTTTCACACAGCATGCGATTTTCATCAGAAAATGAATGTAGGGATGGTAAGATTTTTGCATAGGATATTTCTGATGCCGCTATATAACGGTACAAAACCTATTCATTCTACCGTATCAAGCCAGCTATTAATTTGATCAAACTTCTGAACACATAATGAACGGAGGAGTTGATCAAGCCGATAGGAACCTCCGAACGTAATTTCATGCTGTTCCAACAGATGTTCCCACTGACGGGTTGAAATATGGGGGGATACGGGGAGTGCCATTTGTTTTACACAGTTGTAAAGATGCATCAGAGCGTTGATAATGAACCCTAACTGCGAATTTGGACTCCAATAGACTCAACACAGATATTATCTGAACCCCATTACCATGGCTCGCGGAGCCTTCCATCACCAGCAGTATATCTGTACAAATCACCTTTCGTTACACTCCACCGTTTATCGTTGGCGGCGTCTGCCTAAGTTTGCTTCCATTGCCAGTGGATCAAAAGAAGCTACGTAAAGCTTCAGCTACCCTTTTTTATGGAAATGTTCTGAAACTTTGCTAGTTCTCGGTGCAGGTAAGATACTGTTGGAGCATGAAAGTTCAACTACAGTGACATGCCACTGCTCAGAGACTGAGCATGATTAGTCACCATCGTCTGGAATGTTTCCCTTAAAAGCGAACGCCTATCTGCTGTGCCGTGACCTCCATCCTCTTCAACCCCATCTGTCTCGTCCCGTAATCATACATAAACATGCAGGGGCACTGCAGACCCAGCTATGTGACTCTTGCAGGAGCAAGCCTATCAGCTGCAGAAGTCACAGTGAGCCGGAGAATAATGGATGACTGTCTGTCGGGCGCTGGCAATAGGTCACGGTAGAAATACATTTAAAACACCTGTGGGGCTAGGCGATAACAGGGCTTCTTGGCATCTCTGAGAGTCTGATGCAAAGTCTGCGTTAAGACGTGTGCTGAGAGATCAGCGTTTGCTTGTCTCGTCTGGGATTTTTAAAGCCTCTTTTATCTATTCTGTTTTTACCTGATGACGAAGGTATTGTTTTCAGTTTATCTTGGTGTGAGTTCAGCTTGGCACCTGCTTATCCTAAGGTCCCAACTGCGCCTGTTCCCGTAGGGGGTGTAGTCCCGGCCAGGCCCCGATGCCACATGTCCGACCCAGTGGACTGCTGGGTACGGGGGGGGGGGACCTCCCGGTGCTCGCACGATTAGCTCACGGCGTCTTTTTCTTACCGTCTCCTGCGTTTATCTTAAATCCGGACTAAAATGCTTCGGGTTCCCGGCCGGGCCCCAAAATTACCCAGCAGCCGCTGGGTGTCCCACGGGGCTACGTAGGGGTCACGCCCGAAAGTTTAAAAAAAACAGCCCGTCCACATCCCGGCGGGGGCCCCCTTTTTTCAATTAGGATCGAAGGATGACCCGTCAGCGGAGTGGCAGGAAGTGGATTTGGCTGGGATTCATATTTAAGAAGACGGCATGTGTGCAAGAGTTAAAGTTTGGCTCGGCCCGGGTCCCAAGTTAGTTACATAGACAGAGCAATGCATAGATAGAACTAGCGAGAAATTAATAGAATTTGTAAATATTCCACGAATGTATGAGATCTTCTAACTCATGTTGTCTATTCTTTCACGTCTGGTAAAATTTTGACATTCAAGACTTTACCTCAAGGCACAAACCCGACGAGACGTGGAATTTTGAGCATTTAAAAATCAGGCAAGCCAGAAGAATATGTAATTGGAAAAAATGATGAAGTACATGTTATGTATGATAAACTCGACTGTTGTTAAAAAACTGAAGTAAATGAAACATACAAAATGTTTTGATTTGTATGAACCTCGTACATGGTAAATTTTATCTTTATTGGCAGCTTAAATCGTGACATATCTTTCCAAAAATCAAATAACTAGAATCACATGATACATGTGTATGCACCATAATGAAGATTCAATCAACAATGACGTGAGTAAACAAAGGCAACACAAAACTAAGCTATAACAAAATCATTTGTCTATACAAAAGTCCCTGCCGAGCATCAAATCCATCTGTAGATCCTATTAGGATCAGAAACGACATGCACTGGCGTCAAATGAATATTCTATTGTTACAATTTGTCTGTGGAAACTTGTCGATTTGCATAGAGTAAGACACATGGATATTGTGAAACAGTGGCATATGATGATGTACGCTATCGCAAAACCTTAGCGTGAAAAAATCGATACAATGGTGCATATTAGGGACCCGCTAAAACGCTTCCATCTTAAGAATAACATCCCCGTAGGCTCTAAAAACCGCTGGCTATTACAGTTATTAGAGCGAAAGGTAAACCTCAAAGCATGGCGAGTTGGAACTTTACGATGTGAAGCAAGGATCCCCACCGTTTGTGACTCTCTAGAACGTGTTTGCACTTGCAATGGATGTAGCCGTATATATGCGTGTTTTTCTCTGTCTTTCTGTGTGTGTGTGTGTGTGTGTGCGGTATGTGTGTTGTTTGCGTCTATGTTTCTGTGTTTGTAACTTAATGTATTTTTGGTGGTGGTGGGCTCTCAAAGCACCTTCAACTTTTTTTTTTAACTTCTACATTTTAACCCTAGGTTGCATCAAAATCAATACATGGTGTTCAAAACGATGAAATAGCAGTTTTTCCGGCTCTTTATCCACTCATGGACGTGACATGAAATAACAGTAGAAACGCACCCTAACAAGACGCATAATGTTTGCCTCCCACAGTGGCATCTAAATCACGCCAAAAGCCACTGCGGCGCGTGGACATAACAAGAACTAAAAGCGCCATTACGACAAAATAAAGACTTTCAAAGATGCCATATCTTGCAGAAAATATATTGTGGCTTCATGGGGAATTACAGTCGTACAGAACGTACACACAAGAAATGTGGCCTCTTAGAAGTGAACCCTGAAGAAATTCCATTTTCCCTAGGGTTTGCTATATTGGATCCATCAATCACAACAGCCCCATGATTATGATGCTTTATAGCCACTACAAATCAGCCAGAAGGAAAAGTACGTCAGTTTTTATCTGCACCTAAGAGTAACGGGAAGGTACAGAACCTGGATATTTCCTCAAATGGCTGCGATCCGTTTGCATCCGTCACATATCGTAGTTATCTATATTCCATATCTATTCATCTGCTGAGTTCCTTTGAGCCAATAAAAACCGCGAAACGTGAATGGGATTTTCTTCTGATTTGTTGTGATCCATTTTTCGACAAAGACTGTTGGCAACTGATGAGTGGCACACTGTCATTGCCCATTAAGATGGTCAGAATATCATTTTAAAAATCCTGGAAGACGTTGAAGAAAAATCTAAAGATCACTAAGATCACTCAACGAATAGCTGAGAAGTCATTGGAGGTTATTTAGTGATCACTAAGACATTGAAGACCACTCGAAGTTCCGTAAGATCACTCAACTACTTAGGGGATCATAGAAAGATAGTTGAGAAATCATTAGGATAGTTCGGAGATCATTTCTTGGTCATTAAGATCATTCAATGGCCTTAAGGATCATTTAATGGTCACTAGAGTCACTCCATGGCATTGAACATCATTTAAGAATAGATGAAAAATCATTGGAAGACCTTAAAGATCATGGAAAAGTAGCTAAGGTCATTCAAAGGCACTGGAAGATCCATTGAAAGATAGTTGAGAAATTACTGGAAGTCCTTGAAGAACATTTATTGATCTCTAAGATCCTTCAAGCATCTAAAGGTCACTAAAATCATTTAACGACATTGAAGATTATTTAAAGATAGTAAAGAAATCATTGGAAGACCTTGAAGATCTTGAAATATGACGAAGATAACTTTCAAGGCCCACAGAGGTCGTTTGGCAGATTTGACAGTCACTGAAATATTGTTCTGAGCTGGTCTGTGACCTTATCTTACCAAATGAAAAAATGAGCGTCTGCTGCTGCAACCTTCACCTTTCGGCAACACCCACATGTTTTTAATTCTAGGCATGGGTCGTTGAAGATACGTGCACATGTACCCACGTATCCTTACAATAATGTTTTCCTGCATAAAGATATTCGCGAACGCTCCTAATTGCAACAGATAAGCTTTAATCAGTTTTATGAGGGAGGCATACGTGTATCTTTATAAGTTAATAGGCACGCTATAATTGAGTCATCAGTCACCTTCTTGTTGTCCATAAAAGATCAAGATACCGCAGATTCGTTTTTACAACGTCACCGGGCTGGTTTCTTTACCGCTCTCCTCAACTTTACGAGGCATTGCCGGCAGACATTAAAGTTTCAACGGTGATCACCCTTGTATAATGCCATATATCTTGCTGTTCACTGCACTGGAACACAGTCAACTCTTCTCTGGATGCCACTAAAACCCCGCTTGTTCCCATTTCCTGACCGTGTCTGGTCACGTAAAGGGGAAACATTTATGTGTTGTAATTTGGCAGCCGTCCGGCGAGCCGGTCTCTCATGTGCTCTTCGTCATAAGTCTTATAACCCTTCTGCATAATTGACTTTGTTAGAAAATCCAATAAGTCACAGACGTGACATATTTGCCGAAAAGATGCATTGCAAGGTAATTCCTATATTCTATACGGCCTACTCGGACTTACGACATTCTTTTATTAAAATGTATACCTTAGATTAACTTGCAGCGTTGCATAGAGTTGCAAAGGTACAATCATTATGTGTACCACGCACCATGATAGCTAGAAGTTATTACGGCAGAATTGTTTTCATTATTGTACATCTATAAAGTTGAAATCGCCCACCTATCCCTCTGGTAGTAAACCGCCTCTTCCATTGTACTTGTAGGTGCATCCTTATCTGATGGCCTTGACGTTGAGAGACAATTGTGCTAGAATTCCCGGAATACTTTCACAAATGATGCTTTTGATCATCGAGCGAGAAGGATTGCATTATGTATGAGACGTGGCGCTAAGATCCTCCCTTGAGATTCTTGAATTCCTTTACTTCTAACAAGATTACGATTCTAGCCTGTACCGTCCAATGCTTACGATTCAAACCCAGTCTGTCTCTATAGACTCGCACGCGTGCAGAATTTGAGCTGGCCAATTTTTCTGCCACAAGTCACCTTGCACACGACCCATAGATAACAATTACTCTGGCTTATATTATACAGTACCTATGTGGGAGGGGCGGTGATGTCGCTTTCTCACTTGAGAACAAAGTGATACTGTATTTTCTCTTGGGCAAGCCGCCATATGGACACGCCATGACAAAGTACAGAAGTGAACAGAACACATGAGGGACTGCTAGTAGATTCTGGGTTCTTGCCAAATCATTCAGCCAAATCCTTCCCCGTCCATCTGCCCCTACTGACTTTTGATATTGAATGTTATTTGCCCGACTGCGTCTAATGTAAGAGGACATATCGACATGTTCTATGATGAAGGGTGAAGAGTTTTCATAACCATCAGAGGCGTGACGAGATGTTCGGCAGAATGGAAAGTCGATGGTTCTGGTAAATCAGATCATCATTGGCAAAAACGTTACCACCCAACTTTTATGAGGGACTGTCAAGCATTGAGTGGTTATAGATTGATTCTACGTATTTCATAATTTGATTCATAAGTTACCACTGACCTTTCTGCTTATAACCTCTTTCTCACGGAAAGTTAGTAAAACGTATTGAAAAAAGAGTATCACAACTATTCCTCAAACTTTTGCGCCATTCTAACGTCTTCTTGTTGCGTTGGTTCCTTGTGCTATTCGCATTCCTAAGAACTAGTCGACTTCTAATTTGCTTTCTTCTCCCTCAGTCGCTCTGTTTGTTCGTACATTGTGCTCGTTGGTGTTTAGATAGATACATAATTTTCTGTCAGGAATAATGTGAACTTTTCTTTCGATGCTCACAATGTATAATATCAGCATTACAAACCATGGCGTTGCGATTGCCTACTTTGAGCGGAAAATAGTGATATTTATCTTAGAAATAGATTGCGGAAAGTTGTCCGTATGCCCAATAAAACTTCACCTGTTGATGCCAAATGCTATATCCACCAAATTTTCTGTAATTATATCTTAGTGATAAAATATTGATACATAACACTCATTTATATATTCTTTTAAACACCCGCATTCATTACAAATCTATCTTTTCCAGACCCATAAAACAAACAGTGGCTTCAAAATAAGAAATATCCCACAGAACTCTCTTCGCCCTAATAGGCCTTTTAAGGCAAAAAAAAACCCTTATCGATTTTATGCAAAGACTTTTTCAAGTGTTCGTCTAAAAGGATCTTGGACGGTCTCGTGGCAATCAATCAATATGTACTTGCTTACCAATCATCCCAGTGGCACTAATTAGGTTTGATACCCCTGGCTCTCTCTTAGATATATTTCATCGAGACTATTCCTACAAATAGAAATTGAAGATTCTAGTTCTAACACCAAAAGTCAATCTCAGTGATATCGTGATGTCCCCGAAATTGCATCAAATCGTTGATTTTGTACCGCGGCTTACTCCCCAGCTTTTAGAATTCAATTAGGTATCCCTGATTGCAGGAAACGTGGGGGAAATGGCAGTTTGATGAGTATGTGCGTCACGTCCGTGGGTAGAGGGTGATGCTGCCGTGTTGGATGAGATTTGTCGTCGGGGATTGCGGCGTCTGGAGAGTCACAAGGCTGGTCTAAGTCACCGGGGGGTTCACCCGGAGATGAAACTGCGCTTATTCCACCCGCGTGTGAATGGCACCCGCTGTTTTACTCGGGTGAAGGGGGCGCCGTTTCAGGCGGAGCTAATTGTCAGGTCACGGTGAGGAAAACTACATTTCCGGATCCGGTGAGGATTTAGAAGGCAGGGTCTGCACAACTGAGTGCATGAGATGTATTGTAATCCTCGTCCTTCTATTCAACTCACGTAGAATGGACTTAGATGTAAATGGCATGTCCTTTACTTAGTGCCAGCTTCAAGTAGCTCCCCGGGGGGTTCGAATCCATGGAAAAGCGCTGAGTTGCATTTACAGCCCAAAATAACTACATGGCCCTACTGTCTACTGATATATATATATCATAACATATACTAGTAGACTGCTCGGTGCATCTCTTACACACGTATCCTACTGCGACCGCGTCATTTCACAGAGCGTACGAGTTGTCTAGAAAAAAAGCGAATCTTTTTACTACGTTTTGCGTACTTTGTTGTCTTTTCAGTCACAGCTTTAGAATTTGCATGATATTACGATTATGAAATCGAGGGTTACACAAATCCAATATAGGTTGCAACGAGGTCGCCGTCTTGTAAAATGGGGACCTTACTGCTGTATGATGACGCACACAAACACACACACACACACACACACACACACACACACACACACACACATACACACACGCACAAACACACATACAAACTCACACACATACATTCACACACACAAACATGGATAGTAAGATCGATAGATAGATAGATATTAGATAGATAGATAGATACACGTAGATGGATAGATAGATATAGATAGATAGATAGATTGTTATTATTGACAATTGCTTGATGTTATTTTTCCTATGCTAATCAAAATCATAGTGCTTATCGACACTTGACGTGCACAGGACTACCTTATAGAGTATTTGTCCAGTTTTATGAATAGACAGGAAACTAGGCTCTCTTCGGAGTTTACAAAGTTCAGAACAGTTGATGCTGTTTGTCATTACCTACAATTGTTTCATGTTGTTTTTATTACGATGCTAATAGAAATGATAGTACGCATCGACACTTGGAATCTGATCCCAGCGTTCGTAACAGCAGCCAATCGGGAGCCAATTATTCTAATTATTTTATTGGGAGCTCAAGCATTCGTGACTGTGTAATAGGTTTTAATGGTTCACACTGCATTACCCACGTAACGAGGTTTCCGCTTCGTCTATTTTTGATTGGTGAAGAAGGAAATGATTAGAGCATGATTGTCTTTTATGGATAACATTACTATAGTCCTCGAAGAAGTAATTCCAAGTATGTCATTGAAGAACTATAACAACATAAGTACACCCATTCTTATAATTGTATACAAATAAGACTCTTGTATTGAAGCAGGTTTTAAAAAGCCAACCAGCAAAACAAAGATGCATTGAAAGTTTTCAATATCTGCTTATCATTTCATTAATCGCAATAATGTCATTTGTCAATGTGTTAAAGAAGAAAAAACTGAGGTTTTTGTCGATGAGAGTGGGTCTAGATGGATAAAAGTATTTGACAGATTTACAGGCCAACAATAGTTTACATACGAAAAACCCGACTACAAAACTGTTATTATTAGTTTTACAGTATTGCCACCCTTGGCCTAGGATATCACGTCCTTAGATGGGAACGTGGTCTATGTAGGAAATGACTGCGGGTATGCCTGATGTGAAAATAAATGCTGGTTAGATATATTGCCGCTGTAAGTTTAGGCGTCCCCTTGTACTTCATCATAATAAAGACAGCTGAAGCGATATATATCCATCATGTGAAGATATGTGGGACACTGCTATCGTTCAAAGTCTGCAGTCGATTTTTAGATGCTCGCATATTGCGCATGTGCGCAATTTTTCTAGCTTCACAGCCGTTGGCGTCGAGACAGTGATTGTGATAGCGTGGCTTGCACGCAGATCGCTTCTATTCTGCCGGAATGGATTTCACTAGCAGCTGCTGAAACGGACTATCTTTTGCTAAGCCGGAGGCAAAACATCATTGATTGCCAGCCCAAACGTTACCAGTTGATCCGAATCATTGGACAGGGGATAATGAGGTGTGTTGGAGCATGTTCTATTCAGGCGGTGAACATCGTCCCAGGATTCCTTACCTCCTCGTGTGAGCCATCAGGCGCTCCTCTGGCAATCTCGTCAGCACGCCCGAAGATGATCTCTATGTGTGTAAATCCTCACCTCATGGCAATGCTGCTGCAGTTCAGGTTAGATCAACCTTCTGGGCGTGAGGTCGTCTCCATCTAAACGGCGTAACGCAGTTTTCCTGGCACTCGTGCACCGAAGATAAGGGTTTAGAGCGTCGAAGCTTCATGGAGAGATTCCGTCGTTGATGTCTTTCCAATTAATCTGTCGGTGTGTGGAGAGTGACAGACCAGGTGGGCGATCCTGCTCAGAATGTTTGGATTGTAGCCACCCGAGAAGGTTGTGTGTTCCCCACGCGGCCACCCGTCAACGGTGAGGCGTCAGAAGTCTTTAGTTTTCCTGAAAGCACGCTGACGCTCGGATGGCTTTGCCAGAAAGATAAAAGATGGTCAGATACTGGTCCGGGTCTTTCGGAGTGACTACGTGTCGTGAAGATCAAATTAGCTCGGCAATTACCAGTCCATTTTGCAGTAGGAATCTACCTATGCAGATCTTGCGGATCCTAACTATTCTAGTCACGCTTGAAAAGCTATGGACGGCATTCCATAATGGGTGGATACGTTGTATTCTTCAGCCGACGGTTGCGGATTTCTGGGCATGAGCTGTTTGTAGGTACGTTCAATCCTGGCTGTTTCCTGGCGACAAACTATGGGGGACGGGATTTGTGAAATCGCTATTGACGGTCTCCCTGCGGTAGCGCGGCAAGCCCCTCCAAGGATCGACCCGATCAACCAACTCGACGAGGACGGCCAAATGGTCGCCATCCCGGAGGAACCCTACTCCATCAAAAGATGGCAAATCTTCTGTATAATATTTGTCATTCTAGGCGCCTTCGGAGGTGTAGTATACTTTATTGTGCTCCCTATAAAGTCGTACAAACCGCCGAGCGTGTTAAAGCCAAAGCCGGGGGACCCGTCGCGACCCTTCACAGACGCAACGCCCGAGATCCCGAAGGAGTACCCGTGGGAGCATCAGCGGATTCCCAACGATCTTCAACCTTATGAATACAGATTAACTCTTAGGTTGGATGTAACAAAGCATGTATACAGTGGTTCTCTTGTCATCAACCTTCGGTGTTATCACCCGACGGAGTACATCATACTTGACATCCAGGACGTTCACATTTCCGATAATCTAGTGTCCGTGATCGACCTATCGACGGGGAAGATTCAGCCTGTCGCCGACACCTTTCAGGTTTCAGACCGTAGAACCCGTTATATCATCAGCGTAGCAGACAAACTCCGGGTTGGAAGTATTTATAGAGCCAACATTACAACATTTACTGGGAGAGTGAACGCTGAGCCGCCAGGGTTATATACAGCAAGACATCGAGCTAGAAGGGGTAGAGACAGGTGAGATATATTTGTACCAACCTCTGCCATAAAAAGGCAATCAACCATTGGTTATGATAATCGTGTGTTTGTGTGCGAGTATGCACGGGTGGGTGTAACAATTTTGTTGGAAAATTACATGATGTTTTAAACTTTGCTAACATCTGTAGATATAGACAAAAATTATTGGATCCAGTATAAACGCACCCTACATAGTTAAAGTCGAAACAAAACTACTTTAATTAGATTAGGTAGACATTAAAGTCATTCAATGACTTATGCTACACGAACAGTGTGCAGCAAAGTGTGCATGCATCTTTGCGCGAACACATGAACTTCTTCACTTGGTTCTTCATCTTCAAACACAGCAAATTTGATAATGATATGATGAAATAATGTAATAAAATGTTAACACTTAGTAAGACATTATAGCAGAATGTTAGGTCCTCCTTGCTACAACCCAAAATCTATCGTCTTTATTTTCTTATAATGATGTTGATGAACCAACCAATCAGAGAAACGTACAAGCTCAGTTGCAGATTAGAAATGGCTAAAGTGCTCAAAATTCAATCATTTTCTACAATACCAAATCAACCTAAAAACCCCGAATGAAGGACACCAACTCGTATCTTTTCAAATCATGATGTACGGAAGCAAGGCACTAATCCGACCACTGTCAATGAAAACGCAACCGTGACGAGTGAAGTTAACGAGGTATCTCATTATCAGGGAAAGGACGGCGTGATAACTGTGTCACGAAACTGAGTAGCAAACGTGCCCCCGACCCGTCCCGTATAACCAAATCACCCCAGATACGTCAGGTCCTCTAAACAGGGATCAGGCACCACACCGGATGCAATTAGTGCAGGTCCGCCTCGGAATACTGAAAACTCATCAAAGGTTACAAGTCAGCAGGAAGGAAAAGTGTGCTAAATGGGTCACCTTGTCGCATTACGTTTGAGGAGTAGCACGACCACCGCCAGCGCCTCATGACCCTCTTTGCAAATTAGCTTTGATGTTTCAAGCGCCTTTACAGACAATTTGGCCAAGTAAATTTGAATAATACAGTCGATGTAGATTGCCTCGCCACAATGAAGTGCACAGGAATATTGCTACTGCATCATGATGTTCTTCTTCAATTGTTTCTTCCCAATTCATCTGTCCTTGTGGCTTACAAAACATGGCTATAATCAAATACATTATCGGAGAGTAACGTTCGATATATTGGTATTACTGTGTTTTAGACGCCTGGAGAAATCCGTTTTTGGATAACCAATCTATCATTTAAAAGATAAGTTACATGTGCTAATGCTGTCACGAAGATCCGTTGTTCTAGTGCTATTCTCATTGTCATTCTAATCTTAATCAAATGAATTTTAGTCAAAGTTGCAAATAAACTTTCATTAACGGGATCCAGGTTCAGTACTTTATCTTGATTTCCCTGTTGCAAGCAATCCTTCAGATGGCAATTACCGAATACATCTCAGACGATGATGTTTGTAATTGTTATTACCTTTCATTAGTTTGATGTTCAGTTGAGATTCCTTTCATAACAATTTAAAGGATGGAGACAAGTATTACCTAGAGGAAGTATGGTAAAATCGAAGGTACAGACAAAGGCCCAATAGGCTTCTTGAGAGCCAGTGAGTTGTTAATCTAATGTGTGCTGAGCCAGTATTGGACCTTCCAGTGCCTTTTTTAACACCCCAACTAAAGCCAGGTGCACATTGACACCTTGGTAGATTGCGGAAAGCCGTGTTGTTACTGGCTGGGGTTAGGACAGCCGTGTTAAGTGTATTTCCCAAGGACGCACAGTGTACCTTGTTCAGGATAACGACCCCGTGATAGCATGTGTTCAGTTTTACTGACCAGTTGCTATAAAACCCGCATCAAAGTGATTCCCCCCACACGCTTTGATATGGCACACAATCACGTCGTTGTGGTCAGTTTGATATCCGTTATGGTTCATTCCAGGTTTATATGCCCACTGGTATCCTCGTGGTCAGATTAATGACCATTGAGCTTATCGCATTCCGGTCCATATGTTGACTGCGCATTCGCATAAGATATACGGCAGTAGCTTATCATAAAAACCTTCGCCACAGATGATATATCTCGGGCTTGATGTCGGTATGTTGTATCGACTTTGATCTTCTGGAAATATTCGAGCCAAGAAGATTTGATTTTGTCTTGGAATCAATAAAAGACGTTTGTATGTTGATTGGACAGTAGTAAAAGATAAAGAAATTCCTTATCATAGACAAAAAAAACTTTCCCAAAGATGATATATCTGTCGGTATGTTGTGTCCACTTGGAGCCTCTGAAAATATTTGGGCCAAGAAAATTTGGTTTTGTCTTGGAATCAATAGAAGACGTTTAAATGTTGGCTGGGCAGTAGTAAAAGATATACAAATTCCTTATTATAGAAAAAAAAACTTTCCCAAAGATGATATATCGGGCTTGATATTGGCATGTTGTGTCGACTTGGAGCTTCTGGAAATATTAGAGCTAAGAAAGGTTCTAGAATGGGATCAATAGAAGACGTCCATATGTTGACTGGGCAGTAGTAAAAGATATAGAAATGCCTTATCATAGAAATACCTTTCTCAAAGATGAACTGGAAATATTCGAGCCAAGGAAATCTGATGTTGTCATGGAACCAATTAAAGATGTCTACATGCTGACTGGGCAGTAAAAAGATATATACAAACTCTCATCTTATCACAACCACCTTCCAGGCAGATAATCTACGTGTGGCTGAATAATTAGCATGATGTGTCCACCTTGAGCTCCTGAAAATATTATTCAGTGCCAAGTGGGCGCCAAGACAGTTTAATTCTGACATGTGATGTACGGCGTCTATATGTCCATATATTGGTTACAAGTCATGTTATCTTTCTATGCCGGCTGCTTTGTTCCCACAAATTCGTCGTCATTGATCACGGACGACAGACTAGCGCCGTTGGCAATATCGTTCTGGCCGTGATAGCGATTTTGGCGTTAATATCATGCCCGCTTGTGTCACACTGCAACCACTTGCTGGTCAAGTTCAAAGATAGCGGGAAGATCGCGTCAATATCAACTAGTTGCGGGTTATTCATATCGCGATTTAGATGATGCCGGAGTTTCGACGGCTTCATCCGATTTTGAGCCGAGATTGCTTTTCCGACAGTACGCTTCCCTAGTGATTGGATTTGTTATTGACATTGCGGAGCCACGAGGGGTGGTGATCGTTACTAATCGGGATCTAGAGCAAAGCTCAATGTCAACGCAATGACCTCTGCTGCAGTGGTCTGTGACGTGCGGCAGTTTTAATGAATGAATGAAGACATTTATTGCACATTTCTGCCACACTTGGCTAAGTACAGGTCACAACAAAACAAAATACAAGTGCAATTCACGGATACAAAAAGAGTATGACGTTAACGGATATAAAAGAATATGACGTCGACTATCATTAGATAAATTCTACTTCTCCTCGCTTTTCGGTTATAAGAGATATAAAAGAACAGACGTGTTTTTCAATGGGAGGTTTGGCTAGTCATATTAGAAATATGAATTTTTGTACAGTACTTAAATGTGTGAAGTAGGGAAATAGGTTTTCTACAAGCTTATAAAGTTCATTTCTTTCTTTGGTATATAATCCACATTATACCACAAAATGACATTCGTCTTCTATTCTATTCAAAGTACAATGTTTACATAATGCTTCGCTCCGTCGTCTAGAGGTGTCTTCAGCGGCGCAATGATTCGTTTATTCTCTACTTAAAAGTAAATGCAGACTTGTACGAACTGTATAAATATTGATATACGCGAGCAACATTTGCTGAAGACGATAATTCCATGGTTATAATGCATTTTGCGGAAACTCTATTGAATGATGTACTGATTCAATAATGAGTTGTCGGTAAAGATCTACAGATTTACAACATTTCATCATTTTGATTTTGTTAAAGTTGCATTTGACCAAGTTTCTAGTGAGATGTGTGTGATATATTTCATGAATTCGTTGAATAATAAGATAAACAGCAGAAGGTAAAGGGCAACAAGGTGGAATGATATTGTTATAGTTTCACCAATGTCGCGTTCGATGTGATCCGATTCCTCAGTAGCACGATTACATAAGAAGACATTTCAGAACTGCCTTTATCGGATTCCGCATTGCATGCAACACTGAATACATAAATTTCATAATAAATAAATGAAACACTGAATACAAAATCAGTCGGACAATATTTTCTTTGAATTATTGTGAAAGAAATCATATACTATTGAAGCTCAAACTTTACTGATAGCTTGTCAACGTGACTAAAATGCTGCTCAAATGATTTAAACGTACTTGAAACAAACCTCGACATAACGGTTGGAGTCAACGGACAGTCATGACAGACATCGAACGATGGCCCATGCTTCCTGGTAGTACAATGCTCTAGAACTGATAGGTGGATGGTCACCACAGCTCTTGCAGGTCAATGAAGAAACTTTTTCAATCAGTGGAAAGAGCTATTTCACAATGTAATCTGGTTTCAGAATATTTCGTCTACTACATCTACATTAGTCAGTGTCGTTGCAGATAATACGAAGCAACTTCTTTGATTACTAGAAATAACTCTTTCACCACGTAATCTTGTTTTGATACATTAAACTGCTACATGTACCATTGGTCGTTTTATTCAAAATGGCAAAACGGAGGCATAGTGCCAACATGACGGCGCAAAGCATGAATATCCTTATGTGTCAATAGAACTAGATCCATTTGCTTCCAAACGTGCATATATCGCAATTAAATTGTACGCGAAATTGTTCCCTTTCATAACCTGCGTTCTTTGTTTGAATCAAAACGTATTCTTACATTACATGACAGTTGGATACACTTCAATATGATAAGTTGGACTTTTCCATATGAAGACATCTATGATTTATATATGTTGCATACATATTGTGGAAACAAAAAGTACGAATTGAATAACATTTTAGCAAAAACTGCCATATGATATTTGAATAATAAACATGTCATTATAATTCAATGTGGATATATTTGTAGTGTTAGATTTCATGTGGCATTAGCTTTGCCCAATATCAAATATCAAGTTCTCAACACATTTTTATGACTACCAAAATCACCGATAACATATCTTAGAGATCGACGGGGCTTTTGGTGTTGTCAGAAATTAATCGATCAAACCCTGTCCTACCGATTTTACATAATGCCTCATTGCAGTTGGCTTGGGTCTCCAATGACAGACTTTGTACACTAGCAAGTTCCAACAGCACGCCGTAGGCCTTTTAACATCTTTGTAGAGTCGTTGCTATTCAACTCATGCCACCAGGAGGGTATGCATAAAAGGACCTTGCTTTCGAATTCACCTCAATTAAACTTAAAATGATATACAAGGGCATCAAGTATTTGGGGTTAACGATAAGTGCGCTTGCATTAAAGTGTTCAAATTCTAAACGAAACGAGAATCCGGTAAATGAGCTTTTATGGCCTTTGTGATATTGCCGTCAGAAGGCTCGGTAACTTCTAAAGGACACCACTCTAGGGTATTTGAACACAAGAAGACGAATGATCTCAGGATAATCATATTCAATGTCGATTAGGGACAGCCATTTTTACTTGCATGAACTTGTGCCCCAGTATAAACTATCTTTTGATGATATTTCCTTTTCGCTTCCAATACAGGTGGCTAATGGTGTATGTTTCTGATGGCACAAAAACGTATTATATGACTTTTGTGACTTCTTAAAGCTGCATGTTTTCCCAAGTTGGCTGTTCTATATTTCTTCAGGGATCCCTTACCTGCGTCACTGTTCCCTCCCTGACTCTTCACTATTTAGTTTCGTATGATTTCATAGACGAACTGGCACCTCTGATGGTCGGATATGGAAATGGATGAGTAAATTGTGATTGTTCTTCAGTTTAGCACAGTTTGCCTCATTGAAATGATGTCTGGTCTCTAGTACTACGTTTTTGTCCATGTTCATGATATTCTCTGAAGACATATTTTGGAAATTTTCTACATAAATGACAGCTTTAAAAAGGCAAGATTCAAGTTGATTTTATTTGAGTGGCTGATAGGTTAAGATTTCATTTTTAATTATGGTTTGGTAATTGTATAATCAGGTATAGAACACAATTAAGTGCTATACCGGGCGAGACATTTAGACCCTATCACGGTGGCTTGAATACGAAGATGGGGCTAATTTTTGTTCAATATCCTCATAACTGGCCTCTTATTCCACCTTATGCAAGTAATTCAGTATGTCATGCAAAAGTAATCGCTCAAGGCACATATTTCACATATGAACATTCCTTTTGCACAGAAGGGTGAAAGGTTTTTAAATCATACCGTCCAGGAATTTTAAATGATCAGCCTTTTGCATAATCTATACCGCATGTAAAGTAAACTTGTACCAAATCAGACGTGACATTTGGACGACATGTTCCCTAGAAATCGGCAGTAAAGCAGACATGGTTTTAATTAAGGTTTTCTTCCCTAAAGACGTCTGCTGAGGGACACATGATAAGATAGTTTAGCCCGTCATTCATCAATATAATTAAGGAGGTCTAGACGAAACTAGGACATTGATTTTCTACTTCTAGAGGGTAAAAGGGCTACTGTAAGGCCTCTACATAAAAGCTAGCGTTTTTTTTTTTTTTTAAATGAAACTAAATAGCCATACATTCGTTCTTGGTGAACAATCGAACGCCTGTTCCATTTGGCAAGTTGTCCGGCCCCTACATTTTATAACATTTACTAGACGGCAGTGGTTTACATTTTATAACATTTACTAGACGGTAGTACATCTGTAGGGACCCCCTACTTGCGGCACTGTTAGTATGTATGGCTTTATAGACGAAAGGATGCCTCTGACGTTTGGAAGAATTTAGACTTATGGAAAAGATGAATAAAAGAATTCTTCTTCTTTAGTTTAGCACAGTTTGCAATTACCTCATGCCAATGTAATCGCTCCAGGCACATATATAACATAATGAACATATGAATTCATTTGGCATAGAAAGACGAAAGGTCGTCAAATAATACTGTCTGGGAATTTCAATTACTTATACCGCATGTAAAGTAAACTTGTACCAAATCAGACGTGACATTTGGACGACTTATTCTCTAGAAATGGGCATTAACCGAAACAGGCATGGTTTTAATTAAGGTTTTCTTCCCAAAAGATGTCTGCTAAGGGACACATGATAAGATAGTTTAGCCCGTCATTCATCATTTTAATTACAGTATGTTGGTCTAGACGAGTCTAGGACAATTCGTCTATCGATTATCTATTTCCAAGTGGAAGGTAAAAAAGGCTAATTTGCTTCTACATAGCTTCTACATCAACGCTAGCGTTTTCCTTTTTTTTTCAAAAATCAAACTAACATGATATTTAAGTATTTTTCATGTTTCTTAAACAGACTGATTGGTCAACTGCCAACTTAATATGCCACCAAACCACCCAACCGAGGCTGCAATCATTTTGAATTTCATGTCCACCTCCCTTGTTAACGTTATTCTCTCAAGTGACAGCATCACTGAAGAGCGCTTAAAACCAGAGTAATGACTGTCGGGGATGCGTTCGGTATGGTATTGCAAACTGCACTGCGACTGTTGATGTTCAGCATGTTTCTAATGTTTCACGGTTCAGCAACGCAGTATAACTAGTAGTATACTGATTTATTCAGAAACAGCAAGACTTACAAGCCTCCTGGCAGCTCCGGCCACTGTTCATTTTCCAACAGAAACCTGCACGCAAACATCGTATTGGCGAAAATGATCTGCATCCCTGTTCCAACTATCAACAGATTAATCTTACTCTACGACAACTTTTTAATGAGTCTTATTCATCAACCTTAACCAGTGTAGGGCTATGATGAAATTCGTCACGACATAACCATTGCCTATTGGCAATGCATTCGTTCCTCGTAAACAATTAAACGCCTCTTCCAATGGCAAGATGTCCGCTCCCTTACATTTGATAGTACATCTCAATTCTTCTATGCAGTTCCTTAACTTACCTTCGTGGGGCATTCCAATGTTTATCCTATTAACTGGAAAATCGCAATTTATCGCAGGCCCTGCAGTGCCAACAGACGGGGCAGGCCGGAATCAGTTATTACTACTTGTAACCTTGGACTTTGGGACTGTTTAATGGCTGGAGTCAGAATCCGTGAAGCTGATCAAAACGAGCTGTCCTCCTGGCCATTCGTCTCCTTCATTAGGAGGCTGATAATAATCTCTCAGTCTGCGGGGAAAGCTGTTTGTCCGTCCATAAACCGAACTCGTTAAGATTTTGCAATAGCCTAGACAGAGCCCCGTGCGCTTGTGGCTGGATCATCAAAAATGATTGGATAGGAGTAGAGAAAAAGGAAACTAACAAAGACCGATGGAGGAGGGATGATTGGTTGATTGCTGCTGTTGGCATATCGTGCCTTTCCTGAATCCAGTTGAAGGAGACAAATGCAGGGACGCTAGCTGCGTTCTTACTGAAGCATTTATCAAATGACTCTTGGACCTACCTTTTGTACCATAAGAGTTCGATGACAGCATATGTCCACTTTTATGAATCTTGGCTCTTCTAAGAGAAACTTATCAACAAAAGTCGCCATGCATATGGTTTTGCATTTTTCTTTTTGTGGATAACGATTATTTGAAACTTTGCTTATTTCAATGTGAACACAAGTAAAAGACATATGTGTTATTATCTCAAGTATTTTGCACATCCCGTCGAATCGCTATATGATTGTATTCCTTCTTTCTAACAACATTTATTTCTTCAGTTAGTTAACATATCTTACCATGTAGTACAATCTCGATTTCGAGACAATTGGTGCATTTCTGCATTATTAGATGATAGCCGCTCTGACTATTAGAAAGTCCAATGTGCTTGCCTACAATCTTCCCTCACGCTGAGCCCCATGTCTCTCCACTAAGAGAATCCCCGCAAGTCTTCTAGAAATTGGATCGTGATTACCAGAGCCTCGCGTTTCAGTTAAACAAGCGAAAGCTTACCAACCATGAGCATGATGTATTGATCTTTAATTTGGTATGTGTCCAGTCCTCACTACACAACGATACTGTCGATAAAGCACACACACACAGGGAATGGATAGAAGCTTAATCGAAATTCAATTTTGAGGATATTGGGACATCATATCTATGTATATTAAAAATGATTTCAACAATTCATATTCTGGATTCATGTCATGAGCGTAGGATTTTATTGAAATATTTGACACGTCCGAAAACACGAATGCTGAATATGTGTATGACAAATCTATAACCAGATTATGATGGCAATGGTTATTGTCACAGATAAAGATGCGGGAGGAAATGTGATGAAATGAGTTGCGCTTGGTACAGCAGAAGTAAATACCAGTGCTTGAATAACCCAACGAGCCTTGTCATTTGCCCTTGGCTCACGTTTTTCTGTGGTGTGCGGATCGACTTCTATGTTCGAATGTTGGGCAATAACGGAATATAAAGATCCGATGATACATTCTAAATTGCCTCGTAAGAGGTGATATGATATTACCAGCCAGTTGTACTTGGTGCTTTTGCAGCCCGGAAGTGGCTGTATCTGAACCACGAATGGTCTATAAAAACGCAATCAATGCCCTGTTGGCAGGCTTCGGTAATAGAGAGATAGTCGGACTTTGATCGCAGGTCTAGAAACGGCTCTTATGGGCCTAGGTTAATTGCATCTGTGCGATAGTCAAACGTCAAGATGATAGCAAAATGGGTCCAAAAGTAGCTAACTTAATATCAGGAAGGACACAATTATGATGTAAATCTAGTGAGTTACAGCAAATTACGTCTTTGATGATAATTGGAAAGGCAGGGGAAATAACGATTTTGTAATCTTTATTCATATACTTTTGTATTTCTATATTATCTAGTAGAGTACAGACCTTTATTGTACATTCATTGAAGAACGAGAGAAAAGGAAAAAGAATCACTAGAATATTGGGAGTATTATGTCGTTGGGTATATGTCTTTTTACATGGGACTATGGCATTTTGTGGCAATTTGCAGATAAAAAGTTGTCTGTAAAAGAGTGTATCTTTGTATAATTTACATTATACATTCCTGCAATGTCCAGACGTCCCGTACATGGCTTTCGGTTCAGTCATTTGGGAAATATTTCTTTTATGTAATTGTGACCACATGCTTTACCACAAGGCGACATCAATTCATGGCACTGTCTGGTCAGTCAGACAACTCAATTCATTAAAGCAAGTCGCTTTCTAATGTGATATAGACCTTTAGATAAAAGAATCCTGGAACTACAATATTTCAATGACAAAAGACTAAAAAAATGACAAAGTAGATATAGATTTATGCGGCTAATACATTTAATTGCGTCTTTTTGCTGTACATAATATTTGGCAACAATTTGAACGCAGATAAAATCCATATTAATCGTTAGAATACACACGGTTCCGTTTTACAATAACAAGTTTTATTCTTTCCATTTAAGTTATCACTATACATTGTATGTAAAACTTGATTAGATATCGGCCCTCCCTGTATGAGGTTACATTTCTTGAATCCCACAGAAATCTTAGCGTATGCTAGCTCATGTTATTGACTGACATTGTTAAAGGTTAAACATGTATACCATAGACCGTACCAGACATGGTCGCAATCATGCAACTTAAACGTGGGTAGAAAACCAATGGTTTGCAGCTACAAGAACTAATGGAAAGCTTATCTTTTCTGTGCTTGACTCCTGATGTCTGAGTCTATATGAAATCAAATTCAAAACGTTAGATGGTGTTACGTTCTAAGCTCTTGAAAGCGTAGGCAGTTATATAATGGCCAATAAGTGTTTGTTAAGCAGTGTTGAGTATGCAGCATAAAAATCTGGAGAAGCTTTCAAGGATGAAGTTCAGCCAAGAGTGCACTGCTGCAATCTTACACTTGATCTGTTTGGATTCGTAGTCAGATGGCTAAGATGTACTAAACCTTTTCCTGAATACAAAAACGTGTATATGTACTACCAGTTTTAGGTTGAACTTACTTCAAGACCATTTAGAAACGCAACGGCGCTGAAAGATAATCGCTGGTAACTTTTACTTAATTTGAACTCAATGATTTACATTTTGTCAGTGGCATCTACCAAAAATTACTTTTCTTACTAAATCCGTAATATCAAAAACCGAGTGTTCTTATTTCGTACATATTTCATATTTGGTTTCATACTTGGTATATCTTCCGAATTTTGCGATATGCATCGAAGAACATAGAATGAGAAATGAGTCGTCTTACAGAGAAGAAATCCCTCTGTCGGAGAATCTTAAGTGTGTCCGCTTGGGGACCGTGTCTGCAATACTAAAACCATTACACCATAACGGGTGTCTGTTAGCCCTCACAAAATCAATATATGTCCGCTCCACCATGGTGTTATCAGCATATAACATGTATGGAAAGTGGAATAGATATTGGCACGATGCAAAGTGTCGTCAGCTTTGGAAATGAGTCACAATGCAGAAACACAGCACTGAGTTTTTAAGCTGGCCACTCTAGAAAAAAATCGGTCGCTGCGAAATTTCCTTACTGTCGTTAGCTAACATCAGCGTACATCGTTGTCATCAAAATCGTTTTTCAGCTGTCTTGAAAGCTTCGAGAAACTAATGACGAATACATTCAGACATTTGATGCGTTAGTTCCGGTTTCCATTACGTTTGTGACGTCAATAGGTATCTAGATCAGATGTTTCCTTTATGGGAAGTGACAGTCCCTGTGTGGAGTCAGAGGATGAGATGCATAGTCTGTGATTAAAGAGGAACGCTTTTAAGGTAATCCTTTAAAAGGTTGGGACCAACAAGTGAATCCAACATGGGACCGAGTTGTTGCTCGGTACTTATCTTGTCGCATCGCATCAGTAAAATGTACGTGTCAAAAGGTTTCCATGGGAAAGGCACTTAACACGACTTTTCTCACTCCACCCAGGTGTAGAAATGGGTACCTGGCTTCAGATGGGGAGGTAAATGGCGGTGGAAGGAGAGGGTAGGGCTCCGCTTTCCAATACCGCGCCCTAAACACAGTAGAGGCCTATTTCCCGCAAAGGCCTTGAAACACTAAACACACTTTGTATCACCGTTGGAAGAAGCTGACCAACTCTCTGTGAATATCAACCATTTATTCATTGTGATAAGTATGATACCGCTCCCTGAGAGCTTAGATTTGGACTTTAGCTAAAAGGAAGCGGCCAGGGAGCAAAGTAAGAGAGGCAGTCCCTCCACTCTCATCCCTGTCTAGCCGTCACTCACTGAACTGCACAGTGTGTGACAGGGGCTTTCGTGAAAGGATAGCACTGACTTATCACTCAAGAATAACGTCGAAATCCTCATCAATGATGGTAGAAGAACATCATCACTGTATGGCAGAGACGGAGACATTTTCTTATTCCAATGAAGACGCCATAAGCTCTCTGCAATATTTGTGACAGCGCACTTGTCGATTCATGTGTCTTATCTGCATACATGGGTGTAAAAAAGGTGTCACATTGTTGATTCCTTAACTTCTTACCAGGAGCCTCAGTGCAATGATTGGACAGATGAGCCACCTCTAAACTTACAAAGAATAAAGCCAAGGCCCTCATCGAAGACTATAAACTCTCATTATCACGAATATGATAGAGGAGAAACAATTTTCCTATCTCAATATCTATATCTGTATTTCCTATTTTTAATGGATTATTTTGAGCAACGCTTCCTTGCGTTAAAATCGCGTAGCTCTTGCTACCCTCTCACTCTCAGCATTTACAAGCTTTAGGACCTACAACAACTCGTTGAAAATAAATCACTGGCTGTAAGGCTGGCTGTTAGGTCAGTGAAGATAGGTTGATATATGTAGCTACCTCACGGAATACTACTTATGCACACTCGATACACCATGGACCCAATTAACCACTTCAAATCAACGTTCCGTAAGATGGTTCTACAACATTGACCGCGCGAATAGCTTCAAATTACTAGAAAATGCCATTAAGATATACTAAAGCCATTTATGGCACACTTGCTTCAAATCTGAGTTATACATTTTGTGCCAAGCCATTGTAGTAAGCGGCATTTCAATGGAAAAAATGGATGTAGAATTTATTGGATACCAATGCAATTTTGCATCGTTTATTTGCTGACTGAAGTCAGTCTAAAAGCACCAATCATCTGGCATACATCGTCGTCCCAGATCTGACCTGGTCATTAGTTCTCCATCTCTTGTGGATTTATACCGTTTGATTGGCGGTGTTTTGTGGCGTGTGTGACATAACGAGGATACCCTGAGACTGTTGCGTTCCAGGGGGTAATGCAGTGTACATATTGTGCTGATATCGCAACCAGTGATTTATGCTATCGTCAAATCTGCACAGTCTTATTGTCGGTGGTGGTAGAATTCATTTGGAAGCAGGACTAGTTTCCCCCAACACAAATTTGACTTGCAAGAGGAGCAAAAGACGCAGTATACATCGGGGCTCTCCAACCATCCCTTACAAGAGACGGAGGACGCTATAGCTTGTCTGCAACACGCCCGACGTCGTGTGTCTCACCTGCAAGCTTTGTTATAAAAGAAGTTTATCGTTATGAATCATTATGGATGGTGCTGTATAGTAGAAAATATGGGTAAGTCCAACTATTTTTTATGTTGGAAACTACATCCATAGAACCCCTCTTGCAGTCGGTGTGATAAAGATGGCCTCCCTGTAGGCCAGTTGTGGTCATGAATCTTGAGACTAACAAGTGACTGTGATAAGTTTGACCACTAGATGACATCTTAAAGTAATGGACCAAATTAGTTGCTTTTGTATTTTTGGGCAGGTTACATAGCACTTTGAGCTCAGTATGAACCGATGAACGGTTTACTGCAAATGCGTCTGACTTTTTTACATGATCAAACTCATAAACTATTCAATATGTCTCTCAAAGCATGGTCTTGAAATGTGTATAAAGCAGTGCTTTGTTACAAACATGGAAGATCTTGCCAATAATGTCAAACTAAAAGTATTAATGTCAGTTGTTTCAAACTGATAACATTTAAAAGTCTCATAGAATACTGAAATGTGTCATATTGGACATAGCACAAAAATTCAAGAGTATCATTTTATGCTTTTAAGAATCATAAAGCTTTGTGAGAAAAACTAAGACGTCTTGAAGTAGTTAACTATATGGGTAGTTGATATGCAGCTAGTGTTATGGTTCTAAGAAGCAATGTTACCCAGGAGTAAATGCTCACAGACTGCAATTCCTGGAATCACGGAGTTGGATCTCCGTTCAGGCAAGATTGATCAGTGCAATTTTCTCTGTAATGAGTCAGGAAGTCTCCTTCATTGCTCCAAACGTACTCTGGCATTCGGAAACTCCAGATGTTTTATCGCTACAATTTGGGTTTTCATTTGCAAAGGATTAATCATAACCACTTAAATTAGGCAGAAGAAGGCTGAAACGCACGGTGGGGGTCTAATCCCATTCATTTGACTGATCATGAATACACGTTTAAGTTCATGAATAAAACGGAAAGAGACTGAATTGGCAATATCTCAGCGATAAGGCCCTATCTCAGGGGAAATCACTTCCAAAGGCAAGTATCGTACGTGAACAGGGTTGAAATCGAGCCTTAATTGAACGTTGATGGGGGGAATTTCTGGTAGATGTCGTCCAGTGAGATTACTCTCGTGGTCCTTCGATTTCAGATACATCTATAACAAGCGTAAATGGCCTCGGGGGAATCTCGTTACCGAAGCGACAACAAGATTGTGTAATAGCATTGTGGCCAACCTGTCTGATTCTGGCCCCTCCTACGTTTTAATACGTATGGGTAATCGTCCGATGGGCTTTAGATCTTAAGTTAACCAGACTGGAAATGATCAAAGCGACATCATCCATCACACATGGCGTGAATCTGTGCACTTGACTGATTTAATGTGAGTATGGTTAGAAGCTAGGGAGAGATACAAAAAACTGGCGAAGACGTTAACTAAATTTGAAATACAGTTACAGTGTAACTTTTACCGATCCTACAGCCTTGTTTGTTTGTTTGTTTGCATTGCATACCCAATAAACCGCCTCATGGCGTAACACATCAGGTTTGTACTGAACAGTACAAGATACATATTCGGACAGATATATTTGATCCACTCACGCCGGCATGGACCCCTACCTTCTTTAGATAAGCGTGGTAGGTTCTTTTACGTGATCGAGGTGTGGCTCTCCTCAAACACGGGACCTCCATTTAACATCCTATCCGAGGGACGTCCCTGACCAAAGCTAGGTACTCATTTTTCCTGAGTGAAATGGGGAACGTCGTGTCAAGTGCAAGGGCACAACGTCAACGAGACAAATCAAGGGACCTCGGATTTGCACCCAGGACCTCTGGGTTCTGGGCCAAACACCCTGCCACTGCGCCACCGCATTAAGATACTAATAAGTCGCCCACTTTTTCGGACACATCATTTTCAGTGTCGGGCCAAAGATGCCTGGGAGCTTGTACAATGTCCACGTATTCAGGGCGGCAGGGGAGCCTTGTGGTGACGGTTCAGTCTCAGAATCGAAAGGTTTCGGGTTCGAATCCCTCGCAGACCCAAATGTTGTCCTTCTGGCAAAGACATGAGACCTTAATGAGAACATGGGGTCGGTTAGAGACGTCCTGTTGGAATGGACGTTACGCCGGACGTGAGGATTCACCTTGGGCACGTTAATGATCCTACCACGCCTGATCTTTTCTCTGAAAGTTGATCTGAGCTCTTTTCGTGGCAGTACTGTAAGTGACCTTCAGTCACTACTCACCTCTACAAAGAGAGTTCGTGCAGATTTTGAGACCCCCTTGACCTACTAGCTGAGCTTGATCGATTGGCTGAAAACGCTATAGGCGCTATTTCATTCAATCTCCCGGTGATATTGCAACAAGATTTAACCTTTGCTATTGCAAGGTTGAATGTAAGAAAGTATACCATGCTGGGAACGTAAGAGAAACTGGTGGATCTAACTTTGTTCAAACATGATAAAGAATGGGCTCGCCTTTCTCCAGCTCGCCTCTGGTCTTCTTAAATATAACGGAGGACTTGACTGCTCAGAAAACGAGACCATCCGGGCGTATGATGTATGTAACGGTCGAAAATGTAGGACGTTTATTGTTTATTATTTATTGTTTATTGTTTATTTGCATTTTCTTATATAAAGAAAACATGCAGGGGGGGCAGAAGCCTAGGTGGCTTTTCATGGGCCTCCCCTAAACTAGGCAATGGGAATTTTTACAAAATTATACATAATCAAAACTAAGCAAAATTAACGAAAGAACAAATTTAAATTGTACCATACATCCTAATGAAACAAATGGAAAAGAAGAGGAACTACAAAATAAATAAGTAAACAAATAAATAAATACATAGTAAGTAAGATTACGCTATATAATAAGTGATTAGTGCGATTACACTATACATTATCAAATTACCATTTACAATTTATAAAGAAATAGATCAAAATTATACAAAATGATAATCATATGAATTATTCTGTCATCAAATATATGAAAGGAAAAGCGGAAAACGAGGAAAACAAATACGTTGGTATGTAGGAAGTTGGTATCGGCCCCCATTCCTGTATAAAATAGGTTGATCCTTCTCCTATAACGCAGATTATGTTTTCCCGCTAAAGCAGATAAGCACATATGTATATCAAGCCTAGTCTGACGAAATATTCATTTATTAGTTTACACACAACAAAAGGTTGCTATTTTGTGGAGCTTTTGATACGCACTCGGTCTCTTCCAGAGAAGAAAAGAAAAATCTATCGATTTTTAGATGAGAGTATTGTAATTCTTCTGTGGTCAAAAATCAGATCTACCCGGCACCCCATGTCTTTCTAATTTGGAAGCCAGAGTGATGCTCTGAAATATTAGAACAATTATTCCGAAACAGTTGTTCATTAAATTGGTCCTAATCTAATGATCTTGAGGGGGAGTCCTGAGGAGTTTAGAGAATACAGTCTCTGATTGGGGCTTTGAGGGGTTTACTGTTTATTGTAAAGGCTAATAAACGTGGGTTCAATGCAGGGCTAGGAGCTTTAAACGGATTAAAGGATTTTAATACTACAGCTTTAACGAAAAGCAATATAACATTCATTGAATTCCATCGATTGCTCTCTGTAAAATGCAAGAAAGGAATGTACTGTCTCCTGAGACTGTGCCCAACTATGTGCATGTGTTGATATACTATTCAATGAATCGTGTTGATAGATTTCTATTCCGCACTATAAAAATCGATGATAATCTATTTGCGCCATCGCCCCAGGACACAGACCAACCAATAGGATTTACATAGATTACAGAAGATCCTGGCCATTGGTGAATATGCAGCGAGAGATATTGCAGGACGATGCTACCGGCATTATAATGTTTAGCCTTGGAGAACTAACCACTGGAGAATACCTGCAGCAACAGTTAGTAAATGGCAAAATCAACCTTCTTGTCCAAAATTATTGATTATCTATTCACAGAGCGCACTTTTCCCATCCTGTGTAAACCAATTTTACACTGATGCATTTGAATAAAGAGTTTGAAACACCGCATTTATTTGGCTAACCATACGGAATGGTCTTATTCTCTTAAAGCATTTTGATCAGAAAGGGCCTCACAATCATTACCACGATCTATGGTTGAGCCGCAAGGCATTTCCGTTTGGCAAGTGCTGCATGTCAGAAAAAACAAATGATCGCATGACAGCATGCAGAATCGATTTTACCAAAGTGCAAGCTTTGCAGGTAGAAGGAAATTACGCCGGGGAATCTAGAAACGAAACATGTGCAGAGGCAGATGTACTGATGACACAGTATGTCTGGATTACATGTTGCGCAGGGGAACGGGGCTTTAATGTCCAGTTGATGTATATCTCACAACTTTGCCAATGATCAAAACCTTTTAGGATGTCCATTTGGGTCACCC
Organism: Branchiostoma lanceolatum; assembly: GCA_035149815.1. Taxonomy (NCBI): domain Eukaryota; kingdom Metazoa; phylum Chordata; class Leptocardii; order Amphioxiformes; family Branchiostomatidae; genus Branchiostoma; species Branchiostoma lanceolatum. The sequence continues at coordinate 12,685,527 of CM068884.1, forward strand.
ACCAAATGTTGTAATAAAAAGGATCATATCAATCATTGACAAACGGGAATTGCTTTCGTTAGCAACTGTTAAGACAAGCGATTTATTGTCAAATCGTAACGTAACATTGCGGTAATTGGCTTCCTTTCCCTATTTTTAAGAATTAGTGAAAACGTAGGAGTATGAAGGTTTAAGAAGCCTATTCATCCAAATAGACGAGGAACATACTTTTCTGTACATTGTATAAAGTGCATGAATTGCTTACTTTTTACATTAGCTAAGAATAATGTTTCTATCACTATCATATAAGGCATAGTCATCATTGGAATGATCGGTATCTTTTAACTCACCAAGATTGATTTGCTCCAGAGGTTGTCTTTCTTGTTTTGATCCATACTAATCCATGACATTTGTTGACTTTGTTGTAGAAAAATTCGGTGTTTTGAACGAAAGGAATTCTGCACCATTGTTAGATAAGCAGATGTGTTACAGTCGTAAAACTGATCTGGCTTTTATCAGCCGCCAGGCCCCCTAGGGGTCTATGTCTGATGCAACCAGTTTATCAACAGATCCCGTACAGGAAACATGCCCATCATGTCGCTTCGATTAACTGGTATACTTTCATCAGGCTTAGTCTGTGTGTGGTTTAGACTAAATTGGTGCCGTAAATCGGTCGGTTTTCGTCCGTCATTCTGACTAAATACAGAGGACAGCCGCAGTGGGTGTCATCGCTTACCGTGGACTACAAACGTACCGCTGAGGTTATTGATTAGCGCATTTGTCATTGTCTCCTGCGACTCCAGCGATAATCCACCCTTCACGGAAAGCTTGTGATTATTGGTGGCTCCCCTGGGGCAATAAGAACATGTTTCCTTCACAAGCTGTTAAACACTGTCCATGCTGTGCTTTGAAACTGCAAAAGTCTACGCTGTCGTCTCAGGTTGTTAATTTGTACTTTGATCTTAAGCTATAAGTTAGATGCAATTTTCCCTTGCGATTTTATTGATATGGAAATCCTTGTTATCAAATTAGACCCGAACCCTGTCTTTTTATGTATGTCGGTTTACTTATTCATAGTTCACAATCTTTGAACATAAACATTCGCTTAGCTGTCTTGAATATCAGGAAGTTACGCCAAAAATAGTTACTCAAGCAACTGGATAACATTTTGAATCAGGAATCAGGTAGTAACGTTCGCTAGAAAGTCTTTTTAGCATTAAGCATCAGCGTTCGCTGGACAGTTAGACCAAGTACGTGATGAGAATATTCATAAAAATTTATAGTTGTATGATGTCTTGAAATAATTGAACAAAGGTCGTTCCCTGACATTGGAGGAGGGCAAATTGCTTAACAGCTGCCAGAGTCTCCCTAACAATATTTGCATATCACCTTTGGAGCAGCAGTATGTTTCCATGACACAAAAAAGTTAGCCAAAACCTACTTTGATACTTGAATACTAAAATCTCGTACTTAGCCCAATCATACTTAGGTATACTTAGATATAGCAATGAAGTCAATTATATTGTGTCTACAGAACATATATTTATGTCAATCTCATGTTGATGAAACAAAATTGTTCGGTAGCCAACCACCTTTATACCCTTGGCAGCGGTTTCCAATTATCCTGTCTGAAGCATAACTCCGGTGCACTTTACTGCAATTCATTAAGAAATCTGAAGCTCCTTAATGACATGTTGAAACAAAGCAGTAAATATCAATCATACTCTAAATCCAAAAGAAAGTAAATAAACTTAATTCTCTCATAGCCTAATGCTTTGAATTGCACATTTATTAAGTTTATTATACATTATGATATCAATTCAAATCATTTTGTAATGTTTGCTCCCTAGTGCACTCAGAAATGTAATCTTCATTCAAAACAGAACCACATTTATAATATAACATAGTTTCCAGTACATACAGCGTTTTAACGCACTTCGCATATCAATTAGATAAATAGAAAATAAATAAACTTAATTGATAAATGTGGTCCTTCTTTGAATGAAGATTACATTCTTATATTATAAGATAGTTTGCACTACATACAGCGTTTTAACGCACTTCGCATATCAATTACGCGAGCCGGATCGACATCTTGGTGTCCCTCACTCGTACACAGTATTCTTGTGTTTCATATGCATCGGCCAGTTTTTGTGTCATACATCTCTTGAACTTTAATTCACTGGCATGCAAATAGGGGCGCCAATATGGCCACAGGCACAGCGATCACGTGACCACTATGAAAATTCTCTGTTGATATACCTAAGAAGTTCTAGTGTTAATAGTGTTAGGGATAACCGAAATGTATGTCTTGGGATTGTAGGAATTTATTTATTTCCACAGACTAAGGCTTTCTGTGGGTATAAATTGGAAGATTTCGTCACACTGAAACGACAAACGTGTAATGATTGCATGTGCGTACAAAAAAAAATTTCAAACAAGAGTTCCACGACCTCATATCTCCATGAACAATTCTATTCATGCAAATGACTTACACATTTGCATAACACATGCTTGGTTATAAAACCTTTATCTAACCTACACATGTTGCAATATTGACTCCTATAATTTTCATAGATTCATAGTGGTGTTTTTGCATTAATTATGCAAATTAGGAATTCATTTGTATAGTTGGTATCTGTTGATGCTCCACTTTCCATAAACTACATATGTTACATGTATTTGAGTCTGATAATGGAAAACACTACAAATATGGATTTCCCTCATTAGCTATTATGCAAATTAAGTCACAATTAGCATAACTTGCACTGCTTTTTGTATATCTCTGTCTAAGCTACCTGCATACTATGTATCATATTGACAGTCCTATAATTTTCCAATTAGATGAGATATGGTATTTTGCATTAATAATGCAAATAAGGAATTTATTTGCATAATTGGTATCTGCTGATGATCCACTTTCCATAAACTACATACGTTACATGTATTTGAGTCTGATAATGGAAAACACTGCAAATATAGATTTTCCTCATTAGCTATGCAAATTAAGTCCTAATGAACATAATTTGAACTTCATTGTGTACATCTCTGTCTAAGCTACCTGTATACTAAATATCATGGAAATCCATCGTTCCTTTGTTCAGTTATTCTCCTTAGAGTATTTTCACGATAACGCCCCTGCAGTTCCAGAGCAAGCTGCTAGGGGGCCCAAACCCACACCACGTCTTCATTACACCACAAGCTATCTGCCGCCAAAAAATCAAGACCACAGCACGTCCAGGTCAAAAGATACAAAAATTGAAGTTCTGCTGCAGTACCAAGGTCACATACCAGGGGGCCCAAAATCGACCTTTAACTTCGGCTTCACAACACCTGCCCACATACCAAATATCATCGTAATCCATCGAGAAGTTCCTGAGTTATGCTGCCTACAGTAGTGCGGAAACACAAACAGACAGACAAACACACACACAGACACACCCAAAACAATATCTCCATTTTTCATGGAGATATGAAGATAATTATAATAAAATGGCTAGCCAACAAAATCTCCAAAGTAGTAAGCCTCACAAGACCCTTATTCGGGCCCCGGTAGCGTCAGTTGCAATCTTCTTATTGATGTCTGCATGCTGTCCTTCAACCCCTCACGGACTGTCTGTAAGGATTTGTACGAACATCCATAGGTCAAATATTGGGGTCTGGAGTAATGGCTGTAACGGAAAGGTGTTTCGGGTAGCTCCCTCGGGAGGATCACGTGATGGGGTGGTGTCGAGTTGGGAGACTCTCTAGGGTTGGCGAAAATGTTAGTGTCCTATTTAATATACATTCTCATGGGAAAATTCACCACTACAAACTTTTTTTGCCCCGGATTATGGGAAAATGCCATATAGGGGGATGTCGGTTAAACTCTAAAACGCATAAGGGTTGTCTCGTTTAAGTACTTGTGTGTGTACCGAAATGTATGAATTTGCTGTATGCTATTGGTAAGATGACGGTTCTTTTAATCTGGTGAATTTGTCTTTAGACAAAAAGGAGATCACAAATGTGCCCAAATATTTAACACTAGATCATGTAAAGATATGGCTATAGTTTTTATTTCGATTTAGGTACAATGCTGAGGTGGTAAAAACTTTGAATTCGGTTGATATATCCTCAGTTGACCGCAGGACATATCTTGTTCATCCTCCTGCACATTATGAATCCCATTCCACCATCCATGACTTTCTTGACGAGTGTTACAAAACCAAGGATTTGTCCTTGTCTGATATAAACAAGGAAAATTTGACTTTGAGACGCACCTGCTTGGAAATATCCTAATTGTCACAAATACCCAGGCTCAGAGTCAGTTCAGGTGGATTTGTGCGGCAGGATTTACCGTAGCATGACCTTGTCAGTATGACATTTCATGCAGAGCAAACTGGGCGTTCCTCTGGATTCTTTGTGACCTTTTTTGAAGGTCATAGTAGACATAACGTTGCAAGTCATTGTCTGATCTTCGATGAATACAGTTTTATCTCAAAGGATACAGACAGAACATTATGGAGCCATGTCAAGATATTGAAATACCATTGCCACCCTCATGTATAGACCACGCATTTAGATCATGTATGAAAGCAAGATGACCGAAGGTGGTGTATGTCTTACCAGAAGATCTGTGTACCTTTCCGCCCTACATGACGCTACCTTACAATGTCAACCTTTAGTATATATTCTAAACTGCTAGAAAGTTGCAACAAACGTTTTTGAAATATCCAAGACAATATTCATACAAGCTCATCACCACATCCATGGCTAACGTTGTGACCGTTGGGGCACCACAGAAGATTTGACAACCAGTTTTCTCCACCCTTTTCGCCTCTCTGTTTTTCTTAGTCTCTCACTAACTAGTAAGTGTCATGCCTTTCCATTCTCTTATATCATCCTTCTATCTTTTCTGTTGCCTACTCTTCTTTCTTCCTCCCCGAGGGAGAGATTCCTACAGTACCAGTAGGAAGGAGCAAGTGACTTGTTGGTTATTCCATTTGTACGGACAGCCGGGAACTACTTGTCCGTCCAGCCATCAATCACAGATGACCTAAGGTCTACATAAACGTTTCATATAACGCAGGGTGCAGGGTAAAAACGCTACGGGGAATATAGCATTTTGCTAAGCTTGGTGTTAGGTTTGGGCAGGCTTTAGAATAAAACCACTTCCCTGGACGGCGATTTACTACAGACGCACCGTTTGTTCTTAATGTTTGCCCTTGGGGTCAAATAGTTGCAAGAGTTGGTATGATGAGATATCCAATTGCAAAAACAAGGTTGTTGCAACATATATCAAGCAAACAATTTGTATACCAGTTTTTGTCTTCCTTCTATTCAACTCTCTTGGGAAATGTTGTGTTTTTTTCCTCACCACAGCTGTGACACCAAATATTATGCTAGGTTTAGCGTGGGCGTGGAATGACTTCACTTCTTTCAAGTTAAGGCTTTTAGATGATGTATTTTAACGTAGATGCATTATACATTAGAACATTTGACACGTAACAGTATATATGGCTGCATTCAGTCATCATCTGTATACGATTCGCAGAATTCTAAATCCAATTACTTTTTTATTACAATACCTTCTTCCTGAGCCAGAAATAAGAGTTGAGAAGTTGATGCATAGCCAACAACTCTAACCATCTGTCCCATTTAAAGCAAAATAGTACAGCGGCTGTCTCCTAAGGCCATGTTGAATTATGGATGACATCTTCTGTGTGCCCCAAAACTGATGCGAGCGTGCGAATAAGAACGTTTGGTAAAAAAAGTTGCCTTCTTTATGAAATCTACTACGTCAAAAAATAAACTAAACACATAGAGTATGGTTAATTTTTGTTCTTTTACACCTTCTTCTTTGACATTGGCGTTGACATTCTACGACATTAGTATCCGAAATATTTTGTTTGTCAAATTACAGCATATATTTTCTAATTTTGCAGCTGCTTTATATGATTTACAGTATGGCCAAAACTTCTGTTTCTTTAATGTAAAAAAAGTGATGCGCTTGCGGATGTCATCCATATAATCAAATCAACGTGCCCTAACGGGAAAAGCTGACCTAAATTGATAGCAATAGAAAATAATCAAAACGTGCAGACAGGACATGACTGATAGCCCAATTGAATTTATTCTCTCCAATTACCTGGATGACGTTGCGATAGATGAAACCCTTCGCCTAACCCACACAGGTTGGCTGTCTTTATTATTTGTACCACCGTCTTCCAAAGTATCTTGGCATAGGAGTAGAGCACTGAACAACTTCATTATAAAGTTACATCTGCCATCTTTGCAGTCAGCTGCATTGTGCATGAACATATCATCCTGGCATGGGTATCAACAATAGCAAATGAGAAACCATTGAAAAGGGTGATAAATGAGCTTTTCAACAATGCAATTGATAAAATCGTGTTTCCAAAAGTTTAGTGTTAGATTTAGTACTTAGGGGCACTACACAATAAACCTTAAGATTTTATATGTATTATTTGTATGCACACGCTTTTTTATGCATTATATTCAGTGTCTGGTGTCCTTTACGCATGGGGTTGGCCTTTACCTATAACCTTTAGCTAGTTGCACAGCCTTGGCTGTAAGTATATCATCTTGAAAAGCCAAAACATGAATAATAGATGCTGTATGCATCCAGCAGAATCCACCATTAAGCTAGTAAGTAAACGTTTATATACTGCCTGAATATACGGCCCAAACATCTAATCGTTGGAACACACGGAGAAAAGTCAATATAGCTTACCGTTGTACTTGGAAATTTATCTTTGCCGACTCAACGTTCAAGTTTGGAATTACCTACAGCATCGCTGTTTTTGGTAGCATCGCTGTTTTTGGTATCTTACAAAATCATCAGAACCACTACCATGAAACAAGACACCTATGGCACCTCGCCGGTAAAAAGAGGATTGAACATGTATTAAAACATTGTCAGACGGAATTCTTGACTTCTTCTACATTATTATAGATTCGCAGTGGTGAAAATATGTTTATTCTAGTACAATAAACCGAATTAAGTCCACTCGCTTTTACGCATTTTCTCCTTCGAAGCAGAAAATGCTGCCATCGATCGAGACTGCGGTTCAAAGATAATCCCCCTCCGCCATATGCTTCAGCGGAAGATGCATAACTCAACATCGTTTACTCGACATGGTTTATGGGGAAGGCATTACCGTGGAATGTTTCATACGATTATTTTCTGACAGGTCGAGGAATTATGGCAGATGGGGCCATATTGCCCGGGTGGCAAAAGCTATGCTACGTAAATCATATTATCGAATTCCAATGTCTGTATCGTGACAGTATATCTTATCTCCATTGTGTTTGTCACTTTCAATAGGTCGCAAGGATACACGATACAGAGGGGCACCATTATTTGAGAGTGTCTCTCTCTTCTCTCTCTCTCACTGTATATATATAGAGAGAGAGAAAGAGAGAGAGAGAGAGAGACCATCAAATAATGTTGCCCCTCTGTATATATATATTATATCTATAAATATACATGCAAAGATATACTCTTATGAGTTGAGCTCGACGGCCGCTTTTAATTACAGATGATAAACTTGGGTAAACACTTAGCCTTGTTGTTTTGATCGATATATATCATTTACCAGTTTAGCCGATAAAGTAGAACTGCTTTATCCTTCTGACAAAGAATGATGGTTTGGAAGCAAAAAAAGCACACAAACGATTTCAGAGCTATTCGTTTTGTTTTGTTTTGTTCAATATTAAGATGGATAGCCATTAATTGTGCATTATTTCGTTATACAATCATTTCGACAAGAAGAGCTATCACGGGCTGTGATCCCTTCCATTTGTTTGAACATAATGGCCCGTCTGACTGCTACATCATTAGCGATTCTCATTGTTACCTGGTTAAGCATCGCCTATTTTATGCAAGAAGATAAAATCATTTTATAGGTTGTAATATGAGGTGTTCAGATATTTGACAGTAACAGATTGCCGTATTATGCCCTGTTTACATAAAATACCGATGATTAAATGGGAGAGCAAGCCGAACATAAATCAGATATAAGTGACTGCATGGTAAAAAAATTGTTATAACGTCGAGTAAAAGATACGTAACTCTGCTATGGCTTTATCAGTGTATACGGCATTGAGATATTGTATATTTAATTAGAGAATTCGATCCCAATTACCAATATTCACTAGAGGCCAATAACATATTTTAATTACCCATTTCCGTACAAAGAAAAGCATGCAATGTTCTTAATAGTATTTGAAGAAAGAACTTTATTTAAAAAAGAAATGTAGAAACATAAAGATACAGATGTCCTCTTATGAATAGTTAAGTAAGTGACACTTGTCGCTCTTTAAAAGAACCTGAGAATCTCAACAAACAGGTCAAATGATCATCGTAGGCCATCTTAGTTCCTCGGTGTACATGATATTTTTACTTTTTTTAACACATTGTTAAGCCATTAGTGCTCAATATACAACACTCAACCTTGGCGTGTCTGCCTGCGCATGTACAATCTTCTAACAATTACCTTAAATAAGATAACCTTTCTATTGCAAACAATAAGCTACAACATCACAAGCGAGTGCTCTTTGTTCAAAGGTGAAGACATGGACGAACCAGTCGTTGTCTTTTAGAATTAAACTATGTACTGAATTCTAAATATTCATCGCTTTGTGTTTTACAGACGGATGATTGTGTCTGGTCTGAAGCCTACTGGTGCCCGCCATGTTTTCCCCTGTATGGACGACCCAGCAATGAAAGCCACCTTTGACGTCATAATTGAGCATCCATCAGGTAAATCTGCCTCTATTGACCAATTGCCGGTCAGAATCTACTACCGAGGTCAGCTCTGTATGTCAAAGCAGTCTCCCCAGATGATTTCACTTTGAGCAGTGAAAGGAAAAGCTGCTCTATCCATTTTAGCCGGGGAAATCTTCTAATGACAGGGCGCTACACTCTCACCCGTCACTGGTAATAGCTATGGAGACTACAGAACGTTGCAGGCTCAAAGTCCGCAAGAACTTTTCAATGAGTACAATGACCTTTCGGTCCGACCTTGCTATGTTTCGTCCTAATCCCTCTGCCACACATCATAATTAAAACGATTGGCCAGCGATTCTGCGATGACTAACTTCCATTTTCGGGAAGTAGCACACCCGGTACCCGGTGTTCTCTTGATCATGGCGAGAGTTTTGTAAATGTTCGCAGGTCCCCGAACCCCGTCCAATGTGATGTAGTATATTATAGGTGCAAAATACGTTCTGGCGATTTCTAAATTTGGTTACCTTCTGGCGATAGAAGAATACGGCCGAAGGTCGTCGAATGTAACCTTTCCGGCAGCGTGCTATTATTGTAGGCTTAACTGTAAACCGTCTAGTATAGAACCAGAATCGTTATGAGTTCATATCGAGTCTCTATGTACATCGCCCCAAAGCCAAGAATATCAGCCCTAAACCAGTCATATATGACATCAGACTTGATCATCCAATCAGCTTATGAGATTTGCTTTGATGTTAAACTAAAATCTCAATAACTCATTATAGAATATCAATTTCTTTATTATAATCCATAAAAATCAACTGTTTTTCAAGTTATAATAGAAGCTATGGTCTTAAAATCACTGCACAATTGTACCTTTAGTATATCATGATAGTTAGAAATTGAATTCTGATGGGTTCCTTAGGAAGATTACCTACAGGCCCTTAATAGAGTAATAGGCCAATTGACGTCGATCCGGAAAATCAGGGCTTCTCTGTTCCACCCACACTAATTGCGCTGCTGGTCGACCACGCCATCCACGCGCCCATTCAATGACGCACGCTCCCTCTATCGGCTGCCGTGATGAGAGAAGCACATCTTATCTAGTGACGTGAGAACTTTTATAGATGAAATGAAATGATGCTTTCACACTGTGGTCTAGTCTATTGATTCAAACCTCTAGTTGATGAAATGTAAAGGTAGTCTTGCTTCACATCCGGATGCACGGAGGAAAAACACATCGTCCAGACAGAATTGACAGGGATTTGAACCCGTGAACTCTTTATCTCGTGTCTCCTAGCCTAGCCACTTAGTCATTATATATTCGACGTCTCTTTTTTTTTTACCTTTATCTAACCTTAATAGATTTTACACGCTTTCACGGGTTCACGGGATGACGTCAGAGGTCCTTTTAGCATACCATCGGAAAATATAACAAACCAACTCTTTACTAACAAAACGTTACATTCAATATTCCATAGACATATTCGGTATATGAAAATATATATTATCGATATAATATCATTTCGTATTCAGTAATCATAGTCAATCCATAATTACTCGTCGCAACATATTTTTTAATGCTACAACTGAGGACGCCGTTCATTCTGCGTGATATCGATTTATTATTTGAGAGATATAACTTTTTTTGGTTTTTCTGTAACAACAGATCAGATCGCCCTTACCAGCAGTCCGTCAGAAAGCACGACCACATTGTCAAACGGCTGGATAAAGGAAACGTTCTACCGGACGTCAAAGTTGTCTACTCATCTGCTGGGGTTCGCTCTCTTCGAGGGGCTAACTGAACTAGAGAGATACTCATCTCGAGGACAAGTGGTGAGGAGTTGTAATGATATAAAAATCTTAGTAATACGTACAAGACAAAACTTTGGATTTTTTCTATCACTCTAAAGTCCAAACAACCTTAGTTTGAAAATCAAACTATGTCGGTAAAGATCATTTTGACGATGATGATGTTAACTCTAATTTGCAACACAAAAAATAAAACTAACAATAGTTTTCAATTTCTAAGATTTTCTTTAATTCAATACAATTTCTATACTTGAAATCAGTTGCTGTAAGTATGCCTCTGTTTTCAACAGTTAGATGACAAACTTACATATTTATCAAAGGGGATCTATTCTCTGTTATCTGTATCGAATAACTACGACATGTTACATGGAATGTTGCTGGAACTTCTTATTATTCTTGAGTAATAAAATCGCGAGAATCAGATATGTTTCAGTGATGACATGATTCAGGTCCAGTTTTGCTGCTAGCAGGTCCGAGTTTGGTCTCCATTCGACCCGAATTCGTCACCAGCCGCTGAAGTCGCTTTGAACACAACCCTGGATGCAATCAGCAACATTAAGGACTTGTTGGGGTTAGATTATCTACTACAAAAGACAGGTATGTATGAATTAGAAAACTACGTTTTCGGAAGTGAGATTCTTTCATCTCAAGCTAAATAGTATTTAAGTGGCCGACGGTTTGGTAATACTTTTTCTACCTTCATGGTCTGAATGGTTCCTTGTACTCTACTGCTCCGATCGAGCTCACAATGATAATTTCGTCAACAATACCTAACCTGGTTATCTCTTTTATAGGTGGCCCTGAATATCTTGCTCATCGTGATTGGCGTAACCTTTGTTCCAATCACTCACGAAATGTTGCTCTTTTAGAGCTACGCTTCTACGATGTTTGGCCAAAGCTTGCTCTTTTTAAGCAATGCTACCCTCTCTGAATTCTGGCATATCTAACATTCGCAGTCATGGTTCAATACATTCTGGTTCCTCTGACATTTTCATCATAAGTACATTTGTTTTGGGTCTTTTAAAGATGTGCTGCCCGTCCCTGGCCAGATCGTGCCTTATGACGTGTACAGTGGCCTTCTGATGGTCAGGGATACTTTGCTATTTTGTGATGTCGACGATTCAAGCATCCGTGATCAACTGCAGTGTGCGATGACACTCAACCATGCAGTCGCACACTATGTATGTATAATGACAAGTTTATTTCAAGTTCTTACCCGTAGGCTAATTGAAGTACATGTACCATGAAAATGATGGACAGACAATGAGGAACAGTATAGCATGTGACTACTCTTGTCTAACTACTGACACTAGTGTTAATACATATATTTGTGTAAATACTCAAATACGTAAATATATCGTATGTAAATATTCCAGTTCGCAGGAGTCATAGATATCCACCTCTTTCTATAACCCTTGGTGCCAAATGCTTTGCTGGTGGTGTTATTGGTTAATCCTTCTATGTGAGGTTTGCATGTAAACTGATTAAAGTCTTCCACCGACAAATAAACAATTTTACAATGACTATCAAATTCAATGTATATACTGCTGAGATATAGAATATACCATTTGATTTGTTACGGATGTTTCAGACTAAATGTATTGCACAGTGATATACTGATTAGCTGACATATCTCATGCAATGTAAATAGTGCTGAGATATAGAATATGCCATTTCATTTGCTAAGGATGTTTCAGACTAAATGTATTGCACGGTGATATACAGATTAGTAAACCCAGATCACAAAGACTAATTTGCATGCTATTGAGAAAGGGTGCAGTGATTTGGATGGAAATGTTAATCTTGTCATTCATTACGATGAGCATAAAATAACTAATCATACTCTTCATGGCCAGATGACAATGTGAAGAACAATTGCGATAACGTTGCGTAAATTTTAGGCGTACTACGTAGCTTTGGATGCCTAGAGTTCTTAACCTGTATGCATGTTGATATGTAATAAAGTTGAGGTATTGTAGTAACTCGTTTGAAAGTGTGTGACTCACGACCCATCTCATCTCTTTCGTCAGTGGTTTGGTATTTCGGTTACTGCCGCATGGTGGAGCGACCTGTGGGTGACAGAAGCTCTGAGTACGGAACTGGCGTATGAGTCGCTCGCGTGTCATTTTCCAGAGTTGTCTATGGTAAGCCCTATTGATAAACCATATAAGATGATTTATTCTTTGTATTATTGATATAATTTTGAGTCACCTTGGTTGACCAAGCATTAGTTATATATTGTTATGTTGACCCTTTGGCATGCCTACATCTCGACCTCTTTGAAGAGCGGCGCTGATGGCCGCGACATTTTCGAGACTAAATAAAGGCAACAAAAAAAAAAGAATATATAGTTTTCATTGCAATAGTTTAATATTCCAAAAGTCTATGATAACAATAGATTGTCTCTACTGTTATCCATATATAAGAGTAGTTCTTTAGAATGGTTAAATTTTAGAAATAGTTCAATTGTCATGTATCTACAAGCTGCCATACATTTTACCTGTTGCAAATAAAGTTCTTCTCCTCTATTGCTTAATAAAAGGCTTTAAGTCTACAATGCAGACTGTAAACATTTCAAGATTGGAAATTCGCAAATACCCGTGGAAGATAATTGCTGTTTGCAAAGTTCAATGGAATTATGTGTCATACTAAACATTATATTACTTATTGCTATGATATTAACACTCTAAAGGTCTTTGATGTAGACAATGATGTTGTGGACAGTTCGTATCGTAAATAAGTAATCATTTGTGAACAACCATCGCCGTTGGTTAACGAAGTACAATAGAAATTATCTAAATCTTTTGGCTATATAGAAGAATAGCGTGGTCTGCCATCCATTCACTTTTCTGTCGCTGTATATAATTTTAGTATTTTGTACAAGTACAGATCTTCGTTTATTGCCATCCACAGGAGCCCATACAGCTCGTTGAATCTGTGCTGCCAGCCTTTCTTTACGATGGTCACAGCGAGACTAGATCCCTTAGCAGTGAAGCTTGGACTGAAACGCTGGATGGAAGTCAAAAAATTGTCATGTCAGGCAAGGTGACAAGGAATCTTGAATATGGTTGGAACATTAATCATGATTAGGTTTGCATTGATCAGGTCGACATGTAAACAAATTAATGTGCGCATAATAAGATTTCCATGGCATGCTCTGCGTGATTTGTACGAAAATACACGATAACTCTATTACAGTAACAAGATAAGCTCTACAAATTTGGCGTGTCGTCAGAACAGATACATTACTCGTCGGTTACTCTCCCTGCCTTTGTTATTATCTAAATTGCAGATATTTTCAAGGATTAAAGAACACTTTGCTGGTGTTTGACAAATGATAGAAACTAAAGTAAATAATCTTTTTATCGCTTTCAGGGATTAACTATACTGAAAATGGTCCGAAGCATAGTCTACGACTCTTCTTACATGAGGGCAAAAAAGGTATGACCTTTTATGGATGGTATGTTGTCATTTTACCATTGTCATTTTCTCTCATATATTGAAGTGGATCGTCTTCTTAACTACATTTCTTCTCTTCTTTTTAGACCATATTGGCAAGCTATGGCACAATCACCACCTCACAGTTATGGGACACACTGTCGCAGGTAAGCTTATGTAATTAGGTAGACACCGACAGGACTCGTTAATACCAGCCTGCAAAACTAGTTTCACTGTCTCCAAAACTTGTTGCAATCAATGAAACATACAAATCAGGTCGTAGTTTGGAAATATTTTTTTTTATTAGTCAAAATAATATAACTGTACATAAAGCCCCATCCAGCATATCAAATTAAGACATCAAACAGTATAACATAGAGTGTTCCATTTACTGTGGTGTTTCTCTTGTTTTCCCCTTCTTGTCGCGATAATATATTCTACTTGGTGGAATAAATCAACGTACTTAAGGAATGTTTGGAAATACAAATAAGAATAAGCCTGCATGGTGCAGTCATTGGCATTGTGGAGAGGCAATACAATGACATACTGTCTCATGTTACATTTCTAGGCAACGGATTCGTTTGTTAACGTGTCACTGGTGATGAACAACTGGGTGACTAATGCCGGGTACCCGTACGTCACATTGAGACAGACGGTGGAAGACAACGGCGCGAGAAGAATATACATCATCCAGGAACCTTTCTCTTATTTTCTGTCGTCCAGAAGTAGTCTTCAGTAAGTAGATGTATATTTCCGAATGAAATAAAAGGAATTCAATACAATTTTGATTGTTGTAAATTGCTTCTTTACTATAGGCTAGGTTTTTATAGATAGAGTTTTTAACTACTAATTACAAGCACAAGTAATTCTACTTGCCTTAACTTACTGTGCGACACAATCTTAGTCAAGGAATTTATTCACGACTTGGTGAAGATTACAGACAGTCAGAAGACGAATATATGCAAATAACCTGTGACGTCCACCGTCAGAGATGCTTGCAGGGCTCTGATGTTACCTGATGTCAACTGGTAGCCCAAACAAATGTACTTGGTTAGGATCGACAGAAATTAAACTTGTATGAAATTTAATTAAAATAGATGTTCTGTTGCTTTTAGAAGGCTGATATTTGCTTAAACTGTATCCTACAGCTGGAACATACCAGTGGCCTACAAGACAAAGGACCAATCGGACGCCAGGGTCCTGTGGCTAAACGATAGTGTCAGTGAGTATTCTCGTATATTTGTTGACTTTCATGTCTATGAGCTTCTTTAGAAATAAACTATAGTTTTGCATAGCAAAGCAGTGGAGTTCAGGGACAAGGCAGGATTAAGATAAAACTGGGCAGTGCTTGATACAAAGTGTGATCTTTTTTTAAAGCTGATAGTGCAATGATTCGCTACAACTCGCTTTATTAGCCAAACACACCGGGACATCCTAATGCTTACGCCACGACTCATTGAACAGGCTCTTTGTCACATCATGTGAAACATGTTACTTGAATGCATTCTTTGGTTGTTTGGTTTTCCAGTCCTATCCTTAGTCACTGACGAAAGACAGTGGATGCTGTCCGAAACGACTGACTGTTTAGAAATTTTATCCAGTTGCTTGAGTAACTATTTGTGGCTTATCTTACTACCTGGATGTCTAACCTTCATCAACATCGTGTGTTTGTCTGTTTGTTTGTTTGTTTGTTTGTTTGTTTGTTTGTTTGTTTTTTGTTTGTTATTTTCTTTAACTGCAGAGAACATCTCTGACGACTCACCCCAGGGAGAATGGGTCCTGGGAAAAGTGGATTCCAACGGGTTCTACCGCGTGAACTACGGCCCCGGGAACTGGAAGTTGTTGTCGGACCAGCTCCTGACCAACCACACAGTAATTTGAAGGATGTAATTGTCAATAGTGGTGTGAACTGTTCGTGCTGATCAGCAGGCAGCTAAACTGGGCCGTGGCCATCTTGAAATGATTATTGGAGAACACTAGATGGTTGTTTGTGTGTCAATTAGTCGCCCTACCTAAAAATTACATCGTGTAATACTTTTCTACTTGGCATAAGCTGCACGTATTACATGTTGTTAGATTTGAACGTAGGGTAAATGATTAGGAATTAATAAAACATTGACATCTCCACCTTATGAATTTGTATTGATGTATCGGTAAAGTACTGTCGAAGAAACAAAGTAAAGCTAATCAATCTGACTTCAAATGATTGTATGTGTTATTTTTCACGTTTAATTTTCTTCAATCTATTCAGACCATTACATGTACATGTTGTCGTCACATTCTGTAGTCCATTCCTGTTTTCCTTCATTTGCGACGAATGTTGCATTAGATATTTCCTTTTGTTCCCGGTAGGGGAATTAAAACTTGTGATCATGTTTTTCACAGGTCTTCGACGTCTCAACGAGAGCTAGCCTTATTGACGACGCGTTCAATTTGGCAAGGTAACGTAGACTACAGTCTACCGTATTTCTGGACCCGTTCCAAGTAATTTTAAAGAATAATTTGAGATTTGCCCATGAAAGCTAGAGCTTGTGTCCACTAGCCTGTTGTCAAAACCTATTAAAGCTCCCCAGTCAAATTATGGAGGTTAGAAGAGGTGTCAAATTGGAAAGGATAGAAGAGACGCGGGTGCCATAATAGGTCTTGATAGCATGCTAAGTCCAGACGATCTAAATTTTGAAAATGACTGCTATTATATTGTAGATTAGATAGGCCCGTGCTTCTTATTTGGTACATTACACTAGTACTGCATCCAAGGAACTCAAAACCTTCTTGAATTCATATTATTGGCAAACCAGTACATCAGAATTAGAAGCCTGCATGCGCTTGTGATTGTTTGAAACTCGGTCGATAGCCTGGATTCTGCCGAAAGCAAGCTCCTAAGTAAAGGGCCAATCCTCAATTTCAGGAAGGATACTTAGGAGTGTTCTTTGATTACCTTCTTCGTCCTAGTGACTTAAAACCGAATATGACTTAGTAGAAAAGGTTCACTGACCCGCGGCGTTGTAAAAATTATATTTTTTCGAAGAAATGAGTTGGGTTTCTTCAGTGACCCAGCCTTTAAACTACACGTAAACTCATCGAAGGTAATTATAGGTACTCGTTACAAAAGCTACTCAAGCAAGTGGATAAGCTTTTTTTACGTAACGTACTCAGTTGTTAAGTTACTTTTACATACGTATTGTGCATACGTAAACTTATTCCAGTTTGAGTGGGCCACATCCATAGCATCACTAGCATATCGATCTTTCAACGGATCGTTATGTAATGATAGACCAATAGTCACTGTAAAAATTGTCATCCTTTACACATCAGTCTTAACATGACATATATATTAACCTTATTCCATACGCTAGAATGATAAACGTTTTGTTACTGTATTTTGTATCTGAATTTTAGCTATTTTGCATGAAACGTTTTGCATCATCATAACAGGTGTTAATTCGGTTTCCCACTTTTCTTTGTTATATATGTCTCAGCTATTTTGAGAATCACTTAAATGCTTGATATGAAATATGCACTATAAAATATGCACATTTCAGGGCATCGAGGTTACTTATCCCGACAGCCCTGGACCTGACCAGGTACTTGGATAAGGAAGACGACTACGTGCCTTGGAAAGCCGCCTTGCGGGCCTTGCATTACCTCCTCACTGTCATGTCCAAAAGTCGAAGCTACAACTCACTAAAGGTGACGTGACTTCAAACGTTTCCTTTTATATAGGGAAAACTTTATTGCGCGACATTTGTAACTGGTATAATGTATGGAAAAGTACATACACGACAGTTGAACCAATGCTGGTATTTAACAATCCTTAAGAACTTATCTAATATATATGAATCGTATTTCAATTCAATAGGCACTGAAGAAACTGAGATTACATTGTAGGAATTTGGTAAAGGACTTAGATAAAAACACCTCCAGGCGAATTGCTTGCTTATTACATATTACATATTACATAATGCATATTTCATGGCAATCGTTTCTTACTGTGATACAGTTGATTTCATGTGTGTTAGTTACAATCAGTTTCTACAGATTATCACTTTCTACACGTGTAGCGAAAACCTGTTCTGTTTTATCTTTGGGTCAATGGACGACGCCGTATTGATTTGTGATGTCATTGGTCGGCCATTTTTAATAAATTTGAACCATCAGCTGATCACCTCGTTACTTAATCGTTTATCATTTTCGTTGATGATATGGCAAAGAAATCTGGCATCATGTGATATGTCAATCTCAAAAATTGTTTATGATATGGAGTAATATAATTCAATCTTTACCACTGGAAAAATACAATGAAAATCAGACGTTTCGAGCGCCCGTCCGGCAGCTCTTGTCCGGCCCGTCCGGCAGTCAATGAGGAGAAGAGCTGCCGGACGGGCGCTCGAAACGTCTGATTTTCATTGTATTTTTCCAGTGGTAAAGATTAAATCATATTACTCTATTGCTGACCTGGATGACTTATATTCACAAACATGTTTATAATATGGAATTGTACTAATGATTAAGTAATCGCTTCTATTCCAGGCGTACATATCAAATAAAGTAGTCGTTGCCATGAGAAGATACAAAATTCAAGAAGATGTCATCCGGAGGAGGCTGCTACATTCGGAACTATTCGAAGCTGCTTGTCGATATGGGGACACTAATGCAACAAAAATTGCCACAGAGCTATTCAAAAAATGGAGGTCAAGACGACAAAGGTAAGACTTTCCTCACTTCACTCAGGTGTAAATAAGTACCTAGCTCATCTCGAGTTAGGGACGTCCCTCGGAGTCACACATTGAGCACGTCAAAGAACCCACCACTTCTTTCGAAAAAGAGTAGGATCAAAACATTCCGGCCTAAATGGGGTAGGGAATTTCCCGAGCAGCCTTCGTAACCCCTGCTTCTCCTAATGGGTCAGTGAAGTCATGCTTGTCTCGAGCATTGATGTTTCTGACCTAGGGTGAAGAGATGCTGCTACAGTAACAATTAGTTCAGTGCTTTGATGAGTGCCCCCCTACGGCCTTGCACTGAGCGAGTTCGTTAAAAAAAAGAAGAAAAAAAAAACATTAGCCACCGGCTAGTTGGACACCCCTTGCTGTATGTCATTCACAGCCAATAAGCAAGCTCACAGTTTTGAGTGGGCTTGCGCAGTCGCAATGTATTTTGGTATAAGGTCAAGTTGTAAGATCCCTCATCTGTAAACAATTAGTTGTCTAGAAGTTTCCGTGTGGATATTTGTTTACTTCTGTGATTACCCACAATTATGAATGAATAAGGACCTTTAGATGTTCAAGGAAAATGAAATTGAGTAACATTATAGTTTTCATACTGTGGACACGATACATTTCCCATGTTTACGTTACTTTGTCATCTGTCACTCAAGTTATACCAACACCTGACACAGGGTCTGGATTCTTGTGCATGCATCTTGGATTCCTGTTGCTATTGATTTTCTTACTTATCATTTTGTATCTTGTTACTTGTCATGAATACACTTTATAAAGTTTTTGACGTATATTGTTTTGCAGAATAGACCCAGATATACGGAAGTCCGTACTTCAAGAAGGGATAGCTTTGGGTGGCCAAAGTGAATGGAACTTTGTGTGGAGAAAATACAACTCCAGTTCTACAACTTCGCCGCAGGATCGCCAACTATTCTTGACAGTTCTAGCATCATCGCAACAAGACTATATTTTGTACAGGTAAAGTGCAGATGTATGCTGGCGTCAAGATTGCATGCCTTGTACAGTTGTGGGCATCTTATGTCTGTAAGGATTATAATAGATATGAAGCAAATATGGTACCTGAGGTTCAAGATACATGTGATTCTGTATCAGTACAGTGAAAAGGACCCTAATCTAAAATATTCTAAACGATATTCCAGATCTGACCATTGAGAAGCCACACGCAAGGCAAACTAGTCTGGGTGTTGGCTAGAACAAAAACGTGAACTATGCGGCTACAGTGTCATTTCGGAAGATGTGGCATGAGTGTGTACAGTTGACTTGAGGTTGCCCACTACTGAAATGTTCTAAACAACTTGTTACTATTTTTGTAGACCTCGGTGTTAATGGTGCTCAAACATCAAATATACCACTGTATATTTGCAACAACGCCTCTTGGCAGGTGGATTCATGAAGTAATGTTCTTCTATTGCGCAGGTATCTTGGGTGGACGAAGGATGGATTTAACATCAGGAGGGAAGATGTACCTTTGGTGTTCAGGAGCATGGCGGACACCTTGGCTGGACGAGAACTTGCCTGGAAATTCGTTTTTGGGAACTGGCGAGAATTACAACAAAGGTCTGAGCGAATACGTCATCAATTTTTTATATGTTTGATTGTATCATGTGTTCATGTGTGTCTGCTAAAAAAGTTTAAAAAACTTAAGACCAAGCATTATACATTTCTTACATTTTCATCAATGCTTTTTGAAAGAATGTTTCAATATAAAATGTGGTGTTTCTTAGATAGAGATAGCTTTCATAACAAATATGCTGAGGGGTTTTCTTCTTTTCAGCAATTTTGATATGAGATTTATTATCTTAGTGTATCTGTTTGTCATTTGATACTGTTGTATTAGGTTCGCCGACACACCGTCAATCCAGGACGAGATCTTGCGATCAGTGTCGTCAGGAATGACGTCAGGATATGAACTAAAACAGGTACAATCAATCAAAACCTCTCTTACCTTTAGCCAAAAGGCAGGACAATATCCGACGATGATTTTCCGTTCTTTAGATAACGTCTGTCGTCTTGCTTTATTGCTAGTTTGGACTTTTATTCTGATATGGAACTTTATTGTCTCAGCTTGACAAGTCATCCATATAGGCAGACTTCATTCAGAAGCAACTGTAATTTCCAACACAACGGGGAAAGATAGACTTTAGAAACTGGAAAATTTTCAACCGAGCAACACTAGCATTTTTAATGAAAGAGCAATCTTCAATCCATCGATGCTATGACGTCACTTTATGCATATAGAACAAGTGACTTGAATCACAAGTTGCAGATAATTTAGGGTGTTCCCTGTCAGACATTGTGACCCTATATGGCTTCTTCTTTCTAGCACGTCGAAGACAAATAATGGCCTTGATTTGACTTCTCTTGCAACAATGAATGGGCCTGTTGCAAAATGTTTTACTGTGTCCAAGATTGTTACTGTCTTGGACAAATATCTGAACTATAGAAAGATGAACTGAACTTAAGAAAGACGGGGCACGCCATAGACTACCTGCAGGTTCCATTTTCTCGTTGTGTTCGAAATTGAGTTTACTCATGCTTCAGAAACGTAACTGTCGTTGCCATCTTCCCGTAGCTGCGGCAGCTGAAGGAGCTTATCGACATACCTCGTCTGCGAAGAATTCTCGAAAGGGCTGAAGCACAGACAGACCTCCACATCAAGTGGCTGACAGAAAACGAAAAATACGTCACTGATTGGTTGAATGAATCTGACGTATGACGCCAACAAGGTTGCTTTGCACAGACTTGAATGTAGAATGAGGCGACAACTCTGTTGTTCACCGGAAACAATAACGACAACCATGCTGCTGACTAGTGAGATACCCAGTACTTCGTCATTCGATTTTTTTACGAGAAATGCTGCCTCGGATTCAAACCGTGTCGTGGTTTCTGTAGTTTTCCTCCATCACCAACCTCTACCCTCGACTCTTTGGCAAGCGGACTGCATAGATGACAAGATGTTGTACATCTCTTTCTTTCAAGTGACTATGAATACCAATGTCGTGCCTGCTTTTAAATCTGCATTTGTGATATTATCAGTCAGCGGAAACCATAGCAATGCAACTCTATTTGGAGAGCGTATACAATGGCATTGTTGTAACACAACGATTCATCATGTGCAAAACAGCGATCCATTATGGTAACTTTACGAAGAGCTTGGGAATTACTTTTTGTATGACTTAGATAGGTGTCTTTTTCAATAAATGTACGTGAATAAGATGTGGCGTAGATACTGATTTATCGACCATGATTCCATTGCGTGATTGTCACCAGATAGCTGGCACATTCTTTTTTTAAGAAGGTCGTGGGTTCAAACCCCCGGCCGGGTCATACTTAAGACTTTCAAATGGTAATGTTGCTCTCTCTGCTTAACACTCATTACTTTTACTATGAAAAAGCACTCATGGTAGTACATAGATATATCACTGCCATGGAACTAGCCCCTGTTGAAATACTTGCACAACTGCATGGCCCAAGCTGGGATGAGCACTACGCTCTAAGCCAAAAGGTTTGGGAAACTTTTTTTTAAATTTCTAATTTGCGTCGCTGGAAACGTTTCAACATGCCTATACCATAGAAAAGCTTTGACACTGAGAAAATGAATGAAACATACAAGAATTGGTAAAAATTCTCTTTTATTGACCCGTTGTAAACGATGAAGTTTGATTACCTTGCATATCATCTATCCATTGTCCACAAGTACATAGCAGCGAAAAGCACAAGGACAGCAACGTTTATGGTCACGCTGGCAGGTACTAAACAAAATGAGAGAGTTGTACGAGACGATGGCCTTACGTCTTTCAATGGCACTCGACAATAATGTTTGGGTATCGTATTTTGTAAATACAATGAAGAGACTTTTTTGTAGCACTGCAACCCTGCTTCATATAATAATATCAGGTCAGTATGAAAAATACAAATAAGATACAAAGATCGAGAATTCGAAACCTCCCCCAGTTAATTTACACTTTTCAAGATGTAAACTGGATATTTAATCAGGGACCACTTTGAAATTATGTATGTAGCTTGAAACGGTTTTCACGTGAGTCTGTTTGGAGAAGAGACGGCTTGGTAGCTTTCTTCGGTTATTCCCTGTAGCGCCAACAGCACGCGATAGGTGGCGCTTGGACAACAACCTTCTTGATCTCATGATGCACAGTCTTCTAACGTCAACAACGCAGTGATGATACGGTGTTGGTAAGGAAGACAAGGGATTGAAATGACACAGGGAAGAAGATCAGACGTCCAATCCAACCTAAGTTTTTGGGTTTTGCCGTTGGAATTTGACGAACCTTCCGTCCAAGGATCTCTAGTTTGTCGTCAGAAGAGACAATATGTGATGTACTTGACTCAGGGTTTTGTGTCCACCCGTGTTGCACACGGCACCTTCAACCAGTCTTGGAGGTAAGGCATATTCCTGTCAATATACCTCTGGTTCAACCTTGTGGCGTGCACCGCTTCGTCCAACAGTTCTCTGAGATACCTTTCCTGTACTGAACTTGAGAAGTGTTCCAACTGAAAGTACAAACATAAGGGCATGTGTTACATCCTTTTCCATCCTAAGGGAATCTGACTTCATCTATCTAAGAATAGCTATGCACACGTACATATACATTACGGTATCCTTTACTAACACACTCAAAAAAATGCACAGGCCAGATACAGCACACGTTTTATGTTGTTAATATAAACTCACATGTCAAAAGTACGTTCTACAAGTACAGACCTCTACATGGGAGATAGTATATAGCATATTCAGTTACAAATGACACAGACAGGTGATGACCGCCATTTTGGTTTCCCAATTTGCATTTCAATGGTCCGTGGCTCAAGTGTTCACAGCATTGTATTAATACCTTGGCCTTAGACTTAGGGGTAGACATTAAAAAGTGGTTATTTGAGAGGGTCATAAAATCTAAGAATGTCCAAAATCGCTTGAGCTATGATTCAATGAAATGCAAATAGGGACACCGTCATGGCGACAGAAATAGCGATTACGTCACATAAGAAGCCTCTACCGTCTTAGCAAACCATTACCTGTTCCATATGCTGATCCGTCGATAGACCCGTTAACGTGGACTGGATGATTGCCTCTAGTAGGGACGGGACATCTGCGTATCTAAAGACATGGTGTAAGTAGTAAACATTAGCGCAATATACAATCTGTTTTGTCAGTGTTTGAGTCGCATGGCGTAACACATTATTTGCTTCTATTTAAGTGTATTAAAAATTGGTTGTATCTATGGTTTTCTTTATAATTGTATTTCATTCTTTATCCTTAGTTAGTTTATAGGAGGATGGCTAAAAAAAGCCTCCCGGGTTTCCTCCCTCCTCCTGCACTATAGAGTTATATTTTGTATATTTATTTGCCTCTGTTTCTTATTGTATTTGTGCAAACCAATAAACAAAGAAACAAACACGCCAACTTTGTATTAGACGATAATTTTCTACTTCTCATAATAGCATACCCAAACAATGATTAAACAATCGTTTATTCAACTTAAATCTCAATGCAATAAAGACGGTGGTAACAGCAATTTTCACCGTATCAAACAACTTTTTTTCAACCCGGACTTCAAGGTAGCATCCCTCTTTCAAGCAGTTATGAAATACTGTTTCTATGGAAAGGAAAGCACTTTATATGTTGTCAAACAACTAAACTTTATTTATAGATTTTCTGTCATTTTCATCCAGGATTGCCCAGCTCTGTGATTAACACTGCTTTGCAGTGGGGCCCTGCGTCATACATAAATACTGTAAATGCGTTATACAAGACGCCACTTACTTTGATGTCAGTTTCTCCCAGTTCCCTTGGACGAACTTCCAAGCTGTCTCTCTGCCGACCTTAGTTTGTGTCACACACTTAAATATCAAACTTGCTTCTTGCACTGTGATGCCTTTTTCTTCTTCGAATATAAAATGAAGATATCTGAAAAGTATACGTCGCATATATTGTTTTCGGCTCATCAGGTACTAAGGACGTCAAATCAAAAGGACTTTGATTCTACATCACATCATTTACAAAATCATAATCCAAATAGAAATGGTATTGGTTTCTCCCACAACATACTAACAAAAGAATAATGATCTACTCCAGAAAATTAAAACTGAAATAAAACCATCCTTAAAACTCAACGTGATTAACATATCAACTAACATGTTAACTAACCAATGAAAATATTAACCTCCACAGAACCCACTCCTGTTGTGACGCGGCGAGCCCACAGAGGAAGATCTGCCGGTCCTGTGCTGAGATGGAGCTGGCGTTGCTCTGTTTCCACACCTGCCACCACACGTTCTGGTCTCCTGCCGAGATCCCCACGTGGATGACAGATTCCCGGATATCTGGGGGTATCCTGGAAGGCAAATAAACAACAACAAGAACAATATAGCTGGTTTTAATTCCTCTCGTTTGTTCATTCGTTCGTCCTGATTATAGCCGAATCTCCTTGCGAAACCTTGTTGGGATTGAGACTTTAACTTTTAGGACGTTTCAGCACATGAATGTATTATGAGTCAGGCAAGCTTTTTCATGTTACTTTTGAGTGACAATGAGTCAAAAAATTTTGCACATTGGTCTTCACCAGGAATTCGGCCAACCCTCCTGACGCGCAGTGATCTTCGGGATTTGTGACGTCAGACGTGGTTCAAAGGTGCCCGGAAGTCAATGCCTGCCGCCGCCCCCGTTCACGCATCCCGAAGATCAGTGCGCGCCATGAAAATTCCTAATGAGGAATCTTGTCACTATTTTTCATTATTTAACGACTAGCACATAATGACAACGAAGTAGTGCGACATAACATAACAGCATTGCGTAACATCGTTATTTTCAAAATGGTGGACATTTCCCAGCATTCATTTCGCGTTGCTAATGGCAGCTGGGGAACCAGTAGCTTTGCAATCAGCTTGATGAACCTTACCTAAGTCTTTTCCTCTTCCATCTGTCAAACATGATTTTCGCTCTTTTCGTGACATTCCTGTTTCCATTTTGACAGGCTGCCTTGAATGTTACAGCTACCAGTAGTCTCTTTTCTGGTGATGTTTCGTGAAACGAGTGCCTCTTGAGTACCCTTGCTGCTTTTCTTGCTATATATTCCTGCAAAAACATAACATAACAAAAGTCATCATCATCATATATTGTCGTGCCAGTACTGCGGCCAGTTCAGGGCTTCTCGATTTGCTTCTTGTATGTTGTTATATAAAATCATTATCATAACCTTACATAAAAGATATGTAGTGGAAATCTAATGTCCAAGCGGCTTTCAACAAACAATACATTATTATCAAATCACATTGACATAACTCTAACGCTTTGATGGAATGAACAACTGGTTACAAATCACTCGATAAGGCACCATGGTGATCAGCAAAAAAAGACATTGCCCAAATACAGGCGCAAATGACAGAAAAGATACGGAAAACTTCACTGCTAATAGCGCTCCCTATCTTTGATAACCACAACTTCAGTCATCCAGACCACTGCATGCAATTTCTACCATCTTAAGCTAAATACTGTTCATGCGATGCATACAATGAATAAAAATGTATATAACTCCGTGACCATCTGTCACCTCCCTCAGGGCAATACTAACTGGTTGTATTTCGCAGTGCAGCTAGGTGGTGCTGCTAATAGATGAGGTCCCAAACGTAAAGTACTTACACATATACAGTATTCCCACGAGGAAGGTCACCGAAACGTTGGGTTTAATAAAACACTTGGTTATGTAAAACAAACAAAAAACTTTGTTATCCTCCATACCAACCTGTAGCCGGCAATGATATGGACATTGACTTGAGCTTGGACAGCTTCCATGTACAACCGTTTTCACGTAATGCAAGGCATCCAAGGCTGCTTCCCAAGGCACGTAATTCTCCTCCTTATCTAAGTACCTCGTCATCTCCATTGCTGTTGGAATCAACAATATACTCCCCCTAAAGAAAACATTACGTGGGGGAGGGTTAGACATCCCGGTGATAAGCACCCTCCTTAAAGTAGGACCCCTATCGCTCGATTCGTCGTTGGCTCGCGCGCGTAGGGGCCCTGCTCTTTTGCCCCGGTAGACACGGTTCTGGCGACGTCGCCACCAAAACAGCTTCAGGCAATCAGAGGGTTTGCTAAACCTCATCTCAAGCAAAAGCGCAAAGGACGCTGGGAAGATATCAACTAATAAGGTTATGTCTTACATCGTTACTTTAGGTTCAGAACGAATTCACCGCCAAATTGTGCCAAATAAGGATAGCTCATTCATTATTCATGAGCAACTGTCAGTTACGTCGCCAGAACCGTGTCTACCGGAGCTGAAGAGCAGGACCCCTACGCGAGCGAGCCAACGACCAATCGAGCGATAGGGGTCCTGCTTTAAGGAGGGTGGGTTATAAGATACGCACGGCAACAGTTACTCGAGTAACTGGATAGATTTAGGAACCGGTCAGACGTTTCAGGTAACATCCGCTAGTCACTGAAGTCACGAAAGGTAGTGGATACTACTAAAAACGTCCGGCCGTTTCCTAAATCTATCCAGGTGCTCGAGTAAACTTGCATACATTACATTGGCGCTGTGTGTTTTGGACCCATCGATTCCATATCTATTTTCAAACTTCGCTGCTTTCCATCTTAGATATTTCATCATATAATAGCATTGTGATGTCTTGAATGTACTCGTGTGTTGTATTGCATATATACTATAAAATCAAAAGCTGTCGTTTTACTATGATAGCACATGCAGTACCAATATACGCCGTTAGATGTCAGCTCACCTTACGTTATTGAATGCATCATCTATAAGAACAGCCCGCACTGACGGCTCCAGTAGCTGAAATAATGGAAACACAGTAAGTGCCTCAGGCATCACTTGGTAATTTTACAGCTGATGTACTGATATCACCACACAGCATGCAACACACCTTAACGCTAGTAAATTGCATTGAGAGTATCAAAACGTTTCAAAAGTAGTTCTGGAAACGTATACGCAGGTGTGTGATAGCGCAAACACAGCATGACATAGTGTCTAGAATATCAATGCGCCTCTACGCACACGGCTAACCACTACTGTAACAAAAATTAAAAACACCCCATTGATTAAAAAAACACCATACATATGTGTCTTTGATATTCTACCAAAGAGTTGGGACTCGAACGATATAAAGGAAGTGTGGAGTCATAGAAAGATCGAGGGAGGTTTTATAGAATGAATTATCCTTCACAAATGACGAGAATTCCACGGAATACCATGGAAGCTTTTTTTTGTCTCTTTTTGCTTTGTTCTGTTTCGTTTTTTGTTTTGTTTAAGGGGGACATAGATAAGCAAACACTCTTCGGTCACAATGGGCTTAACACATTGTTTTTATGATTACCATTAATCCTTCAATGAATCGGAAGAAATAGAAACTTTTAATGCCACGGACATTCACACTACAATCGACAATTACATCCATCAAATTACTGTGTGGTTGTATTGGAGGTAGTCTGCCAGCATGGCCCAGTTCTTGTTGTCATAGTTCACGCGATAAAAACCGCGAGAATCCGAGTTTCCCAGAACCCACTCTTCCGGTGACGTCTCATCCGGTATGTTGTCTGCTGGGAAACATTTCCATACGTAAGATCTTTTTATTGGATCATACACTTTCTAAGCATGCTTTAGATTAAGCCATAAATGACAACAGTGCCAGTAAATATGTATATTCTATATATAGCTATATAGTGAATATAGAGTGATTAGTAGACCATTATTCTAGGTTTCCGTTCTATATTTCAAATTTTGTAACGTAGAAATAAGAACAGAACAGAACAGAAAACCGATAAGAGTGGAGTAAACTGGTTGCCAAATCTACTGTGGTGCCCTAACGGTCAAATGATTAGACGATGAGATGACATGAGATAAACATAGTAATTACAGAAGTCAATCCTTTAAATACTATGATATTCAACACACGATATCAGAACTGAATTTTAAATTTATCGATCTTGAATATGAAGGACCACTCTAATCGGATCAGGCCGTTCAACTTTCTACATTTTACACCTAACGTGTTATACGATTTGTAGGCAATGGCACCGTTATTTCCCTGACATATTTTGGGGGAAAATAGGTAAGGTGACAGTTTAACACGTGTTTCAATAAATAAGCAAAATACGTACATTTCTCTTCAGTCATAGTCAATAGTCTGGTATCTGTATGGCCTTCACTTTTCCACGTGACGGGTATCTCCCAACTGAAAAAAAAATGTTCCCAATAAAACGTTACAACACAACTACCTTAGAAATTAGAAAGATTATTGAAAAAGTTATCAATAAAAGTTATTACACCATGTTATCGTTTATTCAATCAAGATAATCATATCAAGCAAGCACCATCCTCGAAAGTTCAGCTACTTTAGTTTATAAATTTCTACGGTTGCCTAAAACGAACAACGGATATGTCAATAATAAATAATTTTGTTATCTTTTGAATATTCATACATATATTTAGACGGTAGACATTAGGGAATGTGACGGGATGGCCTGATCATATTCGACATGAAACAGTTTTATGAACTACCCATTCTGTTACAATGTGTGATACACCCCTCCGTCCATCATTCATTCACTCACTCACTCACTCACTCACTCACTCACACACTCACACACTCACTCACTCACTCACACACTCACTCACTCACTCACTCACACACTCACTCACTCACTCACTCACACACTCCCTCCCTCCCTCCCTCACTTACTCACTCACACATTCACTCACACATGCACTCACTCACTGAAGTTGCTTAAGACGTACGTTATAGTTTGCAGGTGCCGCATGAAGCTAACATAGCCGGAGTAGTAAAAGGGCAGCTGGACGAAGTACTGGTTCCTGGCCTTGTCCCTCTCCTCGTACCGCCCAATGGAGACGTACGGATACCCGAGCTGCGTCACCCACGGCTCCATGAAGGCGGCCACGTCTATCCGAAACCCTGTCGCCTGTGGTGAACAAATCTAACATCATTACGCGTAAACGACATTATATTACATCAATATGTTAGGGATATGTTAGACTATATAGTTTAGTAAGTAGAATAAAAAACTTTATTTGGAATTCTGTATTTTAGTTTGTATATGACCATACGAAAGTCTCTATACTTTTTGCTGTATCAAAGAAGCTTCACTGTATCTACATACACACTTGAGACTGAGAGAGCTGTTCTAAAGACATTTTTCTCTCTCGTTGAATAAATTCATCAGTCACGTTTTTCTCTCTGTGCAGGATTCATTCACTATCATCCGACTTATTTTAAAACGACAAAGAGAGAGACTCTCTTGATTAATCTCAATACAGTTACGCTCAACTCTAGTTAAAAGCATGTGCACCTAACAATTGCTCACTGCCAAGCAAAACATGCCAAAGGCTCACCTCGGCTACTGCGTCCCAAAACTGTGACCTGTTCATGTTGTCGTGTGAAAACCTTGCTAATACATTCTGGGGGAAAAAGATATGACAGTTTGAAAACGCACATGTTTCAAAGACTTTACATGTATATGGCAATGTCCCTATCTTGCAATAAAAACGTGTGAAAACCTTGCTAATACATTCTGGGGGGGGGGGAGATTTAACAGTTTGAAAACGCACATGTTTCAAAGAATCTATATGGCAATGTCCCTATCTTACAGTAAAAAAACGTGCCACCCCCAACTGAAGTGTAGCGTTCCATGCCATTCTGCTGACCTTTGACACGCCGCTAATCAAGATGGCGGTAGAACTGTTTGTTGACGTCGACCTGTAAGTTCTTTATACTTTCCACCAGCGTAACTAGTATGAGCTCAGATCCTCACACCTTGATCTGACTATTCGATTGACTCAGTCAGGTTATCTGCATCTTGTGACTTGAAGTCTTGCCTGTTTTTTTTACTGTAATATTTTAATTTTCCCGCCTTCTTTTTGTTGGTGGGGGCCGGGGGTGTACTTCCAACATGTTCCTAATTACAAATTATGTATTACCATTTCGTCTTTACATAGTGAAAGTATGACATGTAGTTATGAATTCTAGATATCGCAACATTTACCTCGATTGCTTTTAGAAACTCTTTGTCACTGATGATGGTGTCAAGCATTCTCAGGAGCCCGATACCCTGGAAAATATCATATTATTTCAGACAGGTCCGTGCATTGACTTGGTGCTAATACATAATGTTCGTGTGTTGCAATACAACAACAACAGCAACAACAACAACTGAATATGCTAGCTAGTGCTTATAGAGCCCTCTTGCCATAGCCATTTAATGAGACACCCTTGTTTTGTCGTGCTTAGATCTACAGGTTACATCAACTTTTGATTCAGCCCCAATGGCCAATAACTGCTGAAAACGGTAATAAAAGGCCGGTCGTAAGTATTTCATTTCATCGCCTTTTCCATCCAAAATAGTCCAGGTTTGTAGAGTATTTTTTCTATGTTTGTCTGTCTGTCTGTCTGTCTATCTGTCTGTTTGTTTGTTTGTTTGTTTGTTTGTCTGTTTGGGTCTTTGTAAAAGTGCTAACCACTCGACTGCTATACTATAACGCTACGTTTGCAAGACATCAGCGCGAAACTGCCCACTCATAACGGCTTCGTGGTCTATGAAGACTTATAAATCCATACATTGGGTCTTTGTTTATTTATTCATGAAAAAATCAAATCGGCCTGCTGGTCTCTTTTCGTTGAGGCCATGCGGGAAGAGGTAAGACCAGATAAAGTACAGCAAAGATACAGGTTACATGGTGACAGTCCGAATGAATCCATGAACATAAAGTTCGGATAAATCCCTATTATTACTGATATTATTTTTAAATTTATACTCTCACTCATACATGGTATTACATGTACAAAAAAAAACATGTTACTGCTATGACTTTAAAACGGCAAACCTCTCTGTCATTTTTAGCATGGCAATTCTCTTAGTCTAGTACACTTCACAGTAAACATAGCACGTTATTCACCTTCCCCTCCACTGCCGGGTCTTCCCTGACTGCCACGGCATGTCCGTAACTGCTTAGGTCCACCCTGGAGAAGATGTCAGCGGCCATGGCCGGCTGTATCATATCATCCCACTGGAGATCACACTGGAATATAACATTAACATATTTTTTTTCATTTTATGTATGTCTTTAGGATTGGGCAGAAAGAATAGTGCAAATATATGAATCCCTCTCTTCAAAAAATAAACACAAAACGAGAATAAAAACACAATTCAACATACATGAAATTAAAAGATTGATAACGGAGAAGTAGACGTAAAGAAGACAGGTTTGTGTACGATAAACATGTTAACATCAGTTTACAAGGGGAAGTGATCTCAGACTAGTTGAACTCCAATGAACTCGATGGCTTCATGCCCCATGAAGACTTTTTATAAATTCATACACTGGTACATATGCAATGCCTGCGACCGTCTAAACAAGGAGGTTTTAGAAACCTACTAGGTCTAAGGCACTTCAATGTGGATAAAAAAATCATTATTGTAACGTTACAACGCAGCATTATGGTATATGTGTGGGTATGAGTGACTCTACATAAAACTGCGTGACGTAAACAAAATGTGATTCTGTGCCTCTCCACAACCGGGAGCTGATACACTCTATTATTACACGCTATCTATAACACCTCTATGATTGATGCCAGGCTACAGTTCCCAATGTTTCCTATGGGTATCGGATTACAGCACTGGGAGCCAAACCATCGCCAGCGAAATGACCGATGCCGTGTTTTATATTTACATATTTTATATGTTGCCCTACATTTGCTAAATGATAAGTGATATCGCCACACATCGAAAATCGGGTCATTCACGCACATTTGTGTTTTGCATTTTAGCATGTGATTATGCTTGTATTTGAAAAGAGTAGATTTCAATTCGTTATTTCTTATTTAGGATGATTGATTCATTGTTATTCTTCATTTAGAGTGGGTTGATCCCATTTGAAAACTGTAGCTTCGAGCAAGATAATGTATAGATAATAAAGGACGTGCCATCTATATAATTGTACACAACATCTATGTTTATAATCTATTTCTTTATTCAAAGATCTTAAGGGTAGTCCCTCCAGTTCACTGAGTGACTGATTTCCAAGGGAGCCCTTAAAACCATAACAAATCAGGATACAAAAAGGATAACTTAACATAAACTGAAGACTAATATCGTGATACATTCACAATGATATAGTTTTAAAAACGTTAAAACCATTTTTCACACAATAGAAACAATCAATAGCTTTAACGGGTATGAATAATGTAATTAATGCTGAAATCTGAAGACTCACAATGTTCACGTCTGGGCGTTGATATGCCACTGATTCGTATGCAAGCATCGTGCTGAGGGCCTCGGTTAGCCACAGGTCATCCCACCACTCCACTGTGACGGAGTTACCGAACCACTACAACATCAATCAAAACGTTACACAGTATCCACAAGTGAAACGTAACGCACAAAGCTCACATTACGCCAGCTTATGCTATGTTCAGATGTCCGGGTCCAAAGAGAGGCCCTGCCGGGCAGTTTGCGGGAACGAGAAGTATGATATAAAACACAGCAAAAACCCACAGGACGCAAAAGAATAGTCTTCAGCAAAATTGGTAAAGATTTCAGGAGAAACTTTTATTTTCTGTTTCCGCAATCAGCCCAGCTGGTCCCCTGTTTGGAAATGGTACCATGTCATTACCGTAGAAAACCCATTACCGTATAATTGCAACCTTGTCCTCAAAAAACTTCAATTGAATACAGCGCCAGACGTGGAGCTTGCAAATGCACTGTGTTTATTTTGACATTTCTGTTTGGGCTTCTTGTACAAATTCCGTGTCTACCTGCGTCATAGGGCGACCAACACCGCAAACGCAGGTCGTGGCCTCTACATGTTCATGATTTGCCATTTGAATACGTATCTGAAAAATTACACAGACATCTAACAAGGTTCAGCAAAGGTATTCCTTTGACGAAGTGATCTTTGCTCAAGCTATCGATGTGTAAAAATGTCAGCATTGCATATCTATTGCATGGATATTATATTTATAAATGCCTGATTTTTGTAATTGTATGAAAATCTATTTCGGGGTTTGGTATTTCGTATTGGCCTGTTTCATGTTCTGCGTAGCCGGTATAAACGCCCCTGTGCGTAACCCACAACCTTCGCTTGCATGCACTTAGCGCGGCAGCAGCTGGTAATATACCCTGAACGGCACATCTAACATTTGCACATCTTGCTGTAAGCGCTATTTAAAGCTATCTAATGATAATGCCCCTAGTGTATAGCCTCCTTCGCAGACTTCGTATAACGGCGGCGTATCTTTGGGGGTGGGGGGGTGGGGCAAGGTTCTGTAATGCCGGCAAGGGAGTTTTGTAGCTAAAGGAGCTGTGTAGCCGAGGGACTCCCTTGGCTACAAAACTCCCTTGCCGGCATTACAGAACCTTGCCCCCCCCCCCCCCCAAATATATATACACCGCCGTTATAGGAAGTCTGCGAAGGAGGCTACCTAGTGTACTGGTTGGCAATGATTTTAATTCAATCATAGTTCTAGAGAAAATCGGCTCCTTAAGAAATACGCTGAATGCCTTACGTTGTGAGCTACTGCCTTGCTGATGGCCAGCTCACATTGGAGTTGGTCGGACATGCTAGATTCCTGCCCGTCACAGAGCAGAGCTGTTTCCCTGATCATAAGAAGGCCGCAGTAGTCGGAAGAAGGCACTGATAATCCTGGTACAGGAATTACATCTGGAATGATGAAGGTCAAGGTTCATGTTATGCTACGGTCACATTTCATGTTATGCCCGGCCGGGCTGTTTAAAAGATGCATATCAGGGATATAATTAACGTGTGTTTTATTGTCTTTTATATCATAGTTTTCGTTCCCAAAGACTGACCGGCCGGGCCCCGGGTGGGAAATGTGACCCTAGCATTACAGCAATTTCATTTGGGCTTGTCAGAACCACTGTCACACGTACACATACATTACCTTCCCGCTCGAGTTTGCATCTTCGCGTCCAAGCCGAAGTTAAATTTCCAGGCTTTGATGTTTTGATATTTATAGTCTGTTGGGGCAGAAGACTTAAACAATAGGATATAAAACTACTGTCACACGTTCAGGACCATCCCACGACTTTATAGCTCATTATAGTCAGGAGGCTCAGGCCACTGATGAAATTCATTCTGACTAACTTCCAACCATGGTCTTGAGAAGGTCGGGAGGCCATGGTTGCTTATGTATGACAGGGGCTTAACTTTCAACCATGGTCTTGAGAAGGTGGGGAGGCCATGGTCGGCTATTTTTGACAGGGGATTAACTTTCAACCATGGTCTTGAGAAGGTGGGGAGGCCATGGTCGGCTATGTTTGACAGTGGCTTAACTTTCAACCATGGTCTTGAGAAGGTCTGGAGGCCATGGTCGGCTATGTATGACAGGGCCTTAACTTTCAATCATGGTCTTGAGAAGGTCTGGAGGCCATGGTCGGCTATGTATGACAGGGCCTTAACTTTCAACCATGGTCTTGAGAAGGTCTGGAGGCCATGGTCGGCTATGTATGACAGGGCCTTAACTTTCAACCATGGTCTTGAGAAGGTCGGGAGGCCATGGTCGGCTATTTTTGACAGGGGCTTAACTTCCAACCATGGTCTTGAGAAGGTCGGGAGGCCATGGTCGGCTATTTTTGACAGGGGCTTAACTTCCAACCATGGTCTTGAGAAGGTCGGGTGGTCACGGTCAGCAATGTGTGAGAGGGGCTTCGTCTGTGCGGGTAGAATTCATTTTCGAACATGATTTCAACTGTAATTTCCAACACGGAAAAGTTGGACAACACATTGCTAGCCATTGTCATGGAATCTGTCTGTGGCGTCACTTAAAACTAAAGACAAATGACTCGGTTAGCAGTGGGTTAGATGTTTGTATCCTCAGTCTCTGCTTAGGGTGGATTATCTATTCTGGTGCTGCACAGTAGAAATTTTGGGCAATTTCAACTTTGTCTTGTGTTCAAAGTCTACTTAGGGTCTCCTTTTGGATTTCGTCGCGTATCTTCACATTCGTCGCCTTCAGGTACACATTATACGATATCTGAATGTAGTAATTGACAAATCAAATTATTTTGAGTTGGTGCCTTGTTGGCCGATATCGGGTACGTATATAACCACATCTCAGTAGAGTTACTGGACAAATCAAATTCTTTCCAATTACCTGTCTTTGTAAGCTGATACTCCACGGGAACCAACCGTTCTATATTGTGTATGGCGTCAATCGTTGTGTTCAGAGCGACCTCCACAGACGGATTCTCTTCCGGGTCAAAGGGGGCCCAGACACGCACCTGAAAAAAACATTAATCCAATTTTGCACCAATTCGACTTATCATGAGTTCACAATACGTTACTCTACACTCTGTACAATATAGGACTTAAAAAACGGCACAACTGAAATGTATAGTGACTCGAGTTCATTATTGACTGATAATTGGCCTGCCTTAACATAAATAAAACTATAAACGACTTTATGATCTTCATCTTTTGATTGAAATAACATCATAGAACGTTCGTAAACCTTTAATATGATCCTCATCCTGACACCTTTCATCATACATGCCATTTGCTTTTCGGCCTGTCGTAAAATAAGCAACACGTCGTAAACCAGCAACAAATCGTAAAATGAGCATCATAACTGCCATTCCAGTCACTCACCACCCTCCCTCGGGAGATGACCGCCTCCAGGCTGGTGAGGCCATCGAATAACGCGAAACCCAGGAGGTGGGTGGACATCTTCGGAGTTCGATAGAACTCTTCTCTGACCCATCCGTCGTTCAGGGTTGTCTTTGTCTTGGACGGCATGTTGGACAGAGCTGTTTGACCTGAGACCACGAGGAGACATAAATTAGATATGGAAGGAGAGTTTTAATGTGATTTATAGGTTAGATACCCAGGTAGAACATAACGTAGTACAAAGCAACTAGATAAAGCATCTAAAGTGTTAGACGTTTCAGATAGCACCCACTATCTTTCATCAGTGCCTAAGAATGATAGTTTGTGCTATCTGTCAGCTGTGACGTCTAGTCTTTAGAGAATTCATCAAGTTGTTTGATCTATTTTGTACCACGCAACGTGCCTGCAGCTTCAAAAAGGTAGAAAATGATTCACTTATTTTACTGCATAGAGTACAGCATTCTACACTGTAAGAAGGCACAGGTGTCATCTGAGAGAGCAGTATCATGGTTACAATTAGTGCAAAGGTCAGTGCAATATAAAGATATAACTAGATAAGTCGCACCAAAAGGCTTTGAAATGGTACGTTAAACCTCTGCTTAGCACTCAGCACTTATAAGAAAGAGTTTCTTTATTTCTTTATTTGGGTTCATCACAATGTGGAAGGGAGGGCAAAACAGGTGCCTAAGCACCTTTACAAGTTGCAACTTTGGAAATTGAACACATAGTGCTACCTATTGACTAGCCTCTTTCTTAGTTTTATCTCTACGTGCACAGTTGTGTGGCCCAAGGGAGTAGGCATTAGAGATTGGCGCCGCCCTATACACCTTGTGACACGGGAAGGACAAATAAGCTCGATTAAGGCAAATGTTGAAAAGTAATAGAAGATTGAATATTTGACCTTTGGGATGTTCTATCGTGACGTCAAATGTCGCCTTCATGGCGGGGTCGTCCATACAGGGGAAGACGTACCGAGCACCCATGGGCTTCAGACTGGACACCAACATTTGCCTGGAAAATAACACCAATATTAAAATCAGCTTATCTGCCTGGAAAATATCACACAATATTCTCATCAACCCACAGGTGGCGAGATCTGTTAGGGTGCGTGGGACCTTGACTGCGCAGGCTCGTTTTCTTTTGTCAACTCCAGTGATGCTTGATGGAATATGGTTACGCTACGGCTCGTATATTCAGTACTGATTACTGAGTACTGTATCAAGTACTGATAAACTAGTATTGATTCAATTCAAGGACATGCTGAACACTAGAAATTGGTGGCATGCGTAACAACACGTTTAATATCCCACACCACTCTTATCGATAATAGTAGGCATTACCCCGCTTAACGTGTTGTTGCTCAATAGCGAATCAAAGAAACATTCTACTTTACATACATATGATTATTATACCAACTATTTTCGGTTATACCCTTGGCAGATATTGGTTTAGGACGATTCGATATGTAAACAATGAAAGTATACAAAATGTACACTTGGGAAAGATATCCTGTTGATCCATGACACCTAATGATTATTCTGATATTCCTAAACGGATTATCGATTATGATGTCCCGAAAAGGTTCCGTGAGACCAGAATTCGGCATAATGACCTTGACTAGGTCCTTCAAAATAAGAATTTCTCCGATATACTTTATTTCTAGTTTACCCATTCTTGTCCCAACTCAGTTGCGAAGTCGTTCATGGCACACACCCTACCCCTTGCCCCTTCCTCCTCGACCAGAACTTAGTAGTGATATTAAAAATCTCCACACGGTTAATTTTCTTGCTGCAGTGTCAAGAAAAATGGGAAAACACATAATCCATTTCCTAACCTCATTCGAGATCATCTATTCCATCATAATAACTGCCGGGCAATTTACAATCAATGTGGGCATCTTCCTCACCAATTCCTGACCTTTCGAGGCTACTCAATTTCCGTGTGACAGTGAAATGGCAGTGGAAGAGTCACCCACTGGATCCCCTCTTTCCGTTCAATCTTCTCCCAGACATTGATGCGGCCCCGGAGGTGCTATATCCGGAGCAAATAGAGCAGTCTATTTGTGGATCTAATAAGTTCCCATTTTGCGTGCGAGCTCCCCACGTGATTGTGGCACCAATTCAACACCCCTCAGTGCACCGTGATGACACCTCACAGACACTTTATTGGAATCTTATGACTGCCATTTTTCACCCGTTGTATGCGTGCGATATAGACCCATTAAGGTAATGAAGACTCTTCTTATGATAAACGCAAATGAAATGGAACCTTATGAATCTAGTGGTGCAGCTACAGATTGTCTAGACCAATTCATTGACTGAAAAAAAAGAGTAGTTCTCTTATCTTGTTGGGAATAGAACACCCTGTGGTTTGCTTATTATTATTAACTCTACTTGTTATCTTGTTTTGTTGCGACCTGTACTTAGCCAAGTGTGGCAAAAATGTGCAATAAAGGTCTTCATTCATTATTTCTTAACACAAACGAGACTAAATCCGACAGAGAAAAACACATTTCTATTAAAATACCCAAACCAACATATAATTGAAAACGTGAGACTATTCATCAGCCACTGCTTTCAAAAAAGAAGTCAAACCCCTCAGTGATGTATGAAGTAACATCAGATACAGTAGTTCTATGGTCTGGGCACTGTTATACATTTTTATCCGTTAGTGCATCTGTTTGAACCCTTGCAATTCGCCTTCGGGCGTGAGTTTGCAAATGAAATTGTCATTTTGACATTTTATTAATATGGATGCTCTTTCTGTTGCATGTTTTCATAATTATATAAGGATTAAAGGATACTAAAAGTAGTATTAGAATGAACAGGCTCACTTAATCTTTTGTGAGAAATCGTGACCATCAACGGATACGTAAAGGAGCTCGCACGTGTTCAGAATGTTGCGGAAGTATTTAGGCCTCTGTTTTACATTTTGCATGTGATCACGAGAAGTGATAAGGCTTCACTTCCAGTACTATCCATTCTTCTTCAATGACGCTAACTTTCACAGGTGGTCTTCGATAGTCAAGGTTCACTTAAACCTTTGAGCGACGAAAATCCAACAACAACTGAGAGCACGAGAAGTGATAAGGCTTCACTTCCAGTACTATCCATTCTTCTTCAATGACGCTAACTTCCACAGGTGCGCTTCGATAGTCAAGGTTCACTTACAAATGTTTGAGTGACGAAAATCTTACAACTCCGTTGAAGCCCTTCTCTGTCAGCGTGTCCTATGACGCAAGAAGAAAAGCACTCACGGCAACCAATCCGTCAACGTGACAACAGCTTATAATCTGCGCATTGCTATACAGTCACACCACATACAATGATATGGTGTGTAATCCTGCGGTTTTTCTTAGCCTCGGGCGACAATTTGCGATAAATCCCCTTCCCATTCCGTAGCGAGCTCGAATACACGGCAATTTCCCCGCCGCTCGCGGCAATGGCAGACTTCCAATTTCATTGGCTCGTGTCGAATACGTAACCTTGTAATGGTGTTGCCAACAGATGTGAGAAATGCGAGAGAACTTTTAGGTGTACAGAGTTGCGGTTTTGCGGGGTCGTGTGGCGTAACGGCAGGGTGTTTGGCCCAGAACCAAGTGATCCCGGGTTCGAATCCCCTGACGCCACCGATGTTGTGCCCTTGGGAAAGGCATTTACACGACTTTCCTCACTCCACCCTGGTGTAAAAATGGGTACCAGAGTTTGGTCGGGGAGGCAAAAGGCGGTGGAAGGAGAGGGATGGACTCCGCTTTCCAATACCGTGCCCTAGACACGGTGGGTAACAACGCACTGCCCTATACGGCCTCAAAAAGGCTATGGTACCTTTACCTTTTGCCTATTTGCGGCTTACGTAAAGCTCACGGTGATGTTGTTGTGAAGCCACACCTTCGTTCTTATTTTGGCAGTAACATTGCTTCTCTGAGGAATCTCCAGTTCACATTGAAGATCTTTCAGTAGATTTAAGTTAAGATAACGATTGTACAAAAATGTCTGCTGCGACTTTGCTCGCGCATTTCTGGACAATTAGAGTAAAGCTCAACACTTGTTTTCGAATGCACATTCTTGAATATCATTGAGTTCACAATGGCATTTTTGCTTTAAATAGATACATTTTCAAAAGACGTTGGATGTTGTCTCTGATGATTTCAAACTGACATTATATTATCTTCATACAGACACTTTATATATATAGATACATTCTGTACACCTTTAGGATGATAAAGCCCATAAATAGCGGGTATTCTTCAATTTAGGACATTCGTCAGCTTCTGTGCCCTTTGGGGATGTTCAGTAATATCATCTCATTAATAACCTTACATGGTTGTAACTCCCTGACGACATGACCTGAACTAAACCCATTGAGAAGATTGATAGTTAGAAGGTTTCCTAATGGCGTGACAAATCCCATCTTTACGCTGATTGCTTATCACATTTATCACTTCCAAACAAGGGATTTAATGATATTGTACGTAGAGGAATCCTCTATGTTGTATGCTGTATGTTTTGCTTTCATGTTTTAGAGATGGACGGACGATCGGGCTGCATAAGACCTTTGCATGTATGAAATGAGACTACTTCATGCAAAATCAATGATTAGTGAGAGAGAAGAATGATTTAATTATTGATTGATTTATTTGGCTGTGAAAAACACAAACCCTGGGCATCTCGACTAGACTGTGGCTATTATAAAGGGCTATCGATATCCCTGCTGACTATTAAAGACGTGGAATTAAGATTCGAACCTATAGTTATAAAACGTTAAATATTATAAACACAATGTATGTCACTGTAAGGAAATACGTTACGGGGCAAACCGCTATAATCAAGGTACAGTCTGTGATCGATTATGGGTCGGTTGACAACTTTTATGAGAGGTTTTGGCCTCTGGGGTATAATTAGAATAAACCTCATGATAGCCTAAAGGCAGGCAAAATATCACACAAGCGGAAAAATATATTGTATTTGCTTATCATTTGAAATTATAGTTTCCCGCTAGGTACAATATTCTATTTGTCGCATAACTAAACCCACCGGGTGTTCATGCAGGTACCTATACTACTATAGAAAATTAAACACAGTCTAGATGATTCTGAATGTCCTTGCTCTTGAGTCGAATACCTATGAAAGACAGTGAGCTTCTAGACGCTACCAGAAAGCAGAAGAATTGTAAATGGTCAGCATTGAGAAGAAAAGGAAGGGACCAAAGCCTGAAACGACTGTACGTAGCCAATGCTCTTTTGAAGTACGTTGGGTGTAACTTATCTTAACCCTATCTTCAAACAAACTTTCAACGATTAGTTGAAGCACCTTGAGGAAATCAGGGATGCTTCTACCAGGGGCTTATTGATGTTAGTGATGTATTCTTGACGGTAGCATCAAACGCTAAAACGGAAGTCGCGCCGTCGCCAGACAAATCCCTGACGGATTCGTTGACGTAAATTGGTCTGGCCGCAAACTATGACAGATACTCTCAAAGTTCTGCCGAACATCAGTCACCGTTTGGATCGGATACCTTTTAAGGGGGTTTAAAAGGTGATGTATGCCCTAGTCCTCCTATAGGTTGACAGACAGCAGCATGTGATTGGAATACTACATGAAACAGTATGCACTTACAAGTATGTATAATCACCAAGTTTTATCTAAGATCATATTTTACCATCTAAT
This sequence comes from Branchiostoma lanceolatum, assembly GCA_035149815.1. Lineage (NCBI taxonomy): Eukaryota > Metazoa > Chordata > Leptocardii > Amphioxiformes > Branchiostomatidae > Branchiostoma > Branchiostoma lanceolatum. The sequence goes on from CM068884.1 coordinate 12,727,561, forward strand.
CATTTGTGTATCAAAACGTTGGAATATTCATCTTTTCCTTCTTGTAAAAAGGGACCAGGCCGTATAATACCTAATTGAAAAGTGGAAATACATTTAGAATAGTTGTTACACCTCTTTCAGTTCCAACATTTGTGTATTTCAACTATCTTCTTTTTACTTTGTTGTGTACCATTCTTTCTCTACAATTGGACCTTTGGTATGGATCTGCAACAAACTTGTTCCTTTTTTTGTAAGATATTAACGATATATTAGTCTTGTAGCGCTTAGTTGAATTTCGCCTAAAGAGATATATTCCCGGGTTAAGTCAATGGTTTTGTCAAAAGCTTAGGAAGTTCAAACGTGTTTACATTCTGATGCATATCAATACACAAGAAAAGAAAAATATATTGTGCTCGATCAAAACCTCAGCTACTGAAATGCTTAACTTGCAGTCGTAATTCCCTTCCAAGCGTCAGTTGATCGTGATAAGCATATCATTTTTATTGAACAACTCTTGCCTGTGCTATATCAGGAGCCGCCACCATTAGGAAGGAAAATACGACGCCGTCTTTCGGAGATTTCCATTTGGTCCCCAGGCATTCTTTCACATTTGCTAACAACAAATGGGAGGGTGAGGCAAGGGAAAGATGGGCGGCACTTAGCTCAGAGATAACGCAAGCCGTGCGTGCCACGCTGGAGGAAAGCGGAGGCTATAACGATGGAACGGTATACACGGGGAAAGCAATCATGCTCATCCCGTTCTTGAAGTGTGAAAACAGCCCCGAGTTGTATTGGTCTTTCCTTTTTAGGTTTGCGGAATACCGCTCACTGCAGCGTGCTGACGCAGTTCCAGTTGTATTCACATGATTGTCTGTTATACCCCCATTCCACTAGGACGGCGCTCTCGCCGCGCGCTCTCTGCGACCTCAAATTCAACAGAGCGCTCAACGAATTTCATAGATGAAGCACAATTTATTCACACTTTGTGTTTTTTTTGTGTATTTTCAGCCATACTTTTACATTTGGCATGGTGTCCTTATTTCAAAATCAAGGGTTGTACAAATTCAGCTCAGGTCGCAGCGAGGTCGCAGTTAGAGCGCCGTCTAGTGGAATGGGGGTCTAAATAGTATTGCATTTCCTTCCTTGTTTTCAAGAACAAAGTTTAAAAAAATTATTTGTTGTCATTGTGTCTTCCTGAACAGATAATCCAATGAATAGATAATAAGTACACACTTTTTACTAAAGCTTACTTACGAAGTCCCAATTTTTCACGCTAGTGCCTTCCAAAGTATTGATATTTCGATATATTTTGCAAACTCGAAGTAAACATGTAGTCACGTGCAATAGCTGTGCACAAAATTCTATCATTAAGCGCTCTTAAACCATGCGCGAAGGTTCCATTTCTACTCATTTAGTTTCCTCAAGTAAGTAGTCACGGATGCTTTCATTTTCCTTACGCTACCTTTTTTTATTCATTTTGCTTTTGCACAGACAAGGATGACGTGGCACTGTACTCAACTTAACAGTCACGTACAGAGAACAATAACCCATTTTTACACCTGGGTAAACTTTTACCTTTGATACATGCGCAATATCAACGGAGGAAATTAAAAAGTGTATTACAAGGACATCAGTACAGCAGCACTGCCAACTATTCACAAACTAAGTATGAATATTTCATAGCGAGAATCAGTTGTAATGGTTTGGCTTGATTGCGCTTCGTGATCGACTACTTTCCCTGAAAAGGCACCATTATACCTCTAAAGCTAAAGTATATACAGATCAGCACTGCGTTTTCACGAGTAATGGTCGGATCCTCCATTTATCAGGTGCGGGTGCGGATTCCGTGAAGCACCCGGGGGGTTTAATCAGCATGAGCCGTGACCTAACTTTCAGAAGAAGCCTGACTCCTCGTAACATTGTAATTGACGCTGACACCATTAAGGGAAGGAAACCGCCGTGATTATCTCAGAATTGCCTAATAGAATATACCCTTGAGAACATCGTGCATAGACTGCAGAGCCACGCTGACCAGTGATGCATAGATATCCTCAGTCTCTACCAGAACTCTTGGGTTGCTGAGAAAATGGTCTAAATCTTGACCAAATTGGGATAGCGATTTACCAGAGATAGCAGCCTACTGTGCAATAACCTGGTAGTAACCCATGTTACAATATGGCAGGCTAATGTCTCTGGCAAATTATTCTCCCTGTCTAGCCAATTGTCGGGTCATACTTGCAACAACATCAATGTATTTAATGAGGAGACTAGTAGGAATAGCTGAAGGAGTTCAGATATTGCGTACAATATATCTTAAGATTCTTAACTGTAATCTTAACACCATTGTATGGAGAGCAATGGTTTATCTTTGTTCAATATTATAGATCTGCATCGCTACAGTGACAGTTTACCCCTTTCTTATCTCTCTTATGATAACATTTCAAGGATAGGCTGTTCCCTAGGTGTGTGCACCCAGCAAAGGCGTTGGAATACGTAAATTTACACCTAAATTAGCGATGACATAATTTCTAGATCGTACAAATAGAGCCACGTCGCTATAATATCTGTTAGCTTATTTCCTTCATTCTAAAATGTCTGATTTTTGTCTCAGAGACCCGTCAATAGTACCTTAAATGCTACATTAATTTAAATGAACACTTAAAACGTATATTTCTATGTCAATGTATGGAATAAGATAGTATTGTTCAAAAGCGGAAGGCGCACAACTGCGGGGACGTCCCCGTCGGTCATGGATCACAGATTTCGCAAGGAGTGGACTGGTCATACAGCCAACCAGATGGCCAGACTGACAGAAGATCGCCAGCAGTGGAGAACCTTTACTGAACGCTTTACTCCCCCTACGGCTGACGAAGCTATGGGAGAGAGTGAGTGAGTGAATGTGTATGGAATTCTGTATTGTATTATACAGAGTCAAATGATTTCACCCTTAAACATTAGCATCTTCTTGAAAATGCAGCAAGAGGCTACAGTGACGTAGATACAGACATATCACGTTAAGATGGAACATTATACATTAACTATATTCATATCTACATAGACAGTCATATAGATTTATCATATATCTGAACCACAACAAATTAAGAATACAACGTCATCACAGGGAAACAAGCCTGATATGCCATAATGTGATCGACTACAACTTTCATTGTAGCTAAACGAAAAACAAAATCATGCAAGATGTAAACTGATGCTTGGCAATTCCCTGGTCCCGCTTATCAGAAGCGGGTAGCATTGATCCAAGAAAGGTTGATATGATTACAGAAGGTTCTATCCTATTGTCCGGCTAAATCAAGCCTCCAGGGCTCGGGGGCTTGCAATCCATACAGCCGAAAACTAATAAAAGTACCAATAGGTATCGTATTTCCTTCTCCCTAATCTCCACCGAGTTCAATTTCTCTCTGGAGGCCAGATTAAAGTGTTGGATATAAGTCAGGTGTTGTCAGTTGTCATCGTTCACTGTTCATGTGTTTTCAGTACCAATAATGGACCCATATCGGGCCCCTAAACTGAAACTCTGTCGATGCTATCGTTGACAAAATTAAAGAAGGCAGGTTGAAATTTGAGTCAATTTCTTGTCATATTTTCTGGCTGCATACTCAAATCTGTTTGCACTCTTCACCGTAGTTTGCACTTTTGCCCGAGATATTAGTTAGCAAATATTTATGCTATGGCATGATTTACATTAATGCAGTAATGTGTTTATAGTGTGTTTTTATCTGTGAACACCTAAAACTGCTATGCATATGGTATGTATTCAGCCCTCCACAATTAGAATATGTCACTTTATGTAAGTACGTGTCTCATCGTCAACGTCTGTGCAAAATGCAAATGAATTCAACCGTCTATCGGAAGAGTGTTTTATTCATTCAGTAATTTGTTTTATATTGTGTTGTAATTTGTGAACACATTACACTTCTACAATGTATGATTACTCTCTACAGCTAGACATGTGTCCCTTTCTATCTTATTGACAAAGACTATGGTTAAAGGTAATCAGTCTGCCGAGAAAAGTATTACACATTAATCATGCAATTTTTTTAAATGAATAGACCAGGTCATGATGATGATCCGCTGTATTCTGTAGAAACAACCTCTGGCTGCATTCAGTCTTTCTTCATTTCTTTCCACTGTGTCTTTTTTCCTGCAAGCTGCCGTAGCTCTTTGAGTTTCTTTGCAGTTTTTAGGTTTCCCATTCCTTTGTTTTTGAGGTCTGTTCTCAGGACACTTAGTAGGTTTGTGCAATGTCTTCCTTTCCTGACCTTGTATTTGTTGCACCCCACTGTGGCAAATTCTAGTGCCTTTTGTGTTGGGGTGTCTTCGGGCATACGGAGGATATTCCCAAAACATGCACCACCTTAGGTGGTTACCTTTTGTTGACAGTGGGTTGGTGTTGCACATCTTATGTAGTGCTTTATTAGAGATCTTGTGGGGCCATTGGTACCCTGTGATTTTGCGCAGGCGTTTCCGATGACATGCATTAAGTTTATCCAATGCTGCCTGTGGCACTGTCCAGCTGTTGCCAGGTCATACTGTTAGTAAATTGCTAGATTCAGCGATAGCTTTGCAGCTACATAATCTAACCCTATATCATAGGTTCCTGGCGTCGAGTTGACCTTGACTCTTTCTTAGGAACTTTCTTAATGTCTAGACAGTCTTTTTTAATTTGCTTCCCCAGAGAACACCAATTTGCATTACCCTCTGTTCTTATGAGATTTGCATAGCAGAGAACTGTCTATATTTATTGCAAAGCTTATTTGACAAATAATGGCGTTCAAGAAATCGCATACAGTGACTTTACTTGGTACAATCATTCTGGGTTTTCAGCACGTACCTTATGTCTTTCGAACCTCAAGAGAAGTACAAGAAGTACAAAAGATGCCTGTTTTGACAGTTAGGCACTAAGAATGTAATTTTACAAGATATTTTCGAAAGGTGGATGCAAAGCGTTGTATGTATTTTATGGAAACTTTAAACTTTTCAAGAAATCAAAAGCTTGACAGCTGTGAGCCATTGATTGGCCACCGATTTTCTCCCAGATTTTCTCTGGCTATTGTCAAATCGTACTATAGGGATTTTGAATGCAATAAAACAGTTGGCAACAGAACTGTATCCTAAGCTTTCACAAGTACGGATATAAGACGGACACAATTAAGCTGCCTTGAAAATATGCATTGTATCCAAGTCCCGGAACTGTTTCCTCTACACTTTCCAATCAGTGCTGTGAATTGGAGGTTATCGCTTGAATACCTTATGGAGGGAAAGTCATTTGGAAATGTATTGAAAGGAGCACTGCGCCAATGTAAGTCTGGCAACTGTGTAAAACCACATGAGAAAAAAGAATCAGCAAACATTTTACGCCAAATAGTGTAGCGCGCGCTGCATAGTGTCTAGGGTACATCCACCTTACTTGAAATATAATTTGGAGTAGTTCCCTGGGTATACACACAAAGGAAAGTCGTCTGCGTTAAGATGCAATAAAACTACACGTCAGTCGTGTCATATGAATAAAGAAAGGAAGAAAAACGAACAACATTATGAAACCAACGGAAGCCATTTAGCAAACTAGCCCCTTCTAATATTAATTTGGATATAGATAAACGCCTTTTACTAGAAAAAAAGTAAATGGTTATGGCATGTTTTCGGCGATACATTGTTGGATGGAGAATGCTACAGACTACTATTGTGATACAGTCCATAGTTGCTTACAGCTTTCATATAGCAGAGGACGCTAAGCATAATGCACTCGACTATGGCGAATAAGGTTTTCTGCAATTGCATGGTTGCTTAGGCTTCAAACTATTTATAAACTAAAACATTCATAACCACTTTGGTCACGCGTAATGTTCTTTTATAGAGGCAAACGTGGCTGTCACGATGTCTAATAAGCTTAGCTTTTTTTTCTAGCTCAATTCTAATGACGTGCTATGATGCAGAGGGAAGTAATGGGGTCTTCTCATCAGCGCTAAAAGCATCAGTTCGTTTGATGCCAATTCTGGACGCATTAAGTACGGCACATTAATGAATGCAGAGTGATTTCTTTAAACCCCGTGTCTTTGATAGCTTTTGGTGTGAATGTCTGTGAACATATACAATACGAATTCTGAAACAAACTATTCAAATTACTTAGAACAGTATAAAGATTTACTGATAACATAGCCATGGACTATGAGATATGCACGGCTGTATATGTATCAACACATACGCGCGCGCGTGCGCAGGGAATACCAATGCATTGTCTCAACTTGATGAAGATGCTTTCTTTTAGAATGAATCAATTTTCAGCTCGCCTTTTCTTGCCATTTATCGCTCTGTAGGCCTTTTTAGTCACCAAAGCTGATGAAATGGTTGACCCTTATGCTGGCACACGGTCTGGCGTAGACATAACGCCTTTCCGTGCAACAGATGCTTGCCCTTTACGTTACAGAACCACGTCTTGGGTTGAAGAGGATCGATACGTCAACCTGACGAAAGAAATGCCATTGGTGCGAACTGCCAGAGAGTCCAGTCACTGTTTGAAGAGTGTAAATAGAAAGCCTAGATGGTCCGATATCTATCCACTACCGGTACACTGTGGCGAGAAAAATACGAGCTTGATACACTTCAGTGCAGTTAATTACTGTGCCTTGAGAGGCCTGATGCTGTGAAATCAAAGGGACAGAAGAGGATCTATGACAAAATGAATGTTCTGAATCTAAATAGGCGAAGAGAATCGATTAGCTGGAGCTTGCTATGCCCCGATGTTGGCCACAAAGCAATATTTCCTAGCCTTGCCATCGCAGACCATCTATCATCACCGGAAACAGAGTTTCTCATGTCACTCAAACGTCTCCGTTTGGAACGACCTCATTCTCAGCTATGAGCTCCCACGTAGGGTGAAACGTTGACGGAGCACGAGATGTCATAGAAAAGGTCAAATTAGAGTGGAGCACAACCTCGAGGAGTTATTATCTTCTGACACTGTGAAGTTTGTCGTGCGGCTTTGAATGCGTCTTGCATATGCATCAGTCCTTTTCCAAGAACGTATATCTGTCTTTAGTGTATACGAGAGTGCTGTTAAAGGATTTTAGGTTATCTAACATGCTCATATCGGAACGTAAGGGGCTTGAAGATATATGTTCAAAGTCACGGTAAAGTACATATAGAACTATTGTAAAAGGTACACCAGTTTATAGAGTGGCAAGCAGCAATGGAGGAGTAAAAGTAGTAAAGCTCCTTTATTTAAAAGGTCTCGAGTTTTGTTTTTCAATGGAGCATAAAACTATCGTTTCCCTAGTGCAGCAGTACAGTGATACAAATAAAACCATCAGGAAACAGTATTGATTTAACCATGATTATAAAGAACCGTTGACGGCTGTACCAGAATATACAATAGGCCATTATACTATTTGCTTATGTCAACATTTGTGCTGTAATGGCTCAGACAAAGATTTCTATTAGCAATGGTTGCAACGAGCTGCCAAATGAGTCTCAAGGATCGGCATGCATCCATTATAACCAGGGGATCTAATTGCTCATTAATATCGGGTATCATCCATAAACATATTGTGGAATCCTCATGCAATGCGAAATGTCTAGACATCTGGGAAGCTCTTGTTACCAATCAGAACCAGACAAAGCCAACGTCGGCGACCAATCTAATGATAAACATTCCCAACGTTATCGTCTCATGCGATTGGGTCTAATGGTATTTGCTGGAAGAAGAATTTTATTGCACGACAATTGTACACGGTACAATGTATAGCAACAACTATCAAAACATAATACAAAATAGGTATAGAGTAAAACTCGACATCCTAATTACTAATACAAAAAGGGCTAGCAAAAGTCTTTGATATAGTGTTACAGTCGAGTGGGGCTAATAGTTAGTTTCGGTATTTTCCTGATACAAAGCCAGAATACTAAGTTTTCACACCATGACTCTTTGGCACTGTGAATTTTCGAACCCACCAAACGCTTTCACGGAGTCATTATGCGGTGACAGACCGAATAAAGATTGATGACATATCCATGACTCTCCTTCTTACGACCGTTCAGGGCGAAAGAAACAGAGGAAACCATCCCCGTAAGAATACCTGTCAACTTGAAGATAGATTCATGCGTGGAAAGCAGCAGGAATAACAGCTACATTTGCGCAAATAGACTATCGCGCACATGCATACATTCGTAGGGAATGGATTCTCGTAGAATGCGATACATACATAAAGAAGTTTGTGATTGATGACGCATCGTCCTCTGCTGTCCTTATCAGATGGGAAGAACAGTGTGCACATTTGGAAGGTTTCAAGCATAGTCTAGGCTGTATTTTATTAGGTGCAACTGATTACGTTTCATCTGACCATGCGCAATGAATCTAATAACTAACATTGCAGTTAACAGTGGCAATCATTCCTAAATCTGTCGAGTAATTCTTACGCGCTGTAAAATGTGTATACCTCATAAATTGAAATTTTATAATCTTAAACTTGCATTGCAGTGTATTTCATTATAACTAATTGTAGTTTGTTCAAGCTGTCATGTGTTAATAAATATCAAATTGTGATTGATTGCAATTCTAAACTTGCACTACAATATAATGGTTTTCTAAATGTCTATATTGTCGCATTTTACTAAGGGTGGCGACTAACATATTAACTTTACACCTCATTTCCTCGTCTTACCTTGCATGTTTGGCTAAGAAAACAAACAAACCATTACATGCATATTCTTAGTGCGAATGTCAAATTTACTTGAAAAGCGGCCTGTTGCAAAATGTACTTTAAAAAGAGATTGTGACGAGAAGTTAAGACGTCTTGCTCTTGTAGGAGGAAATATCTGAAGGTATGAACTCCTGATCTTCAGCAATCAGGCTGGTTAAGTAGTGTCGGATCAATAAGCATGACGTCATTATCATCCTTTGGTTTACATAATGATAGCGACATTTGCCGCACACGGGCACTGTTGCGCAGCATCTGATTGAACTGTCATCGATCTGACCAGACCTTGTCTACATGGATTAACATCATAGGTGATTTAGATCTCTTAACCTTTAGCACACTGAAGTAGCCCTTTGATAACCAATGCCATATTGGTTACAGAGGTAAGCAGCAGGGAGAAGGTTAAACGGCCCCTTATGAGGAAGAATAAGTTTTGTTTTATTTTTGTGTCGCCTTTGGTCCGCTGCATGTTTTTTTTGGTGGGGTACTAGTATCTTGACTGAACACTAAGTTGAGTAACACTAATCTCACCAAAATATAGTACCGCTGCAAATAGAGTGTTAACATTATTATTTGTCATGCCGTTTGTTTCGCATGTTTTTGTTATCTTCTTGTTGCCAGGGCTCACTCCAGATGCTTTTCAGACGCAGAATTAGTGTCTACTAGGGGGAGGAGAAATTACCACAGTCTCTTTGGGCAGTCATTCTTTTAGCATACGTGTTAAGTGTTCTGCCCACACGAGTTGGCACTGCATGAGGATGTTATGGATGCTGGCCAACCCCACTTAAGCTCGCTCAACCGTATCAGGAATCATGCTCTACCATCTGATATTGTGTAGTCCTCTGTAAAAGTCAAGCGTCTTCACTTGACCGACTACCGACTAATGGAGAACAATTTAAGATGCATGAAGGATCTTCAATGCCCAGTGATTTTCCAACCCGTTGAAACCTTACACGAAAAACCAAAATGATCATGAATTTTGTGGTGTAAAAGAAATCCAATATCAACCTCCCATGTTTTACAAGGATTCAGCATTGGGAGAACTCTGTACACTTGTTCTTAGTATTCCGGAAGGTACCTGTTGCGAACGCTGGCGTCAAGTAAGACAAAAAATCAATAGAAGACAGATATGTTATTGCGTTTAAGATGAAATACACCTCGAACCCATACAATACAATTACCTTTGCAACCCATGGAGCCATATGAAAGAACAGTACAATCGAATTCAGATACTTAGGTTGATTCAATTGTCTCGTAGGAAATAGTTTATGGCTGGTCTTCCGAGATACAAGCTAGTACAGTTAGCTAAACTTTCGTTCTGTTGCAGTGGCCCTGAGAAACTCTTTACCCATGGGATTGTTTTTTTTTGACATATGGACCATTTTACAAGTGACATATTGGATGCCGTGCCCAGAGTCGGCGTGAAAGCCAATAAAATCGTGCTGTTTCAGTCCAATCTGTCGCTATTGTTTCTCAATAATCGGATTTCTGCCCCACCCTTCTCAAATCAAAGTATGCATCATGGTGCTTTACGCCTTCTAAGTACCATCTTTCTAATTCTGTACTGCCTCACACATTTTCACGATAACTAATCAAAACATAAAATTTATAGATAGCTGAGAACTATATTCAACACTGCACAGACTACCAATCATAATTTTTCAACTTAAGTTGACTCACCTACCCGATTTAAGTGCGAGAAGTGCAGTAGCCAATTTAGTGATTTTGGCAGCCTTAACAGACACGTGCGCTTTCACACAGGGGAGAAACCCTGCCGGTGTGAGGAGTGCAACAGGCAGTTCAGTCAGCTGGGCGGTCTGAAAAACACCTGCGGACCCACAAGGGGGAGAAACCCTACAAGCACTACATCGGTATGTTGCTGTCTGGGAATACAAAAGTAGCAGACCGAAACGCTGTGCAACCGGCTTGTTGTGAACGTATGTAGTTTTGTGTTTGGTTTGTTTGATTGCATGCTCGGTAGACCACCTAATGGCGTAACACACCAGGTTTGTACTAAAGAGTACAAGCTTCATATCCGGACAGGTTTATTTGATCTAATCACACCGTGGTGGGAGTCTTCTCTTTTTGAAAAGCGTGGTTGATTTTCTCATCGTGCTCGATGTGTGTTTTTTCCTCAAACACGGGACCTCCATTTAATGCCGAAGCTGAAGCTAGGGACTCATTTTCACAAATCGAGTGAGGAAATAGGTGTAAAGTACATTTCTTAGGGCACTACATCGGGACCTGTCATGGGGACGAACTCAATACCTCCAGATTCTTTGTCAACAACGTTAACCACAAGGCTACTGTGTAGTTAAAAACAACGATGAGTTATAACCAATATACTATAGTCCTTGGTCTGTTACCACCTCTGCCGCTTCAACGACTCTCTAATGATACGGTCTCTTCTCAGGGGAGGTTATCTGAAGATGAGTAACAGCTTGTCCAACAGCAGTGATTTTTGTTTACGTTAGCCGGCTATAGGGCACACCCCTGTACAGTTGTTTGGTAATTGATCGCTGAATCTGAGGATGGTATTTGTGTGCATGATGTATGTGTTGAGTCAATCACATTCAGGGCAGACGCGTAGCGCAGACGTTATTCAGTACGTTATTCAGTACGTTATTCTGTCAAACCATGGCAAATGATAGAACAGGGAAACCCCTGAAAATGACACGTATTCTTTTCTATGTCTCTTGTGGGCTGCAATTATAACGAGCACCTGGTAGCATCTGTTGCTGATTGTTGTTGCAGGGGCTTATGCACCACGCCCAGGGAAGGAATCTGGCGTACAAAGATTACATTTGATGTTGTGAAATATGAAGCAAACTGGCGTTTTACAGAGACGAATGGAGGTAATTGTACCCTTGCATGAACAAGATAATAGGGGAGAAGAAAGCGATGGATCACAGACAGAAAGGCATGTTGCGTTTAAGGAAACAATTAATAATGCAACATTGCCATCTCAAGCATTTCGCCCGGTTTATCGATCCACGTCCACTGCATTGGACAGATGGTGGTCATACTTAAGAATGCATTTAGGTTTTGTAAGACGACAGTGAACATATTGCTTTCGTTTCACTATAAAATCGTCTATGCTTACGTAGTTCAAAATGTCAGAACAGCATACACATACGAGGTCTTACAAGTTCACTATGGTAGCTAGTTGGGATTTTCTTTGATAGTTTAAGGTTTGCTAGTTTGAACTTATTTGAGAGGACACATTGCATTGGCCTATGACTAATTTCCATTATTAATGACACCTAAGTAGAAAATAGCTCGACCACGAATGCACTCATTTATCAAATTGAACGCATAATATGCCCAATGTGCTGTGCAGACACAGACAAGATATTAGAGTCAGACATTATCAGTTGTTTTTTGAATATTACTTATGATTTGGTTTAAACTGTACTCTGGAGATGTCGGCCTTGTTGACATACTGATCCTGTTGCCAACACCTCTCATCTCATTCTGTAGATCTTGATAAATAGATAAAGACAATAGAAAAACTACATTCTCAAAACCTTTTTAGGTCACTGTTTATTGCTTTGTAGTTCTTCAATTATGCGCCAAGGATTAGTTGACAAGAAACCACTTCACTCCACCCAAAAAATACCAGGTCACCGCACCTCAACGACTTCAATCACATCCCAAAACAAGGTAATCGAATTACAAATTATAAAATCGAAAGCAATTCTTCAAAAACTGTCAAAGAAGATCGCGAAATTCGTCAAGATCCAGCCGTGGTATTGACAAGTTTGATCCGTTGAACACAATCCCTCTCTAATACCGACATATGCATGCGTGGAACTGGGCCGGGACTGATTAATGGATGACGAAAGGGCGGTTAGATCAGTGAGTACTTTCTATCGATTCCATCACTGAAATGAGAAATACATTAAACCTTTAGCTTCCCTTGTCTTTTAATGAGGGCAGTGCATTACAGTAAACATCGGGTGTAGAATACATATACGTACAGTTTTAGTCCTTAGTAGTTAGGTTTAATGCATTGCCAATGTGCATTGCTGAGGCAATATACTTCAAGCTAAGATGGGTGATTTCAGAACATTCATGTGATTTATGGTTATGGATGACGTTATAACCCGAGTTTGTTGATGGCTCTCAAAGGTAACATACACGTTTGTTATCGATCGTCGGTCGCTTAAGCGTGAGATATTGCAACCCCCCAAGTTGCTCTTTGTATCCCCAATATTTTACATTTTCCGTTATGCTGTAACGGCCATTCTAACTTCACCCGATGGGGTCGTTACCACTTAGGTTTAAACGTTGGGGGATTACAAATATGTGCTAACATCTACATAATTTATAAACAGGTTTAGACTTTTTTTTTTTTTTTGGTGACTTCAACCCGGAATCCGAGTGACTTTCTTTTAACTTTTGATGACTTCAATACACTTGAGTTTAGTTACTGTATAATGTAACAAATGAATCAATGTCTTCCGTTGTTAAACTTAGTTCTATTTACTTAGCATGAAAGTTCATCTGTGTTGGTAGAATTCATTATCAACAAGACTAAACTTTTCGTCCAACACTGTAAGAGAAATTGGGACTTACCCCAAATTTTCGGTTGACTCCATCAACCCTGTTCACGGCAGCCGGGTTCATTCCGTGAACAGGGTTGATGAAGTCAACCGAAAATTTGGCGTAAGTCCCAATTTCTCTCAGCTTACATAGTGTTGGACGAAAAGTTTAGTCTTGTTGATAATTAGTTCTATTTAAGTAAAGCGTAATGAAATATGCTTTTAGCATTGCTCTGAAAACGATTGGAGTAAATAATGCTGACATTCTAATGTACATGCTCAAATGCAAATCATTTTGGAATAAAGCAAAAAGGGACCGATGATTTTCTTTGTAATTGATAGCTTCTTCCTTATTGCTGTAATTGAATTATTAAGTTCACAAATAGAATGCCGGATAAAGATAGCATATAAGGTGAAAGCTTCCTTGGTTAGCATAGATTATCCTTCACAATTGTCACTGTACTCGTATGTATTCATCTGCTGACGTTTTAAGGGTATACACTGATATGAAATTCGGCGGCACTTATGTACAGTATTTGTTGTCCGACATACAACAAAGCAACGTAAAAATATATCATTAAAATGAGTCTTGACTGTTTTATGATTATTTGAACTATGAATACAGATCATAATTGTGTCTTGGGAAATATCTGTTAATTGTCGTTTATGATGTGGTAATTACACGTTTGGGAGCCATCTGTTTGCTTTCACAATCAGTGCTCAAAGACTCGGGTAATATATTCTCCATAATGTGTTTACATAAACAGGTAAACATATGATATGTTTTATGCACAGTTTCTGAGAAAGAGTATGTTTGGGGCACGTCGATGAAGGTTAGACATCCAGGTGATAAGGTACACCAGATAACAGTTACTCGAGCAACTGTATATGATTTTGGAAACGGTCAGACGTTTCAAGTAGCATCCAATACGTTTCGTCAGTGACACTGAGCAAGATTGTCGAACAGCAGGTTTTTAACCACGAACTATGAATCGATATGCAAATAAAGTTAAGACAATAGTCCAATAGGAAAACAATTTAGACAATGTCAAGACAAAGTTGGTGTAAAAGAGACAATTGCTCCTGTTAAGGGTAAAAGTCTTTGTCTGGTCTTGCCAACTTTTGCTGACAGCAGAAAAAAAGATTTATCACTCCTTGAAGAACAAAACTGCAACTTCCGAAAGCATCAGTTGGTAGCTAGCTACTAACTTTATCCCTATCTTCGGTTAAAGGTTATGGCGTGCTTCCTTCAAATGTTTCAACAGCCAGGGTCTTTAAAAGGGTTTCCTGGACCTTGGGGGACACTAACATAGATCACACGCAGGCAGACGGAGAGAGTGCCAAGCCCACGCCATTGATGCATAGCAGAGCTGCATTTGATGCTAAACCTGACCTTGAGGCTTATCGTAAGAACGCCTTGTTCACAGAGGATGCCAGAACCTCGCAACACTTTCTGTGCCAAGTTTTCAATTCAGAATCGTGGTTATATTCCTCAGAGCAAACTTAGACAGTGTAGTATTGCCCCAATAGATTGTAATGTGAGTATTTGCGTGGCCAGACCCGATTGGGTAGGTCACAAAAACAGCCACATCAAACTATAGACAAATGTATCCCATGTAATTTGCAACATGTGTACTGCTGCAGTCGGCATCGTGAATGAATGTCACTGAAATAATTGAGTTTATCCAGCGGTCACGCAAGGGTCATTTCGGCTTATTTTTAGTCCGTAAGGGTGTGACCCTGCCAGTTTCTATAAACATTATGTTGGATTGCGACGCACATTACGTCGTATCTTATATTGATTGACGCTTTTGTTGCTCTGAATTGTAGTCTTGTTATTGGGTATTGTGGGTTGCTTTGAATTCTGAACGAATTCACTGCTTCTACAAATATAACTTCGCTATATTTGTTGAGTAACAAAAGCCTAAGGATTAAAGGATTAACATTGATAATATCGATTCATTTCTTTCATAAACGCTACTCGGGGAATTTGTCTAATACACATTTATACTCAGTCGGCCATTTTTATGAATTTATGAATAATTGCAATTGATGTAAAGTAATTATGACCGACAATCCGTTAGGCATTTTTAATGTGTTAACGGTATAAGCAAAGGAATTTTCAGAGGAGGGGGTTAGAGATTATCTTATACTGAGAAATAAGTAGTGGCCTACCGTAAGCCATCGCTATGTCTGTAATCTGTGGTGTAGAGGCCTGGGGGCTGCGTGCGCACTTCTCCCATAAATTCCGCTATTTCCAGTTTATAGATACGGCCTTCTTGAAGTCTTTTCCCGAGGTAGACCACGAGTCGTCCCTCGCTGTCGTCATATAATAGATCAATCACAATCTGGACATCAGCCGTTGTTAAATCTACCACTGACACCGAAGCGTTGGTAATGTTGCCTTCAAGGCAATCTAGGACTATCACTTGGGTCGCCTGTAAGCATCTTAGATTTATCGTGGACGATCCAGTAAATGTAGTTTCCGACAGATCGAGACGTAATTTCACTTTGTAATTATACGGGTGGAGATAATCGGGCAGCCGAGTGATTTGTTGTGGTCCTTCGGTGGTCGGGAAAGTGGGGATGGGATAAAATGGTTCGAGACTGCTTCTTGCGGTGTAGAAATTATGGGGCGATCTGTTCGCCTTCGTGCGAATCACGACGAAGTACACCGCTGCTAAAACGGCAGCAAGCACGAACATCAACACACAGGCGATTTGCCATTTTTTGACGAAGATCCTTTCGTCTTCCTCCCCGTTCCTCTCGCACGTTTCTTCCTGCAGCTGCTCTACCCGGTTCACTGTGCCGTCCATGCTGGCTCGCCCATCGGCTGACGGGGGTACCCCGTCTATAATTGCAATGTCACACTCACCGTCTTCCATCTTAAGGCTTTATCACAGCAACAATTAGACCTATACGACGTCCTCCTTCTGGAATCAGACTGCCTTGTCGATTCGTCGTCGTCGTCTTCTTCTTCTGCTGGGATCTGTGGATCTCCTCAGCGCTGGGCCACACACTCTGCTGTGAAGACGGATTCGCTGTTATTGATCGACAGTGGATTAACTGCCGTCCTCATTTCTCCAGCTTCCTCCTAAGAACGCGTGCTACATGTTGATGTTGACTGGCGACGCGGCGTGCTCCCTTAGCTTCGCTTTGGCCCGGTAAGCGGTGTAGCATGCGAGGGATGTATTAGCATCGAAGGAATAACATATGCATCACGACGCATATCCACGGCGCGTGCCTTTTCACGACATATTGAGCATCAAGAGAACGACACTCACGACCCTGATCCTACAGAGTTCCCCCTTTCTGCCTCCGTCTGTTGACTTTTAGCAACGTTTACTGCAACACAGTACAATACATTCTGATGCGAAACACTGGCAGACTGTCATCGGAACGTCTCTCTGCGGCTATGTAAAACCGAGGTCTTTATGATAAGACCGAATTTAGTTCCCATGTTCTTTACATGACTGGATATTCTAAGCACGATCAGAGGACTTGTTAGGTTAATTGTTGAAGCTACCGACGGGGCGCACGCTGTAGGGTCAGCAACAAGACGGCTGCTTTGACTTGCATAACCTTACCTTTGAGAGACTATTAGCCGAGACGCCAACCCTAAACACCCATGAGTGTCTCCAGTTTTTGAGTTCACCCTTGCGAGTGTAGAGTTAAAGATATGTACTGGCTTCCATTGATCTCCAACAGGTCTCCCGCTCACCAGGTAGTACATCGACGCTCATGGTGACAAGCTCGTTACGTCGTGCAGGCAGTTGAAGGGATCTCCTCCCTAAGTCTCCAGCCTACTCCAAACCCCCGCCGTCCATCTTTACGTATGGCGACCACGTTCGACGTTCGTGATAGTCCCGACCACCCTTCCCTCTGTAATCCTTGGATTTTCCTCAGCAAGGTGGAAACCACCACCATTTAGTAAGGAAAGTCGAATCTACAAGATAGTACGGCACGGAGCGAGCGGTGCGCTGTTCCTGACAGGTACAATCGCGCTGCTCTCCTGTGAGACTCTGCGCCACTTAAGGGTGGGGGGAACTCTATTGATTTTGGAGGGGGGTCACCCGTCTCACGCTGTGAATGCATTCCCCTTAATCCCCTCCATCCTTAACGACATGCTTATCCTATCGCGAGAATAGAACAGATGGTTGACGTAAGGTCCGTAGACACGATTTACAGCTCGTAATAAAATGCCTGTCAGTTTTAACGCCTCTCGGATGAGGATAAAAACCACATATTCCCGGTGAGTTGGGCGCCTCACCATTACGTGAACGTGCCGTTACGACGCCGACGCGGTAAATGTTTCAACACTCACAATAAGACGGGCGGAAAGCTATGGCTATGTAGTACCATAAACAGGGAATATGTCCACCTTTACGATGGCATTGTAGATATTGTGCATTGAAAGATGGGTTTTCATAAGGCCCCTGTATTACCATCTTATGCACTCGGTAATCCGGAAGTGCACTTCCAAACAATGAAAACACGCTCGCAAAAACCACTCCCAAATCCACCCAACATTAAATCCTACCGTAATGGGTAACGGTTGCTCGAACTAGGACGAAATATGCATGTAATATAGCTTTGTACGGCCGACCGTGTGCATCGCCCGAAAAATCAATGTCCTTTGGCTAAGGAAATTGCTATTGCCCTTGCTTGACTGCTCTGTTATAAGGGATTTATTATGGACTGACGTTGGATTTTTGTTGTCCAGAAGCAACGTTTCATAAATATTTCCAGTCAGAGTTTCCTTGGGTATGGGATATCGATAAGGAGAGAAGGGGTCATCCGTAGGAAGCGATTGAAGTAAGCGCTCTGTAATCTATACGTCCCAGATGTGGGGCTTCGGGGTTGTCTCATTCATTCGCAAAACTTCAAAGTGCAGATGAAATGTTCCTTAATGCTACAGAAGCTTCTGCGGTATGTTATGTTTCCTTTCCAGTGTATTCTTGAGCTCTTGCATCTCTCGTTGAGCTATGCTTTATTTTTATGACGCAAATTGTAACGATGTACTCTTAAGATTTGTCGTTTGAGCACTAAATCTTTGAGAGGAGAATATAAAACGTAACTGTAGGTATGTATCGCGTACAGCCCGTATTTCACATAATTTGTAATGATAGTAAATATGTTTTTGGTTCTTTACAGTACAGTATGATTTGACAAAAATCATTAGTTGCTTTTATATGATAGACACAGAGACGTAGGAGTTCAATTTTCAGATATCGGAGACGACAAAAACTGGAGTGGCAAAAATCAGATAACTTTTGTCTCAAACCTTTTTCGTATTCCAATTATGTACGTACAAATTACCCTAAACGTAGTCGACTCGTCTCGTTGTCTACAATAGGAAATAAGACCTTGTTGATGAAGGAGTTCATTATCCAAAACGGGTCTAATTACGCTGGTATAGGATCCATACGTCTGGCTATTTCTCGGTTAATTTGGCTTGCCATTAAGAAATGGTTAGGCCACTTAGGTTCTGAAAGGAGGCGGAAAGCATTATCTAGACAGAGACATAACAGTTATCTATCGGAGATGGTATCTGTGTACAAATAGCTGACACATGTCGATAAAGGGACTTTAGATAACGAGATCTGGATCATTGCTCTGCTACTTTAATTTACAACACAAGAACGTTGAACTTACCTAAATGTTCGACTGCACAGTACTTGTCAGTCAAAGAATGATCAATCCACCGCTTCTATCACTACATACACTTTATGCAGCCAGGACACGTGACTCGGTGATCATCGGATCAAACGTTGCAGATGGCGTATGGCGTCCTTTGTCGCTTTTCAAGGATGTTTGTATGGCTTTAGAATGAATTCTATCAACACAAATGAACCTCCAATCTAAGCTTAACTATGTATCTATCTGTGCATTATCTAACATGAGATGGGTTGTAGATGGGAGGGGGTGCAGCAAACAGGGCATCGTGGAAAACAATGACGGCCCGCCTCAGTAAAAGGACTGAGAAGCGGTGAAGATGATGATGATGATGATTATCTAACATGTCTAGGCAACGCTGAAAAGTAATAGCTTTTGCAGTGCACTAACTGTTCGGTAAGAGCATTCAATTAAGCTTAACACAACAAGATTGCGCCGAATCATGAAAATGAGAAGTCACAAGAACATACCGCAGCAAGCATTGTCACCCCAGATCACGGCATTCAGTAAGGAATGTATACATATTCTAAACTTTGGCCATAACACCATGCGATCGCATTACTGCTGCCGATACTTGGCGCCTGTGTGAATTTTACAGCAAAGTGAATAAGTATGTGTGAAAGTCAAGCGAACGACAAGCGTAGAGGCTTGTTGGAAACGCCAAAAGTACTTTCCGTGCCATTCACCTCCGTGACCTCTTATGACAGGCCAGATTATCTGTAAGCCAGGGGTTCTTGTAGAAGTCACTTCGAAAAGTCAAGTGTTCAACTTGAAGATGCGTCTTGCAAGACGCAATCCGGTAAAGAGCATATCAAATATGTATGGCATGAATACATTGTGTGTGAGTACATTATCAGCATCAGATATTTATGTTACATTATTGATACAGTACTCTACGCTTGGTGTACTTTGTAAAATGGGCATTTACTTGTCCCCTTGTAGTATTCAGTGTGGAACATTCTGCGGTTTTATCGATAAGAACCAGTCTCCACTGGATGGAGACTGTTGGCGACACAAATTGCATTTGTTCGACTTATGCCAACAAAACGTAAAAAGGACACTCATTTTCTTTAGTTTTGTACATTAGCTACTATTGTGGGCTTCTGTCGCTCAGTGGTTACTGTCTTGGTATAAATTATGTAATGCTGTGCTTTGTTATCCAAAAACCATGCCGCTTCTTTAGAATCACCACATTGAAAACAAGCAGCTGCAGCCAAACACTGATGTTGTCATTGCTGATGCATGACTAATCAATAGTGGGAGGGGAGCTATTTGTTCTGCCTTTGATGCTTAATAGCTTCAGATTACCGAAGCATGCAACCAGACACTAAAATTATTAGTTGCTAAATAGCATTGTGCATATGCTGTCATAATTACAAGCTGAAGACATTTACATCATTGCAATCAATACGCTATAGCAGCTAGTTTGATTCCTTATTCCATGTCTATAGAAGGATATGGAGCCAGTAGTCTGCTCGGTGCCCGGTGATAAAGTGATGAAGTATTTTAAGACAATCCAGGTTATCGCTCAAATAAGTCAGAACGTGAGGACGTCTCACTGGTAATCATTGAATACCTAATGTGCAACTTGAAATGTGATAAATCCATACGTAGTGCAGGTTGTGAGATATAAACGAATGCAACAATACTCAGATAGCTAAGGCAATTCTGTAAGAGGGTCAAAAACACTTTTAGAGGTAATTATCATAAGCGTTCGCACATTTTGTGACAGTAATTTTAAGACAGCAACGGTGAGGGTTGAAACTTTTGTGTAGTGTTATGATCAATCAGCCTCAATATCGGAACTATTATGTGGTCGACAAGCATCTAAAAATGCAAAGAAATGTCCGGAATGTGAGATCTAACACATTCTGTACGCACTTCAATCAGGAAGATTCTGTTCACCTGCAGCTTCAGTGATTAAATGTCCTAGCTGCAGTCTAAAACCAGATCCAATTCCTTCCCTTGTTCTCTTCGAATCGAAACATACAGCCAGCATCATCAACCATGGATGCTGACTCGTTTTTACTCCATTTTCCATCAGTCGAAAATCTTCGTCATGGGATTACCTGGCTGCACCTCATAACGGTATTACGTCCAGGAAATCATTTTCCTGAAATCCCCACGCCGAATGGGGTGTCAGATAAATCCCAGCAAGGATGCAGTCGTTTGTGAAATTGTTATTGCTCCTTAGCAGCCGGCCGTATCAATTTGATTAGCCGGTTGATGGACGACCTCTCGTGTTGGAGAAAAAATAACATTTAATTAGAAAAGATCACAAATCGTCTTGTGAGACCTCAAAATCTGTTATGGAATAAATCTCCATAATTATATAGAAGATGTACTGAGGGAGTAAGAGACACTGATATATACATATCTATAGTGGGATCGCAGGTTACCTTCCGCGAATTCCTATTATCCTCAATGCATTGCTACATTATCATACCATTGCCACTGTTAAAAAATGCCCGCCACATACAGAATTGAACGATATTGACATTTGTTAGACAACAAATGGTCATGACCTAATTTTCATCAACCTGAACTATTAATCTAGACTACGCTATCCTCAGGGACGAAGGAAACAAAATACATAATGACAGGTTTCCAAATTATAACGCCCAAAATAGTCCCATTTTCTCATTCGAGCTGACCCTAATCTAAAAATCATTGATCCAACTAACGACCAAAGCTTGGTGATATCGGATATGCTATACTATTGATATGATTTGTAAAGTATTTTATCTAGTAAAAGTCATGCAAATGAATGTAGAGTCATTGATATATTATACATCTCGGCATAAAATCACTGGGTCGATCCACATGTCTTAGTTCTCGTGATAAGAAATATGTACAGAAATAGCACTGCGTCAGATTGTAATTGCAACAACATTCTTTTCATCACATGCTTGATTTGCAGCAAACGAAATGTGATATACATTCAGGTATGACGAAACGCGATTTTTGAGAACACATCATGGAACCGCCTCAGGCAGATGACTGAGATAACAACACATAAGGCCGTCATTCCACTAGAGGATAATGTATATAAGCGCATAGATATAAATATTGTAATTTTTTTTTTAAATCCGGTCCACTGGAATGTTTTTTAACATACTTCTGTAAAAAAATCTAATGTAATTCAGGTGTGTCGTCAGACATACCTGCAATGTTGATTTCAGAATAAAGATTGAGATAATTAATCGCACTGCGACCTTACGGCGAGCTGAATTGGATTTCTGTAACCCTTGACTTCATTATTAGAATATCATGCAAAACGTAAAAGCATTACTAAAAGGACACCAAAACATACAAATCGTTTAAAAAATTCAGTGAGTAACGGAATTCAGTGAATGCTCTGTCAAATAGCTAGGTCGTAGTGAGGTCTCCGCTCTTCTGGAATAAGGCTCTATATGGATGATAAACATCCTTAAGTCGGACCCAAACCTTTCCAAAATGCCAGCCATAAAACAGCTGTTTGTCAAGCTACAAAATGTCCAACATGTCCAGCACCGCAATACACAGACCCAGACATATCGACGGCACTGACAGAAATCTGATTGTCTCGTAGACAAGACCCTAGCAGCTAGCTGCGACCCTTAGATCCGATTTTTCTTGCCCATCAGCATCGTGCAGTACTTTACCTCTGTTATCTACAGTTTCCTATTTCTGTCGGATCGGGCGCGCGATCCAGACATGTCCCCGAGCTTCATCTTCTGTAATCTCTCCACCAATGGGAACCGATAATATCACGTCGTTGGTGTCCGTTAGTGAAACTCTTTTGCTAAACTGTATTTTTGTCTACGCTAGAATTATACTGTAATTATTTTGTTTTATTCGATTGAATTAATATTTGTGTAGGGCT
Organism: Branchiostoma lanceolatum; assembly: GCA_035149815.1. NCBI lineage: Eukaryota > Metazoa > Chordata > Leptocardii > Amphioxiformes > Branchiostomatidae > Branchiostoma > Branchiostoma lanceolatum. The sequence goes on from CM068884.1 coordinate 12,750,339, forward strand.
ACGGTCATGTGGCACACTCACACACATCTGAAGAAAAAAAGTATAAATATAAATATATATATATAGAGAGAGAGAGAAAATATATATATATATATACAGAGTATATAGAGAGACAGAGAGACAGAGAGAGCGAATATATATACAGAAGTAGTGAGAGAAACTTTTTCTTTTGCTAAATTGTGATTTTTTTCAATATAATAAAGTCGAAACTTGTCAGTCAACCACCTGGCGCAGACAACCACCTCCAGTCACAGGTCGCATTAAAACAGTCTCGTCCATTTTTACATACTTAACCCCACCCTGGCCACAGCAACTACCTGTTCTCAGCAACCATTTCAGCAGCCCCTTCAGTAGTTGCTGAATTCAAGTTTGACTGTAATTAAATCATGTTTTTTTGTTTCTTAAAAGCAATTATAGCTTGTAAAAGGCTACAGTCAAGCAACTTGTTTGAATATAGATATAGAGACATTATAAAAGCTATATTACACGTCTTTTTCTCTAAATTTGGATAATGTTGGTGTACGGCTTCAGCCATTTACACATCGGTACAGGGATATGAAGATGCATTATATTGAAGTGCAGTGGACCCAGTTGCCAGACAACCGCGCCGAAGAAAATGCTATTCGATCTCCACATGAGACGATATTGTCAAAAGATATAGATTTGATGGCGCTATGCTATCAAGTCACGTATTTCCCCCACCAATAAGGTCGACTAAATGGTTGAACAGAGGAAAGACAATAGCTCATGGGCAGGTAAGGTAATAAATCATTTCTGTTGTGCAATATTGCCTGTGGCTCTGGCCAGTCGGGGGACATTATGATTTGGCAACGCCAAACGTTCTGACATGTCCCTATACCTTCAAAATAACAGCTCCAAGAAAGTGCTTCTGCGTTTCTCAGAAGCATAGAAGGGAAGTTTACTTCTTAAATAGTTTGTTTGCATCGCTTAACCGCTGAAAAGAAAGGTAACACAACAGCTTTGTACGTTAAGTATAAACTACGGAATACCAGATGTGGTTGATCCACTGAAACAGGGAAGGACCCCTATACTCTTATCGATAAGTGTAGTGGGTTCTTTAACGTGTTTGAAGTGTGACTCCTCTCAAACATGGGGCCTTCTACTTTAACGTCCCATCCGAAGCTAGGTACTCATTTTCACCAGAGACAATAGTGAAATTGTATAAACTGTCTTTTAAAGGATCACAATATTGGAACCTTCTAGCGATTTTATTCCAAAACTCAGGAGTTAAGAATCCTAACCAAAACGCAGCCACCGTTAACAATATGAAATGGATACGTCCTAACACGATAACGTGTTCTGTTTGCTTGTTTGCGACCTTTGCCTTGCCTACTTTACAAGTTTTACTTATAGCACATCGATGTAGGCATTCAAGGCACCGAGAAAAGGATTGCCTCTATCTCTAAATGTATTACAGTCTAGAGGTCATCCAATAGCCAAAGGTGGAACGATGTACATCGTACAGAAACGGTTTTGAACTATACCGTGAGGGTTTTCATTTTATTTTGCTGTGTAAAGTCGGAAGGTCAACTGTAAGATTGTAATAAAGTTAGATTTAAAGCGATTACCAGCGCTGTGTAATAAATAGTTTGCTCCAAGTCACATAAATCGTACACACTTGCCAAGAATGCGGCCGAAAAACGTACCACTGTGGTGATAGTACACGTGATAGTAGGTTCAAAGTTAATTTTTCTTGGTAGAAGTCATTTTGAATCAAAAGAATTTTGAACTGTAATATTCAACAAACATTGAACAGAAAACGTTCAGCTTTCTCAAATTTTCAACTATGCAGCACCAGTCTCAAAGATTTAACAATTCAGGGTTTCAATGACGTCATTTCATGCTGATAGGACAAGTGACTGTATGAAAAGTGAATCAGATGTTGCAGATAGCTTATAGCATCCTCCGTCTGTATCCAGGGATTGCCCTAATGTGTACATTGCTTCTTTTTTTTTACTCCTTTGCAAAAATGCCTTACTTAGTTTTATAGAAGCATCCCCTTCATGGCCTTAGTAGACCTGATTTCATGCTGTATCTAGAGGTGAATGACCGAGTTAAGAAAACAATACGTACCTTTTGGGATTCATAGTCAACGTTCTGACAGTTATAAACTGCAGCCTGTGAAATACACCACCGTAATGGCCATCGCTCATGTGGAGTATCGCAGGGAATATCTAATGCAGAGCGCGTCCATGGCCCATCTTGTGAAATGATGTTTTAAGGCTCTCTTCCTGGACTGAATTGCAAGAGTCGCTATAAGTGCATGTGCTAAGCCACCGCCATAGCCATTCCGTGGTTCTCTAATGCCCTATCACGACAAGATTGCATAGGTGTGGACATTAGCCAACGGGTAGATACGGTCATCGAGGAAGCATTTCCTAGACATTTTGGACAAGTATGGAGCGTTAGTTACTACGCCCAAGGAGCTGGATGTCCTTGAAGAGCCATTCCAAATCCTTTGCAATTTTGTTTTTTTATCACCCTACCACAGCAAGCATCCGGCGCCTGCAGTAATTACTAGACTTGGGATCCGAACATCGGTACCTGCTTAGGTATAATTGCAATGTTCAGAGTTTCCCTTTGTGTAAAACTTTGGCTGATAAAGTATGGAGGCAATATAGCAATGTCGAGCTTCTGAATAAAACATTGGCGTCTATTGAGAAGGCTCACTCAATGCATCCTTCAAGCGCCCCACTTGGAATTGACCCCTCGGCTGGTAAGTTGGAGATAACGTTATTAGTATTCAAGCGGAACGCTCGCAGAAGTTGTGACGCCTTGAAGAATGGCGCTCCTGTATTCCCAATCACGTTATTGGTCCGAGGACTAAACCAGTTAAGCAGACAGGATTTAACAAAGAGGGGAGCGGGGAATTCTGGTGTATTACCAGCGTAAGGAAAGGGGGCGAACTTGCAGCTATTAATACGGAGTAAACGGAAGAATACGTCAAGTACCGAATCCCTAAATACGCAAATAAGTTTGCAGGTCACATAGTTAACTTCCACCACCACAACGGAAGCCTCTCTTCCGTGGGAGCAACGATATAATCGATACATGACTGCCAAAGAACGATCAGTTGAAAAAAAAAACGAATTTCAAGATGAATACGACAAAAATACAACTTCTAACTATAGAGAAAAGAGGAAATGTTAAGTATGTGTCTGACTACAGAATAAGCTGCCTGTTGATCGATGAAGACAATGGCAGAAACGAGAAGAGAAAATACAAAAAAGAAAAGGTACGAAAGCCCGTTGTGTCTCTGCGCTTATCACTGTCACTGCAACAGCGTCTGTACAATGCTAAAGTTACGAATACAAACGATACTAGTCACAGAATATGGCAATGCACGTATAGCATCTCTTATCTGAGGGACGAAAGTGTCTACAATGTCTGTTCTGTCCTGCAAACGTATTTTACTTTCTATCCAATAGGACACGATACTCCGTAAGTAGTGAATCAAATGCTTGCTGCAGATAGCTTATAGCGTCCTCCGTCTCTGTTTACGGATGTATGTATGTATTAGCAGTAGCAGCACAAAACCAGAACCTTGGAAAGAGAAAGTTGGAAAGAGAAAGTTCGCCGTCAAGTCGACCTATGCAACAAAGTTATCCTAATGTCAAAGGTTAGGTATGTATTTTCATATTCTACTCATCAAATGTGGTTATCGATGTTTATTGTTCCCTGCAAATTTATTTTTCCACTTTATTCTATGATTCACCCCCGCGTAGCCTCGTATCTGGATCCATGGAACTATGACAAGTTGACGAATGTAATCTGACGCCAGAGGGGCAGCACAATCACAATTGAGGGCTCCTAACCATAGCTCTCTATAATGAAGTCGAGATGAATATCAGGTTCTTTTATTGCTTTTATGCAACATGTCATGCAGACGGGGGCATGTCGAGCAAATGTCATCTCGTGTCACTGACAAGAGGTCTTTATTGAGCTGTTTACGACATTAGTTCAATTGTATGGATGAAGAACACAAATACAAATATTTTTAAACCAGAGAAGAAAAATGATGACAAGACGACCTCAACCGTTTGCATTTCGTTGCTGTTCAATTTCCTAATTTGAGACTTAAAGACATCAAACTCTGTGCCTTGTTATCGTCTGAGCTTGCTGTGCTCTATTTTTGTTCGTCAGAACGTAAAACTGAGTTAAAGATCATCAAACAAACTTACAGAATAGAAAAGGCCTTTCAATTTTGTACTTTTGAAACTTACTTTATAGAATTCGAATGCCAGACTGATTCAAAATTGGTACCTTAAAAGAGATTTCCATATAAAACAGTTATAATACCCCATGGAATATTTTCTTTAACAAGATTTCCGTACATGGCAAGATGAGCTCGTTGTTACTACTGAAGGAAAGCACTGAAACCAACCTCGTGAGTTAATTTGATAGTCTGGGAGTGTTCTAAAATTGATGACAGAACAAAATCATTTGTTATCATATCTGCGACTCAATACCATCCGGCCCCGCGCCCCTTTATTTGACGCACCTGAAGATATTACATCAATATTGATTGGATTGCACAGGACAATCTCAGACGACAAATGATGTGTTACGTTTCCGTTTATAGAATACATATCCGTGATCTACGTCATTGAGAAACGATATACCTAGGGAGAAGATACGTATTGATCAGAGAAACATACAAAGGGGACGTTTGATCGGGTACAACAACGAAAAAAGGAGAGCTGGCTATCTCAGACTGAGGACGAAGCACAAAGTACAAAGTGCTAGTTGATCTGAATGGATTGTATTGTGTATATGATAAGAAAAGCACCGATTTGTGTAAGAACCTTACAACCTTACACTGTTTGGATTTCAATTACAATTACTAGTAATACACTTTTATCATATCAATTTTTTTTAAATTTGTGTGGACCTGAATTAATTGAAGAACACAATAATGAAAACAACTGAAAAAATACCCATCTTTATTCCATCATTCATTCAGTCCTATAAATTTTGTAAATGTAGCCCTTGAATGATTCGAAACTTTAACGTATTGTGTCTTCATGGCTCTTTAAGTTGAGTCCATAAAACCCACTATGCATATAGAAAGGCTGTTGCAATCTAGGCTTACATGTAGTCTGTTAATCTAACATCCACTGCACGCTTCAATGCTGAATGTATCCCGACCCTTGTGAAACATTTAAGCAGCCGTCAAGTCCAGACCGCAATTTCTTTAGATATTCATGTATTATCTAATTATTTTAAACCAGCCATACAGTGCAGTCAGGTGATAGCATCACAAATAACGCATAATTACTGTGCTGATTCGTTTAAGACATACTGCGCGATATACAGGCAGACTTGATGTTCTGATGGGGTGATTGCGCCCTATTATCCTCAATACTTTCTGTTATAGTGATCAGGTTGAACAACTTGGTTGAAACTTTTTACAGTAAATGCCTTTCTTGACATTGCCGTCTTAACTACAGTACTAAAAGACTACCTCCATGCATGCCTTTACAGCCATGATGGCTCCGAAATGCATATATGGACGTCCACAAAACTATTGGCATGAATTTCAGCAAGCCAGTTCTTCATCTTTAAAAATGATACATTCCAAGGTACATATCGCTTAGTGATATGTCGGTTTGAAATTGGTAATTTCGACCCCCGCAAATGCTAAAAGTTTAAAAACGACTGCCTTTTTATCGATCTTTCTATGCACCTGGGTTTTGAATACAATATTCATCATTGCATCCACCTACGTTAGTCAAAACGCACTGTCTTTAATAGGTACGCTGTAGCTATAAGCTGACTTGTTATTACAATGAGGAGGGTTTCATCGCCGACGGGTAGCAATTATGTCGGGATTTATCGAGACATAGGACTTCCCGCGGTGTAATCAGCGATGCAGGAATTGTAATTTGGGACAGAAAAGCGATTACAGCACAGTTCTCACCGTCGTTATCATTGGCGGCGAGTCGCGGTAAGGATTTCAACTTGTCTGCCCAAATCATTCTCAGCCTCTATCAGTGTCAAACAAATTTGACTGCGAAACGACGATTACTCAAAACCAATCTCATGTTCAAAGCGCTAACGTCGAAAGAGAGATAGAACAGCCGCTAATCCCCCAGTGCAGGCCCACGGGCAGCTGCCCAAACGGTTTTGTCGATTGCAACATTCTCCTTCTATATCTCGGTGCAGTGGAGTGGATTTCTCCATTATGCCACGTACTTGCAGGCCTATATTCGCTAAAAGCAAGGATTACGTGTACTTCCGATACGTTTATGGCCTGTGAAGCCGCCAGCAAGTTTTGACAGGAGCTAAGGTGAAGGACGTAAGGCTGGCTGATGCCATCACAAGATATATAGTTGCAATATATTTTGAAATCATATCTTCCCAAGTTCAGAAGCTCTTATAAACTACGTTTTTCCGTTAGGTTATTAGATAAAACATAGACAAAGACATTGCTTTGTGTAACAACTTTCGAGAAACTTTTCCAATAGCACTTGTTCCGCAATGAACACTATACGTTACAGCGTGGAGTCAGGTTAAAAGTCACTGAAATTGATTAGAACTTGAACGTGGGCTACCGGATCGATACGGCAATCGACCCTCCGTTTCGCTTATTACAGCGAACACGGGACGGATGCTCCCTATGTACGACCCTTGGGTATCAACGTACGTCTCTGTCTATTACACACAGAAGCCTTTTATTACCTGGAAAGGGCTGAATCAAACATATATGCCATAAAAGAGGATTTTAAACACTTGATAGGGAGAAACCGAGTAGATCTTTTAATACCTATGTGCCGATACAGTCAATGAATCGGACACGGGCTGACATATACGTGTTGGGATGACACTGAACTTCAATTTTTAATTGTTTGAGTTGATGCCAAGTCAAGGGTACGACTTCAATCAGGACAACGTCGGGCTAAAGTTGGATTAGTGGGGCGTCACTGAGAAGGTCAGTACGTGTAAAAGTGGCAGCAATCTCTTCAAACTAAATTGAAGCGGCGCTGTGCTTGAACCGTCCGGTCAAACCATGTCAACTACGCAATTAGTTCGTCACAGTGGCGTGTTTATTGACGATTCTAAAGGACTGGGGAAGTCTACACGTGCCAAGAATTTATAAACTGGTTTTGCAAGATTTGAAACAATTTGCAGAGATTAGTCTCTGGTAGACAGCTTTGGATCTTCCGGGCATCGGTTTGGAACGAAGAGGAGTGGGCAACCATACCTCTATACTTAGGGGTAGAGGGTTTGAATCCCGGTCGTTGTCACTCACTCGAATTCCACACTACTGGAAATTGTAGAAGTCCTTAGCATGACGCTACTATTTTTGGGCATTTGTAATTGTGAATAAGAGCTAGGAGAATCCCCTAAGCTTAATGAACATGTATATTCTTCACATGTCATCTGTCTTCTCTGTCACGAACAGTGAAGTATTAGCACTTCAAAGAAATGAAGTGTTTTGAGATCGCTTTCAATTTCCCAGCAGCGATGTGACAGTTTTTCCCATGAGTAATTCCATTTTGTTTGCTTCCTAAATAATTGCACCGATTTATCTTCTTGACGCTATGTTTATCAATTTTCCTCTGGATAGAATTTTCATTATCCCCGGCGGAACCGACGTGTTCGCTAACCTTTTCTCTGTCTGTTAGACGGTCTAGTACAGACTAGGGCTTAAACGTCAAGGTTATTGTTCAAGCCCTAGTCTGTATAGAAGACGTTAGCGTTAGAAGCTTCTGAAAATAAATAATTCAGGGTTTATGGCATGGAATAATGCTGCTTTTTGACCATCAGGTAAACACGTCAATTATCTCAAGTGATGTTTGGCATAGAGGGCCTTTGGGTTAGAGGACCGTTTGGGATAGAGAATCGGAATCAGAAGCTCTGAGGAAGGTGTCTGTCAGACATCGAAACGTCAGCAGGTGAACGTTACTGGTTGTGTTAAAAGAATTTCCAACATCCTGTATAATGTATAATCTGTATTTCCCTTCCCTAGAAGTGTTGTTCAAAACATAGTCCGGTGCTATAATTCGTACTTATAACAAGACATAAAACGAAATCCAGACGAGACATGGTCGTTTTCAAAACATGGCTAACAGGCTGTTCCAAACACTGTCTGCACCTTTCTTTAGTTGCACCCAGTCGATGGCTTCATTGGGACTACTTCAGAATTGATCGGGAAGGCCAGAGGTTGAGAGCCGACAATTTCATAGCTTCAGAGTAAAGCCACGCCCTTTCACTTAATTTCAGTACAGCCTGAGTTGATTCTTTAAAAGGTCTATTGAACCCCCTTATAGAAGCCATCAGGTATTGTATTACAGAAGGCAGTTGTGATTCGTGTAGCCAACATGGTTAAGAATTTGGTTTAACTCGTGCATATTTGTAGTGAACAAATGTTGTACCTTTATATATATACAACTATACGTGCGCAGATGAAACGCTTTTGTAGCTTTTCAATCACAAAGTTGACATTTTACTGGAATACTAGTATTCAAACTTTCATCAGCAACGGTCGATAAAGAAATCAACGCTATATCATAACAATTTCATGATGTACACCATAAAATTTTGTGTTGTAGCGAATCGAACCCAACATGAATTCCCTTGAGGTAGTTTTTACAATCTGCTAGCTATATACTTCATTTTAAAGGGCCGGGAGTGTCACCGAAGGATAGAACTATTGATTGACAGAAGAAGAGTAAAATTGCCCCATGAAATGATTTTATTTTCATTTGCATGACATTTCCAACATGCCGTAAAGTAAAATTGACACTAGATTTTATCTGAATTGTCATCATCTTTGGCGGAAATTGAATGAAGTATTCTGTTTATTCTTATGATAAAGTTAAAGAATTGTCTAGGGAAAAAATGATCATACAGGACGTAACATTTTACGACAGTCCCTCGCTTCATTTAGACGTGTTTGATGACAAGCTACGACGATGCTGTAAAATCAAATGTTCACCTTATTTCGGTGCTTGCATAGCATCTAATGGTCGACCAGCTCGTCGCGAAATCCGATAGTGCCATATTTTCTGCTTTCATTCTTCATTGGGGAAATTAAAGGTCATAAGAGGACTTCTCCCAACAGCTAGCGATGGATTGATGAGATAATTAAATTTCATCATATCAGTGAAACGATCGCGTACATCATCTAGTGGGAATGTTCTTATGGTAAGCACCAAGGGCAACTGATAGAAGAACTTTATTGCGCGACAAGTGTAACAAGTATAATGAATGGCAACTTGTACAAAAATGGCAGTTAAACTATTGCTGATATCTAACAAGTTTAAAGAGCTAATCTTATGTATGAATGAATTGGAGTAAAGACAATCTACCATGGATGCTAGTAATCTAGAACGGTATGTTGATATTAGAATGCTGCGTCAAGAATACATAACATTGTCTTGTTTTTTGCATAGAGTTGCTGGCCTACATTAGGTAGATGTATAAACAAGGCAAGATATGCTTGATATACCCAACGCCTTTCAGCTGGTATGCCAAATCAAATTAAGAAATAAGAATAATTTTCTTTGCAGCTAATGATTGGTTAAATCATTAGAGTTAGCCAAACTCAATGCACTAATCTTACTAGGCTGGGATGTCGTTTGTTTGTGACGTTTCAGTGTGAATAGAACGGTTGCTGTGATGGTCACCATAACACTTGACTGGCAGTTTTGACCGTGAATGTTTGTGGATCACAGTAATATGTATCGAGACTCACAAACAAGTCTTAACCACAGACAGTTTGACTTGCATGGCAGATAACTGAAGTTTCCGCCTGTGACGTTTCAGTGTGAACAGAAAGGTTGCTGTGAAGGGAAGGGGGCAAAAGATTAGTCGAATCCTCTTGTCACCATAACACTTGACATGCAGTTTTGACCGTGTATGTTTGTGGATCACAGTAATAAGAATCGAGACTTACAAACAAGTCTTAACCACAGACAGTTTGACTTGCATGGGAGATAACCGGAGCTCCCGTCTGAAGCTGTTTCCTATTCAGACGGCGTTATCTCGAGTTTGCAACGTTGCCTGAGGGGCGGGAAGAATTGATCAGTTGGCATCTTCCCCACTTGCCACCCAAAGGGCCGGCTTTACCGGGATTCATGCAATTCCGATTGAACGGCGAGACGGGGGCAAATCCTACTCTATCCCGTCGGAGCCAACCATGAAATTTTCAAATAACTGGCTTAACATGCCTGCAGCGCCTGATGATGAGTACGCAAGGGAAGTCGGAGGAGCTGTGGTGCTTTACCTTCTCTGTGTTAGGGCCATGTCACACTTGTGCGTATATTCGAGTGCGCGTGAGTTGCGTATATACATTTTTTTATTTAAGTAAGGTTTGCGGAGAAAAAGTTGTTTTTTTACTTTGACCCACCGTTGTACAGCCTAGTGATTGGACCTAAGAAATCACTGATTCGACTGCGCACACTTAACCTAAACTAAAAACATGTTAATGCGGAACTCATGCGGACTTGTATATACACACAAGTGTGACAGGGGCTTTAGTCGTGTTTGAATTCTCTTCTTCTTGGTACCATGGTGCAAAAACAACTTTGGACGCAATCTATCATTAGTTGCATGTAAATTTTACGTATGCTTTATAAGCAACCGGTGCGATAGCCTTGTGAAAGTCAGCAGTGCTATGGTACTTTACCTGTTCTGTATTTTCCAAGCTTAACGGAACGTTAGTTGTGTTGGGATTCTATTCGTCATGGTACCATGGTGCAAAAACAACTTTGGACGCAATCTATCATTAGCTGTATGTAAATTTTACGTATCCTTTATAAGCAAGCGGTGCGATATCCTTGTGGAAGTCAGCAGCGCTGTAGTGCTTTATCTGTTCTATCTTTCCCAAGCTTAAGTTGCTCTTCTTCTTGGTACCATGGTGCAAAAACAACTTTGGACGCAATCTATCATCAGTTACATGTTAATTCTACGTATGCTTTATAAGCAAGCGGTGCGATATCCTTGTGGGTGCCAGCGGAGCTGGATCGCGTTAATTATAAATATAATTGCTTTGCGTTTTCCCAAACTTGGGATTCTTGATCATTTTGGAAAACATTAAATCTCTCTCCTGGTACAAAAAATTTTGGACGCAATTCATCATCAGTTGCATATTGATTCTTCTTATGCATTAAGCAACTGGTGCGACAGTCTTGTGGGTGTACGTTTGCCTTTCAATCGACAGGCGGTGAGTTTTAACGTTATACAAAACACTTGGAAATTGATACGTACTACTTCGGAGCTTCTCTGCTGATAACTCAGCATGTATGCAGAAGATTGTTGTAGTTGAACACACACCACTACCACTACTACTACTACTACTAGCATCCTACCGTAGCGGTCATGTGTGGCCGAAACGGTAGTGAGCACGAGAAATGAACACCGCTTCCATACACTGAAAGGTGTTGGAATGATTTTACTTATACATTTAGCCAGTAGCCATTTCAATCTGAGCTGTTTGCTCTCAGTGAGCCAGTGCGAGTATGGGCAAAGAAATACATTGCGTGTGAAACATACTATGAACTTTGCAAAATTTGTGCGCTTGGTCAAAGGGCTTATTATTGCACTTCAACCAAATTTTCCGTGGTACGCTGCCATTAGCACCAGTATTTCATTTATCCTCCTGTGCCTGCTTTTAGACAAACGATATAGGGCAATCATTTTGCCATCAAAATACCTTTGCTTCACAAATTACTTCCTCGGACCTCTATGACCAAGGTGATATGCCATATACTCCCTTGATCCCCTCTCAAATCACCTTATAGTGAAGGCTTCGATGGAACTCTGCTCTTGGGAATGCAATATTACATACCTTCATTCTAGCCCGTGATCATTGTTTCTGTGTGTGTGTGTGTGTGTGTGTGTGTGTGTGTGTGTGTGTGTGTGTGTGTGTGTGTGTGTGTGTGTGCATCAGTCATGAAGTCTATCCAAAGACTATGATGATGAATGACCATTTTTGCTTCAATTCTCGTTCTTCCGCTTTCACTGTCTTTCTCTGTGTATTACTCTCTTTGTGTTTTTGTTTGTCTCTTGCTGCTTTGACTTTCTCGCTTTCTATATACCCGTATATCTACGTACATTGCTTTATATGTTTAGGGATATCCCTTAACGTAAACAAAAGCATGTTACCCTTGAATTTGTTTCTAATATTGAGTTCACATTCTCCAAACAACCTCATTTCCACACAAATTCCGTAAAACCAATAGCAGTAGACATTACTAAGCATAAAAGAACCATTTGATAAAAAAGAGAAAAATCATCATAGTTACCATCATCCTATTGGTAAGTAACGACTTTCCCTCTTCAAAGGATGCCTATGCCTATGCCTAGCCATTCAGCATTCTTATACTTCCCGATCGAAATTCTCCCCTAAAAGGTCATACGGTTCACAAAACATGTAATTACTCCTAGACATGGAGTTCGTATAACGGGGCATGAAATGAAGTGTCGGCCCCCCTCCTGCTTATTAATTTCCGCTTCATCGACCCCTTAGATTAGCCGTCAATCGCCCCCTCATTGATAACCGCGCTAGGTAAAGGCGACAGAAGTTAATGAAACCCGAACCCCGTGAAACGTAATCGAGCAGATTTCTACAGGAGGAGATGAGACGTATTGAACAACGTAATTGCTTTTATTAGAGTTGTTGAATTCCCCTTGCTGCCCTCGAAAGATTGGAGATTTCACCCCGCCTAGATTCACTGCTTGTATAATTGTGCTATACATTCTAGAAGGAGTGATTTATTCTTTAATTTGTTGCACTGGAAGGAAAGGAAAGTTAGGAAAGGATTTGGGTATTCTGTGTATGTGGTGAGGGTTGCTTTGTGTATACAAATTTTGTCCAATGACGACATCAGTCAGCTTCTTCAACAACACAGCCTGGTCAACGGTACTTGGTGGAAACACAATTGGTTCCAAAACGGGACCTTTACCTTTATGAAAATTCATTTCTGGCACAATCTACTATGCAAGTTTTGCTCTTGACTTGTGGCTTTTTGATTCACCATACATATAAATATGTATTAAGGTTAATCAATGGAGTTAGATTAGAATGCACTTTTGCCATCTCCGTCTATATATGGGTTTCTTTGAATAAGCTGTAGTTGGGCTGACGTGTAGTCGTCATTACAAAGACATAAAACGTACGATTCAAAAGTTCTGGGATAATTTTGATTTACCATTTACAATCATAATTATCTAAAACAGTCCATCCCATCGTTTGCTGTTTATGGTACACTTTTTCTGCGCTCGTCAAATTTTACGCTTGAGATTTTGAATGGTCACTTCTTGTCCTTTTAGATACCAGCTGACACCATACCAAGACTGGACTTGACACATCAACAGCGCCATCTAGTGGAACTATTACAAATTGATCCGTATTTAGAAAGAGTTTTGGGAATACGATGCATGCTGTACTACAGAATCATGCTTTCCTAAAGTCAATGGATCAGTAAGCTATCAAGAGAAGTAGATTATTTTATGGATGTAAGGGTTGATGAGTACCATTTCTTCATTGCTTGAAATGAAATGGCCATAAAATCGTGCGTGATTAGACCTTCTACAATTTTCTTGCAAGTCGAACTTATTAAGGTTTTAGAATATATATTTAAGACGGTCCAAACTTTTTTTCTGTATGCATCTTTAATGTTTGTTATTCAGCATTGGGGATAGTTTAATCAGAATGGAAAAGCCCTAAGATATAGTAGCTTCCCAAACAAAGTTTTGATAGATACAACATCTTGACGTTTGCATATCCCATGACAACCCAAAGTGAGTCCTGATGCTAATTTGCTTTTGGTCGCAGAGCCACTTTCCTGATAAGAGCCAAGGGTTTTTCTCCGCTGTATAATGTCGTTTTGGTCGGCAAAGATAAGCTTCTCTTCCAATTTTGTATTCCCTACAACCATCCCACCTGCAAACAATTAGGTCCTGGGGATATCATCTATGAATATTACTAATGGTGTCCTTGAGTCTTGATAGCTGGTGGCTTTGTCAGACGTTCAAGAGGTTTCACGTTGGTGATTTTATGATGGTTATCTTGTAATGTTCTTTTGATGCTAAGCTATAGCTTGCCGACGCGTGCTTGTCATCTGCAGTCATACAGTAGACAGTATGATAGGTTCATCAGTTGCCCTTTGGCGCTTATATACTGTCGTAAATAAGCATACATATTAGGCCATGTTGATTTGATTATATGGATGACATCCTCTGAGAATCCCTAAACTGATGCAAGCGTGCGAATAAAAAAAGTTTGGCCAAAAATTGTTGCCTTCATTATGCAATCTAAGTGGTCAGGAAGGTTGAACAAATAGATAAACTCGAGTATGGTCTACCGAATAATATATTTTCATCTTGTTCACATCTTCTTCTTTGAGTTTGGTATACTAGTGCTACGCTTTTATTATTTATTTCCCGAAAACATTTCGGCAATTTACGGCATATATTTGCTATTTTGCAGATAATTTGTACGATTGACAGTATGTTTGAAAACGTTGCTTTTTTGGAAATGGACGAAAATTGATGAGCGCCCGCGGATGTCATCCATATAATCAAATCAACATGGCCTTACATTGACAGGATCAAGGGGGGGCAGAAGATAGATAGTCTGAAAGACAAACGTCATCAAGTTTACCGAGATAATCAGTGTACAAGAACATTTTTTATTTAAAGGTTTAAAGGACCTTTTATCAAACATGATAAATAAGACATAATCAGAAAATGGTACTGAAATAAACACCAGCTTAAGTATGATAGAAGACAATGCTTTGAATCAGAAAATGTAAACTTTCAATATCTTTCAATTTGTCTGTTATCTTTGACTATGTCATAACGTGACAAGGGCAACAATAAACATCGTTTAGCAAATTTTGCTAAGATAATACATCATTCTTTCCAACTGAATTGATCATTCTTTGAATTACAAATTTTCATTCCTACATCTGAACTTTAAATGTATCATTTTCTGATGCCTTCTGACTTTTAATAAAGTAGTCGGTTGGCCGTTTGCAGTAGATATTGATTAAAACATAGGAATTTAAGAATTATAAGACAGTATTTCTATACAGATGTCAGCACGATTGAAGCAGATGAGTGACTTGCCAAATCCTTTTACTGCAAAGATAAAGATCAGGATCTTGAAAGCGTAGCATCAGCGTAATCTTCTTACCACCGCTTTTGTCGTATATTTTGAGCCATTAGAAATAAACGAAACGCAATAAAACCAGCACTAAACCGTTTATGCACCAAAACAAATATTCGTCATGGTACATATACAGTGATTAAAAGGAATATCACATCAAGTATAAAAGTAATTTACCATAAAGATTGATTGAGAGCAAAAATTTTAAAAAGAACTACAGATTTTTTTAAGCTTAACCTTGGACAACCTACAGCAGATTTCAATGCTAGATAAAATCTACATACTCATGTAGAATATTTCTTACCTTGTCGATATTCAAGGACACAATTATGGGAAGAGTTCTTGATATCTCAAGGGTAAGTAAGCCCAAGAGCCTTTCCAGTAATGAACAAGATTATGTACCATAAAGACACAATGTCACATGCATATTTATTACCTGCCATACCAATTTCTGCAGGTTTAATGCTCCTAATGGTAAAATAAATGACGCGAAAAAAGCACAGGACACATCATTCAAACCTTAACTCATTAACATTTTACTTTCTTGACACACAACAGTGTGGAATAGAATTAAATTCATGAGTTGATGCTTAGAAATGGGGGACCCAGTATTGTACCTGCGTGAAATATATCAACAACAAAGTGTGTTCTATCGAAGAATCCTTTCATTCGCCTTATCTGCACACTACAGCCTCCACCGAAGTACATAGGTATTCATAGGAACAAATGGGCAACTTACGGCCAGTGTGGGAAAAAATCAATTGATGGACTTGTGAGAATAGGATTAAATCCCTTCTAGGCACGGGCAACGGAGGTCTTATGTGTAATAAAACTTGCAAGAAAATCATTAGCAGTCAATAAATGTACGTGTCATACATACTTATGGCTAATACAAAAGATGCTGAAGCAGAACTTACTCATCTTCAATCCGTTCCGTAGATGATTTTCGACTCTACAATAGCTCATGTGCGGATGTATGGAAGACTAGAACACCCATAGCCAATGGCGCAAGACCATTATTTTCTGCTAAGTATCATTGTGTTTGTAAGAACATTTGTCTTCAGACTTTTCAGTGTGGCTTCAGTAACCAGGTGGCCGATAGAATCATGACACAATTCCAGGCCCGTATCTCTTACAGATTTCATTAAACAGTCGATGGCACCGTAAGCCGGAAGAGTGGCTGTACATACATCAAGCAGATGCAGTTTTCAAAATCATTTGCCGTCATTCCTGCAGAACATTCCCTATTGTCCAGTTGGACGGATTCCGTCCGTGATGTCGATAAAGTGGGTTAATCCTCGCATTTAGAATCAGGTCCCCATTTTTGTTCTTCAAAAATCGAAGAGAACGAACGATTTACTGAGAATGATCGCCATTTTATGGGCCGATGCTGTTGTCCAGATGGTTGATTTCAGTAAATGTACGGCCTTGTGTATGTGTCGGTGTGTGGGTCTGGGTGCTTGCTTACGTGCGTGCGTACGTGCGTCTTTGTGTGTGTGTGTGTGTGTGTATGTGTGTGTGTGTGTGTGCGTGCGTGCGTGCGTCTGTCTGTGTGCGTGTATGTATGTGTGTGCGTGCGTGCGTGTGCATATGTGTGCATGCATGTATGTCTGTGTGTACGTGCCTAGAATGGTGTTGATATCTATCTCCGTACACACACTTTTATACGAATACTGAAAAATTGACGACAGAAAATGTGACACAAAATAATAGCAGTAAGTAATTGTTTTGAGTGGGGCAAGTGATGCGAGATAATGGCTTCCAAAACTTTATCCCACGTCTTTGCAAAGTTACCAGTCGCATCTCTCCAGCAATTACACACTTGTCGGCTTAAAGTGTACAGAGCTCTTGCTCTGAGTGGCTGACCACCCACCAATTCCTCTGGCTATAGCGCGTTTGGCGCCCAGTACGCGTCCAGGGGCTTCCCCTGTCTTCAAGGGGTCGAAGCTCTATCGATTTTGTAAAACACCCAAGATAGGAGGTTCTCAATCTAGCTTTACCTGGTGCACAGGCAATACCGTAGGCAGCCAAGACCATACGGAATGAGTTATCACCATTGCCTCCAATTCAAGGGTCTTTCTAGGCATTTTTCAATAATTTATATCGCCTGGAAAACTTTCTTTATTGCACGATATTTCAGTCAGCAACTTGAAGGCTGCGCGGTCATAGTTTATCATTCCTGTTTAAGCACCGGTGGGTCAAGGGTGTATACCCTGTCTCATTTGACAAAGTTGCTGTCCTCGACCCGACATGAAGACGTATAGATTGGAGAGAAAATTACTGCAGGGCGCCAGTCGTACGTCCAAATTGGCTGACATCCTACCTTATATCTTTTCGAAGTAAGGCAACTGTTTTAGCTTTTAAGTCATTAAGTATGTAAATATCCCATGGTTCCTCGTTTCACGTTATTCATCATTCCGCCAAGGTCAAGCGTAATAGAGAACGTTTCAAAGAATAAAGTTAACATCTTTTGAGCTGATGCCGAACTTTTGTGTCGTATGAAAGAAGAATAAAATGAATGAGCGCATTATCTCCTCATTTGCAAAAACGTCGGATGGGAATTTGAAACGTCTGAGAGTAAAATTCAGTTATCCAGTAGTAAAGACACAATTTTATTCTTCTTTCACGTGACCTGGATGTCTAATATTCACAATCGAATTTTTCTACAAAGCTCGATTCATATTTACAATCCCAAACGAGGTCCAGTAAGATTTGTCAGCACTTAGATGGAGTTTTGGTTGATCACGATAAACCTGGGACTGGGAGATGTGTACTTCTGCATGGGTCGATGTGAGTTATCGGAGTTACTCTCGGCTGGGGATTGAGGTGGATTGCAGAGACATATGAGAAACATCTAGATAGCACTTATGAAATAAATCAGGCTGACATAAACATTGATTAACCAACGCCCCGTTTGGTTGATTCAATTTTGATGATAGAAAATTCTAGAAACGACTCTGAACCTACGAATACCATGTTTCTATTAAATGCCACGTACCTTTATATCTATATCTTTTTCCATTTTCATTTTTGGAAGGTATACTTGCTTGGGTACAATGTTTTCATACAATATTCTAGCAGTATTCCATAGCTTGTATGAAATACAGAAATATAGATAGATTTTATTGCAACGATGAAGCAAAGACATTGGGATATATGTCAAATTAAAAGGGTACGTTTTCATATTCGCATTCACATTTTGTCAATCAATGTCAAAGCTACTTCAATTCTGGGCATGTTTTCGTTGTAGGGAACGTTATCCGGGAAATTTGACTTTGACCTTTGTTCACAAGAACGGGAATATTCTGTAGACGACAACGTGACCTTTAATTGCCCTTCGTTTCAGTCTTTCATCCGAAGCCGTCGCTGCGATCCTGTCAGCCGGGTTATGATTAATACGAATTGACCGAACACATTCTGTAAAGGTCACCGAGCTTAAGTGGAAGACAATCCCTGCGTTGCACTCAACCATCACTAGATTTAGAAACATCGGGCGACGTCTAGTATTATCCCTTCATGTATTAAATATCCTGAAGAATTTTTTTGTATGAATTAGACAGAGTCTTTGCATTAGTGTGTCTTAGCCGTGGTCCCAAAATGCCTGATTTCCATTAATTTCCAACATGTAAACAAAATCGTTTCTGAAAGCTGATTAAGGCTATTTAGCACATTTATTTAGTTAGTATTACAAATAGTTTCGAAAAGACGAAGTAAGGGGAAAAGTTGTGTTTGATTTTTTGTTCGAGTAACACAATAACTGTGCAGTCTACTAGTGATTTAATGAGCTAGCATGCCTCTAACTCATTAAATCACTAGTACGAGATTTTTTGAATCCCTTACTAGTGGTTTATTGAGCTAGCATGTCTCTAACTCATTAAATCACTAGTAAGAGAACCTTTGAATCCCTTACTAGTGATTTAATATGCTAGGCATGCCTCTAACTCATTAAATCACTAGTAAGAGCTTGGGGTGTGTTGTCAATTGTTAACTCAGGTAAATGTGCTTAACACGTGTATTGACTGAAATACTTTTCTGAACTAAATAAATGTTCTAAATAGCTAGAGCTAAGGTGAAGGCTTTCTCAACTACCGCATCCATATCCTAAGTACTGTGGGCACCATTGAGCGTCCTCTGACGTATCATTTAACAATAGAGATAAAAACAGCCGTTTGAGTCAATCTCTAAACGATTTGGTGGCCTGGGCTAGGAAATACTGCAAAGAATTGGCCATGGACTCAGCAAGGGATTCGGACAATTGCATGCGCGTGTGGCATTCGATCTTCCATAATCTTGAAATTGCTCGGCGGAATTTGATCGAATTGGTATCAATCAGAGAGGAATTTAGCCGAGATTTTGGCTCCAATTCAATTCAAGACCGGATCGGAACAGCAGGACCATTTCCTGCAGCGGCTAGTCCTTTAGATCCTAACATTCGTGTGAGGGCGTCTTAGCAATTTTTCAAAGAGTACGCTGGCCGTTTAAGCTACTATCACTATTCATCACATCACTGTTCCTCCTCCGGATCCATTTTCGAAGCCAAGTTTGAAAAACATAAAAGTTTTAAAACTCGGCTTGATTTACAGTGGGCAAAATTTGTTTGGAAGGTGATGACGTGTTCTGGTAAATAGATTAGTCCCATGAGAAAGATGTCACAGAACCATGGGTAAGTTCTTAATTGTTACTAATGGATTGTTGTCCAGACCGGCCAAAAATGACCAGTCTACAGAACTTGTTAGAGCCATGCCGTAAATTGTTAAGACATGTCTCTGGGAGTAAAGAAAGGTAACTGTCTATCTGGATCCATCAACCTTCATTGAAGCAGTAAGGGGGCGTTACCAATTTCGACCCACCTTTGACGCACTGCTCACGTCAAAATCTATACCACAGACTTTCTATTTTTGCCCGCACAGGTGGTATTGATATGTGAAATTTGGGGTCCTGGTCCATGGACTATTCATGTATGGGATCTTGTATAATATTTCTATCATAGTTTCCATTGGAAACTGAAGCGCTGCCGA
This sequence comes from Branchiostoma lanceolatum, assembly GCA_035149815.1. NCBI lineage: Eukaryota > Metazoa > Chordata > Leptocardii > Amphioxiformes > Branchiostomatidae > Branchiostoma > Branchiostoma lanceolatum. The sequence goes on from CM068884.1 coordinate 12,770,496, forward strand.
TAGAGGTCTGGGTATCTGTTAATTGAGGTCCACATTGTTTGCATTAAGGGACCTTGGTGGCAAAGGTAGACCTGTGATGTGTTCCAGCTATGCGAGACCCCTCACGACCCTACAACGGTGGGCACCACCAGCTCTGCTTGAGGTAGAATAATAAGAGACCTTTTAGCCTTGTAATCCAATGTTTAATTCACTGGAAGGGTAACGTTGTTTCAGGGCGCAGTGCAAGTCGAATCGACCCTCGAAGCAGGGGTTGGACCCTCAAACATCCTCCTGGCTAGTACACGATTTGTTGAAGAATCTGCTGTTCCAATTTCAAAACGTCCAATACGAATGTAATCCAACAAATGCTCCAGATCTTGTTCAGGCTCCCTTCATGTACACATCATGAGGAGGTTTCCAATCTGGCTGTTCGCAGGTCGGTCATCAGCGGTCACTCCATAGAACGTGACCTTCAAAAGATTACTCGTAAAAGATGTCGAATGACTTAGAACATTTCATATATACTAGCAAAATTGTTTTTTGCTCATTTCCTAGCAAATTGCAATGATGAAATATTAGGCACTTTTGATCTTTCTGACTTTCTAACTACCAACCCTATTGCTCATAGCATTCATGATGAATCTGATTTCTTATTGATCATGAAGAAATCTATTGTCGTATTCATTTTGCTTCATTGTATTCATTATAGCTTCATTTTCTCTACTATAGTATTTATGATAGCTTTATTGTCTCATAATACGCTTGATCACGTGCTTCACTGTGTTTGTCCTTGGTAACGCACAACCTAATTTTGCCAACGATAGCTCTCTTTTTACTTCATCATGTTGAGTCTATTATTTCATTGATTCTGAACAAAGCTATCGTTGTATCTATCATTATTGGATTGTTCACTAATAGTCATTGCCAGCTGCGTCAAAGTGTCGTTGCATTGAAACCGTACAATACAATTTTGCCAGATCTATTCTGAGATACAATAGACTTTAAAGGTAACCTTTGTTGTTATGCTTCCTCCTTTTCTTAACTTCATCATACTGAATACGATTCCTTATTGATCCTGAAGAAAGCTACAGTTGTGTCTATCATGACGTAATTGTATAACAATGCTTCCGTTGTATCTATGTTAGCGTCATTGTCTCATAATGCCCATGACCACCTGTGTCACTTTGCCCTTGAATTGGAACCGTACAATCCAAGTTTTGCAACAAAAGATCTACTTTGAGAATAACCTTTGCTAGAATGTTACTCATTTGATACCACAATATCAACTGCACTTTTTTGCAACTCGTTTTATCAATGACCTCTCCAAAGGAGATGTAATTTGTAGTTTCCTTTTTGTGCAATAGATCACTTTGTTTCTTACACTAAGTCCTGCCCATCGTAAAGATCGTGTTTTATAAATAAGAATAAAAGTTATCAAAATATATTTGATTTACTTCACTCCCATTAATTTTCTACGGTATTTAGATAGCCGTGGTGGCTTAATGTTAAATATGACATTGCAACTACTATTTCAAGTGACTTTTTTTAACGATTTTGCTCAGTGGAAGACCAAGAGATATCTTTCTGACACTGGCATGGATTGCTTACTCAGTGGTTACCATATATCGAAGAGTTTGATGCCGAACCCGGCGAATGATGATAGCTGTTGAAGTTTTACTTTGTTCGAATTTCATGTCTCTTCATATATTCTCTTCACTCTCTCATATAACCAACCTTTCTTACGGCTGACTGGTCTCTAGAAAACTTTGCAGTGGCCACTTAACCAAACATCCCTACTTTATAGCACGATGCTCTGGGCAGACCACTTGGGGATTTGGCTTATGGAGCTTTCGTTAAGTGGAAATTCCCGAGTGATAAGAGACTACATGAAGCATGTAGAACTGGCATAATTGGAACGGGAGTAGGTTGGTGGGGTCTAGTGGAGAAATGTTCAAGGTTTATGAGACAAGGTCGATACTTTCCCAGTGTGCTCGTCGTAGTTCTGAACTGTAATATACATGCACAAGTAGGACCACCTCAGGTAAACAGGTCCTTTGGGGTACGCTGTAAACAACCAGAATTGATCGTAAGAAGACCTAGGCTCTTAGTAAGTTACAGAAGCCTTATAGTTTATACTTAACAAATAATCCTACGTGTGGTAAGACGTAGCATGTTCGCTGGGCAATTAGGCTGTATTGACGTCGCCTACATACAGATAACTTTTATAGTGTTTGGGCCCTAGCATCTTGAAGGATTTTAAGCTTTACGTAAGTTTCTTTAATCATTGTAAGATCTTGATAAGTTACTTAGGTCACTAAACGTAGGAAATAAATACATGTTAATAGTGTAGTAGGATGTGACATGCTGCCCGAGGGTTTGGACTCAGCTGAGCAATTTCAATGCATTGACGTGTTCTGCATGTGGATGACGTTTTAAGTGTTATAATCTCAGAAGTTCATCTTAAAGCATTGCAACATAGAATTCTGCCATTCATATGATGGGAAGTAGGTTCCCTGTAGTTATTAATTTCGTAACATTAACAACATGTTGGTCACGACACCAGCAAAGGCTGCCTGTGTCCCACGTGTATTATATCGTCGGAATTCCAATCAAATCAAATCAAATCAAATCTGAGGCCGCATCAAAAATATCACCATGTTTTACAAATGTTTATACTACATGTCAGACGTTATATATATCCCATATTGCCAGTTGCAATATTTGTTGACCCAAATGGCATAGCTGTCCATATTACATCTCATGCCCTACAATCGAAATGCAAGAACGGAGTTTTACTACATATTTCTTCATTATTTTCAGGTTTGATTTTACAAAAACATATCACACTGTGCGCAACTCCCACAAATGACTAATCAATATATAATATGCCGTTCCGCCCATAAAAAGGACATACTGTTTTGATAACTACTTTTATTGCAGCAATCTTTCAGAAGGCAACTAGAGCTGACGACATTTGTAGCTTCCGGGTCTTACAGCTAGACAGCTGGTTAATGGGTACAGCAATAGTAACGACCCAACGTCTACTTCTTAATGTGTTCTCGTAAAATATACCGACCCTAGCTTCACGCTTGCATTACTACAGGTGCTGTAGTCTCAGCACCAACGCGTGCCACCTGCGGCATGGGGAATCACCATGACTGATCACAGAGCATGTCCCCAAACAGAGATGAAGCATGATGGAGGTGCCTGTTAGGCATCTGCATTGATTCGTCGATCCGACGCTCCCATCGGGGTCTCCTTCGAGGTTCAGAAAACTCCGCTTGAGCTCTAAACCTTAAATCATTGGAGCTGGAAATTGCCAGCCGTCAGGTCCATACACACTCGTGACCCCAAGTGAAAATGTCCATCGGGTATGTCCTCTTCTTTGTGTCAGACGCATCTGGTTAGGATGTGAGTACGTACGCAAGGTGTGGCGACGTGTTGGCGCAACGATTATGGCGTTTGGCCCAGACTTCGAATCCTCTGACTTTCCACCGATGCTGTGACCTTGGGAAAGGCACTTAACACGACTTTCCTCACTCTACTCGGGTGTAAAAATGGGTACCTGACTTCTCTTGGGGAGGTAAGTGGCGGTGGAGGAGGTAGAGGGTTGTGCTCCGCCTTCCAATACCGTGCCCTAGACACAGTGGATAACAAGCCACTGCCCCTACGGCCTCAAAAATTGTCTATCATTGTTCGCTTTCACCTTATCAGTCAATAACTCTAAACTTTAGCCGGTAATCCATACTGAATCGTCAATAATTGAAATCGTTGCTCTTATGTTAAGCATAAACACGTCTTAATTTAACAGATGAGATAAAAGACGACTACATTATATTGATCAATAATATGAACAACTTTCAGAAGATTATCAATTATTGATACGATTGTACGATGATGTCATAAAATATTTGAATCATCACGTGACGTACATTTCAAAATTTAAGATGTATGGTTGCTTGTATCCGATTTTTATATCTTCGTTGGTAATCAATATATATACCTGCAATCTCCGAGGGAAGACCTTATCTGATTTCAATGTCACGCCAATGAAATACACCAAGGGAACATAACACCCGCTGGAGATCATGATAAGACTAAGGAGTGGTTTGAAGGGGCTCAGTCGCTTTGCCAAGAACTGGAGTTGGTGACTGTTGCAAGTCCTGGTATGTCAAGATAATTCACTCAAACGACACACTCTACGTCACCTTATATAGCTGCACATGACGTCCACATATAAAACAAACTGAGGTTTTCACGTCACTGGGTCCTAATTCGTAAGTGTAAAAGCAGTTATGCAAACATGTACGCATGCATGCATACATACATACGTACATACATACATGGATGGGTTGGTGGGATGGGTTGGACATATATTGGATGAATGGTTGGATGGATGGATGGATGGATGGATGGATGGGTGGATGGATGGATGGGTGGGTGGGTGGGTGGGTTGGGTGGATGGATGGATGGATGGATGGATGGATGGACGGACGGACGGACGCACGGACGGATGGATGGATGCATGGGTGCATGCGTTAATGTATATGTTTGTATCATCTATGATTAACTAATGGCACGTTTACATTTATCTTTTGATGTAAAACAGCGATGGGTTATTCTGCATTGCACATGTGTGTCAGGCAAGCCCTTGACTGTATGTGTTGGTATGCTTGTAACAGCTTCATTCACATTTAGATACCGCGCTAAGAAACGGATGAGATGCCTTCGTTATACGACCCAGACGTCCTTCGAGTCCCCTCTACAGCAAATTTTATCTGTGCAGTTAAAGGATTTCAATGACGGAAATTCCCAGAAGACCCACGTCCTTAAATATAACGAGACATCTGAGGTACTCCTTAAGGTGCTACGGTAGCAATTTTTGTGACTGCAAGACTGTAGCATTTAGTTACCCATTTAAGGTCATCGGGTTTGCGATTAAACTTGGCTTTGTGGTTTTTCCTGTACTTGTAAATGTATAGGCTTGGTATAACAATTGGGGGGGGGGAGAAAATGGGCATACTTCATGCAGCAATAATGTCTTTTAGATCACAGCTGCACAGGACTCACATAGGTCGGTTTGAGAGGGAGATGTCTTCGTGAGAGTGTAACGTATTCCGGCCTTCTCTACTATTTGCCATTATGGTACCCTCAGGGAGTATAGCATGCTTCAATGGATCGAACCATACGGTGTAAATAAGTGGACAAGGTCATCAACAGGAGTTTGAAGCCGGTCAAGCATGCGCAGTGAGTGAAGAAGTTATCATCCTTACCCATGCTGGGAAGGAGTAGTGTGTAATGCTAAGGAGGTTTCTTCAACAAGGGAGAACACGGAATTACATACCCTCCAGCGATTTTCGTAAAGGGTGTGAACATTCTAATTCACACCCAAGCGTCATTATCTCCTTGATAAATGGAGATATAGTTTTGGGTGTGTCTCTGTGTAAGTGTGTGTGTGTGTGTGTGTGTGCGTGCGTGCGTGCGTGCGTGTGTGTGTGTGTGTGTGTGTGTGTGTGTGTGTGTTATTGTGTGTGTTTCCGGAATTCCGGACTATTGTAGTCAGCATAACTCAAGAACCTCTGAATGGAATATGATGATGATATTTGGTATGTGGGTAGGTGTTGGGAAGACGAAAATTAAGGTCGATTTTGGGTCCACTGGTATGTGACCTTGGTACTGCAGCAGAAGTTCCATTTTTTGCATCTTTTGACCTGAACATGCTATGGTTTTTATTTTGCGTTGGCAGATAGCTTTTGATGTAAGTAAGAATTGCTGTAAGTTTGCCCCCCCCTAGCAGCTTGCTCTGGAACTGCAGGGCCGTTTTTGTCAAAATCTTCCAAGGAGAATAACTGAACAAAGGAACGACGGATTTCAATGATATTTAGTATGCAGGTAGCTTAATCAGAGATGTACATAATGAAATGCAAATTATAGAAATTGGGACTTTATTTGCCCTACTAATGAGGAAAATCTATGTTTACAGTGATTTCAATTACAGGACTCATGCATGTTGTGGCAGCTAACACCTGTTACTTCCCAAACTGGGACAAATATTCCCCTGCTGGACGGCCTGTCCCCAGGAGCCCGACAGCTAGTGGTCAAACCACAAAGGGATATGCAACCAAACCTGTATACTTTTTTTTATATGTGGGTAGCCTAAGTGATGCTTGATATAATGAAATGGTATTAATGCAAAATCTGAATTACATAATTAATGGAGGGAATTTTATAGACCCATTCCATTCTATGGTACTACAGTTCAAAAATTCAATATATGTAACTGAGAAATAGAGGGACATTGATAGATAAATGTTATGCAAATGAAGACCTACTTTGCATTATCAATTAGAAAATACTGTAATTCAATATTGGTAGATAACTGGAATTTCATACGTGTGGCATTTGGAAGTTATGTGAAGGTGAACATGGTTGAATATAAATTATGTAAATGAGGGCCTACTTTTCTATGTTCTTCCTTTGTTATTAATGGTGGGGATGGTAACCTCCTTAGTAATACGTGTGTGACTTTAACTTTGCAAAGAGGACGTTTCAGTTACATATCGGTGCAGCTTGACAGTGAATGCGTGATCACACATGACATTACTGCCGCCACAGGTCCATGATACATGTGTTTTGTGTACGACACTCTCTCTCTCAACAGTCTAGGGTGCCTGATAAAATGAAATCTCGAAATCTCTTGATACCAAGTTAATGCTATGATTCATAGCCATATTCCCCTGGCAGCGCTGTGAGACCATCATGTGTTGTTTGATGAAATCTCGCTAACGCACCAAGCTTTGGCAAACTATCATTTTTCTCTTACTGGCGCATCATGCACTGTATCCACTAGCTCGTAAACATCGAGAAGGCATAGTGACGCTATGTTAAAGTCCTTGGGCGGCTCAACACGGGTACACTGATTACGTTGAGGATCTCAGAGCTGATGGCATGAAAGATCTCTGTTTATTTTTCTCCACTGTTTGCCGTAGGAGAGAAAATCAATTGCGTGGGTCACCGCATCACAGTGCTCCTATTCCTGGTCATCAAGGCTTATCTCTCCGCAATAATTGCATCAGGCCTTAGGATTTCCCACCCTCGTTATTCGTTTGCCCTATGAGTCATCTGTTTTCTTCGGTTGATAGAGAATGGTTGTTTTCTCGGAGACAAATAAATCACTTGAATACACCGCTATCATTACTGCTAGAATGCCCAACTAACCGCGCATTCCGTGGCATTGCAAACGACAGATAGACAATCCTTTTTCTCCATGTGCATATTTGTAACACTCAATCTTTACAATGACAATGACAATGAACTTTATTGCATATCCATGCCAAACATGGGCTAAATGCATTAGGTAACATGAAGTACAAGAAAAGGAACATTGTGCTATATTCCATCTAATGCAATGGCTTCGTAAGATTTACAGGCAAACCTTGCCGGACAACAACCTGCAGTAACAAGCCACATTGAAACAGTCCCATCCATCATTCTTACGTAGTTAAAGACATTCTGCTCAGCAACCAACTGCCTTACCAAACCGGCAACCATTTTTTGCGGTTCCCAGCGGCCCATCTGAGGCATCTCAACAACCCAACTTGATTGAAAGCTGCACCCAGCCCGGCAGTAGACATTTCTTATTGAAGATTTCTACAGACGCTAGTCTGATAACCATCCAACTTGTTGGCTTAAGGGTGTTGTACCAGTCCCGTCCCTACTAAGCAATTGTCTTTACCTGTCAGTCCATCTTTAACATAACTACCGTCCCGTAATGCAAAGTAATATTAGTACTATATATACATGTCCCAAGCATCCGGCCAACCAACCAAGTACCTGTCTGCGGCAACCACTTGTCCTCAGCAACCACTTTTGCTCAGTCCCTTGAGTGGTTGATGATACCAGGTTTGACTATATAATCAAAATTCGAAGTTAGATATTCTTATCCTCAAGTTCACTCAAGAGACGTCTGGTAATCAATAGCAGATAATCAAAATAAATTCATATGTATTGACGAAACTCGGTCTCTATACCTTCAATCATTGTGGAGCGAAATCTCATTTACATCATACTAGTAATTGGAAGTTTGTTTTTTGATTAATGTAATTTTTGCTTATCATATTACTTGGTAATGTGCCATCTTAAATCTGCAAATCCTTATGATTTATCATGTCGCTCCGGGATGTTTGATAAAAGACTTGTTTATGTATAATCATGACACACTTTCCACGGCTATTCCTTTTATAGATATATAGAAATATATAGCCCCCGTCATGATGGCATTCAATATCAGTGCTACATATACATACAAGAATGTTAATAATTATCAAGGGGTACACGGCTGATAAAATTGACTTTAAAAAAACGCTTCTGTTTTCCTGAGATTAATTACTAGCTGATGTAGCTAGATGTTTCATTTCATATGCAAAGGCCTACTATCTACATGTACAAAAAATGCCATCTTTCAATGTATTTCCTTTCACATATTATCATATGCACCAAGCTATGAATTATAGGAACGAAAGTATTCCCTGTAGTATTATACTGCAGTAAACCTCACCAAGTTGAGTGAGATAAGTCAAAGGTTTATGGACCGTAGGTACAGTAGAACGGCTTATAGGTTTAGAGATGTTCTCTGCGGTGGGCAGCTTGCCAATATGTAACAATCGAAAGTCCTTTCGCATGAACGCTCTTTCCAATATACCAATAAAAAGGAATTACCAACAGAATACCGGTGCAAGCTGTAACTTAATCTAATCGAAACGGTTGTTGGTATTAAGTCTAGTCACTTTCGGTCATACAAAGCAAGATTCGTAAGCAAGATTTAACTCTGATGTCAAACGCAAAAGAATTGGACTGTCTTGTGTTCTAAATCACAGCTAAATCATGCTTAAGATTGAATTTTACCAACACAATTGAACTTTTATGCTACAAGATGGCCATTTTTCATATCTTAAATCATGTCAATCATAACATCTCCCGTAGAATGTTCTTTTAGACAGTAAACGTAGCTGAAGATTTTTACAGTTTTGTTTAACTTAAAGGTTCAATGACACAAATATGGCAATACAGTACCTTGACGTTCTTCTCCGCACGCCATGTCGAAAAGTTCTTTTGTACATTCCAGGGGCCTCTGGTCTCACCGTTCCGCTATATCCCAGTATCGACACCTTGTATATCCGCCCGGGAGTCAACTTTTGCAACAGCTGAATGACAAGCACTTCCTTTTTCTCGTGGTACTCAGTCGGTTCTATAATCGGAATGTTTTCCGACGTTGTCAGGTCTGAAAGTTCTATCGTAGCACCGGAAGAGTTGATCTGGCTAACATGTAGGACGACGTACTCTGTGGCTTGCTTGCAGCGCATCCTAATGTCGACAGATCCCGAAAATTGTTTTCGTCTCAAGTTGAGCTTCAGAGTTATTTTGTAGCCGTAGGGCAGTAGATCTGGTGGCAGTCGCTCGGCATTCCACGGGCAATCGTCTGACGGAACTGTAGGGTCGCTGCCCGAAGGAACTACATCATAGTAATCAGTCTCCTCGTAATTGTTTACCTCTCCCTCCACCACGGGGTGTCTCTTCTTCCAAAACCAAATGAAGTATCCACCAGCTGAGCACAAGCCAGCTAAGAAAAGGAGAAGAAACAAAACGCGAAGGTACTTCAAGCAGCAATGACCTCGACTACGCTGTTTCTTCGCCTCGGCTCCCATGTGGTTCACCGTGCTTTGATCGTTTTCGCTCGGGCTAGCCGTCGATACCGGCCCGAGGATGGAAATCTCAAACTCCTCGGCTTCCATCTTCCGAAAATGCCAGAGTCTTCAGTTTAAATCCTTAGCATTAAGTCCTGCCCGTTTCCTCCGCGATGACAGGAGAAGAGAAGAATGGGACAGCTGCAACATGCTGATATGTCATGACGCCTTTGTTCGGGCCTCCTTCCCTCTCTATAGCAAGACAGGAAAGAACCGGCGAGCCTGCGTCTCCTAGATATCCCATGGCGCATCTGAGGAGCATGAATTATACTCTAATCAAGGCAACTGACTCGCACCCACCAACACTGACATCTTTGCTGCTTTGACAATTGATATGTGTTCTCCGGGAATATTGTGACGAAACCATCCATTTGAAAATCACCTTCACCTATGAGTTCCAACCGAGTGGCTATCCCCACATCCATTGACTTCTAATACAAGCTGATTATTTGTCGCTGGAGGTCCTTAACATCAGGAGCGTCATTGAAGTCGAGTCGGTGAACAATCTGATTCTAAGGACGGTCAGTCAATGTCAAAAGCATCTGGAATCGATATGAAAAAATCGATTTGGCACAATTCAAATTGAGTGAAACATTTGGTGTATAAATCTTTTCACCCCTTTTGATATGGTATTGTTCCAGATCTTCGGCATTTTAGAACGTTATCTTTAATAAACCATTGCTTATGGGCATGGCCATACCACTGCATATTAACTGCATATTATGTGCGTCTTAAATTGTTTTGGAATAAATGCATGAGGGACTCATAGGTATGGAGAATTGTATTCCGGCAGCGTCGTAAAATTAGAAAAGAATTAGTAGTTTCATTACATTGTAGTATACGTTACTCCCCGGCAAAATTATAGTGGTGGCTGCTGGACATACGGTTAGAAATCGTTTACGGTGTGCAATTAGGCCGGATCACTGTAGCGTTATTTAACATATGGGAAACCAATAACGACATTATAATCCATTGATGGCTCAGTATTAATGGTAATAGCTGTAATTCAGGTACACAGTAACCCATAGGGGACATAAAGATGTAATTAGTTGCCCGGGTTTGAGGAATGTAAACAGTTACCATCTTAGACGTACTGTGAGAGTTCAGATAAGGGCGTAAGCTAAGAGAGCGATTTACAAGCGAGGGGGATGTTTGCGTTAACAATACAAACCGTCAAGCAGAGCAGTCCACATTCCTGCATTGCTAAGATGTGTTCTAAATGCACCCCCATCACCAAATGATGAAGTCCTTCATAACGGTGGGACCGTACCGCGAGCGTTCGCGACTCGATTCAATTGATTCTAGCCGTATAATTTCATTATATATTTACTATACAATCTCCTGAACTCACCTTTCCATGCCCTCAACGCGTACTGTTCTTGCTGACTTGTTCTTGCTAAAAGCCAGAGTTCAAGTGATTGTTTTTCAGTTTAATCAATTTGAATCTTGGGTCGATTCGAGAAGACTTCTTCATAGATGCCGTTATTTTTTCTCTGTATAATGGCAGATTGGAAATCGTTTTAGACACGTCTTTGCATCGATTTTTCTGTGACTTACTTGGAATTAATAGGAAGGTGACTTGGTAGTGTCACGGGCTAGACTGGTCGTCGAGTTCTGGAAGATTACTTGCGACGGCACCGTCTGGATGCAGTATGTTCAGGTTTACTTATCATGCAAATTGCTGGGAAGTAAGGAGCTCCCTCTGACATTTGTGCCCTCTGTATATCAACTGTATGGGGTTCAGATTACTGATAATACCAAGCGCGTTTATGATAACATATTTTGAAATAGATATAAGCTCATAGGGTGACAATGTAGTCAAGGCCAATTTCCATATGTGTATGTGTAGACTGATTAACTTTTTCAATTATCGATTTGTTTATTAATTGATCGGTTGGTATATTGATTGGTTGGTTTGTTGGTTGGCTAGTCGGTTTGTTGGTTGGTTGGATGGTTGGTTGGTTGGTTGGTTGGTTGGTTGGTTGTTTTTTTGGCTCTTTGTTTCTTTTGTTGTTGTTTTTTGTGTGTGTTGGTTGCGTGGTTGTTTAATTGGTTGCTTTTAAGGCTATATCGGTGGTACTTAATAAGTTGGAATCAGCCAGCAAATAGACATCCTTGGCGTTTTATGCTCGATATTCCGTCATACTGAAGACTGATGACTATGTCAGGCCGGTTTCTATCTCCCTCCGTTCGATTCTCACGTTCTTTAATTACATGGGTGTGTCTTTCGGCTGTCCCTGAAGAATTAGATATGAGTGGGCATGGCAGCTGGTGACAAGTGGGAGACTAAAACGTGCCCTGAGTTGAAATTTCTGTGAGCTGCAATTAAGCATAAGCTACAAAACTTGGCGTGAATCCATAATAAAAGTCAGTTATAGTCTGGAGTGACTAACGGTATGTGTATGATTAGTATTGCAATTACACAACAGTTCGTTTTCCATTAATATCTTTCATGCCCAGCCATTAGATGAAGAAAGGGTGAAAATAGGTATGCTGAGCACACATGTGGTCAGTAGCCGATTTAGAACATTTAGAAGTTTAAGGTCAGGGTCAACTTCGTCAAAAAGCCAATCCACAGGACCCTGTATCATATCAAGGACTAAGAAAATGTATCATGATATAAAAACGTATTACTGCGACGCTGTGGAAGTCTCCATAGCTTTTTTTCTTTTTTATTAACGACAGAGCATTGTGAAATCGTTACTCGCCTGTGTGCGCTGCATGGTTTTCTAGTCCAATCTTCTCTATTTTTGGCAACTCATTTCAACACTCAGCGAAACGTAGTCGTCAACTTTTATATGATGAACGTTATTGAAGAAGCCGATTCAAAGCCAGTATTCTCCATCGCGCACGCCAAATGCGACTTAGGTCACGTCGCAGATTATGTGAAGTCTTTGAGGACGCTGGAATCTTCTCCCAACTGTGAAAATCGAGCTTAATGTTCCTCATAAGCCTTGGCACAGTTTAATGCACCTCTCGCACTTAACGTGGCTCACTGATACTTGTCAGTTCCTTTTAAGTACGTGGATTAAAATAGTGTGGCCTTTATCTTTCGCTTCGATCCTTGCCGTTGGCTTTAGTCTTGTTCCAATATTCTTATCCCTACCTCCTCGCGTTAAGACATACGATATCACATGAAAGCGATGCGTAACGTTTGAAGGCGACGCCAACTGGAATGCTTCCAAAGACTGGCAATAAAAGATAACGCTCCCTGACTGATATCCTGTCAACTTTCAGTCTGTGATGTTGATCTAAGGACGATTCGACACTATAAACAAGACTCATAAAGCAGACCCGGATTATAGGCTTGCTATTAGAAACCATAGCTTATCCTGACTGTAAAGCAGTTACAACTTCCAAAGTAACCGACCGCAAACATGACCATAACCGCACCGTGAATGCCTCACACCACCACCAACTCCCGTTTCCTTCAACTCAACACTAACTACCTGTATCCCTCGGGACTGGAGGCTCTGAAATGGCTTCCGTTTGACGCTAACTCAGATATTTCAATACGCAATTGCCACAGGTGCTACCATGTTTAATGCCAAGATTCTAACCATTCTCTTTTTCCTGTTACTGATTCATCACATCCTTTGATAGACAGGAGTGTGCAAATACAGGTAATTACATTAAAGGTAATGAACTGTCTTCTACGCGAATATAATCTAGGAAAATTTGAGGTGAGAAATAGTTGCTTTGTGTTGAAGTAAAGATCAAACTTCGTCTAGGAAAATAGCTGCTTGCGAACTAATTGGTTTACAACCAGCACCACTTTTCAGCACTAGCGAGGAATAACCACGGAAACAATGTGACAGTAACGACTTAGCTTACTTGCGCGTATCCCTTTCAGTTAAACAAGAAGATTCTATGACGCATTGAAGCATTTTGATGCAAAGGCGGGCAGGATGTAGCCTGAATTCTGGACGTAGTTTTACAGCTTTCTTCATCACCGTTCTTGTCATTGGAAGTTTGATTCATGGATCATCAACTGCACAACCATTCACCCTTCAATCACTGAGGTCTGAACGTCTCCTCCTTCATAATGTTCTAACCGGTAATGGTGAGGGCACGTTCCTACTTCATTTCTATCTTCTAAGCAAAATATATTTGTTAAGCGTAGGTAACGAATGTACACAACTATTCAAAATGTGTTTAGTGAATATGAAATTATCAACATAATATTTGCAGAAATAAAAGTGCATCCAATTTTGATTACTAGTGATAATACAATGGATTGGGACAATACTGAATCTATTATGACTAAATCGTAGCGATGTATGCAACTTCTTGAAATCAATCAGTTAAGGATTCGTATGATTAACCAAATGGTCAGAGTAATGAACTTAAATACATTTTTTTAATGTTTATGTAGGGGCTTGCAGACCAGTGTCAAAAATATGTTGATTTCTATTTTCTTGAGGAGGGTCTCTATTTATATATTTCTTTTGGGACGTCATTACGTTTTTCACGCTGTTGTACTATTTGTGAAAGTGAAATAAAGATCTTTTAAGATAGAAGACGTAGATTTTGTTTTCAACCTAGCGCAGAACTTTATTCCCTGGCTCTTACCATAAACGCAGGCTGTGTCTCCATCAACATGTCCGTCACGTGTTCTGGTAAATGTGCTTCATTCTTAACGATAGCCATCATCGATCTTTTTCAACCTCCTCTCAAGCGCAATGAAATCTCCCCTTGCTCTAACGATCCCAATAATTCCTCCCTTTGTACGGAATAGATGAGAGGACAGAGCCACGGATTGACCTCGACAACGCACAAGTACGAGAAAAGGTCCTCAAACTTCATAATGTGCATTCGTTCCAGTGGAATGCAATCGGTTAACAACGTTGGTACATACTCACTGAAGGTTGAAGCAAGTCTGTAAGATTGTGTTCATCCAATTATCAAATCGGACAACCTTTCCACTTTTAAAGTCTGCAACGAATACAGGCTACCTTAGAGTGCGCTCATTATCCAACACAGTTCTGTCATTGTAAAGGCATCTTTGTTTAAATATACGTACATTTTGAGACAGAAAATGCTGAAGATCTAACACGGACAGATTTTCAAGAAGCTATTGACATCGTGTCAACTTTACTGAGCTTGAGTTTGAGTTTATTAGGATCCACAATTAGCTTAACAGCTACTCTTCCTGTGGTTCATTCAAAAACATGACTGGAGGAAGCTACATGACACACAGGAACACAACATAAAACAGAATGAACATGTACATAAATGATAAAAGGCTGCTTGAGGTCCATATACACTGTTAGAGGATTTGTCAAGAAAACATTAATGAATAGAACACATGTCAGGTTTTCCTTTTTTTTTCATGTATGAAATTGGGAAAGATTGCAGAGGCTGATTTGGCGGTGAATGTGAAGGACACGCGCAAGCCCCTACGGTCTGCTTGCAACGGACTTCAATCGACAAACATCTGCGTTTGAAAGATTGAGTTTGAATTGGATGATTATCTACTATGCCAGCAAGCCAGCCGCGCATAAAGTTACATATTCCTGTACAACCCTTTCAAGCCTGCCAGTCTAGTGTATTATTTAAGCAAACGTGGAAAGCATTGATAACACACACCTACACTTACCAACGCTGGAGGAAATCTGGCGTGCGCTCTTTATTACTACTTTCATCGATCAAAGATGGTTATGTACCTTGATTAGATTAATTGATTGATATCATAGATATTTAGAGTAGTTCCAACGTTAAGAAACAACTTTTTTTCGTGTGTACGTCCAGGTCATACTCTTTAAACATTATGTTTTAATACAGAAGAACCATATGAAATCAATTGAAATACTTTATTTGTGATGATATGATTACATGTGTGGGTTGGGTTGGGTTGCTTTCCACGAATTGACTCGGATATCTTGGTATATGACGGGAACTTTCGATATTGTGTTCAATTTTATTTCAAAGACCGGAAGATTCGCCTAGTTAGTTAGATTGGTAAGCCAGCTTGTGAATGTTCTGTTATAATCTTGATTTAGTTCGTTTTTGTTATTGTTCTTGATTAGACTAATATGTAACCTTTATAAGCATAAATTCCTTTCGCTGTATTACTTTTATTTTTATGTTATGATGTTGACTTAGTTTGTCTTGTCATTTGCAGTTAACCTGAGTTATATGTTACGTTGTAATTATTAATTTCTTTTGTTATCTCTGACCGTCATCTGTATTTTCTGTATTTTATGAGCAGAAGACCATTATAAGCAGATATGCTTCTTGTCTAATGCCCAATAAATGTATGTGAATACAATAAAATACGACGGGAACAAAATAATAGAATTTTGTAATTTGTTTGAATCAGTAGTTGAAGCCTGAAGGATGGCGTGATTTTACTTTATCCAGAATATCTGGGCTGTATATCAGGAACGGTATATGATCAGGCATCGATTTTCCTCCGTGCCGAGAATAAAACGCCTGCAAATTCTCACCTCAAGATACCAGGGCGGTGGTGGCTTCAGGCAATTAGAGGTGTCTGGCTTGACTGTCGGTCACGGACTCCTTTTAGTTCTAGAGTTCTTTTCAACCAACTTAAGTTGTGCCGAGCCTGAATAAGCATTATCATTCATGGTCACTAAGAGCTGTAATGGCTATAATGATAAGCCATAGCTTAGGTCCTGTTAGTGTCTTCCTAGAATCGTGTGACCTTATGCACTGGGTGAATTATTCAATGCTTCTTCGCGAAACGCCCCCCTTACGCAACGATTCCTTTTGACCCTGGCTTACTACTTGAATGCTAATCAAGTATTACTAAAAGCGTGCCACTGTGTAACCCCTTGGAGAAACAATGATAAGAGTACCATCTACTGATTATGCTTTTTACAGTTTAACGCAGGCAACAACATTGAAGACATGTTGATCTATATATAATTCGACCTTTTTTTTATTATTGGCATCCACCCTAGTCTGATTAACTCTTGTTCACAGGGTTTGTGATCATTAATTTCTAACCGTGCCAGGAGACTGGTTTTTAAGCAGAAATTACCAGTAAAATTTCTTGGTTCTTTGAGACTGTAAATGTGATTTCAGGCTGCGCTATAACTATGGACCTCAGCCATTAAATCCTCCTACGTCATGGCAACAGGTTTTAGTCTAACATGATCAATTGTTAGCACAGGATGAATGCAGAAATTAACAGGATTAGATTACTACTGACGTAAAGGTGTTGGCCATTTAGCTTATAGGGGTTTCACTAGTTTGAGGAAGGCTGGATCCATGGAAGTGTGCTTACACCAGGCTACCCGCCACCCATATCTACATTATCTCCTCCCTGGCCCGAATGATGATTGTTGTTGCCACCTTTTGCATTCACCTAAGATTTGCCCTTACACGTCCTTGAATTCACCTAAGGTTTCCTTGATATTCACCTTATAGGCCGTTAGTCGGACCACTTGAATGATGTACGTAGGCTGGGGATTGCTCAGATGTGTTTCCAAATGACACCGGAACGCTCATTAACTTCGGTACTGGTGGAAGAATATAAGAACAGGAGGGCCCAAGTTGATAAGCATTTTTGCCAACATTGCATCCTTTGTACTATCATATGTATGGCAAAAGTTTGTTTTCAACGTTACTAAATAGATTCCACCAAAGAAAAGCAAATAGATTATGTTACTTATTCGTTTTGACGTGTTTACGAATTTCACTGAATTTCAGCAAATGGGGATTTCTGTTTTTTTTTATGATTTGTGGTCGTAAGAATGTATCCAGCGAAAGCGATTTGTATTTGTCTTTGTTGACAATGAGGACAAGTCATTACACTGGGTCAGCCTATGCAGCTCTCGCTGGTAACGGCTGACCCACAAATACAGACGGACATACAACTTATATACATAACCTGCAGTAAAATCATTACACTATCATAATACATAGTTGATACAATACAATACAATGCATGAGAGAAAGCGATGTGGATGTACCACTGCGTTGCAATAATTTATGTTTAAATGTTGCATCTCCTGAACATAGTACTAGTCTTAAATTCTCGGAAGAAAAGGGACCCAATAGACGGCACTTTACGGATACACTTTACCGATTGGCGAGCATCCAAGCCATGTTCAACTTCTGATTTAAAGCTCGGCACGGTACGGATATTGGGATGTACTTTGGCCATTTGAGCTACGAGCTATTCGTCAACTGCAACCTAATCACCGGCACTAGCCAGGAATCAGCTTCCAATCTAGACGAAGGTAGCTCCGTTCATATTTCACCCTGCCGCGGCTCATTATGTCACGGACGCAACGTCGTTCTGTTCATCTGTAGAGTCCAGGATCATACACTTATCACAGAGCGTCGTGCATGGCCAACTCTCCTCATCTCATCTAATAAATAAAGTATCCCTTTAGTCTAACTATCTGACCATTAGGGCACCACTGAAGATCTGGCAACCAGTTTTCTCCACCCTTCTCGGATTTCTGTTTTTCACTTAGTGTCATGTCTGTCTATTCTCAGATATCATCCTCCCATCTTTCCCGTTACCTACCTATCTTGCATTCTTTAATTTCTTCCTCCGTGTACAGTTCCTTGCATTGTAGTTTTGGCTGGTCCCGATGACCGTGACTCTCCATATGTATCAAATCCAAACTGCAATACGACGTACTCCATCACTATCACCCGGTATGTATGATTTAAGGCTTGTTATTGTACTGTACGGCAGAAACCATTGTTTCACTGCCAAAGTCGAAGAAGCTGCCAAGAAGTTTAAGCATGAGAAATCGGGCTGTCACTTTCCTCAGACTTCTTCCTGGTCCGCTGCTACCAGGAAGACATACCTCAGAAATTAACATATATTGTTTTCCGTGCCAAAACGATTGATCTTGTAGGTAATGTGATTACAGAAAATACTAAATCGATATTTTGGAAACTGGGGAGAGAGATAGGTAGATGGCTACGACTGTTAAGATGATAAAATTAAATATTGATCCGTAGTTTCCAGCCTCTCGAAAGAGGGCAGTGTCCCCGATTAACTCGCTCCAACATGATACTGTACCATTTAGAATTGTACTGTTCGTTTAGATTGACAGATTTGATTTCCATTTCGAGTGAGACATCTGTTATGATTATTGGACTTGGGTGGGCCATCTTCGCAGCCAGGGGCTCAATTGTTCACATTGGTTGGGCTGAATCGCAGTGGTCTGGAGCGGCTGCCGCTCAGCCCTAACTCAGATGACCTCAATACGACAATTGCCCCAGGTGTGGTCATTGGACTGTGAAGTACTGACGTTTGATTCAAATTCCGTCTAATTTTCCAACGAAAGTGCTCTAAAATGTAATATGAAATTCAAATGCAGGCATCCTTTATCCCACTAGATTAAAAACGCATCCAGAAAAAAGAACTATTGTCAGTATCTTATGCTATTTGTCGTGGGGATTATGTGAGAATTATGTTAAGTCGTCACCTAATCCCTACAAGCCGAGGGAACATAGTTATTATCATTATGAGCTAATCATTCTTTGATTATGATAATGAAAAAGGGGATTTTCCAATACAGCGGCCCCAAACTTATCATCCTCGGCATACGCACAGTCTGACGGTGAAGCATGCATAAGGTATGAGGGGTAAAATAGTGCCATAAAATGTAAAATCATGAGGCAAATTTTGGCACAAAGTTCCTGGATTACAGGAATTACGACTTTCTCGATCATCAACTTCCCCCCCCCCCTACTTTGCCCCTGAAAGGGCTATTTGGGGGTTAATGAATGTAGATGTAGATCAAGATGTAAATTAGATATGTGCGTATTTGATTTATTGTACAAAAATGTCACCACAAAAATTAACAGATTAACAGAACGTTTTACTTATAATGATATATCAATCATGAGTTTACACAATAGTTTGCCTCCACTCATTTTTATTCTTTTAGCTGTATGATAATGATTATTGTTCTTATAGCTAGTGCCATTTGCATATTTTTACGAATAGGCGTTTTGCATTTTAAGCTAAAGCATATGTCCGTTTAGAATACTTAATACTTCGGTTAACTCTTCGATGTATGTAAGGGGCCGTCATATACAGTCTGCATTAACTAACGACATAGAAGCGAGTGTACTGAGCATTCCTTGATAAAGAATGGTGTTGTTCAGTCGAAATGTATTTCATCGGATGCTACTTTGTAAGTTCGTTTGTTGTTTGTTTGTTTGCTTATTTGTTTGTTTGTCTCTTTGTGTTGCATACCCGGTAAACCACCTCATGGCATAACACACCAGGTTTGTGCGGAACAGTACAAGCTGCATATCCGGGCAGATCTATTTGATCCACTCACAATGGGAAGGACCCTTACTCTTTTCGATAAGTGTGGTGGCTTTTTTTAACGTGCTCGAGGTGTGACTCTCCTTAACCCTTTACTTCCGTTGCAAATTAGTCCCATTGCGTTTTAGAGGCCGTGAGTTGTTATCCACTTTGTGTAGGGTATGGTATTGGAATGCGGAGCCCATGCCTCTCCTTCCATTGCCTTTTACCTCCTTAATAGAAGTAAGGTACACATTTACACCTGGGTGGAGTGAGAAAAGTCGTGTTAAGTGCCTTTTCCAAGGACACAATGTCTGGCCGGGGGTCGATCTCATGTCCTGTAGATCTAGTATATAGGCACTTGGTCATTCGACGGCTAAATCTGTTGAAATATGCCGCTTGTGAAGTAGATTCCTGTGCTTGTGTGTTTTTTTCTCTTCATTTTCAGTCTGCTTTGCATTCAGCATGCGGATGTCTCTAATTTGTTTGGCGCCGTAGTCTTCATGATCCGAGTCGACATCACACGTACATTTCCCATCTCTGAAAATGTATCTACTTAATGTTATCACCTCGTTGACTCGGATGGCGATATTGTAAGTTGTTCTGTGCGTGTGTCGCCACGAAGAAAGATGAAGTGTTTTCCCCGAGGACTGTACGAGCGGTGTATAAGAAACTCATGAACCTCGCAAACTCGACCTCTGCTCTATCGTGGATATCGGGCATGATAAAAGGAACATCACATTCAGGCGGACCTCGTGTACAAAATACGAAATAAGAAGCGTAAAAGTCCATCTAAGCTGGTAAAATGCATTTTGAAGAGGTAAACTGATTTAAAAAGAATTGGCTGGAATGTTCACTGACTTGCTCAGTCTTCTTCGTCTGTATGACTCAATTGCTGTGGACACGTGACTTTATGCACGTGTGACGACAGTAATTGTCGAAAGTTTCAAGTTGCAAGATCTATGATGGAGTCCAACTTCAGGGACTGGCTTCCGAGCACAAGAGGGGACATATCTGGCCGGAACACCAGAAACAAACAGAAGCTTAACACACCACTCTGCCGCATCAACAGACTCAAAAACTCTCCGATTCTGTACCTCGTATCCCTGCTGAATAAGTGACTGATCTCCTTAACAATTCCATGTTTTCCCTACTCCATTGTACCAAACAACACAATCTTGTCACGTTCGAATGTTTCAATGTTTACAATGTCAGCTGTCCTTACGTCGTGTTCTGTGTTGTAAACGAAAAGTCTTTTTAAATGGCACCATTGGTAAACTTTGTATATAATCACATAATTTTTTATGCGAGTAAATGTGAAAATACTCGCCAATTCAGACTTGCCAGTCTGCGATGTGGTATTTGTCAATAAAGTTTCAAGTTTCAAAGTCAATATCGCCCTCCATCCCGGTTGAGAGAAGTTTGGGGCACCCTTATTAATTCTCATTAATTCTCTCCTGTTCAGTACCCACAATATCAACACTCCAACGAAAATGTGTGACACGGGGACAAAAAGGTAGACCAATGGATGATTGATTCTATAAGGATTTTGTGAATTTCTAGGATTCCATGCTATGCTGCTACGTTACTGTGTAACAGACTGCGTTATCTATTAACTTGAACTGTCAAACTTGAATAAATGACTCAATTTTGAAAATGCGTTGACTTAAAAAAAAATATTGCATGTAAAGCGATGTTGGTGACACGCCACGACAGTGAGCGAAAGAGCCTTTTTTTTATATGTCATACAGTTTTAATAGTTTTACTTCTAGAAATATATACCATGTCCCCCCACGAACGACACCAGTGGTATCCCATAGTTCACCATTACTTCTGACGTCAATGGCGCCAAAACGACCATTTCTGTGACGCGCCGTCTTTCCAAATGTTCACCGAGTGAGTCTCATTTCGCGTACACCGCAAATACTGCCGCAATATTGAACATGAACTTGGCATCCTCCCATATCGACTTTTAACGCGATTGCAGCGCTGATTATGTACATACCGTATTTATAGACATTGATTAATCACCAATAAGAAAGAAAATAGATCATTCTGTAATCAGAAAATTTTCAATCTGGGATTTTGTTATCGTAATCGAATCTTGGTATTCTATCTTGTTTTGCGGTTCTTGTAGGACTGCAAAATGATCTTCTTGGACCGTTATTTCTACGAAAAAGTATCCATGCAATTATGAAGTCCTGAACGAGGGAAGTACAATTTCAGATTAGTGCATTCGTCTTTGCGTCCGGTGTATGTAATAGCACATACGTTGAGGTCAGGTTCAGTTATTGAACTTTAAAAGGTAGCTGAAGGCAGCAATGGAAAACATCGAGTCGTATTCAAGCGGCGTAGCTGAAAAAAAATCACAATTTTGTGTAAATGCAATGAATTTTCCACACATGTTGTTTAATGGACTAGTATTCTAAACACATGGGGCATTTCCATGTCTGACAAAGAGCGAGTTTCTTGGATCTTTGGCTACATTAGAATGTATATCTAATCACATGTATGTTAAAATTTGCTGCAAAAATTAAATTAAGTAACCTCCACACACAAGTGTAGGATGCTTGTTAATTAGTCGAGTTTCAAACGTGCTTTTCTCCCATTTTCACCTCATAGTATATATCGGAACATTTTTTAATTGTGTTTTTTTCTACTGTAGAAATGACACATAAAATATGGTTACAGTGACAAAGGCACACCGACCACCGACACACCTTTTTATCATATTTACCCGGTTTGGCCTTGGCTTCGGACAATGTATCACTTCTCTGTCCTAGAAACTAGTTTGGGGACGCAGGCCTCCTACTTACCGCTCATCTGAATCTATGGCACATTCACATCCGCGTTCCGCTCCATCTGTCTTGTCTATGAAGTGTCAGGACGCCATGTGCATTTCCCTGTCAGACGACAAGAAGTCTGGAGGGACGGGAAACAAGGAGTTCTGAATCTTGCAAGTTTTTTTTTAATTTGATGTTGGTTCATTTCAAAATTGTTATTATTGGGGGATTGTTGGATGTGCGTTAAAATGTTTTAGAAGTAGGGGGTGTTGTTACAATTGCTTGCTTGTTTGTTTGTTTGTTTGTTTGACATTCTTCTTGAACGTCTTTGTAATCGCCAACTTACTGTTTCTTAAATTTGCCGCCTTTAGAAATGTTAATAAGATACAGGCAAGTTCCCGCCAAATCTAGGACACGTGTTTTTGGATAGACTCTAGGGACCTCAGCACATGGAAAGAAAATAGGCTCACTCAGAAGAGAGGGACAGGCTTCTCAAGACAGGAGAACTCAGGGCTTTCTCACAGGGAGAAAGAAGGATTTAGGCTTCCCACAGGGGGAAGAAATCAGGGCTTTCTCACAGGGAGAAAGAAGGATTTAGGCTTCCCATAGGGGGAAGAAATCAGGACTTCCTTGCCGGACAAGCAGGAAGAAATCAGGCTCTTCACTGGGAGGAGAAAAACAAGTCAAGAAAGGATAAAGGACTGGGTCAGAAAGGTTGGGAGAATTGACCAGTTTTTACGGTACTTATCTGGACTTTGGAGGCATTTACCAGGATACATGGACAATTGTTGGATCGCTATTCAACTTGGATTACTGCCACATCCACTCGGAACTTTGAACTAATCATACAACTCGGACTAACTTCAAGATTCCACACGAGGGGGCTTTCATCACAATCAAGAACTGTACCGGGACTTGCATTAGTCAGTAGACTCAGGCGGCACATATGTAATCACGGTGAACTACTAACTCTTCTTAATTAAACCATCAAAACGCAACCTTCCGACTCCGTTCATGTTGCCATCAAACCAGGTAAGACCAGTTAAATTCCCTCTCCTAACTTGCTGGCCGGCGGTGTCAAGCACAGGGCAAGTCACCGCGCTTACAGTAAAAACTGTGT
The DNA here is from genome assembly GCA_035149815.1 of Branchiostoma lanceolatum. Taxonomy (NCBI): domain Eukaryota; kingdom Metazoa; phylum Chordata; class Leptocardii; order Amphioxiformes; family Branchiostomatidae; genus Branchiostoma; species Branchiostoma lanceolatum. The sequence continues at coordinate 12,794,367 of CM068884.1, forward strand.
CTACGACAAGACAGTAAACTGTGGTCTTGTCGGGAAGTTTCAGTAAGAAAAGGAGCCAAGACAGCAAAGGCCCTTGGACGAACTTGCAAGTAAATATTGTTTGTAACAAACAAGGAAATGCAGTCACGTCAAGGTTAAGAAAGGGTTTTAGTGATTGACCCTCTTTGTTGTCTGGACCACGTCTGATTCTTGACATGTTGGAATGCACAGTTGATTGATGATCTTGCCTAGGAAAGAAAGTGTAAGAACTCCATGACCCAGGTCACCTTACCGTAAAACAGCTAATTGTCGCAAGAAGTTACCATTGTCTATTTATGCTTCTGAAAACGGAAGAATTTAGACGACTGTCAAGTACAAGGACATTACAATGTAGGCAAGAGCGTACTGTACTACATCACACGTGAATACCTCCGTCCAACGGCAAATACCACCAAGCAGAACAATTAGTAGTTTTAGGGTATCATGAGTGACGGCACAACTGTGGTATAGAACAGGCCTGACTGCTGTGTAAGCCAGGAGAACTGGGTCACTACATTACCGTAGAACAGCAAATAAAGAGGCTGTTTCTCCCAATAAAGGGGATAAACAGAGCTAAGGAAATAAAATGGCTGATAAAAAGGAAGAAAGGGGCCTCTCTACGGTCAAAGAAGATGTAGAAGAGGAAACAGAAGGGCTACAAAAAAGAGTCCCAAAAAAGGCTGATTGGCTCCTGGAGGAAGACAGCAGGAGAAAGAAGAGTTATAGGTCTTCAGTGCTAGGACAACTGACACACAAGGCAAATGCAGTAAGGGCACTGATGGAACAAAATGAGCTGCTTGGCGCACAAGTTGCCTTAGAGGAATGGCAGCAGGCCTACTTTAACCTTGAAGAGTCACATGGTCAGTACCAAGCAACTCTCGATGCCGACCAGATCAATGAAGATACAGAAAACTGGGCCAAGCCACATTTCGAAGAGCTGGACCAGTTCCGGGATGAGGTACAAGAGTGGATTAAGACACAGAGGGAAGCACAAGATGTCAAGCCCTCTGACAGCATATCACAGGCGGGCTCGGGTATATCTAGTGTAGCCTCGAGTGCAAGGTTAAGCGCCAAGCTCAGGAGAGCGGAGCTCACTGCCAAGGCTGCGGCCTTGGAGGAAAGGGCGAAGCTACAAGAAAGAGAGTTCAAGATCAAGAAAGAGGAGATGGAGTTGGCTAGACAAAGGGAGATGTTGGAAGTGAAGATGGAGCTGGCACAAGAGGATGCCAAGCTACAAGCGCTAGATGAATTTGAGGGAATAGAGTCACCCGCTGTACAAAGAACCAGGAATGTTAAGCCAGAAATTGTAGAGCCTAGACGAACACCTAACGATTCCCGGAACCTGAACCCGGAGGCAAGGGATTTCCACCCAACGCTTCATGACAGGAATGGGCAAAAGAGTCCAACCCCCGAGGAGTTCCTGCAAGGGTTGGTGTCCCAACAAGCGGAAGTCACCAAGCTGATGATTGACCATAATAATCAGGCCAGCCTGCCAACTCGAACCATCAGAGCGTTCGATGGGAACCCGCTTCAGTTCACCAGATTTACAAGAGCATTCAAGCATGCAATAGAAAGCAAAACCACAGACGCAGAAGAGCGTCTTGGTTATTTAGAGCAATACACAACAGGTGAGGCTAGGAGGCTGGTGAGCAGCTGCACACTTATGGCGCCAGAAGAAGGCTACACAAGAGCAAAGGAATACCTGCGAAGCAGGTATGGCACATCATATAAGATCAGCCAGGCCTATGCCAGAGAGGTATCGAAATGGCAAGAAATAAAGCCAGAAGATAAGGACGCATTGAGGGAGTTTGCGCTATTTCTACAGGAATGCGGAAATGCTATGGAAGGGAAGGACCACCTGCAGGAGTTGAACCACTACAGCAATCTGAAGTTGTTGGTGACAAAGCTTCCTTTCAAGCTGAGAGAACGCTGGAGAAGACGGTCCCATGAGATAATTAAAGAGCGTCCAGTCTCATTCTCAGACTTTGCTACCTTCGTGCAGAAAGAAGAGGACGTGGTCTCTAATGAGGTCTTCGGTGACCTCAACAACAGAGAGAAGAGCCAAGGTTCTAGCTCCAAACAGAAGTATGGACCACGGAGAGGTTCAAGCTTAGCAGTAGCTAGGGCAACGGACAATGCAGAAGCTGAGTCTCCAGGTGACTGTCTGTACTGTGCGAAAACCAATCATTGCCTGAGTGACTGTAGGGTGCTCGGCGCTAAACCAATGGACGAACGCCTGCGGTACATCAAAGGCCAAGGATTGTGCTTTGGTTGCTTGAAAGCTACATCACACCTGGCGAGGGACTGCAGGCAGCGGGCAGAGTGTAAGAGGTGTCAAAGATCTCACCCCACGGTGTTACATCGGGATGCTGAAACGGTACCCAAGAAGACGGCTGCAGTAGGACGAGTACTGCGCACCAAATGCAGCTGGGAAGGAGTGCCACCTATAATTCCTGTGAAGGTCCGCAGCAAGACCACAAACATCACAGTCGAAACATATGCTTTCTTGGACTCAGGAAGCGACGTGGTATTCTGTACCGAGTCCTTAAAGGATCAGCTGAAGACAAGTGGCAGGAAAACCAAGTTGACGCTGAATACAATTAATGACACTAAAGCAGTACAAAGTGAAGTCCTGGATGACCTGGAGGTCATGAACTTAACGGGAGAGAACGTTATTCCAATCGCCACTGCTTATACACAGGAAAGGATTCCAGCTTCAAAGGATAACATCATCTCCACTGAAGACCTTAAGGCTTGGCCACATCTCAAGGACGTAGATGTGCCCAAAATAGATGCCAATATAGGCCTACTTATTGGCAACAATGTACCAAAGGCTGTAGAGCCCTGGCAGGTAATCAACAGCATAGATGGTGGACCATATGCAATCAGAACCGTGTTAGGATGGTCAGTAAATGGGCCCCTCAGGGGGGCCAGTGACGATAAGAATGTCAACAGGATCACCCTTGAGCAGCAACTCACGGAATACTTCAACAATGACTTCAGCGAAACCAGAGAGGATAAGAAAGAAATGTCAGTTGAAGACAAAGGGTTCATGAACATCGTGTCAAAGGGAACAAACAAAAACAATGGCCACTATCAAGTACCATTACCATTCAAAAATGGTAGGCCCAAGCTGCCGAATAACAAGCAAGTAGCCCTACAACGAGCCCAGCACCTAAGGAGGAAGATGATGAAAAATGAGAGCTTCCAACAAGAGTACACCCGGTTCATGGAAAAAATAATAGACAAGGGCTACGCAGAGAAGGTACCCACAGAGCAACTACAGGCTGAAGATGGACGGGTATGGTACGTTCCCCATCACGGGGTGTACCACCCTCAAAAGGGACAATCAATTGAAGACTTCATTGACAACAGCAGATGGGTGAATGGCCCACAATTCCTGTGGGGCCCAAAGAGCGAGTGGCCGCAGTTGCCAGAGGGTCTTCAAGAACCACCACAGAGGGACCCAGAAGTCAAAGTGAACGCCATTCAAACAGAGGAACCAATGCAGTCCAAGAACCCTATGGATGCTCTCATCGCACACTACTCAAGCTGGTATCGCTTGAAGAAAGCCGTAGCTTGGATTGCTAAAGTGAAACAGGCCCTGAAGCAGAAGAGTAAGTCCGCAGGAAAGACAATATGTCAAAGGTTGTCGACAGGCGACCTAGCACGAGCAGAGCTGGAGATAGTAAGGCACGTGCAACGTAGTCACTACAGCGAAGAGATAGTGTCCCTGCAAAGAAGCAAGGGATCAGTGAAGTCTTGCAGCTGTATCTTCCAGCTGAACCCTAAGTTAGATGAAGAGGGTATCCTCAGGGTAGGAGGGAGACTGAGACAAGCAACCCTCTCGGAAGAGATGAAGCATCCAATGATGCTCCCGAAGAGGTCCCGAGTGTCAGAGCTAGTGATTCAAGAAATCCACGAAGACAACGGACACTTGGGGAGGAACTATGTGACATCCAAAGTGCGAGAACGCTATTGGATCCCTCAAGTTAACTCGCTAATCAGACAAGTAATCGGCAAGTGCGTTACTTGTCACCGTCATCACGGCAAGACAGGAGAACAGAAGATGGCGGATCTACCGTCCTTCAGAGTAATACCAGAGAACCCACCGTTCACCAACGTGGGCGTAGACTACTTCGGCCCGTTCGAAGTCAAACGAGGCCGCAGTATTGTAAAACGATATGGAGTCATCTTCACCTGCACTACGACACGAGCGGTTCACCTGGAGAAAGCAGAATCCCTCGACACAGATAGTTGCATCAATGCCTTGCGGAGATTCATCGCAAGAAGAGGACAAGTGAGGATGATTATATCCGACAATGGTACAAATCTAGTTGGAGCAAAGTCGGAACTCAAGAGGGAGGTCAAAAAATGGAACACCAGCAAGATGCATGAAAGTATGTTAAAGAAGGGGATAGAATGGAAATTCAACCCACCTTCAGGTTCCCACTTCGGAGGAGTTTGGGAGAGGCAGATCAGAACCGTACGCCAAGTGCTGTATGCTGTCAGCAAAGGTCATCAACTTGACGACGAAGGCTTGGGTACGTTATTCTGCGAGGTGGAATATATGATAAACAGCAGGCCAATAACAACGGCAAATATGGAAGCTAACGACTTAGAGCCCCTGACACCAAACCATCTCCTGACGCTAAAGTCAAAGACGGACCTTCCACCCAACTTAACGGAGAAGGGAGACCAGTACGCAAGACGCCGATGGAAGCAAATCCAGTACATAGCAGACCTGTTCTGGAAGAGATGGGTCAAGGAGTATCTACCCACTCTACAAGGACGCCAAAAATGGGGCAAACAAAGAAGAAACTTCACAGTGGGAGATCTAGTGCTCCTGAAGGATGAGAACAACCCACGAGGCCAGTGGCCGTTGGGTAAAGTGGTAGAAGTAGTGCGTGGCAGCGAAGGATTAGTCCGACATGTCAAAGTCAAAACACAGCACAACATCCTAGAACGGCCGATAGACAAGTTGTGCCCAATACTGGAAGAAGAACAGGAAGACGTCTAGAGACCTGAATTCCAGGAGGATCTTGTTCGAACTCTAGTATCATAAGAGAGTATAATGCATGTAACAGCAACGTAGTGAAGTAGACAACCCTATATGGACTTCAGCCGAGCTTATTTCAATTGCATGATATTTCTACTAACAACTATTTGAAACACAGTATAGTCATTGTGTAAGGAAGTTGGCTTTATTACATGTATGTAAAATTACATGTATGTAAAATTGTCGTAAAACGGACAATTGGGGGCCAGTGTAATCGCCAACTTACTGTTTCTTAAATTTGCCGCCTTTAGAAATGTTAATAAGATACAGGCAAGTTCCCGCCAAATCTAGGACACGTGTTTTTGGATAGACTCTAGGGACCTCAGCACATGGAAAGAAAATAGGCTCACTCAGAAGAGAGGGACAGGCTTCTCAAGACAGGAGAACTCAGGGCTTTCTCACAGGGAGAAAGAAGGATTTAGGCTTCCCACAGGGGGAAGAAATCAGGGCTTTCTCACAGGGAGAAAGAAGGATTTAGGCTTCCCATAGGGGGAAGAAATCAGGACTTCCTTGCCGGACAAGCAGGAAGAAATCAGGCTCTTCACTGGGAGGAGAAAAACAAGTCAAGAAAGGATAAAGGACTGGGTCAGAAAGGTTGGGAGAATTGACCAGTTTTTACGGTACTTATCTGGACTTTGGAGGCATTTACCAGGATACATGGACAATTGTTGGATCGCTATTCAACTTGGATTACTGCCACATCCACTCGGAACTTTGAACTAATCATACAACTCGGACTAACTTCAAGATTCCACACGAGGGGGCTTTCATCACAATCAAGAACTGTACCGGGACTTGCATTAGTCAGTAGACTCAGGCGGCACATATGTAATCACGGTGAACTACTAACTCTTCTTAATTAAACCATCAAAACGCAACCTTCCGACTCCGTTCATGTTGCCATCAAACCAGGTAAGACCAGTTAAATTCCCTCTCCTAACTTGCTGGCCGGCGGTGTCAAGCACAGGGCAAGTCACCGCGCTTACAGTCTTGTTATCTATTTATTTCTTGAAACTTCATGGTTTTGAAGCACACATTAACACACAGGCACATACATACAAATATGAACATACACGCAGTAACATACACACACTCGTGTACACATATACACGCACTGACTCAAAAACACATACAACCACACACACACTCACACACACACACACACACACACACTCAAACACACACTGACACACACTCATACACACCAGACACACTCACACACACACACACACTCACACACACACCACACACACACACACACACACACAAACACACACACACACACACACACATACACTTTCTAAACACAAGTTAGAAACGTATCTGGCCAAGATAGCCGTCCTTGCAGCCTCGACCCCATTATTGCACCTCAGACAGCGCTAATAGCCTGGGCCATTACCCGGAGACTCCTTATCAACTGAAGGCCTTTCGAATCACTTTCCTTGATTGTCTGAGTGAGTAACAGGAAGGTATGCCCCATTACGTCGAACATGGTTATAACCGCGGCAACAAACAAAGTACAGACCTACTGAGGAAAATTGCTCCGCAGCGCAACCATTTGTGTTCATTATATGTTGCATGTTTCTGCATGCACTTTAGTGGCGCATTTGTGAAACATCCAATATGGTTTTACTGTTTTGAAATTGCAATTAATATTGTGACCTGTATGTAATTGGAAAAACTCTGGCATTGTGCTCTTATGAAGAAAAGCAAGTCTAATTAATAGTTTGATTTGTGGTAAACTGAGCTTATTCTAGGACCTGCCACCGCGTCAATATGCGTCTTTCGTCGGTTGTAATTATCGTTCAAAATAAAACTTTAAACAAAGTACATGTTTTGGTTTATCAATGATATTTCTGTGAGATACACACAGAGCTTTAAAAAAACGCCTCTGTACTGAACTACGTTTCATTCCGAATAAACGATTCGGCTTTGGTGACGAGATACAAAAACTGTTCAAACGTTTTGCTGCAGTACCAAGAAAAGCCGTCAGGAGGGAAAAATCAAATTAGCCCAATACCTAACCACATGCTTAATATGATAACAATCAAGCCGTAGCTTTTTAACCTAGGCTGTCCAACAATCAAATTCAAACGTGGTTTGAACTACAATACTACCTTGAGTCGCACTGTGGCGTTTGTGAAAGCTGCAATAAGGATTAACCAGGGAGTTACGAGGATGTGCGGCAAACATGTCGGCACGATTTTACTCAGGGTGTATGTACGTAGTTCTTCCGAAAATGTATGACAGCAGCCTATCCCCGGCTATTAGCTGTAGTATAACTTCTTTCTGTTTAACGCCATTGTTTACGTTTTATAACAGCAGTAATGCGGCATTTTACGGTGTCGTTGCATTTAAATAACCTTCATAAATATGCCATATGTAATTTGACGGATAACCCTAAAGCAGTTGATGATTCTTTCATTCTGAAACCCGTAATCATTTCCCGTAAAGTTAACGTGCTAAAATTGAGTCCCGTGAGCTGCAGTTCTAATTTAAGTCGCTACAGACAGATGGCGCTCTCTGTGGACATGCGCATTGCATTTCAACCGGCAGGTCACCAGTAGCCGCAGGTCACCAATCTCGTTATGCAAGCGTGAGTCCATCATGTACTAAACTCTCCTTCATATCTATCCTGATCATGAAATTCTGTATTCTCGTTGTAAACAAGCCTCTCTCAGTGCTCTGTTCTTTCCAATGTGACCCATAGCTTATTAAGCCTAACCTATGACCTGGATCTTTATGGGCTTTACGTATCCGATTTCACCTGTGACTGACCTTTGTACCACAGAGTTCGTGTGCTGGGTGAGTTAAACGCGTTGACGATGGGGCCTCCCAGCTGGCGGCTTTTCTTGGTACTGCAGTGGAACCTCTAGATTAACATATCTTAAATCTGTGACTTGAATGCTATAGTCATGAAGTTTTATCTCTGTGAAAAATTGAGATATTGTTTATGTGTGTGTCTGTGTGCGTGTGTTTCCGGACGTTTGTAGTCAGCATATCTCAAGAATCTATTGGTGTATTTAGATGATATATACAAATGTTATATGTGGGTAGGTGATGGTATGGTCAAGGCCGATTTTGGGACCCTTGGTGTGTGACCGTGGTACTGCAGCAAAACATCCGTTTTTGTTGTTTTCAGTATCACCACGATGGAAGGCCACATTCCCGTTGTAGACTTCGGTCCGTATGGCCTCTCCAAAGACAACGCGAACGAGGCTGACCTTCAACCCCTGGCTGACAAGTTAGTCCACACTTTCGCTACTGTCGGGTTTGTGTACCTGGTCAACACAGGGATACAGAAATCTGAGGTGAGATTTTGTTTTTTCTAACCATTTCTTGTACATGTGTTCTTCATATAGATCTAATCAATGCAAAAATAGGGATGATAATAAAAACTATATAAAAGACTGCTTTTTCATTAGAAAAAAATACCGAAACTAATGATTAGCCCCACTCGATTGTAACACTATATCAAAGACTTATGCTAGCCCTTATTGTTATTAGGCTGTTAAGTTTTATTCTGTACCTCTATTTTGTACTATGCATTTGTTGTTGGTATACATTGTACCGTGTACAATAAAGTTCTTCTTCTTCCAAATTAGTTTCTGGAAAATATGTAACAGACAATAGACAGACCAAAAACAATACGTCTCCATTAATTAGTATTGACCCCAATGACCTGGACTGTCATGTCTGATAAACGACTAGTTCTACCACCTCTGACCTCTACTGCCGGCCACTCCGGGAAGTCTGACCTTCGCGGTTTGACCTTTTCCCACTCACTGACCACCGTCCGACCACCTGCCTTCAGTCACACGCCACATTAACATAACTTGCAAGCAAATCTATCGGTGGCAATGAAAGTATCCAAAGGGCAAAAACAGTTTTATTGGCCACTGCTTTTGCCCTTTGTTTTTGCCTCCGATAGATCTGTTTAACTTTAAAGGGGGAGTCCTATCCAATTTTACCGCCCTGATTCTAAATCCTATTTCTCAGTCCCTTGCGTGGTTGTTGAGACCAGGTTTGACTGTACGTTGTTGTTATCATGTCCAGTCGGAGGAACTGTTCGGCGTGGCTGACAAGTTCTTTGACCTGCCGCTGGACGCGAAGGAGAAGTACGCCCGGCCGCAGGACAAGACCCGCAACCGCCACGGATGGGTCTGTGTCGCCAGGGAGAGGTAAGGGGCAGACCTTGAATGGTTGTGATGGATGGGTATGCGGTACATTGAGGGACGGATCAAGAATTCTCGCAGTGGGTCTGCATCGATGAATTGTGATAAAACACTTCCAATTGGCCAGCAATGGCTTGTATTTGGATAAAGTAAAGTAAAACGTACTTCATCCAAAGACAAACGATTGTGGGTTCGAAACGATCCACAGAATAACGGTTCATCATGATCGTTTCGAACCCAATACAGACAAACAAGCAAAATAGCGGTCTTCTTGGCCAAGAAAATGATGAACCATGTCTATAGCATGGCGTGTGTCCTCTGCTCTTTTGCATCGGTGCATAGGTTTCAACTTTCACTTCTCTTTTCTTCTGCAGAAGCAACTTGGAAACACTTGGAAATCTCAAGGAAGCTTTCGATGTCAACATGCCTCTTTCCGAGGGCCAGGTGAGTAGCATTCCTTTGCTTTTTTTATCGGACATTGTGCTAATATATATTCCATTATGAAAACTGGACACAATAGGTTGGTCTACAAGATTTTCAGTTTGTAGAGTTGCCAATGTTTAACTACCGGGTTTCTATTGTAAAACCGCGCCAATCTAATATTCCGTTATTCCCTTTCTCGGCTGTGCACATTTGGGCAGACTTGGCCGACAGAAGTTCCGGAGTTTGAAGACAAGGTTGTGACGTTCTATGAGAAATGTCGCCGTCTGGACATGAGGATACTGGAGCTCATCGGCAGAGGTCTGCACATTCCGGTAGGGGGCGCTACTGCAATAACTTTTTGATATAACGTGTCTTATTTATTTTGTATAACTATCCTTCCAGTCTTTCTCAAGTAAGGGGCTCTCCATTTCTCCTGTGACATCTGTTTATGCAGATAAGATACGCGCACGTGACTCATCAAGCCGTGGGTCAAATGTTGTAGGTAGCTTATGGTGCCCTCTGTCTACGTAGTAAGATTGATGTAGGCTGAACTAAAGGCTAAGCTAAATCACTCTCCCTTTTCTTGTCTGACTCTCTCTCCCTCTCACACACTTCTCTCTCTCTCTCTCTCTCTCTCTCTCTCTCTCTCTCCCTCTCTCTCTCTCTCTCTCTCTCTCTCTCTCTCTCTCTCTTGGTGTCTTCAACCACGGTTTTATAACAATATTGAAATATATTCTGTAGGATGTTCCCGGCTTCCTGAGTATGTTTCAGTACATGGGGAGGGGGGCGAACAGTACCACTCTCAGCGCGCTGCGTTACCCACCTGTCCCCGATGACGTCAATGAGAAACAAATGCGGTTTGTTTCCTTTTTCTTTCGTACTTCTTCGTTATCTTTTTACTAAGATATGATCAAATTGAAATCTGTAAAGCCTTATCTCAAAATTTTATCCCGTTTTATCTCGTTTTGGACGTATTCTGTTCCTAGAGCTTAGCAAATGTTGTCCTTTGTAACATTAGATAACGTTAGATTATTTACTTACTAGATAAGATCGTAACTGGGTGTTCATTCGTAAGAAGTAATTATGATGTTGCCATGGTGATTCTTTTTTTTACAGATGCGGGGAACACACAGACTGGGGCGCCATTACTCTTCTATTCCAAGATGGCGTCTCTGGCTTGGAGGTACTAAACTTCTCTCACAGCTTGTTTGTGGTGTCTCAGATGAAGAACCCTCGTGTGCTTTAGCCTATCTCAGTTGAGTTGGAAAGGCATTAATATTTTTCTGAAGTTCATCCAGCACGAATCATTAGCACGTCAGTTTGATACAACTAACATACCGTCGATAGCCCAAGTACACCTTGAAGCCCCTGTCACACATTTAGCACCTCCCCATGACTTTGCTCCCAGCCACTCCCAAACCAAGAACGGTGCTGTGTTTGGAGTAGCCTGGAATCCATCTTATCATACCTCTAGTTCAGTCCTTTGATCGCATCTGAACAGAATATGGCTTTCCCGCCTTTCAGTTTTTAAAATTATATTCGGCTGGCACAGACGACTCGTGAATATTAATAGATGCTAGGTAACCTTGTCGACCAGCTCCCCGAACCACATATCACTCACGACTAACACCCAACCATGGTCTGGAGAAGGTCGGAAGGTCATGGTCGACAATGTGTGACAGGGTTTTAACGTTTCATTTTTATTTCAGGTCATGAACAAGGAAGGCGACTACAAGCCCGCCCCGTACCTCCCCGGTAGCGTCCTGGTAAACATAGGGGACATGCTGCAGCGGTGGTCAGGCGACAAACTCGTGTCTACTGTAAGTCTAAAACCATCTGTTGTTTCCTCGATATCAGATATGCCAATAATTTCTTTTAAACGGTTCAAATTCCGCTGTGTATATGTACTCAAATTCATTCGTTTCATTCCTTTCAATAGATTTACGAGGAGTATGAATAATTCTGGGATATTTTTATATAATAGAAGAAGAACGTTATTGCGCGACAATTTTAACTGGTACAATTATGGTAACTTACGCATATGAGAGTTGAACTATTGCTAATTGTTGACAGTTATAGAGAACTAATCTTATTTATGACTGACAGTAAAATAATCTATAGAATAATGTACATGTTAACGCTCTAGAATACAGTATGCTGGTTACAGTAAATGGACTGAATAATTTTTGTTGATGTAATATTTTGAAATCGCTGCTAACAGGATGGTTCTATCAGTAGTGCACACATTTCATCCTGTCTATAGTAGTAATAATTCCACTATTGACAGGATACAGCCCCAGGCCTATTATTTTGTCTCTTTCCCCTCAGAAACACCGCGTGGTGATGCCGGAGTCGGAGGCAGACCGGAAGTCGTTCCGCCGGTCCATCGCGTTCTTCACGCACCCTGACGAGGACACCCGGCTGGTCTGCCTGGACGGGTCCAACAAGTACGACCCCATCACAGCCAAACAGCACGTACAGCAGAAGCTCAACTGGTCATATCTAGACAGCTAAAACCCCTGTCACGCATTCAAGACCTTCCCACAACTTTGCTCCCGATCAGAGCACAATCAACTGTTTATGCAATTTGTTAGTTGTTTATGTCCAGGACACGAAAATGGTGTGTCTGGACGGGTCCAACAAGTATGACCCCATCACGGCCAAACATCACGTGCAGCAGAAGCTCAAGTGGTCATATCTAGACAGCTAAAGACCCTGTCACACGTTCAGGACCTTCCCACGACTTTGCTCCGAGTCCCGATCAGAGCACAATCAACCGTTTATGCAATTTGATAGTTGTTTATGTCCAGGACACGAAAATGGTGTGTCTGGACGGGTCCAACAAGTACTACCCCATCACGGCCAAACAGCACGTGCAGCAGAAGCTCAAGTGGTCATATCTAGACAGCTAAAACCCTGTCACCGGTTCAGGACTTCCCATGACATTGCTCCCTACTACTTCTTTAGTGCTAAGGTCGTGATTATCTAGTGGTTTTCGTTTTGTCCTTTTCCCCCCCAGAAACAGCCAAACACATGCAGCAGAAGCTCAAGTGGTCCTATCTAGACAGCTAAAGGCTCTTACTTTAGGGAAATAAATGTTTTTCTGACACAACCAATCCGACGTTTAGATACCACCCTAAAGCTGCGTTCTGCAATTCAAAGTGAACCAGTCCGAATTGCCCAGAGGATGGAGACAGACGGCAGCCAAAATGTCGGCTGAATAAAACGCCTGGTTGTGTCTTAGTCACCTCTGAAATCAAATATGTTCCCTTTCTAGACTATATCCCGAATGAACATATAGACTTGAAATATTGCATTTTCTTCAATTGTTCAAAGCATATACCCATAAATGTATTCTTTTATCATGAATAGAAAGAAGGTGATACTTGTAATTCCTATGAAATGATGTAAATATAATCTCATCATGTGTGTTCAGTGCTGTATTGATACAAGTTAAAAGAAGTGCTTCAAACATGACCAATTGATATTCACTGCATTTTATGATATGTTTTTATGCTTCATTTGGTCAAAATATTTAGTGTGGTTAAAATCAAAACTCGCAATATCACACAAGGATTGCATAACACAAAGATACAAAATTCTTGGAAATAATGTCACAATTTAACCCTAATTATGACCATCATCTTCAAAATATACTCAATCGTTCCATTTTTACGTGGGATAGACATGCAAGGTGGTACTCTACATCTTTTCATCATGAGATGGGTCTACCTAAAAACAAACATATATTAAAAAGGGGAAACACAGTGTTTTGCTAGAAGGCAATCAACAGAAGTGGACATAAAAGTCTCTGGTCTGGCCATATACCAGCAAAATTGTTAAAGTACAAAAAATCAATGATCACAAGTCTTAAAGTTTGCTATTCACTATAAAGAAATCTAACTGCTATGCATTGACACACATTCTTAGTCTTCTTACAGAAATTGCCTGTCAAAGCTTGCTTCCTATCAAGTCGCATTCTATGCTTTAGGCCTATATGTACATGTCCCATTGGATAATAAACTCTGTCTCAGTTAATATCTAACTGGCACAAAACATGTCACAACACTCAAGCTAACCAATCTAAAAAAAATGTAAATTATGAATACATATTATCTAGTCAGTTGTTACAACTTTTTTCTTTACTTTTCCTACATACAAATTGAAACCATACTGATGAAACATTATTTCTAAGTATTAGTAACTAAGGAAAGCATCCAAAAAACACAAACCTTTGCCAACTTAATGCAGACCATTCTGAATCAGATCTATATATATGCATGAGAGCTTTCAATTTGTTATGATCCTGTATCTCAATTGAATCTGATTTGTAGAAGGCCAAGTCCAAGGACATTGCCCAGGCTATATAAAAGCATATCACTGTTGAAAACTGAAAACTTATTTGTGTTTATATTTGACATTGATCATAACCTGTGTAAAGTTCGATTATACAAGTCACAATGATTTTTGTCAAGAGAATCTTTGAGCCAATCATGAGCTTGCATGCTCCTTCCCAAGACACTTCAGTGTCTTCCTGGCTGCCACCTGTACAGCATATGGCGTACTCTGTGTCAAAAGTTCTCTCAGCACCTCTTCTACCCTAGTCTCACTCACAATGGTCTCCCTGACGCTGTCAACCTCAGCAAACCTCTGCACACACAACATGGAGCACTCTTTCTCTTTGTCAGTACCATTTTCTATCAGATGGATCAAGGTGTCCATCACACCTTTCTCTACAAATGCATGCTTGTTGCCATCCTGGCAAGATAGAGCAAGCAGATCTTTCACACAGTCTTTTGCTGACACATGTGCAATTCCAAAATATGTTGCATGCTTGGCATCTCTTACAGCTGTTTTCAGCGTATTCATAAAGAAATCTGTATCTTCTGCCTGCAACTGAATAGTACTTAGCTCTTCAGCATCGACAATGTGTGCCAGACAGGAGAGAGTTCCCACTTTCAGGGCCATGTCTTCATTGCTCAGGTGTTTCTTCAGCAGTTCCACTGCTCCAGTGTCTCTTAAGTAGTCCTTGTTGTCAGCCACTCTTGCACAGTTGCCCAAAGTGGTAACAAGAATCTGTATCCACTCTTGCTTGACCTACAAAAGTTTTTAAAAAAGAACAACTCCTGATTCAAATTAACAAAACAGGACTACCAATCAGTACATTCTAGAAAACATAAGAGTTGTATTACACTAATACACTGGCAGAAAAATAGACCTGTTGCAGAGAAGTGACCACTTACATCAGATTTCTCCATGTCATAACGGCGTGCAAGCTCCTCCACTGTCATCTGCAGAAGCCCACTTCTGCACAGAATATGGCTGAACTCACTACTTACATAAGCACAGTCGTTGATAATACCATACAACACTTTCAAACATTTATATAACTGTTCTGCCTCTGTGTCATCATGCTGGATGGCTTGTGATGACAGGAAGCTTCCATACTCCATCAGAACTTCAGCAGCACCAATGTTGGACAGGTGGTCTCCCAAAAGCTTCTTTAATACAGGGTTACTCTTGAGTGGAATGAGAATGTGCTGAATCAAAGCACGATTCACTTCCTCATTTGAATCCAAGTCCTTGCTCCTCATCAGTTCTATGACCTGGGTCGCTCCATCCAACAAACGTAGCATCTTCCTCCTTCTAACCTCCACTTCTTCTCCAGACTCACTCTCACGATGCTTCGCTACAACGGTCTTGTCATCATCCACAGACTTTTCTAGAAATGAACAAAAAGGATCAAATTAAAGGGAAGCAATACTTAACATTGAAAAACCTACTGTACTATGCTGAATATACCCCCTAAGTCAAGTCGTTACTTGTTTTACATAAGTCTCCCACCATTTGCAACTTGCGCTATACTGACAGCTACTCGACTGATTGAATTCGGTGAAGTTAGGAAGCGGCATGTCCCCATCAGTTCTTATATATATATGAATAAGGGCTTTTTGTGCTGGCTTTCTCGAAAATGGATTTACATGTAGAGGAATTTTTCAACGAATTAGATGGAATCGACGAGTTAGCAGATGTTTCCAAGTTACAGTCAAGGTCTACAAGGAAAGCCAGCTCTAAAATCCCTTTCATTGTACAGTTGTAATCATCTTTCTGTGTCATCTCAAGCTGACATTGTCCCTAAACGCTGAATGTCGTTTTTCAAATTTGACTGTTATAATGGTGGATGCTATACAACTTGATCTTGGATAGTATAGTGAAGTTACACATGGCATATGAAATTAAACATGTTCATCATCTGTTTCAAAAGAAATGCTTCTATGATGAGATGTTGACTTTGCTGCTGCTTTAAGGAAAGGTAGAATATTAGAATAACTTAATGATCCTGGAACATACTTTTCTCAGCTTCTTCTTGTAACGTCTTCACAACAGTCTTCTTTAGGACTTCCTGGAGCTTGCCACTTGTCAGAAAATCTACTTCATCCTCCGCCTCTACCGGGTCTGCACAAGACCTGCAGGCTCCACAGTCATCGCATCCAGCATCCCCATCTCCACAGCCAGTCACACTACAGTTAGGAACAATAAAAAGCAATTATGCTTTCCCTGTTGGCTGACTGAATTTCCGTGTAGTCTTCTTTCAAGTTTGTCTTCGTCTATTCAATCATATGCAGATCTTTAACCTCGTTGGTCTATTGCTCGTTGCTGTATTTTTCATCCATTGCCATTGATATGCAATACATGGTTTATCAGCCTTTCTCAGTTCCAAGTTCCAGAAAATGTTACAATTATATCGTACCTGCCAGGGATCCTCCTTGTTGTTCCTCGTGCATAGCAGAGTTTCCCTTCTCCTGTACATTCCCCACAGACAACACAGATCATGCACCTGCCACGACTCCAGTTGTGCTCACCACGGCTACAAATTGCAGCTAATTTCCAATCTTCAGCAGCTGCAATGCAGTAGTAATATTGGTACAATAGAAAACGGATTCTTAACTTAGAGCTCATTCTGAATCATACTTTGAACTGTAAGTTTCAACAAAGAAAGTTGAACTTATCCCATGTTTTTCAACTGTTTAGATTACTCTTGTCTTTGTCAATGAATGAGTGGATCCACTGCTGTCTCTTGTCCTCATTACTTGTACCAGAAAGCTGTGTACTACCCCTCATTTGCTATGGAAATCATGCCCTAATTTTGCATGATTAATGATGATTTCAATATCAACCTGATTGACATGTCACAAATATGAAATTCCCATCATCTACCAGTTTTACTATGAAAGTTTCTCAATGAGGTCCTCGTTTGCATAAGTTATGTCTATTGATGATTTTCTGAAGAGGAAGTTCCCATGAGTGAAAGTTCTATCCTGGCACAGAAGGCTTGATTTTTGTAGCATTGTTTTCATTACCATCGCCAACAAGGTAGCCAGCGCTGAATATCTGTGTGGCTGTCTGTCAGTGAACACCATGACTCCATAAGTGGTGCATGGATCTATATGATATTTGGCATATTGGTATAGGAGTTGTGATAATGTCACACAGTAATTCACTTTATCTTCACAGTAGCCAAATTTCATGGTGTCAGGAAAATGGACATTTTCACTTAACTTTAACTTCACGGTGGAGGCAAGTGATTTACAGAGCGGATATGTGAAGGAATCGTAAATAATAACAACAGTTTTTTTCACGGTGATGATAAGTTTACAGTACAGACTGAGGTGATTGTGAAAACAGTGAACATGAAGTTACAGTGAAAGAAACATGAATCGAAGTATCTCATGTTCTGCACATGCTATGGTTGTGTTTTTTTACTGAGAGGAGCCGATGGATATTAGTGTTGTAGGTTTGGGTTCCTTGTGGCTTTCTTTAAAACCTTTCTATTGTAAGATAACTCAAGAAGGGGTTGATAGATTTCCAAACAGCTTGCATCAGTTTTGAGGTACCCAGATGATGTAATCTGTATTATAATCAATTCAACGTGGCCTAAAGAATAATTTTACTACCAACAAATTAATCAGTTGGCACATTGAGAGAAGTACAAAATGTGCACATGTGTACACGCAGCACATTGGTTAACAGGTTTTATTTTGGAGGGGGAATTATCCCATAAAATGTCATCTCTGACATTCTGTCTTAGGTATATTTCACAGTTCTAACCTGATAACAATGCACAAGATACTGACCAGTTCTTGGGTTACCTATCCGCCTTAGCAGATCTGGGTTAAAAATCCAAGCTCTTCCTTGAACTTTGACCTGGAATTTCTTGCTGTCAACAATGATGAACAATCGTCCAGTCTTCCCGCACACCTTCAAGAAAATGCCAAAATGGGGATAAGCTTATAAGTTAAATGTATTAATTAGGTCAACGAATGGGTATTATTTTCTCAGACTACATCTTTCAACACAAAATCAACTACTAGATTTTGTAAAATCGTTTTTGAATCACAGATTAGCCACGGTTATTTTTGGGGTTATCAGTTAATGTAATTTTTGTTGTCTACATATATGCAACTGTCACCTGATTCAAACTAATTGTCAAATCACAAAATACAGTGATCTAATTTTCATATAATTCAGATAGATATCTGGAAAAATGTAACTCCCACTTCTGTACTTGACCGTCTCTTCAAACTCAAAGCAATAACTTTCTTTCCCAACATTATGCTGTCAAATAGTATTCATGAAACTGTTTCTTGAAATAAAATCAATCACAAGTTAGCTTCAATAGAGACAAAATCATGCAAGACAGTTCAAGTGTTCCTGAATTGATCTTAGTCAAACACATACATTTTGTACTTGTACAGATAGACCCAGAGCTTAGATATCATATTTATCATCATCACTGTACTAAAATCAACAGTAGCTAATTGAACTATTGGCACAAAACTTTGTCTTGAATTAATCTTCTTTCAAAGACTACTTCAAGACATCCTAAATTGTCTAAACCTAATTAACATGTAATTACCTATTTTGTATAAAACCTAGTGTTCTCAGTCCAATCGTTAGTCACTGACGAAAGACAGTGGATGCTGTCTGAAACGTCTGACTGTTTCAAAATTTTATCCAGTTGCTTGAGTAATTATTTTTGGCGTATCATCATTTAGGTCCGAGAATAAATAATTTTTACCATAGCCATTCGTTCCACATATTTCCCATGTTCCTGAGGGGTCTGGAGAGTCTTGAATCGTTCCAGGTCAGATTCAAACTGAACCAGGTCACCAATATAGAACTTGTCCTCTATCGTTAGTACTTTTGTCAGGGCTGCTGGGTTGAAACACAGCCTGCAATTTGACAAAGATTAAAATTATCATTCACTTTAAATATATCAGTGGCTTTTGTTAACTGATGAGCCAACAGTAGGGATAAGGCTGAGACATACGTTTGTATCAACAGCAAAGTAAAAGTTGTAACTAGGCATTTCATTTTTAATAGTACCTGGTACTTTCTTAAACTCAAATCGTACGGGCAACAAATACATTTTGTCTCAGAGCATCTTTCTGCTTCCTATCTTTCTTTCCTTCTACATGTGGTCTTTCATTTTTGATAGTATCATAACATAATGATTCAGCTTGGAGGCAGATCTCTCCATGCTAATGAGCAGCTTAAGTAATCGTTACTTTGTTGTTTTACGTACTGCATTGTTTCATAAAAATTCAATGTACTCATCTGACAGCATTTTAATCACATGTAATTATAATATGTACACCATGTGGTGAGTGGGCTCGGACATATTTCTGTTTTTGAAACTTAGGGCCTGACTTCATTATTATGCCTCCATCATTGTGTCTCAAATATTGCAGCAAGATGCCACTTGTACACTCACCTTCCAATATCAAATCTCACATGGATGTCTCCTTCATGATCAATAAAGGACACAGACCCAGCCTCAGTCATCACCTGCAGCCATTGTATGGGCAGACACATTGATATGGGCTAAAGTGGCATATTGTCTTTTGACATATTATACAATTATGTCATATTCAAGGAGTTTTGAGGATGATTGTTACCTTGGTTTGCAGGGCTTCTGCCTATCAGAAGTGTTTTTATCATAATTGATAATTATAGATCATAAATAAAGCATATTCGTGCAGTCACATTCATGTGCATGGTGTTATTTGATTGTCCTTAAAATATCATCTCCTGTGCTCTGACTTCAAAACCAACATACAATAAATTATCGCAAACCAGTTTAGATATGCCCTGCTTTATTGAAAGCTCAACTAGACCACATAATTTTATACAAGTCAGAGTACAGAGATCTGGACCTCATACAACGTACGTGTTTGTTTGTACCTGCATAAGATATTTAGAGTTTTTCTTAATTTCTTGTTGACAAAAATGTAAATATTTAGATATGATACCTTCGCCATGAAAGGTTTATATCCTCCATGTCCCTCCTGCAGGCTCCTGAGCTCCTCAAGACTCACACTGATCTTTACGAGGTCCCCCCTACCAAATTCAGAGTCTACGGCATGGCATAAATGTTCTTGCATGTCTGTCAAATGAATGAAATAGTTAGTGCTTAATTAGTACCTGCCATAGTTCGTTAAAATCCTCCCACACCATAATTGATGTATAGGGCGGTGCCCATCTCCGTTTCATAGCCCTGGGGCCACACTGTGGTGCAATCACTGCAGCAGGGGGCTACTCCACTGGCAGTGGAGTGTGTTTAACTTCCATACTGTTTCAGAAGTATGTACCATTTTTATAAAGTCTTTGGTATAACTCAATGCGCCTCTTGTGGAGAGGTGTCCTACCTGGGGCTTGAACCCCAGTCCTTCTGGTCCAAGTAATTTGAACCAGATGTGGCAGAGTAGCAGAGGCGCAGACCACTACACCACAGGGACACCCCACACCTGCCATAGAAGTACATTGAATGTCACATGATCACATCTGCCCAGATTGAAGCTACATGTATGCGCACTTTGACAGATACATGTACCTGGACCATAAGGTTATAACTTAGTTCATTTACTGAATGCTCATACATGTCAGACAGATTATATATCATGGCATATACAATTAGCCTCATGTCTTATATCATGTACTTTATTTGCATGATGCATATTGGTCTTAACATCTGTCAATAGTTGCATTTGTACAGCGTGTACATTGTTGTATGTTGTCATCATATAATATTTATTATTAGGTGGGCCGACTGCTCCCTCTTCGCTGCCAGGGGCTGAATTGCGAGGAGCGCACAATTGGCGGGGCTAGATCGCAAGGGTCTGGAGCAGCTGCCATTCAGCGCTAACTCAGGTGACCTCAATACGACATTACATAATAGGACTGTAGGTTTTGAACAACTCACACCGGGAAGGACCCCTACTCTTTTCGATAAGTGCGGGAAATGAAATCAACTTTATCATATGTGCACTTCAGGAGCATGCTGTTTCTATTAAGCAGCTCTGGTATCACTTATTTCCCTGCTTTCAGTTTCACTATTTTCTATCAAAAATGGCTTACCTACAAGACTTGCCCTCTTGACAAGTGAAGCATGAAGGGGGAATCCTGCACTCGCACTGGGTATGTGGACACGAATCTTGCCAGAGGGAAAGATCTTTTCCACAACACCAATCTTTCCTGCAGCCTGGTTTCAAGAGAGTTAACAGTACTGTAACAATTAAATCAAGGGATGGTATACGCACAGCTTGTCCTGTAAAATTCTAAATGAAAAGCTGGAACTGAGTAGACAAAGGGAAGATAAGGCAGGCGATTGTTAAGATGAAACAGAAAATGTTGATACAGCTGCTATATTTTATATTATCATATAGGTAGATATCGTTGACCAATCAGAAGGCTCCATTTGCGAGTCTGTAATCTTCATACAGACCCGTAAAGCAGGTCTGTAAACTTTGTATGGACCCGCGGGTCTGTAAACTTCGTACGGACCCGGTGTTCGAACGTTACCATTAAATGACGGGGTTTTATTTTATATTTCATGTTAAGACAAATACTACACAAATCAAATACAACACAAAGTACTACTAACTACCATATGGACAAAGGCTATATGATAATAACGTTAATGACCCGCTTTTCTTTGGTCTATACGGTGTGATAAGGCATGGAACGACCATGCCTTATCACACCGTATAGACCAAAGAAAAGCGGGTCATTTACCCTATATTAAATTGTGTGCTAAATTGTATGAATAACAGTCCGTGGATGTCACTAGAATGATGTAAGGAAGTAATATCCATTTTCTACCACTCACAGCGTAGTAACCATCGTTCCAAGGGGCAGTTTCTTTCTGAACTTGCTTGATTTTGGCCTTGTCAGCATCAACCTTTATCCAGTCCCCTCTCTTCAGCTCACTGCTGTCATCTCCCTTATAGTCCTCAGCGTTCACTTTCTCCAGACTTGTAGGATTGAGAAGACATCTGCATTTGAAAGAGGAGGTTTGATTGACTATAGGTGGATTCGTTATATTTCAATCCATACTGTAGGCATAGGATTGAATTTTTGTTTAAACATTTCTTTTCCTTCTCCTGTCAAATCTTCAAATCGACTCTTCTCTGTCATTTTTGGACCAAATGACCTTTGAATGAAATTAGATTTTGCACAAAGGTAAAGTTATATGGTAGGCAATTATATCCCCTCCCAACAGCTTTTTTTCCATTTTTCGAGATAGGCCTTTAAAACGATTTTATTATTATAAGTTTTTTTGGCTATTTTCAGACCAAAAACGTATATTTTGGGCTCCTGTGCTCTGATATTAAAAGCAAAGGACCTGAAATTTGTTATGGGGATGCATTGGATATTTGTTCAATATTCTCCACTCAAATTTTTGGCATACACCACTTCAAAATGATTGAATTTTATTTGGGGAGTTTTTTCTATGTTTATTTTCAGTGCGAAGGGCGAATAGGCGCGCAGCATTTCTTGGCCAACCCAGATACAGCCAATGAGGAAGTGCCTTTCAAACTATCCTTCAACTTCCGAAACTGAAGCTCTGGACAAAATGGGGAAAAACTTCCGCAGAGTCCCACAAATTCCAGAGGCCATGGCATGGACAGCCGTATACAAATACAGCTCTAAGTGCAAATAAATGGTACTTAATAAGTGATTTTGGAATGGTCCAGAATCTGTATCTGTATCAATATAGCCGGTATAACCGCCATTAGGCGTAACACACCAGCTTTGCAGGCATGCTGAAGTATGGCTGCTGAAGAGTCTATTCTTGCACAGGGGTCAGATTGGGAAAGCATGTTGGGTTGGGATAAATTTGAAGTAGTTTCCTTTAGGTAGCATTTTTCTGAAAGGTGCCATCTTTGCACAGGGGCCAGTGCTTTGGAACAGTCCGACATTGTATGTTATATGCTCTCAGACTTTGTTCAGGTGATGACTATCAGTTAACAAACAAAATGTTTTGTAATAGTATAGTATAGATCTGAAATATATATTTAATAGTGTGCACTAAAATGTCTTTGTAATCCCTAACCTCAGACCACTCAGGAAACAGATGAAAGCATCTCCGTCAATGTCAAAGTGATGAACAACTCCAGCTGTCTCCATTGCCTACAACATGTAAGAGTAACAAACAAAAAAGTCTATGCAAGTGTTGTACAGCAATCTATTCAAGCGAGATATTTCAGTCTGCAGAAGATATGTGTCTTTACCTTTAGTGCCTAATTTCAACTCATTCGATGAAGAAATGAACTTGTTATAAAACCTTGCATTACTTCTTGACCGAGATGATTTTCAATCTTTTGCAGGTCTATCATATTTTTCCAAACTGTAATTGCAATTTATTTAGGTTGTCCTTTTGTCATCAAGATACATGTAATTGCATCACTTTTGGAAATTACTGATAAGTCACCCGATTGAAGAACTTCAATGAAACCTTATCTTTTGTCTAACAAGACTTCAGGGACAGAGCCTTGTTTTTGCACAATGACTCATTCATATGCCGTTCAAAACATGATGATAATCATGCCCTCAAGCACTTTGGTCCTCGAAATGGTAAAGCAATAGTTACTGTATCCTTAGATTTCTGTAACTCACCCTGCTCACAGGGTTCACGGGTCCACCATGACCCAGTTGGTTGGCATTGAATGTTTCAGGATCCACAGCCACCTTCACACAGTCTCCCTTCTTCAGGTGTTGAGCAGTTTCCTTTGAAAGCTGTTCCTCTGGAAAAATGTTTACTATAAATGCTTGAAAAAAAAAAATTCATGTACAATGTGTTACCCACCTAAACAGAGCAGGCTAGGCCCTTGATGGTATCCTTGTAATCAATAAACACACAATCATGCACTAAACACACACTGTGCATAGTAAGCTACACATGAGGACTGTGAATTGATTTCATGGCATTGACCCACAGAGTTACAAAGAAGAAAAAAAAAATTTATATGATTATGATAATAAAAAAATTCATGGCCATGTAGTTCCCTTGGTGTTAGAAGTAAATAAAATGCTTCTTACATGTATAACTAAATGTTAAGTTAAAATAGATGTTATAAATAAATAAATGTTACTTACTTCAAATGAATAATTTATGTCCTATTTGATATATGAAAAAAATGTATAATGGGCAATAGGCGATCATGTTTTTGTTGACATTGCTGTGGATTTGCATCTGATTTCACATTAATTGATTTAATTTGACAAATTATTCTTGTTTACCTGAGGAAACTTCAGTCAGAGCTTTTGGGTTGAACCACCATGCTTCAGACCTCAAGACAAACTCCACCTGGACTTGATGTTTTCGGACCTTCTTCACACAACCTGTCTTCCCCAGACACTACAAGGGATGGACATTCACCATATTATGATTTTGTTATGGTATTAAGATACTTTTTAAAACACCAATTATGTACTACATGTAGGTATCATTGGCATTAAAGAGCAGTATAAAATATTTTTCACAAGTCCCGCCAAATTTGTAGCAAGTTTAGCCCAAATCCATGTCAAAAAACATGTCCCCTCATTTGACTGAGAGAGTAAGCCAACAGGCAGGGCTGTGATGTATATTATGAACTCTGTGAGGCCACCATTACTAAATGTATTAACTGCAATGTACTTTATCCTGCCGTGTGCATCTGTCCTGAACACACTTGATGTACATCATTCTAAGCATAGATTGGCCAGAGACTTCATCAATAAGATACCTGTGTGGCTTGATAGCTGAAATGGGCACAGACAAATGTGGGAACATGGATTTGGGCATAAAGTTATGTAGGAACATGGATTTGGGCATAAAGTTATGTGGGAACATGGATTTGGGCATAAAGTTATTTCAGATTTAGTGGGAATCACCTTATAGTAAACAAGATTTTGAATTTAAAAGGTCCAAAAACTGAAATAATCTCTTATATTTCGGCAAATGATCATTTTGTCTACAAAGATAAGAGCTTTGTAGCTTGCAGCAACATATGTACTGTGCAATTTGAATCGAAAATAATCATGTTAAACATTCAATCACTTCAATCATATTGTTAAGTGCAGGATTCAACTTACACACAACATCCCTTCATTATACCCTCCATGCAATATCTGCAAAATCTTCAGCTTCTTCTCATCCTTCACCAACCTAACAAGGTCTCCTTCCTGGATGGGTTCTTGTTTGTTCTGTGTTGCACTGGACTCCCTGGTCTTGGTCAGACACCCAGAGAAAATAATCTCCCTGCAAGCAATCACACCAAACAGATAAATGTGGGGATGCCCTTGTTTCCCTCTTTAGAAAAAGTTCCAATCATACAATGTACCAATTGTGCCAAGTATATACAGTGTAGTATATGAAATAGAAAGTTCTTTTATTCACAACCAATTAAGTACAGTCAAACCTGCCCAAGGCGACCACCCGGGGGACCAAGCAAAAACGGTCGCGATGGACAGGTGGTCGCCATGAAAAGGATTCCACTCATAACATGTTTCCAGGTCGAGGTATTCAAAATATACAGTGTACTACGTAGATGGATGGAAAATTATATGATTTTAGTCAGCATGACCCCCACCAGGTTCAATTCTCATTGACAGAAAGATCCTACAGAAATTGCATTTTCTGTTATCGTTGTAATATTTTGTATACTACATCGTGTACAAATATTCGTCATACTTTTGACTAAAAAAAATGTCTGCCTATTCATATATTCTTGTCCGTCAAGGTCTTAAAAACATTTCCGCGAAATCCGACAGCAAAATCCAATGTCACCACAAGTAACTGAGTTTACAAGTAAGTTGGCCAAACAAAATTCACTTGCACGGTGCAGCTGAGCAACCAGATATTTTGAACCCTTCACAATTATCAAAAATTATGATGATTATTTAAAAAAAATGCAAGATACTTAGTCTAGTATTTTCTGTAAGAAATTGCTATTGAAACAGTAAATTTCTAAAATCATGTTTGTACCAACATTGTTCGGTCTCGGAACTCGACAGCAACATCGTTTCTCAGAAGTCTTTCAAAAATGGTTCCTGGCAGTCCAATGACCTAGAAACAGCAAGATTGTATTGTAAGGCCACACCAATTTAATTTCTTGGTTAACAGATTCTTATTTTTTATTTTTTTTATTTTTAGAAAAAAAAATGAAAATGGAAGGCTGGGTCAGCCTGCTGTTTTCATGAATTTTTTTTTCTAAATTTTATTTTTTTTAAATAAAAATCCGTTCACCAAGAAATTAAATTGGTGTGGCCTAATATAACAATTATACTCTTACAATGAAAGTAGTTACATTATCTTTGAATTCATTGTACTGAATATTGAAATGATTAATGATACATTTATTTAATGCATTTTCCTAATAACGTACCTTGACCATGTCATCATTCCATGGCAGTCTGTTCTCTTGTTGTAGGCTTTTAAAGGTGTCTTTGTCAACCTTCACTTCCACTTCATCTCCCATCTTCAGGCCGTACTCATTTGGCTGATCATTTTCAAGGTTTCCTGCAGTTAGTCCAAGCAAATCTGGAAGCGACCGTTACATAAGTTAGCTGCAAACTAAATATAGATCTTGTGCTACTACACATTATGGTGAATGCAGTATGCAAAGACAGTCATGCGACTGCATGAAGACTATGATCATATAATGATAAATCATTAATCATATCTGGGTCTACGGACAAAATAATCATGGTTGATTTAAAGGTTGATTTTCAATAGCAATATAATATTGAATTCTGTTAGACACAAGCCTATCAAATGGCATCTATAATGACCACCACCCTCACTGCCAGCCAGTTTTGTATGACTCTAGTATGACTTATTATCTTTATGAAAACAAAGATGAAAATTCGACTCTCAGGTCTTGTTAAAGCTTATTCTGTGCTACAGGAGTCTTTTATCTGTGCACTGCCATGGTAATTTTATGGCGATCTGATAGGTCAAAGTTGCCATACTCTTGCCTGTTATCCTAGCCAGGCTTGAACTGATTAGTACCCATACAGTACCAGTACACCAGGTACTGGTGTACACATGACTTTTGTGTTGTTAGTCAGATATTCAGTATGATACACAAGCTGGATAACTGGATAAAAAATTAAGGGTAACAACATTGGCTGGCAGTGCAATTACTGAAAGGGAAGTAGTTATGTACAAGAAAAATCAATGAAAAAACACGAAACCAATCTTAATTCTTTTACAACCCGAAACACTGTCACAGTCTACTAAATAATATTAGAAAAATATTGAATGTATGATAGTTTACCCTCAAGTGTACATGTACTCTCCAATGGATGAACATGGGGCAAACGATTTAATCGGTTCCCCAACTCTTTTATACTGTCCTCATCACTCTTTACCCCTGCACAAGACTTGCAAAGCCCGCAGTCTTCACAGCCAGCATCATACCTAACACAGTCACAGCAGCTACAAAATAAAGGAGATTGAGAAATAACTTGTTTTTACATTCCTGGTGTCATATTGCTACTGTAACAGTAACGGAAATTTTGCTACTAACAGTCTTTCTTACACAAAATACACAGAACAGCTAGCTATAGTTATTGTCAATTCAGCATGCAGCAACTAAAAAATAATCTTAAACTGACATGTAACATTTTAAGAATGCTTTAATTCTATTCAAACTTAACATCTTTAGATGCAAGAATATTCACTTTCAGTCTCAGGGCTGATTGATCAGACTCACTGTTAGTGTTACAGAAAAAGTGCACACAAGAAAGGAAATGTAAGTAGAACTTCCTACCTGCCCGGGGGCCTAAGTGGCTTGTCCTTCATACTGCACTCGGCTCCCTCTGTAGTACACTCGCCACATTTTACACACACCTTGGAAAATCCGCTCTTCCAGTGATGAAGACCCTGGACACACATGTCTACATAAAAAAATGCTTGCTTCAGAATCTTTCAGTTTCTAATGGCCCAACAACTCAAACTACATTGACACAACTACATGAACGTGTAGAACCAATAGCTCTAGATCTACAAAATAGATAAACAGAGACCGTAATTGAGTTGACATGACATAGTGCACTTGAGCCAGGCTTCATACTAACAAATGTTTCTGCGGAGTGAGTCTTTTAAATGATTTTTATCATAATTCCAACAGAGTGGACCCATTAATGATTAAGTTTGTGAGCTTACCTCCTTGGTTCTCTGTCTTCTGAACAACCTGAGGGTCGAATATCATCATCTCTGTTTCTTCTCCTGCCACTTTCACTCCAAGTTCACCTTTTTGGCCCACTCCTACAGCCCTACCAATCTTCCCTGGGACCTAAGATCAGCATGTATCAGGAATTTGATATTAAGGATACCAACTGATCTGAACATAAGACATCAAAAGTGACGGCAGAAATAAGCCAGTTTTCATTGACATAGACTGTCATATCCCAATGTTTGATAGATTCTGATAGAATACTAGATTTTTCCATAGTCTTTCCGAGAGGCCTGTGGGTCAAATAACGATATTTATAAACTATTCACCTCCTGTTTGATACAGTGTACAGTACTACTTGTCCAGCTGGGCAGTTTCGCATTATTGCACCAAATGTGCTGACAAATGGGATGTGCAGTTTAGCAGATTCTGGTTTTCTTTAAGCAATACACTACCAGGAGCAATTACTCCATGCATGCCAATGTTTTGATGGGTTATTTGCCTGATCTTCCTCGGTGTTATGATAAAGAGGGTGGAAACAAGATGAGTCAGGTTTGGGACCACGTTTGCTGCATTGCGATTTCAAAGTAAAACCAGTCAGCATTGCCATGATGAAGGAGACAGACAGTCCACACAGCTGGTTACAACAAATTAAGCATCCAGAGCATTTAATGAGGCTTGAATCTTGAATACAAAACTCCAATTTCTAGTCATTTCTACACATAGTGAGTTTCAATAACACTATACCATACATATCGACATTAAAGGAGAAAAGATACGATATCGCTATGTGGTGAGAACTGATAGAAAATCCAAGCCCTATAATAGACTGATCCTGACTGTCCATCACAATTAGCGGTTCGACCAATGAGAGAGTGACTGTATGTCCGTCAAATATTTGCATTTTTATGTTTTAATTTTGCATTTCTACGTTTTGACGGAGATGGGCGGGGCTATGGTATCGGTCTATTTACACTAGGCGCGTGAAACTAAAAGATCACAATGTAGCTTATTTTTGTGCCGCTTTTCAGCACTTTTGATATGAAATCCGCACGTAAACGTGTTAAACAGTGGCATTAAATGTCGATTTCATAAAGATTACAGCAACTACATGTAGAATGTTTCCAGTTTTCAAGCCTCATAAAATGCTCTGGGTGCCTTTAAGATATTTCAGTCTCAAGAAGATATCTGCCTTGAGTTTACATCCATGCCAAATATGAATATAAATTCCATACAAAAATCAAACCTGCTACAAATGTATATTACTTTCTGACTCACTCCCATAAATACCTCCCGGATAGAGTGTATGAACTTCAAGAAAACCCTTTACCTTGAAGTTCATTATAATCAATTATCAATAAGTCTCTACGAAAAACAAAATACTACTCACTTTCTCCATACCATCCTCCCAAAAACCTTTTTTCTTTTGCACACTCATGAGTTTCCCCAGGTCTGCTGTGATTTTCAAGAAATCACCTCCGATAATGGCAGCAGACCTGATGTCAGGTCTGTCCACTTTGCACAGGGTTGCTGGATTCATACACCAACTGTAAAACCCAAAGGTAAACCTCATTCAAAATACTGCATATAGTTTTGGTATAATGTTCCATTCCTGGATCAAGCTTTTTCAGAGCTGAAAAATTTCCATAATCAAATTATGATGAGGTTTGTTCAATGTTACCTAATTTGATATTATAGGCAAGTGCAGCTGCAAGATTTCAACAACACTTACTGTACTCCTGATTGCCAAAACAACTTACCGTCTGTTGATACTCAATGGAAAGGAGACGTGCACATCTTCATCATTATCAATTTTGACAGCTATCCCAACGTGTCCTACTGCCTGGGTAAGAGAAAAACAAAGCAATCATCAACGAGAGTTCATACACCTGTCCTCATACATGTACCTCCATCAAATATTTTGAGCCTTATAATTAAGTTTGTAGATTTATGTTTGATCTTTTCTCATTGATGATACATTCAAGGAGCTTCTCTCCCTGACATCAATGGCAAATTGCAATGCACGGACATACATACATAACTGTATAGTGGTGCAAAGCAAGGCAGCCTGGGGACAAAATGGGGACAGACACAGATTTAGACAGGCCAAATATTATACCAGTCCTCCATTTTTCACCGACTCTGAGGTGAAGTTGAAAAAACCTCTTTTCAAAAGAAAATGAAAAAAAAATTCAAAGCTTTCATTTACAAGCAAGTACTCAAGGCAAAAAAATTAAATCAACAAAAAATTGAAAGCAAATTGGTATGCAAAAAAAATATTTTTCAATCCTGCATAAGTTGGTTGGGTGCATTGTGTTTCATTACTGTAACAGCAAAGATAAGAACTGAAGGTAAAAGTTTCACCTTTTTCATATCTGCATTAAATCCACCATGACCATCCTGCATGTAACGCAAAGTTTCCACGTCTTTCACACTCATCTGGACCTGATCACCTTCATGGATTCGTTTGTCAAAGGCTTCAGACACTACTTCCAGACCTAACAATGCAAAACAAATACTTAGGACAATCCCAAACTTTGGAAAGGAGTTCATTCAGTCAGAGAAAAAATTATTTCAGTGGACTGAGGATGACTTCATATTCTAGTAGCCTACATATACAGAGCACTGTGGATAAAATGTGCAGCAGCAAGATAATTTCTGCAATGTTATGCATCCTGCAATTTTAAAGCTGCTTAAACCAATGCTAAGAAACTCGTTCACTTTTTTCTTTAGCCAAGGAAACCACATCCAATTGCCTATAGTTGTGACCCTAAAATGTTCAGCACTTGAAGTATAGAAAACCACAGTGTAATGTGTTGCAGTGTCAAAGAGAGTTGCCAAGGGCTCAAAATATAACCTATATGCATTGTTTTGTTAACACATAAAAATGACAACATTGATGACCATGAAGACCTACATGTAACCACCTTGATAGTTAATAAATCCTTACCCACAAACTGCACTGCCACTGTGCTCCCATGTATGTCCACCACAGCCCACAGGCGTTTGGAGAGTACATCCACACTAGTACTGAAGAACAGGCCTTTATCTTCTCCGTCTACAGCAAAGGTCACATCTCCTGACGACTTTAAGGTGAACGACACCACGCAACCGTGATGGGCCAGACTGGCAGGAAGAGGTTTAACCCAGAACCCGGGCTGCTGAGCCAGGGTAGGGTAGGAGTGTGGTGGTAACTCTTCCATAGTCATGGAGTTTGGATCTCTAGAGGTGAACCCAAACCTCATAGACTCATTGAATGGTCGACTGGCAATGATTTTCAGGTTTGTTTTCTTACCAACTTTGATGGGCTCTGAACTGAAGCAGATACCATCATTGAAACTATCATAACTTTTAGCAACAATGCCATTACTTGCAATGCTGATTTGTTTTCCATGTACTTTTGAGTGAAATTTGAGCATTCCCCATGTCAAGGCACTGAAGTCCGGGCATGCTGATGTTGATGTGGCTGCTGCGATTGGAAGCAAACAATAGGCTTTGTTTTTTCAAGATTTCTAATGTATACCTACTAGCTTCATCTAATAGTGAACAGAAGTTTATTGTCAAAAATGATTGCCTAAGTTTATGAATAATGTAAACCAACATGTCGATGTTCATTCATGGCTAAGATGAACAGAATACCAATCACATATAAACCCCATATAATGATGTATTATCATAATCTTGCAATTACTATTTTAAAATCAACATATCTACTTAAAATTGTCTATCATCATATCATCATCATCATCACCAACAGTTGTAGAGGACCATACAAAAGTCTTTTCTTGGGTCAATGAAGTTCTATATTGCACTGTTACAGTGACTATCATACTAAGTAATGGATATTTGCCACTGGACGTCAAATTATAAAGCAGCTGCAATAGGTGTTACGTAAAATCATATGGAAATGTGTATGAAACTGTTAGTGTTACCTGAAACATCTCTTCCCTGAAGTGCTGCCATTGCAATAGCTTGCCAATCTGCTGGTACTATACCAGGTTGACTCATGTTTCCTATTTGGATCTCTGTCTTATCTTGTTTCTCCTGTTCAGCAACTTGCTGATTATCACTGTAGTTCATCCTCTTTGGGGACGATTCTGGACCTAGGAAAAATTCAAACTACTGTCATTCATTTAAGCACAACTCTGCTATCCCTCAGTCCAGCAACCCACCCATACCCAACCTGTGGCAGAGCTTTCAGAGCTTGCATTAATTGGACTGATAAGCCAGAGCCGGACATACTGTACCTCATGTGATGTTTTGATCATTGTTAACAGAGAGGACAACGACAACTTGCTATAATAATCAAGTCACAGCAATCCAGACTATATCATACACAAAAGGAGTGAATACAAGTTCATATTCACATACTGTAGTACTAGTAATGGAACAAAGTTGAGGATAATTAAAACACCAAATAGAACTGAATTCTAATTCTATTCTATTGAATAAAATTGTAGTAATGTTGCTGCATTAGAGCTAAACTTCTGGTATCTGTACGCCACATGTGTTTTAGTTGGTTTCAGTTGTGCTATATATGATGGTAAGTCTGTGAGTTCATCTAACCTCTATAGAGATCTAAGTTGTCTGCAATGTTCTTCAGCCCAACAGCCTCCAAAGCCTCCTTCAGAGCACAGACTGTTCCACTGTTGCCCATCTTTTGCTGCCAGGTGGTCAGCATCTTCATGCATCTGTCACGCAGCTCTCGCTCTTCTTCAAAACCTTCTATTTCTGACACCGTAAAGCCCAGCCTCCATGCCAGTTTTTTCCATTTTTTGCCAGTGTTTTCCATGATATAGTAAAGTTGATCATGCTCTGCATAGACGGCAGATGGTGGAAAAAGCAGAGAGAGACAATATCTTATTAATGACAAACACATTTTCCTGGGGCCTTGTAGAATCATTTGGAAGGACCCACATCAGCAAACATCTTTAATTTAACAATGTAGACATTTCTAAATTTTTTTTTGAATGAGATTTTGTTGAGCACATTAATTTTACAAGGCTGGCCAACTTCAATACACAGGCAAGTATGTAATTTTCATAGATAGGTCAAGTGAAAGTTCATTGCACAATGTATGGCAAATAACATGGATTATCAACAACTACAAACTGTACCAGTGTACTAATCTAGCATCATTACTCAATACATGATATACATCCGATAATACTAAGATATCTGAAGTGCAAATATCAATTTGATAGAAAAGATCACTGTGACTTTCAAAGTACTAGTAGATGTTATACCTGGTAGTAAAGAAGACTGTACTTCCTGTTGTCCATGGGTTCCTTCTGAGTCAATCCTGAGGCGTTTCCTTGGCTGGTCAGTCTCTACATCCCGAAGAGCTGTCCTTTTGTCTTGAGATGTGCCAGGTGATTCTTCATCCGAACCTGTAATAAAGTATTAAAGATCTTTCACCCATCGAAAAGGGCCATCCTTTGGTCTGTTGCTGGCATGTTCTTTGGGAGTTTTTTTGTCATACAATGTCATTATGTGAGAATTTACTTCATCAAACTCTTAATTCAATACAATTTACTTCTCAATAATCAAACTCTTAATTCAATACAATGTATGAATACTATATATATTTTCCTAACCAGCTCTACATAACAATAGCAATAAACCATGTAGTGTATACTAAGTACCCTACTTCTTGCGAGAACATCTACTTTCTGCCCTTGTACGACGTCATTCCGAAAATCTACATGTCTCAAGTATGTATGCATCCATCCATCCATCCATCCATCCATCCATCCATCCATACATACATACATACATACATACATACATACATACATACATACATACATACATACATACATACATACATACATACATACATACATACATACATACATCATCATCATCATCATCATCATCATCTCAATAAAGTTTTTCCAGTACGATCTGTCCTTCATGGTGGATATTAATGCAGAACCTGTGAGTACAGTGTCTCTTTAAATCAATGTCAATAAAGTTTTTGACGTCTCACAGTCCTAACCCTGAGCCTATCCTAATAAGCCCTTAGGCTAGCTTTCACAAATCCAACTTGGCATGCGCAGATCAAAAGTGAAGGCTGCTGACTACATAAACAAAACATGTTACTAGTAGTAGTATGCAAAACAACCGCCTGAGGCCATATATACATCCAGACATGTACTTTGACCTTGTGAATGCATACTTAGAATCCCGAACCTCCTTATTACAAATATTGCCAGCAGGCATTAGTTTGATTTTTTCAAATTCCTTTCCCTTCAGAAGTAGATCATGAATTTCCTTCAATCAAAGAGAATCAAACTTACCTGGCACATCCTCTGTAGGGGCTGCCATCTTTCACTTCTATCTTGGTGTTCCCTCTTTGGTTTCCTACAACAAACATCAGGAGTCAACAGAATTCCAACCAAACAGAAACATAGTAATGAAACACAAGGGGAGAGACAGAGCAGTACAGGTCTACAGTTGTAGTACAGTTGTAGTATTTAGTCCACGAATCAGGTTGACATCCCTGTGCAGCACATTTTGCCATAACTCACTGGGTCGGTTTGCGAAGGACTGAAACACAAGACAGGTGTAGAACAGTCTCTTCACTCCCGGGATTCGAACCCGCGCTGAACCCAGGCCGCCAGCCCATGAGTAAATGCACTTTAACAACTAGGCTAAAAGGTTTGGACCAGTTAGACTGGTCAGTTGGTGGCACTTAAACCCCACTGTTACAATAGGGTCTGCATGGGGGTTTCTGGCAACGCTCAATGGTAAATTCAGGTCAGCCGACAATGCTAAACGGTGAATTAAGGCTGACAAACAACGCTTAACAATAAATTCTTGAGCTTCTCTACTCTATTCAGGCGGTGTTGACCTGACCGCTGACAACACTGATAACAGGAGCTGTTACGTAGTAAGACATGAGATAGCCCTGAACTGGCTGAAGACGATGGTTGGTTGCCACCAGTCACCCTGATCTTGTGGCAAGAGACCGTGGTACGCCAAATTTTGTCAGGCGGCGGCAAGCCAATTGGTAATGGTGGGGCGAAATGTTCATGATCATGATCGGACAAGTGCCGAAGGCGCGACTATACTAGGGGGTTTGGGGGCATGCTCCACCCGAAAATTTTGATCTTCTGAAATGCTATTTCCTGCATTATGGTATGAAATGAAATGTTGTGAAATGTGGTATGAAATGTTGCTGCAAGAGAAAGCTTTTTAAGTTTAATGACATCTCTATTTGTAAAAAAAAAAAAGAATACAGAAGGGTTTCAGCTTGATTTTTGAGGAGCGGCACGCCCTCCAGACATATTTTTCCCCAGAGTCGCGATACTGGCCACAGAAAATTTTGACATCTTTGACACCCAGAAACGCTATCTCTTGCATTTCGACGGGCAAAGATTCCTAGTAAATTAATGTAAGTTAAGTTAAGTCAATATATCAACAACACTTAACGTTGAATTAGAGCGGGCCGGCAACAATTCACGGTGCATTAAAATGGCGCATAACGCTTAACTCTTACAATTAACTGTTCGGCACGCTCCTGAAGGGTCACCAAAAAATAATGTACAGTTAAACTTTTACTGTCTCCTAACCCTAACCTAAATGTTATTATAACACTAGCATTTTGTTATTGGTTATGTAAATGGTGTATTGATTAGTCGCTTCATTTTGTACCTACAATTCAAAAATCTTTACCAGAACCGGAATTTCTGCTGCAGCACCATATTAGTTCGAGGCCCCGAGAAATTCTTTGATAAGCAGTTTAATAAATATAGCAACTCTCGTCGTCGTCTCCTAACTTTTGCTAGCTTGGCGCACTGTATGGCGGAAGGCCGTCGTATTCCTTTCATTTCTAGGACTGATGGCAACTTTGTACCGGTATTTAGCATGTTAAGATGATCAAAACAAACCAACACGACATATCCACGATCGCTGATATGAAGTTCTGCAGTGGAGGTCAGAGACCTGGGTCAGATTAGCCTCCATAGCAGGCTCTGAACCGGCTTTTATGGGGGCTAAATTATACACCTTTTGCAGCCAGCCCGTAACTATCAGCCAGCCCCGTAACCATTTCACCGGTAGATAGTTACAGGGTTGGCTGATAGTTACGGGTTGGCTGCAAAAAGTGTATTATTTAGCCCCCCCCCCCCCCCCCCCCCCCCCCCCAAAAGGCGGTTCAGAGCCTGCAACGGAGGCTAGGTCAGATGTCGTCCCAGAACTGTGGGGACCTCTGCGCATCCGTCCTGCGCAGGAGTCTACAAGATCACGTTTAAATCTCGCGCGCTTTCCGGAGCCCAACGCGAGAACCCACGAGAGACTGGGATTAGAACGTCAAGGTCCTTGTTCTGAACAACGCTCCTTGGTTGGGGTAAATCGTTCAGGGGTACTAGTGTGCTTATTGGCGCTTCCTCTGGTGGCTTGCGACGTCCCCTCTGAACTTTTTCCAGATTTTGTTATTCTGTATCTGTATCTATTATTGAGTATGGTGATGAATTCCTATCAAAGTGTCAAAGCTGATGTAGTGTTCGGCTTGGGGATTCCATCCATATAGATCTATGTCTTAGAACTGAATGTTGCAAGTTACATTCTGAATTGAGAAATTTGTTGTATGGATACTGGCATAACAGATCATAATGGCACATGGACACGGCTAAAACAAAAGCTTAATAATAATATGTTTACGAATCCGGCAGCGTTCAGCACGTGGTCAACGGTTTCACATACACAACTAGAGTTCCACGACCTCATACCTTCGCCAAATGATTTTAACCTTTATGACTGATGTATTATGAGTGTTTCTCATCAATCATAAATCATACCAGTTGATTGTCTTAAAATATAACATGTCCAAAGTATGAGCTTAACAAATTTATCATCAATTATGCAAAGCAGGCCCTTATTAGCATAATTTGATTCAATGATGTTCACATTCACATAACGTCCCGATGCCACAAAGAAGGATTAAATGTATGAAATTGCCTTCGTTTGCCAGTGTGGAATAATAGAAGTTACTCATTAAGTATGCAAATAAGGACCACATTTGCATATTTTCTATCTATCAACAGTCCTCTCTTCCTCAGTTACAATTTGAATTGTCATATCATGGAACAAAGCGGATTTTTAAAGTTGCCTCATGAATTAGGCAAATTAGAATCTGATTTGCATAATTATCGTCCAATCATACTAAGCATCACACAAGCTATCCACATACCAAAAATCATGACCATCCATCAAGGCCATCATGTGATGGTATTTTCTCATTAATTATGCAAATGTTAGTTCATAGTGCATAGTTCATATCAATTAATATTTCTCTCTTCCTCAGTTACATATGTCACATGTTTGAGAGTCCTATCATGGAATTTGGCGGATGTATAAACTTTCCTCATTAATTATGCAAATTAGATACTGATTTGCAAAAGAAGTGTCTAATCATGTACATCGTCACTCAAGCTATCTACCTACCAAAAATCATTACCATCCATCAAGCCCTTCTTGAGTTATTCCCTTTCAAAGTCAGACGCAAAACCTGATCCTGCAGTTCCAAAAAAGCTGCTAGGGGGCCCAAACCCACACCACTTACTCTCTGTCCAAAGATCTATCTACCACTCAAAAATCAGTTCCATAGCATGTCCAGAACACGAGATATCAAAACAGGAAGTTCCGCTGCAGTACCGTAAGAAGCCGCTAGGGGGCCCAAAATCTCATCGTTTTTAGGTCTCATCAAAACCTACCAACATACCAAATACCAAGACAATCCATCAAGGCATTCTTGAGTTATCCTGTGACACTACAAACAGACAGACAGACAAACGCTACCCTCTGCATAACCTTCTCGGCGAAGGTAATAACGAGCGGAGATATAATGGCAGGTTGTCACAATTTTGAATGTGATAAACTTTTATGACAGTTATAGTATTCTACTTTAAACACCGTGGTGAACCCATGTAAAAGTCTGCAACTCTCAATTGATAACTGTACTTTTCAAAATGGGTGGAACATTCCAGAGGGACTTGTGCGGTCCACTAATTTTGTTTCACCTCCTTCTGTGAAACCAGATTGAAAGTGACGATTTCTATTAATCATTTCTAATCATAACGTTAAGCATGTTCAGACATCAAAGTCTGCACCCCTTGCCGAGTTGGCAGTGTCTGAGTTCAGCAAAACTAGACAGCAAACAATGAATGAATGAAAGACCTTTATTGCACGTTTATGCTCTGATGAGCTAAGTACAGGTCATGGTGACAAGCAGAAGAATAGTTACAGTGGTAACAGAAATTTGATCTCTAACTACATCTAAATACTAATTAATACCGCTATGTACATGTTCAATTTCTTCTCGCTTCTTAAGGCAGTTATAAGTGAATAAGCATACAGGGTTCATGAGATACAATGGAGAGATGAAAAGCTTAACACGACCATTGCGAACGGCTTCCGGGATGATATTGAATAACTGCATCTGCTATAGCTTCCTGGCGAATTTACCGTGACCTAATGTGGAAAAGAGCGCTCTCTAAAAACTAGAAAATGAACCTTACTTACCAGGTTTGAGATAATAAGATCCACTGTCTTTGTCGTTATTTTGCACGTGGGACGGGTAACGCGTTACGTTAGCGGTGAAAAACAAGTGCTAAAAATACCTGGGATGCCACATCACCACATGCGTACCTGTTGTACACATCCACTGTTAAGTAGTTCCCTGGTCTGGTTCGGTATCCTTTACGAAATTTTACACAGAGACACTTCCAATTCCATTTATAGTATATGTTAATCACCTTCCTTACATCATGTGTTAACTTTATATGAGAGATAGTGTGGTTTGACTGTCGTTGGTGCGGAGTACTAACCGTACGCGGGTCGTGAATGCAGAACTAGCCAGAAGTGTGCCCCGGGCGTAGGTACATATTTGCGGTCCCGAACCTTGCCGGACAGGCTTCCCAGACGCCCACCCATTGTTCTCCACCATAACCTGAGTTTGACCTCGGTTTACCTGGGTGTCAGATTACGGCGGGCGTTTTAAACTTAAACTCTAGTTGTTTTCTCTTGCGGTCTAACTTAGCACTAATTGTGACCATTTAGGCAAGCGGTCGCAGCTAGAAAACATAACATTGATAATACAGCATGCTTTGACGTCAATTGTGAAACGCCAATCGCCATCCAGGTTCAGGGGGGGGGGGGGGTTCAGGTAGCAGAGGCAGACTCTGGATGTGTTATTCAAGCTAAGTACGGCCAAGGGCGATGTCAACTAAATTAAAAATCACTCTTTTCATCACCAGCTATAATTGTAGACTTCGATCCCGTAAGAAGTTCTACTATAGTGAGTAGCTAACTTCCGCCACCATTGGCCCTTCGCCTTGAAATATGTAACTGTTATGACACAAAATGAACTTAGTCAAGACTAACTAAGCAACGTTTACTTTGGCCGTCTTTCTTTGTATCGTTATGCCTAGGTTACAAACAGCATAATGAGGACACATTGGGTGCTTTTCTAAAACACAACTCAGATTTTATCTGGCACAAGTTTCTAGTAGGCCCACATTGACACATTTTCTGAAAACCAAGGATGCGATTCCGCGCTTCCTTGTGCATCGTTAGACATGCTTGGTTTGATGTAAAACTCATTGCAATTTGTATCGTTCTCACAAGTCGGCGTGGGTGGACCATGGATATGATAGCAGCAGAGTTTTCTTCGCAGATTGACTCGAAGATTGCTAAATATTGTGCCCCGTTTGCAGGAAACCCATACGCAATTCGCCCTGTTAAGATCATGTTGCCATTATGCTTGAGACAGCAACCAAATGGTTTTTCACACCACAATGAAGAAAACCGTATTTTAAAACACGCAAAGTGATACAAAGAAGACAAAAATCCTAGACACGCACAATACTCATAATTTCACTACTACATATAAGAAATTCCAAAACATCTTCAAAATTCAGTAATTTCAGTTTCAAAATGTATTCGTCCAGGCACAGAACTCAGTACTAGTACTGTACGGATCCCAGGCTATTTAGCCAAAATAGCCTTCCTCACTCCGCAAAAGTTGACCCTACGCTTTCTTCAGATAAGCTTAAAGGTCATCCTGTGAAACCTAATACGGTGCGTTTTTGATAGGTCCATCCACACATGGCGTTCTCCTGAGTTCTTTCAACACTTCATGTTTTCTAATCTTTGTTTTTCAAACATGAAAGGTCAGGGGTCACGTATCTGTAAAGTGGCGCGGATTTACTTTTCTA
Source organism: Branchiostoma lanceolatum (assembly GCA_035149815.1). Classification (NCBI taxonomy): domain Eukaryota; kingdom Metazoa; phylum Chordata; class Leptocardii; order Amphioxiformes; family Branchiostomatidae; genus Branchiostoma; species Branchiostoma lanceolatum. The sequence continues at coordinate 12,834,766 of CM068884.1, forward strand.
TCGGCAACCGCCATATTGTCGCCTACGTATGACGTCACTATCAAACGAGACGCCGACGGGCCTGACAGAAACGTCGTTCTGCTGGCGACATAATTAGTCCGAGTATTGTTATTAGCGATGAAGTACTGATATGCACAACGCTAAATACAGATTTGAATTGACAAACCTTTCAACAAACGGTTTTAATTAAGCTAACTGTTACTTTTATACAGAATACATACTTAATAGTGTAATGTACTGCGTGTCTTTAGAAGTTACGTTTAAAGTCAGTGACTGTGTCAAGATTGTGTTAAAAGCAATCGGTCTTGTACAAATTTTTGCTAGAATGTTCGCATTTTGGAAACCACTGAAGCACGCAAGAAAATATACCTTAAAGGTTTCTGTGCATTTCAAAATTGGATGTAAAAAAAGATTATGAGTTTACTTTACATAAGTAAACGTTGTGTTTGTTTGTTTGTGTGCGTGTGTGTGTGTGCGTGTGTGTGTGTGTGTGTATGTGTGTGTGTGTGCGTGTGTGTGTGTGCGTGTGCGTGTGTGTGTGCATGCTTGCGTGCGTGCGTTGTTATCTACCGTGATCTAAGACTTCGAATCAGTTCCAAATCCATCAAAGATAGGGGTTATTTGTAATTCAAACTGGTATATAACATGACGACAGCGGCAATAGCAAATGCTGGTGGCGCCGCAAATAATGAACTAGTTGCCCTCAGTACTTTCGGGACGTATTTTGCCGTACACATTGCGTAGTGAATCGTATCGTAGGCTTTGAAAATCAGTAATTAAAGGCGCCATTCTCAATTTCCTTGATTGAAAATGTGAACTTAGTAGTCTGATGTTGGAGTCAGACAGTTCAAACAAATAATATGTAACGATGCTGAACTTATTTTATATAAAAGTGTAAGTTCAAGGTTATATAAAAGTTTAAGTTCAAGGTATTGTAAAATTGCCGTCGCGGCGGCGCAGTGACAGGGCAGTGGCCCAGAACCCAGAGGTCCTTGGTTCGAATCCGAGATCCCCTGATTTGTCCCGTTGACGTTTGGCCCATGGGAAAGGCACTTAAGACGACTTTCGTCACTTCACTCAGGTGAAAATGAGTGCCTAGCTTCGGTTAGGAACGTCCCTCAGAACGTTAAAATGGGGGTCCCGTGTTTGAGGACAGTAGGAGTCCTTCCCGGTGTGAGTGGATCAAGTAAATCCGTCCCGAAATGCAGCGTGTACTCTTCAGTACAAACCTGGTGTGTTGTGCCTTGAGACGGTTTACCGGGTATGCAATACAAACAACTTGTCAGTGACCAATTTGACCAATACACTGACATATGCTTCGGTCCCATTTCCAATCCGGGGCCCAGCCGGGATGTTTGCCAAAACGAAAAATAAAAAATGCAGATCAAAAAACTACACATTCAATGTATGGTTAGGAATAACTTTTTTACGTTTGTGTCTTTTGTTGTCTTCTGTATCATATTTTTTGTTCAAACAAGCTGCCCGGCCGGGCCCCGGTTTGGAAATGGGACCAAAGCACTAGTCAGGAAACAAAATACTACTACATCAGTCATTCCAGCGGTCTGATTTCAACGTTTTCACCATGATAATCGTAGCATTCTTTACCATCTTTAATTTGTCAAAAATTCTATTCGTCTATTTTTTATTTTATAGAAACAAATGTAGGAAATGTGTTTTTTTTATTTCTTGAACTCATATAAAAAATATAACATAAAATAATACAGAATAGTAATTACATGATATAATGATATAGACGTAAGGAAATTATAAAATCTGATAATTAAACAATATTGATTGGTGCGCAAACGGCAGTTGATATTTTTAGGGAGTCTATGGTTTTCTGTGAGTGTCTGTGTACTACTCCTATACACAGCTGGAGTACTTAGTTTTGTTCTGCCCCATGTATGTCCATCTTCTGTCTATTTATTTGAATTTGTAATTTTCTGTTGGAAAGAAACAATAAAGAGGGGAAACTGCCAATGCACCCCTACGCGTACGCAAAAGGCCCAAAGTCCCTCCTTGAGCATTGCGGTTACCCATATTGCACTTACAAATCAGAACACTTCCAGTCAAAGTCAGCACCCCGTACATGCCTAACGCCCTGCATATCTCCCAGCACGGGAACCCATTTGGCGCGAAACACAGATAAGGTATCAAATCACAACTTGCAGAGTAAAATGTCATCAGATTACATACAGTTAGGTTTAAATTGGAATTGCGGAGAGAAACAATATATGTTATCTCTGCTACCGTGGGCGGTGGGAGCTTGCTAGGTGAAAATCCCATCCTTAAGGCAAAAGCAATGTAAATTAGCTCTTTTCATATCCATATCTGGCCATTTACCTTTGTGTGTAAGTAAAGCTCAAGGCACATTTTTCGTTGCTGATAAAAGATGGCTAGACTTGTCGTGTTTTCGGATTTCTATCAGGTAAACGAAACCATGTTCATGTTAAATACTGCCTTACGACTGGGCCGGGTCACATTCGTCGTTGGCCGTCGTGCGATTTTGCTGTCGGAGATTTTTCAAGTAGTCTGTGATAGAAAAAACAGCCGACAAATATCTGAAAGTAAAACGGCATTTACCGTAACAACACAGCCGAATTTGGACGACACATATATCAAGTTTATCGAGAATGCCCAAAATTTCGATCGGACGACGGTGGGACAACAATAGGGTTCTAACCTATTTAAGACTTGTTAGAATCACAAATGCAAATTGGAGTCGACTCAGGGCTGTTTAAGGAAAATACTAGGCTACTCAAGTAGCATTTTTCAGTAGGAAAACTCCACTTCAGCAGCCCAAAGCTCCCCACACACAGCCCCGAGTCGACTCCGAAAACTTGTGTGTATATCGGACCTTAGATTGGTGAGACAGTGTGGGTGTAGGCCTTCAGATTTGGCCCATTTTATGTCTATGAGGACCCCTGGATTGAAATGGTCAGTCCCTAACCTGACGTCATCTCATTCAACATGGCGGCACCGTTTTGAAACTTCAGACCTTCAAGTTATCGTTGTCTGAAGCCGCATAAATTGCCACACTGGACTTTTTGGACACTTGCCATATCAGGCTACTGTTTGGGGTGAGTTGTTATGACCTGGAATGGAATTATGACACCTTTGATCTGCCTGTTTTTACATTACATACACAGTGGCATAGAATTATGATAAAGATGTCCATAGAACTTATACATGTTTGAAAATTACGATATTAGGAAACTATAAAGCAAAGAATCTACGCTGCCTAGCGTGAACCAAAAACTTTAGCTGTTGATCTCAAAACAATGCGTTTTTGTTTTGTTTTATGAAAGATATGAGGATGCAGCTGCAGTCCCTCATATAATCGGCAGATGTCGCGTCTGGCAGTGACATACCCGTGTCCATGACACTCACATGTCATAGAAACAGGAAAGATTCTTCACACAGACTGCAAATCCAAGTAGATGTTGAGCAACTGAAACAGAGAGAGAGAGAGAGACGTCAAGAGATCTGCTGTGTCCTTTCGCAACCTATGGATTATCTAATGGTAAGTTACTCCGCAATACGCTACCCTTTGATATATTCCGATACATGCAGCAAAATCAGTACGTTACTTGTATTCTGATAACTCTTGGCAGTAGTACGCAGCTTTATAATGTTGTATCTATTCTATCTACTGTGCTGAGTTATACTGTAAGCGCGCGCGTGCGTGTGTGTGTGTGTGCATGCGTGTGTGTGTGTGCATGTGTGTGTGTGCGTGTGTGTGTGTGCGTGCGTGTGTGTGTGTGTGTGTGTGAATGTGTGTGTGTGTGTGTGCAAGTAAACGTGTGTATCTATCTTTGCTCTCTCCCTCTCTATCTCCCTCCCTCCCTCACTCTTTATCTATCTCTCCCTCTCTCTCTCTCTCTTTCCCTCCCTGTGTGTTCCCTCCTCCCCTTTACACCTCTCTCTCTTTCTTTGTATCTCTCTCTATCTCTCTCTATCTCTCTTTCTTTCTCTCCCTCCCTCCCCTCTCTCTCTCTCTATCTCTCTCTCTGTAAATATATTTGTCTCTCTCCGTGTGTGTTTCATTCCCCCTTTACACCTGTTGCAACAAGTGCGCCATCTTAAACACCTGTTTTCAAACCTCACCCATCCACGCCACATTGCCTCGGGCTGGAGGCGCTATACAACCAGGGTCATTCACTTCGTATCACATTAGCTTCATCTTTCTGAAAACCTCTTAAAAAACAGCTCCGGTCCTTCAAAATAGTCACCTCAGGCATCACATCCACCGTCGCCATGGCAACAGTCCATCACAAAAGAAGATGACGCATTCGGTTGCTAAGCAACATAAAAGGCTTGGTAAGGATGTGCCTCGCATTCATACATGATACACTACGCTAATAAGGGCTTGATTGTGAGTAAAATGAGTACATGCGGAGGGTGCTAATTTGTTTTTGATTGAGTCAGGCGTTCTGCAACGTGACAGGCGGTTCAGCCGCGACATGACCATAAAAGGAGAAACGCCACGTATCCTCTCCTGTTGCTTCTGACAAGAGCTCGCTCCCTGAGACAGAATGTACGTAAAGACGGTGCCACGACGTTTGATTGCTCCAGAATATTACCATCATATGCGCCTCTTGGTCTAAATGGCTTTCATCAGAGCGACCCCTGGGGATCGCCTCCTACGATACCGAATGACTGAACCGTTTATCTATCCAACTTTGGGTCTATGGACGCCCATATTGATATGAAAACTCACATTCTTTGTGGTAAAGACAACTTTATACACGCCTATAATAGCCATCCAGGCCAGATAAATACCTTGCAACAACTTGCTACAAGTTGTGGATATCTGTCTTGATCATGGTAACTAGTATGTCTTTTTAATTCACTGTTCTGTCGTCCTTAGTTATTCAACATATGGTTTTAACGAACGCGTCTCGAGTGCTTGACGACAGCGAAGTCATCAAGAAGGCGCCACACTGACAACGACCTTCGGCCGAAGTTGTCCATTGCCAGAAGGTAGCCGAATCTAAGAGAGTTGAGCGCTGTTGTTTTTCCGCCTGAAAATCTACTCTCCAAGCAGAGGAGGGGTTCCCGCTGTTTTTTGAACGTGTTTTTAGGCGTTTTTGTCGGGCTTTCTACTTTCTCATTTTTATTTTGTGTCGCGACCCCAAAAAAAATGACAAAGTAGAAAGCCCGACAAAAACGCCCCAAAAACGCGTCAAAAACCAGCCGGAACCCCTCCTCTTCTTGGAGAGTACTGAAAATCTACCCTATCACATTGGACGGGGCTCGGTGACCTGCGAACATCGGCCGATCCCCCAAAAATATCACGCAGTGAGCGAGAGGACTCCAGCCGTATTCCGGCCGAGCAAAAATGTATGGTTCTTGGTGCCGGTGGCAAATGTGTGCTGGATGCTGGAACATCGCAACCAAATCCGTGATTTTTGGCACACTTACATCTTTAGCCATATTGAGATAAGACAATTGGTACTTTAAGCTCCTGTGTAATAGCAGGTACAGAAATTATGTTGAGATTTGCTTTTTAATTCGAGGTCAGTAACCTCCACACACAAGTGTATGCCATTTCCCATTTTCACCTCCAACTATATCCTGGAACATTGCCACGGTCCTTCGGCCGAATGTGTTGATCGCCAGAGCAAAGGCCGCCGACCACATTGGACGGGGCGCGGTGACCTGGGAACATCAGCCGATCCCCCAAAAAAATCGCGCAGTGAGCGAGAGGACTCCAGCCGCATTCCGGCCGAAAAAAACATTGTACGGTTCTCGCTGACATATGTGCTATATGTTGGCATATCGGCAAACGATTTCGTGGTGTGTTTTGGGCGCTTTTTTAGTCATATTAGATTAAGAGGCCCGGTGGGCGTCACTCCACCACCAGGGAAGGTCGTGTAAAGTGCCTTTCCCAAGGGCACAACGTCGGGGCATGGTGAGCATGGTGAGCATCGACCCGAGTCCAACGCTCTAAACATTGCGCCACACCGGCCGAAATCGTAATTTCGAGCTCGCAGGCTCGTCGGGCGAGCTATTTTCTGTTGTGTGAGGCCTGATTTAGTCATTTAGTCATTTCATTGCGCGGCAGACGCTAGACGCCATGTGTCACTAAAGGGACCTGTTTATCCATGTAGGTCGCAAACAGTAGAGACATCTTTGGCGTCTGAGTCTAGAAAATGTCATGTTCAATCTACCCTCACGACGACAAGGCTAGTTAGTGGTTAGGGTTATTGACTCAGAATCTACAGGTTCTGGGTTCAAATCCCTGGCAGGTGCTTCATTTCGCCCAGGTTAAAACGAGTACTTCACTATTGGACATCCCTTCAATCAATCAATCAATCAATCAAATGGTTTTTATTGTCAACAAAACTCTCGCAGCCAGAGGCTGAATTGCGGTTTGTTTTACATAGTGCACCGCCACAATTAAAACAAGTTTTGTTCTCAATTACACGTTAAAACAATAGAAAACATGCTTGGTCACGTGCTTCCACATACGAATATACACTTTGGGTTTTTAGAATATGCAACATTATCATACAATCTTACATTAGATACATCTTACTTATTGTGGTCGTCATTTTCATTTCTACTGTTTACGAGGGTTGTCATGTATGATATGTTACTTCCTTTATAGCGTTCAGTTCTGGGTTTGATTTGGTGAAGACATTGACCTTGCTCGGATAAGACGTTAGATGGAAGTCCCGTGTTTGGGAAGAGCCACACCTCGATTGCGATAAAGAACCCAACGCACTCGATAAAGGTGGCTTAAGATTTAGTATAATTTTTCTACCGGTACCTTTTACAACGAGGACTTCAAAAAGTTTTGTATATTCTTTCAAACCTCTCTAACAGCCTTGCTGCAGCAACGTTACTGAGTAAGTGTACATAATAAACGATGTAGCCTTCTTCAAATGTCAGCAGGTGTTTTAAAGCGTGCATAGTTGAAGCTTTTCCACGATAACCCCCAGCAAGCTGACCACTACATGACTTTCCCATCTCTAGTACAGAAGACGCTTTTGTCGGAGAGAAAAAAAGCTACTCTTGTGTTGGATGATGCAGGTTAATGCACATTTGAGCCCCTGGGTACTTTCTTCAATGGACTCGTATATTTCTATCAACCATTTTAGGACGGTGGATCATTCTTTTGATGGACGTTTGCTTGTAGGGGGTTGCAGCTAATGCAACGATTGTAAAGAGAGAGTGTCAGTAATGTTGTCGGCTCCCTGGAGCGAACACTTTACTGCTGGGTGCGCATGGACAGCTATGTACGAGTGTTGACCTCTACGGAAAAGTAGTGACCTTCAGGGCTCCATGACCTGGCGTTGCGAATGGATCGCTCTCACATTGACAGAAACGTGGAGGCGTCTTTCTGACCTCTCACCGAAGTTTCGTGACCTCGCACCAAAGTTGTTTTGACCCTCTGACCCCATCAAACAGTCTACTGTGGGTGTCATGCTGTGTGAAAGATCATTTCGGTTGCCATTTTGAAAATAACCGCCGCACCCACCCGCCTGGCTGCCATTTTAGTTTCGAATCTCCCGTCGGGCTTTGCGGGGAAGGAAACAGCACTAAAAAGAGTCTCGGTCGGGAGCTCAACTGTGATTTGCAGTCCACGACTGCACCGAAAATAGAGCCCTTATCTCTGCGAAGACGAGGTGGTAGAAACAGCCCATTTTGGGGCAAGTAAGCTCGCATCTTCAGGCTAGGATTTGCGAGAGTGGGGAGACTACGGAGAAGTAGGCGTGAAGCACAGGCAGTGCCTTATTCCTCCATCATTGCCGTCTGACGCTATCAGATGAAGAAGAGACGATGGAGGCAAACCGTCTCCTTTCAACAACCCGAGAGAAAATCCGCCCCAACTTCCGCGCAGAGATCGCCTGATATCTTTGAAGTTGATGGGTTGCTAATGAGCCCACGTTGCTTACAAAGTGCTCTCGCTACAGCGCGATATCTGCACAATCACTACATAATCAAAAACGTGCAATTAAAGTGCCCTCTTGTGCATCCCGCGTGAATCTCATATCGTTCCTCTCATTACCAAGGTTAATAGATGCCTCCCGAACAGCTTACGTTCTCTTGATGAAGAAGAAGTTTCTCTTTAACTTTCACTACCGGCAACTTGCAATTAGATTCATTGGCGGCGGGATTTTCTTCTTTCGCCGGGGTCTTAGCCACTAGCAGCCGAGCGGCTATAGGGCACCCCCGTGAGTCATTGCGTGGATCAACTAAATAGAGTTGTCCGGGATTGCGGGATCAGGCCTGACCATCTGTGTAGGGCAGATAAGACCAATTTCTAGTGGATACTTTTCTATCTTAATACAGTAATGCTGTCGATCCTGCCATCTCGGTCTTGGATCGCATTCCAGGCCGCCATTTTGTTCCTGATGACTCCGGATAGAGGCAGGGTATCAGCGCTACAGTTATCAAGAGAAGGGAAGTTCCCATTCAGATAAGCTCGGTCCAATTTGTACAGGCTTAGTGCCGTAAGGACGAAGCTCGCTGGAGCTCATTACTAGCTCTTGGGTTTGAAGTACGTTCTCGTGAACGTGCGGAATCTGAATAAGGCCCCCGTTCCACTAGACGGCGATCGCGCTGCGATCTCTCTGCGACCTAGAGATCGGATGTGTGCAGCACTTGACTTCGTAGTTGGAATATCATGCAAAATGTGAAAGTATTATTGAAAAGACAACAGAACACACAAAGCGTAAAAAGATTCGTTCTTTATCTATGAAATTTGTTGAGCGCTCTGCGAAATCGCTCGGTCGCAGCCCGAGTAGAATGAGCGAGTAATGGTACAGGTAAGCGCAGGAATCCACGGAAGGGAAAAAGACGGAAGGCAGATGCTAGGAAATAAACGTTTAAAATTGCAATTTGTCATAGACATAGATGCATCTGTGTGCATAGGAAAGTTGGGCAAGGCTTCGGAAGGAAAACAGATTTCATAGCGAGGAACGAGGAAATGATGAAATACCGACATTGTCACTTTCAGGCACCGGTGGGATATAGAATGGGTAATTTTCGCGTTCCACAGATAGGCCTGGGCACATCAGTCTTTCGTCGCTGCAGAAATATCACCGTCGCCCGTAGATTTTCACAGTAAGCTGCCTAAATGCCCGGCAGCTTTGTAGAAAATGAAACGCCATTTGCGGCTCTGTGGGAGTTGTTATCATCATTTTGCAGGCAGGCCGCAACGCCCTCCCCCAGACAAAGCGAAGCCGAATTTTCTATAGGTGTAACAAGCGGAAATGGACTCCATATTCCCCTTGACCACCGGTATGAAAAGAATCTCCATTTTTTTCCAATGAGAGGACTATCGAATCACTTCTTCACGGAAAATGATGGAGATTTCGGTGTCGCCGCTTTTAAGAACCTGACAATAAAACGCCGCGTCTTAAGTTTGCGAGAACTTTTCTTGGTGAATAGCTCTACGTGATGCATTCCGCTCCAATGCAACAAGTGAATGAAACCCTTTTACAGACTGCCCTTTTGGGGTGATGTGTTCCTAAAGTACTTATAGCCGGAATAGCTCGCAGTTCGTCTTGGGCGCTCGCTTTCAAAATGGCGCCGGATATGTGGGGCGCCCCCTATCTCTCCCTCCCAGGATTGCCCGGGGTCACGGAGTGCACCACTTAGCCACGCGGGAGAGGCTTCGTTTTTCGCCATCAACTCGTGACTTCGACATAACACTTCCCTCGTGGCCATTTTATGGCTACTTAGAATGACGCCTTTAGTGCTTTACCCGAGTCCTCCGCATATTACCGTGCACTTGGGAAGGTGTGCCGGCTCCTAGCCCCTGGCCGTTTTAGCTATTACTGTGGCTTGGAGATCCCGACATTGAAAGGAATACTCTTCTACACCCTACAGGTGCCATTATCAAGATTAGAACCATTTTGGTGCTGAACATTTTAGGGGTGGAGAGACGCGACAGTGCGTCAGTAGACAAAATGTGATTTGGAAAGCTGTAAAACAAACTCATAAAAGTTACACCTTTTTTATGGACGCCCCTTTTTACGTATACTTTACACCTGTACATGTTGTGTGCGTAAAGTTCCAGCGGCAATTATTCTCTTATCAGTATACAAATACGGTATTCTGTGGTGTATGTACGGGTGTGTAGCCACTTTTTATACATGAAAATATGCAACAAATTCTTCCTTTGAATTTTTATGTATTTTACACCTGTTGTTTGTGTAAAATTCCAGCGGCAATCATCATCTTATCAGTATACAAATACGGTATTCTGTGGTGTATGTACGGGTGTGTGTACCCATGGCCACGTTTCATACATGGGAAATATACGACAATATATGGCGTTCTACTTCCATTCGTAACTTGTTGTCGATACCATTTGTTTGTACAGTATAATTAAAAGAGAGGAAGTCGAAAGTATACTAGAGTATACTAGATGTTTATATATACACATGAATATGTATATGATTGTTAACATGTGACCTGTGCTTAGCCCAGTGGGGTAAAAATGTACAATAAAGTAAATGAGAGAAAGGCTCATCTATTTCCAAATGGCCGGACGAATAAGAGTTGAGTCTTTTAGAACATGGTTTAATTTCCTACATTATGTCAGTTCTTGACAAATATTATAATAGAGACTTTTGAGACTGTGCTTTTTGGTAAAAACAAGGTTAAGTCTCATAGCCTTTGAGGCCGTTGGCGCGGTGAAATATGTTAATCTGTTGTGTCTAGGGCATCCCTCTCCTTCCACTGCCTTTTACCTCCCCAACGGACGTCAGCTGCATGCACCCATTTACACTTGCGTAAAGTGGAAAATGTCGTGTAAAGTGCCATTCCCAAGTTACAATGTCAAGTCAGGAATGTCAGGAATCGAACTCGCAACCTCTCAATCCTGTATCCACGAGGCTAGCTACTCATGCTTTCTGAATGTGTGTCAAAACCTGGCTCAATAGCATTATACCATGCTGTTGGTTCTACGTCTATAGCTAGCTAAGCCTCCTCAAAAAGATAGGAACCACACGAAAAAGATTAGAGACCATTTTGAGACTTTAAGTCGACGTCCTGCCATTCCAGGCGCCATGGTTCGGGCTGAACGGCGACAAAAGAGTGTGTTTCTGTCTCCCCCTTATCTGAGTCTTACAGAGCAACGTTTTCTTCTCCTGGTATCGCCACGAGTCTGACACTAAACGTCGTCACATAACCAATTCCTCTCAATTACTAAAACTAGCAGAAGCGAGGAAAATGTATGTGACGTTTTAGTCCCCTGTAAGTTCTACCGATATCCTCATTTTGTGCATGTGTGCCGTTTTTGTGGCGTACCACTGGCGTGCATGTGTAGGAGTATAGGAGCCGCGGTACACTATCCAGGATGGCACCCGGGAAAGTTTGTTGGAAAGTCACTGCCCCCATTTACGGAGCCTCGTGTGTAAAGATTTGTCCAGAAAACTCCGGGACAAAATGACCGTTACTAACCCTCTGCTAACATTCCGTATATCTAGCGACGACTTGGAGATTGTAGCAATGTAAAGGAAACACACCTACAAGTTACTTTACCGGTGTGTGGGTGGGGGGTATTTGGAGCTCCCGAGTACACTATCCAAAATAGCACCCGGGCTAGTTTGTTGGAAAGTCACTGCCCCCATTTTCGGAGCCTCGTGTGTAAGGATTTGTTCAGGAAACACACCTACACGTGGCTTTACCAGTGTGGGGGTGTGGGGAGAGTATAGGAGCTCCGGTACACTATCCAAAATAGCACCCGGGAAAGTTTGTTGGAAAGCCACTGCCCCCATTTTCGGAGCCTCGTGTGTAAAGATTTGTTAGAAAACTCCGGGACAAAACGACCAGGCAAAAACCAACCCTCTCCAAACATCTCGTATATCTAGCGACGACTTGGAGATTGTAGTAATGTAAAGGAAACACACCTACAAGTTACTTTACCGGTGTGTGGGTGGGGGGTGTTTGGAGCTCCGGTACACTATCCAAAATAGCACCCGGGCTACTTTGTTGGAAGGTCAGTGTCTCCATTTTCGGAGCCTCGTATTTAAAGATTTGTTTAAAAACTCCTGGCAAACCCAACCCTCTTTTACCATTTCGTATATCTATGGAGGATTGAGATGGCGGCCTTGTAAAGGAAACACACCTACACACATAACGTTGCTTTTATCATCTTACCTCCACCCAAATCCCGGCCGCCATTTCTGTCAACAGTGCATTATGACCTACTTTGCTGCTTCCCTGGAGGGTTGAGTGACTGGCATTGAAGTTGTGAGTTGTGTGGTATCTGCCCCTAACACATGCCGCCGGTCTGAAAGACTGGTTTACCGTATAACGCTATACCAGCGGTTTTTCTTGCCAAAGGGCCAACCCGGTCCGCAATACGCTATAAAGGAGAAGGCAGGTGAAAGCGTATCTCAACATCTTTATAGCTTTGCCAGCGGTGTGGCTAATAATGGCGTTATTTGCAAGTTTTCTTCAGGTAGAATCTATATTAACATTGGAGAAGAGCTTTAGTCAAGTACTACTCAGGCTACATGCGGTCGTATACCCCCTACAGATACGTATTTACCTTCACCTTATCCCATCCTCATCCACACCTTCTCCAAACGTAAAAGTTTTACACCCATTTTCCATATCGATGAAGAAGCCTGGCACTGGCGGCCATGTTGGTGTCCCTGATTTGTGTTTGGCATGCAGTCGACCGTAGCTCAAGCGCAGACGGCACAAGGTTTCATTTCTTCTTCTGGTATTCCTCTACTGTGAACAATACGCCTTTCTCACGCGGGGGACATGATAGAATGAAAATGAGGCCATTGTGGCAAACATTAGACCGAGTCTAACTGTCCATCACAATTAGCAGTTCAGCCAACGATTAAATGATAATTAGAGAACTGACCAATGAAGAAGTGGCTGCATTTCCGTCAAATAGATGCATTTTTATGTTTTTATTGATGGAGGAGGATGGGACTATGGTATCGGTCAACATGGTTCTAAATCTTTTCTGTGTATTACACTAGTAACAATATTGATCATTGGATAACATGTTTTAAGACTTAGTGTGATTTGGGAGGATAACTAAATCTGTAAATGATGTTTGTTTGTTTGTTTGTTTGTTTGTTTGTTGGCCTCGTTTTCATTCTATCATGTCCGCCGCGTGAGAAAGGTGTATACATACTTGATAGAGGTGATTTGAGAGGGTCAGAAGATCTCTTGATGTCCGAAAATGCTTCAAATGAAATGCAGCTAGCCGCGCTTGCCTCAATATTGGTGTCTCTATGACGTCACGTGACAACGCACTACAGCTTTTAGAACGTGCGTTGCCAACTGACGCTAAAATTTATTTTGATGATAACGATTAAAATGTTCCTTGAGAGAGGTTTCCACTTTGAGAACCTCTCTATCTATCGTGCTCTATGCTTGCGCACAAAGAAAACCGGACGCCCGCCAATGTTCTAGCAGGACAGTTGACTTAACCAACCTGAAGTCAGTTGGTGGTCTATAAGTAGGATACAAAATCTTTAGTTCTTTAACTCACTTACTTACTTAGTTCGAGCTCCCGCTCGAACCAATCCTGAGAGCTTCCTCCACAGCACTTTATCCTCCATGGCCATTCGTAGTTCCTTGGTATCTTGTAAGTTTGTATCACTGCGTAGATTGTCTAAGTAGGTAACTCTGGGTCTACCCCTATCTCTTTTTCCTTTATTAATAGGCTCCTAGAGAACAAGATGATATGCAGGAATTTCGGAATGTCTAATACAGTGACCAGTCAGTTTCATTCTGTGCTGTTGAGCTTTCTTGGCAACAGATGGTAGATCTTGGTACAACAGCTGGTTTGGTAGCCTTTGCTGCCATGACACATTAATTTGAGAACATATGAAAGCCTATGTCAACAGTCATTGCGACTTCTCTGCTCTTGTTTCTGGCATGATTGCAGCTGCTTGTTTGATTCACTCATTGATTCCTAGGTATGGTATTGGAACAAACAGGTTTGGAAATACTAGTATATCACATCTGCAGTTCTATTCTTACTTGAATAGTTTCATCGGGCTTGAAAACGGCTGGATATTAAAGCTTTCCCAGGCAAGCAATACAAAATATGAAAGGGCTATATGTCATGAGTCATTACTGACCAATTATCTGCTCTCGTCTCTTTAAAGAATTCATATGAACACGGCGAATAGTTTCATTGGGTCTGAAAACAACTGGATATTGAAGCTTTCTCGCGTAAGCAAAACAAGATAGCTCACTGCCTACTAGTGATGTGTATGACATCATCGCATCTCTGGCCACGGAACATGAATAAACCCGACTTCTCTTAACGCCCACTCATGACACTTCAAGTTGATGGATTTCCAGGATTTTACAAATAAGCACTCTGACAGGTGTTTTCGTGAATGGCATTTCTACATTAGACATCCACCATCCGATAACCTTTCCGCTGCAAACGTATGTCCATAATGACCAACGACCCATTTCCGCTTCTTTTCAAACGGGCAGGAAAAGAAGACCGTTTAGAAAGATAAACTCATGCACGCACATGTCGGTCTTGATATGTACGTACCTGTGATTTGACACCAGATTTGACGAGGATGACTCAGCAAGAATAATTTTGGACATGTTTTCGTTCCATTAAAACTTTCGTCACTGGTAAGATATTTGTCTTTAAACATCGCAAATATTCATTGAATTCAATAGCCTTCATATCTTTTATTTCCTTCTTTTATAAATTAGAATTGAATATTGCACACAGACAAAGCAAACTACATATTAAACATAGGGGGAAGTTGGGAAAACTCAATACAGTATTCTCTGGTAAATAGTGATGTATTGTACATTATCTCGGAAAATAATAGAAATTTGATTGTTTGTGAATAGATGTTATAGGTGATATGGGCAATAGGGGTTTCAGTGCCAACTACTTGTTAAACGACTGTTTCTGGATTTTATGTTTTGATTTTGTGGTACCTCATGTGCTTTGTTGTAAACTGCCATGCTTTTCTGTTTATTAAACAAAGCTGAATAAAGAAAGATCACACAAAAAGAAACCTTCGTCATAGCTGAGTAACTCAAAGCACTCCAAGTTGAGTATAGCACTTTCAGACGAAAAGAGACAAAGAAGGAAACAAATGTGCCTACTAAAATCCCCTTTTTGGAGTTGATGTTGGTATGTTCCGATGGCTTCAATCCAAAAGGCCATGGTATCTTTCTGCTTACATAGCATCGCCCAGGCAATAAAAAGGCACTTATTTTCCCGCTGCCATTAAACAGAGTAGGTGAGCAAATTTCAAAGGAAGGGCGTTCTGAAAGCTTTCAAAGAGCATAGCCGCGTCTTTTTGACACAGAACCGCCGTAACACTACCACAGATTCGCCCCCAGTTGTCTGTCCCTACTAATTAGCTGTTGAAAGTCTTCTGAAAGGAATAGCCTTCAGGCCATAACGTTCGAAGGGCTTGCATTGATGCAGTCCAATGTTGTACACATCAGTCAGAACGTGCCTTGCAGCTACAGCGTCGCTGGTTTCTTTGACCATAGTTGGTCGCCTTCAGAAGGAACTTACAAAAGATTTGTGTCCTTTATGCTTTACATCAGGTGTGTCATGTTGTTTAAAAAGAATCAGAATGAATCTTCTGTGCGTCTTGTATGACGCCAAGATCTGATGTTTCTGTGCAAGGGAAAGCTGCCATAGAGTTTTAGGTTACTCTTTGAATAAGCCGGGGTTTTTTATAGTCTGAGCCCTCAGAAAACGGCATTTTCGTGTCAGCCAGACATTTCTTACGCCGACAATCTATTTCTCTCTATGCCTTACAAACACAAACAGGTCTGTAGCATCGGTATGCCTCTAAGAACAATGCTGTAGGTGAATGTGTGCGGCGGGCATGTGCGGTAATATGTAGCAGTTACGAAATACTCGATTCGCTTGGATACTTAGGGACTAAACAGCGTTCCGCTTGGAAAGATGATCCCACTACAGCGTAGCAAGCCGCTTCTGTACATACCGACCAGGATCATCCCTAACAAGCTTACAGAAACAGCGCTAATCTTTCCCAAATCCTATCCTTTTATGAGCTTTCATAGGTACAATCCCTTCAATCCTCTGCTGCGTTATGTTTCAGATGCCTTCTTATGAAAAATTACAAATTAATGAGAGGTTGATTGTGCTCAGCACGCTTTGATTGCCATTTGAGTTAACCATGCTATCAACATCAGAAAAGGACCCCCGATGTTATGGTACATACAAAGCTAAACATTGTACACACAACGCGATTTAAACTGTTCCCTACACCTTATCTAGCCGTTTGTATCGTCCTTAAACATTCTGAGGTGTTCTTTACATTGGTTTTGCCTCTAATAAAGGATTGAAGAGATTAGCCGACTTAATCTCCTAGATAAGCCTCAAGAAGAGCCGGATTTCTTAGATTTTAAGACGGCGACTCTAAAAAGACAGCTGTCCCTCCTGTTGAGATGAAACACAGCAGAAGCATGAGAAGAGAAACACGCGACCGACCGTGTTCTCTTTGTATACCCCCCCCCCCTATTTAGTGGCGTCGCGGTGGCGTAGTGGCAGGGTGTTTGGCTCCAGAACCCAGAGATACCGGATTCGAATCCGGGGTTCCCTGATTTGTCCCGTTGACGTTGTGCCCTTGGGAAAGGCACTTTACACGACTTTCCCCACTTTACTCAGGTGAAAATGAGTGCCCAACTTCGGTTAGGGACGTCCCTCGGATAGGACGATAAATGGAGGTCCCGTGTTTGAGGAGAGCCACACCTCAAGCACGTTAAAGAACCCAACACACTTATCGGAAAGAGTAGGGGGTCCTTCCCGGTGTGTCTGGATCATATAAATCTGTCCGGATATGCAGCTTGTACTCTTCAGTACAAACCTGGTGTGTTACGCCTTGATGCGGTTCACCGGGTATGCAATACAAACAGACCCTGTTATTAAGCCCCTGTCACACACAGCCAGCCATGGAATCCGAACCTTCTCCAGACCATGGTTGGGAGTTAGTCGTGAGTAAGGTCATCTGTGGTTGGAAGTTGGGCGGCGAGGTTACAATTCACTCTAATGAAATAAACAAAGTACTTTGTGCAGTTCTTTTCATTGAAATTATATCTATCGAAGCAACTTTTAATGGCACATCAAACCTAACTGTTTCAGCAAACTCCTACCGACAGGTAGCTTACTGATCATAAGTCCGACTCTGTCAACTTCGTCTCCAGCTAACGATTTTGATCCATGTCTAGCCGAAAAATAAAGCGTCTAGTGCGTTAGGTTGACATTAATCAATTTTATTTCTCCTAGTTAAGCTTTGAACAGATGATATCTGTCGACCAGATAACGGCAGACTAAGAAGGTCCTGCCAATACTTCGCAGCGGCGATCATACTAGATTAGCCCTGGATGTAGTCAACTCCGCAGCCGTATGTTAGAGGTTACCGAATGTGACACTAGTTTCAGCCTCAGGCGCACGGCTCCATCGAATCTGTCAGTGATGATGACGAATTCGACGTTGATTTTCTCTTGTACAGATGGATGATATGACAGTTTTTCCGATGGTCATCCGCCTGGACATATCAAACGGACATCGCAGCGGAGATCTCCCGTTAAAAGTTTAATCTCAATGAGTTGTTAACTGACAACTACCGATAAAGGCAGAGGCTCTACGTTCCCTACGATGTACGGAAAGGCCCAGAGGTTAAGATTAACGTCAATAAAGGCTATCGCGAAATCTCTACAGCATTGGATTTCTTGCACCGTAGTCGATCAAACTTGTTAGAATATACATGTCGGGGTAAAAATTGCGATCTGGCAGAATCGCCGATCCTACCGGTAGAGATCCCGTAATTCCTTAAAAGTCAGAACTTTGCAACTTCGTTGGATGTTACGATAGATCAATGGATTGAGTAAAAAATTTAGGCTTTATTAAATGGGAGACTTTTATGGAATGTATTCATCTCTTTTGCAGTTCTACATGTCCATTGATTATATGATTTCCGTGCCATGGTTTGTATCTCTACCTTTATCTTGTCTTAGAAACTAATAACCGTAATGATATCTTAAAGAAATGTTTTCACCAAGCAGAAAGTGTGAAAGGTGACATTTTACTTATCAGCTAGGTGCTTGACCGAACGTTCTCAGGAAATGATAATGTTATCAAGCACATTCTCACCAGTAGGCCACTTAGACAGCTACGATAGAAATCACCTTGTTTCTGTTCCAGCATGCGAACCTGTAGGGTATTGAGTAATCGCACGCTGCGTTGTGATAAGGCCTTTAGACCAGCCCAAACACTGCCTCTTTACTGAGGCTACTGTTAGGTACGTCGTCAGGGCATTGTTGGAGTAGTTGTGGATGTGTGGTACAAAATCCAGTTGTATTGTGGAGGAAACATGTTGTCATAGATCTACTGTCGCATGGAAGTGGCTACTGACAGGATGATCATGTAAGCAGTAGCAATTATTGCACTGCTGACAGGATCGTCCTGTCAGCAGTGCAATTTTTTCTACTGCTTACAGGATGATCCTGTCAACAGTGCATATTTTTCTACTGCTTACAGGATGATCTTGCCAATAGCCTTAGGCTTATCGCATACGTCGTATCTTTACGACAGTAAATGCAGGGACATTCTTGAAACTGTCGTGGATTTGTTGTACAAAATTCAGATGTCGCGTGATCGAAAAATGTTGTAGATCCGCTGTCACATACGTCGTAGGTTTATGACGGCAAATTTAGGGCAATCTTGGGACAGCCGTGGATGTACCATACGACCTTCTATTGCCTTGTAACGGAAAACGGTGTAGTAGATCCTTCTCAAGTAGGTCCATTCACAGTCTGGTTGAAAAAAAGTACAACCAAAATTCATCCTTCTAACTTGAGCGACAGAAAAGTACAGTAACTAAAAGATTAACGCTTGTTTTTCGGATTCATACATTCCCGACAAGGTCTCCGGCAAGAATATGTCTTCCCAGTCAGAGCCAATGGCGAAAACCAGTTGAGCCTGGATACAAAAATAAAAAATAAAGGTCCATATCTGTAGAAAAAAGTTGGGTATGAACACCAAAAAAGGTTTGTATTTGTTTTTGGTGCTTTTCTACTAAGTTTGATGGCTGGAATCGGAGCTGGTGATGCGATGGTTAGATGTCCCATGATAAACAAGTTTCACTTTGCCCTTGATGTGCACGAGTGGAGAAGAACTGGCGAAACGTCCTCACTCCACAAATCTTCCACAAAATCCATTGCCGACAATGACCTCTCGCGGGCACCTTTTTAATGTCAGTGGACACCATTTGGACCCCCTAATGTCTATCCAAGGCCAAAGGTCCGAACCTCTCATATAAAAGAAAAATCTCCGTGTGAGAAGCATTAGAAGGTTCCGCCCTTCTCGTTTTCCCGCCGCCTGGTGAGTGGGAATTAGGACGCCGGCGACATTTTCGGACGACCCGAGTGTCGAGGAATAACACCTCTGTCCACCACGGCGGATCCATCACGCGTGTGGAAATGTCGGGTTCAGCCGGCTCGGAGTGTTTACATGACGTTCATGGCTGGGCATGATTGACGTCTTGCCTCCTCGTGTGATACCCACAACATATCATGTCCCTTTTTCCATATTTCTGCTAACCTCTTGAGTCGCCGCAATGCGTTTTCCGCGCTTGGCCATTAATAAACCGGACGTAATGAGCAGTTTGAACTTGGATTTGTAACTTATTTTCTTTACAGAAAAAGTCACGCCTTAAAGTACGGTAACCGTTATGCATGCATATCGATGATTTTGACATTCAAATACTTTTATGAGATTGATACAAAACACTTAAACGGAGGGCATAAAGATGATTTCCGCGCGCTTTACCAGGATATCCCCGATATAGCACAACGGCTAGGCATGCATTTTCCTCATGAAATATCTATAAAGTAGTTACTATGGATTTTAACGTTCTTAATGCGATAAATACAATCGTAATTTGAAATGATGGGCGTATTATCACCAATATTTGTGTGACGAGTCGACGTCTCGACGTTTTACAACAGGACGTCATAACTCACAATCGCTACATAAACCTTGGACGGCTTTCTCTAATTGGGCGTACAGATATGGGCAGACTGTATATAAAGTTCACCAGCCATGTTATGATCTTCTCCCTCCAGGCAAAATTCAATTTGGGGGATAAGTTAGCACACTCCCCGGGCATGTCACGACAAGTACGTTTTACGACCCCGAAAGATCACGACACCGTAAAACGTACTGACACCTGCGCACTCCGCTTTATCACACAGATTATTTTTAAATTGAGGGAAACGTTTATGTCCAGATGTATTCAATCAAGTGGGTTTTCTCTTAACTTAAAGCAAACGAGTATCCTCAATAAAAGGTTTTACGCCCGCGACACACAAAAAGCAAATTCTAAGAGTTAAGAATTATCCATATGAAGTGGTATTGCATAACCTGTATCGTTTATCAGGATCTCTTTATTGGGAGATAAATAAGGTTGCGCTATATGCACAACGATAAAGATAGGACGAGATACTGGGTTTGAAAGGATCGTAAATTATAGGCAACGTTTTGTGTGAAACAAATTGAAGTTATGGTCAGTCGTGCGCACCATGTGTTACAGCCACTGTGATCTGTCATATTCAGGTCAGTAGCATGGGGCATATCTCATCTAACGGTGTCCAGATGGCACAGTAACCTCTATAGGTATGGACTCTACTTGGTAAACGCGAAGCACCCCCCCCCCCCACACACACACACATACATACATACAAACACACACAGACACACACACACGCACATACATACACACACACACACAGACACACACACACACGCACACACACACACACACACACACAGACATACACACACACAGACACAAACACCCCCCCCCCCTCTTTCAATGTAGATTTGTGTGGTCTAAATGCTATCGCAATAGTCATTACCTACATGAAAACGGTGTGATTGTTTGTTTGTTTGTTTGTTTGGCTTTGTGTTATGTGAATATTGCAGAGTGGCACCATGTAAGTTGAAAGTGGTGTAATAGGATACCTGTTACTTTTTCAGGTGTTTGACGTTCCGTACTGAGACTTTAGACCTAAGATAATGTTTTCTCGGTTGGTAAACAATATTCTTATCGAGTTTACAGCTCAGTTGACGCTACTTTAATCTCCCTCGTTGTTTTTTATCTCATTTTTCCGTCCTTTAGCACTGTGGTTCTTAGTGTATTTGGGCCCTCCCTCACTTAGTTTCCGTTTTAGCTTCCAGTTCGAAGCGATCATTGTTGTTCTGAGGCTGTCCATCCTCCATTCGTTCTGCACCTCTTCACTAGATACATTTACAACCATTTTCATTTCTAACAGGTTTATATTATGCCATTAGCATTGGTCCTTAAAATTCTTCATTATCTATCAAATCTGAAGATAGACTATAGCATAGAGATAAACTATAGACAGGACCAAATGTCCACCAAATCATAGTCAAACCTGGTCCCAACAACCACTCAAGGACAGAGGGAAAATGATAGGTGGCTGGAGGGAGCTGCTACAGACAAAAGGGTCGGAGCTGTTTAAGTTTGGACAGGACTGTTTCAATGTGGCTTGTGCTGGAGGTGGTTGGTTGGCTGCGCCAGGTGGTTTGCTGGCTAGGTTTGAACATAGAAAACAAAAACTAATAGTCCCGTTATTTTGGAGTCACCACGTCAAAACTTTCCGCTCTGATTACGTTTTATGACGTAAAGTTCACCAGTTAATTACCGACAGGCCGGAACAATTTGTCATTGTGTACGAGAGCATCAATCTCCGGACGTCATGGCTCCCATTCTATAAATGGCTCCCCGTTCTGCTCTGATTCTTCGTTTGTAGTTTTTCTACAATTGTGAGACCTCGATTTATCGTCGGGGGCAAATTATACGACAGCAATCTTAGACTTTCAGATTAATCCAATTTTCTTGGTAGGGAAGCTGATATTCAAATGGCTGGACAGTTATGCTGTTCTGCCTGTGAGTGATCTCATTGGTTGAGCTTAGGCAGCCGGACAATTTAAACTATGATCAATCGGCCTTTTCTTTTGGTGCTATGTAGATGCTAAGCTGATACATATGTCAGGTACCTTTTTAATTAAGGGACATACAAAAAGTAGTAGTGGCCAAGAAATATATATTAGCGCTCGGGCAAGAACTTGCAAATAAAACATCATTATTATATCTAATTATCATTAATCATATCTAGTCGTTCTCGATAGAACAATTCTAGCTTCTAGAGTGTATTCGCTCCTTCTATATCAGTGAAGAGGTCATGTGCTGGCCAACATATTGGTGTCCCTGATTTGCATTTCAGTGGACCTTACCTCAAGGGCAAACAGCACCTTTGTGTTTTATCGGCCATTCGTGATGTATTCTTCTGCTCTTCATTTTTTGTGGGCTATATACACTTAATAGAGGTTATTTCAGAGGCTCAAAAGATCTCTAGTTGTTCGAAAACGCTTCAGTTATGATTCACTGAAACGCTGCGCCCGCCGCCATGTTGGCGTCCATAAGATGACACCGGCCTGAAAACGCTCCGTAGGTCATTATTACTATTGTGATTTAGATAGAATTGAGGACGAAAGTCATTTTGTTGTGGAATGTACATTAAACAACGATGAGAGAAATATCCTTTATAATTATATACAAGATAAGTTCCCTAGTTTTTAATATATAAACAGCACTGAAAAATTCCTATTTATTATGAAACTGAACAAACCATGCATTACGAGCTCCATATCCACATACATCTACAATTGTCTTAAGAAGCGAGAAGAAGTCGAACCTGTAAACAGTAGACAAGTATAGACTAGTCCTATTAGACGTAGTATGATATCACATTCTTTACGTTATATTATCACCACTGTATGCATTCCTTTGCTTATCACCATGACCTGTACTTAGCTTGTTTAAGCATTAATGTACAATAAAGGTCTTTCATTCTTCTTCATTCTTCATTACTCAACTACTCATTGCCTATTAGCGTTTTGCGTATGTCGTGATCTCCGATACTTAAAAATTCCCTCAGACACTTCATGTTCTAGAAAAGAAGTATAGGACTTTTGTTTAGTCTAAGTGCCAGGCTTGACTTAAGTGGTAGGTTGCATAACACTTTGCTAATTGCCACCATTATGGAGATGTATAAAATTCTTTCTACGTGTTTTCTCTCAATTGCCGTACTAATAAGCATGCTGGCGTGCAACACTTGAGAACTGCATATTACAGACGCGTGCCTCCATTAAGCTACAAGAATTTTCGTGTCGAGAGTACTGTCTGCACATGAATGTTAAAAGCAGCGTAAGGACGTACAAAAGTGCGTCGCTGGTGGAATATTTCATGAGTAAGGGTTTTATAAGTGCTTTTGGCATCAGAAAATGTCAATCATTGCAGCAGCTTCCTTTCGTCGGATGCCCACTTTCTGCAATCTTATGCTGTAACAGTCTTTGGGGCAAAAGTGAAGGTCTTCTTTGGGGGAGTTTTTTTATTCACTCAATATGTTTCAAATATTTTCGAACTCGACCTTTCATTAAAACTGAAATGTGGCATTGAAAAGGAGAGCGGCAGAGAGACATACACAGAGAAAGGGTGACATTCGGAGAGACAGAGACAGACGGGGGGGGGGAGAGACACACACAGACAGAGACATTGGAGAGGCGGGAGTGAGGCCGGATAGCGAGAAAAACAGAGAGGCAGTCAGAGGTAAAGAGAGACGGAGAGGTAAAGAGACATAGAGAGGCAGACAGAGAGAGAGAGGCAGACAGATAGAGAAAAGACAGAGGCAACGAGAGACGTCGTGAGAAAGAAAGACAGAGAGACCGTGAAGGGAAGGGTGAGGTAGGGACTGATCGCTATCATTGGGATAGCGAATGTCAACCTTTTACAGTCCATCGTCAAGTGTTTACAGAATCTACCAGGACATACATGAATCTAGCAGAAGGAAAACGCTACTAGTATAATAAGCACTGTAATTGCTGCATATGTGCGACAAGGAGGGGGGGCAGTGGATACGTGGCTGACCGAACAATGACACTATCACGTGACACGTTGACAAGTGGTCATTACTCAAATCGGGACAGTTTCACCAAACGCTTCCTCATTCAAACGACTTTTCCCGACGCACGGGTCGCCCACAAGGTGACTTTGCCATATATGGGGGTAAACTGACAGGGCCATTTTTTTTCGAACCGTGTAACCTACGTAAGCCACGCCCCCATGAAGCCTTGATTGACAAGTGTGTTATCTACCTCCGACAAAGAAGAATCCAGCCAGTGTTTACTACTGACCCCTGCTCCTTACAATTACCGTTACATTTGTTGAGAAAGGGCATTGAAAGGACAAAAGATAGAGTACACGCCTGTTTGTGGGATCTTTAACACAAGAGAAGCGTCAAAGTGATAAATATGTCTCATTCGATTATGTTTCATATATAATGCTCAGCTAAGAACTTAAAGGACGTAAAGCCGATGACTCCGCGCATGTGTGTGTGTTGGGGGAGGGGGGGGGGTCTTCAGGCATTAGCTTCGGACATCTAAAGCTTTGCACGGAGGTACGACTGTTTGGGGTTGCATTCGTCCTTTCGGGTGGGAACGTAAAGCCGTGGCCCCTTGCACGAGGGACCTTCATGCGTTTAACCTCTGCACGTTAAACAATACCAAAACACTAGTCAAGAAAATACGGTGTAACCCGGTGATCTTGCCTGAAAACCCGAAGTGTACCAGGAAAGCAACAGTGTACTACTACATGTAGCTATCGAAAAAGCGATTGGCAGCGTCCCAAACATCACAGTTCGAAATCAACCTGTATTGCCTTCAAGTTTCTTTTGCTTGGATATGAAAAATGTCTTGAAAAGAAGCACTCATAACATCCGTCTCAAAGACGCATGGAGACCGTCTTGCGTCTTGTCCTGTTGACCTTTTAACCCGAGTCTGTCAGCAGCCGGGTTCGCAGCCGCCATTAACAGTAAGCAGATCACGAATAAAGCCAAGGTTGCGCGGATGAAGTGGAATAAACTATCTCCACATTACACTATTTCACTGGCTTTGGGCGTAATCCCCTCCACTAATGGATGCGCGATGGACCCAGGACGAGCGCAGGAAAATGTTAGTCGTGAGGAAGTGTCGTCGCGGTGGCGTAGTGGCAGGGTGTTTGGCCCCAGAACCCAGAGGTACCGGGTTCGAATCCGGGGTTCCCTGATTTGTCCCGTTGACGTTGTGCCCTAGGGAAAGGCACTTTACACGACTTTCCTCACTACACTCAGGTGAAAATGAGTACCTAGCTTTGGTTAGGGACGTCCCTCGGATAGGACGTTAAATGGAGGTCCCGTGTTTGAGGAGAGCCACACCTCCAGCACGTTAAAGAACCCAACACACTTATCGAAAAGAGTAGGGGTCCTTCCCGGTGTGTGTGGATCATCTAAATCTGTCTGGATATGCAGCTTGTACTCTTCAGTACAAACCTGGTGTGTTACGCCTTGAGGCGGTTTACCGGGTATGCAATACAAACAAACAAAACAAACTCTGCACTCTACAGGCACAGCCGCCCTGGTTGTTGGCGTGAGTTGCAATGACTGGCGTTAGGGGACGGCAAGTTTACGACAGTTCGTCGTTACGACGTCAATTGCATCCACTTTGCTTCACTCCGCCGACTTCAGTCTGTCGGTGTAGGTGACACCCCCGTTCCACTGAGCCCCCATTCCACTAGACGGCGATCGCGCTGCGCTCTCGCTGCGCTCTCGCTGCGACCTAAATCGGGTCTATCTAATCCTTGATTTCATGATTTGAATATCATGCAAAATGTAAAAGTATGGCTGGAAAGAAAACAAAACACAACACACAAAGCGTACAAAGATTCGTTTTTTATCTATGAAATTCGTTGAGCGCTCTGTTAAATTTGAGGTTGTGGGGTCGTGTGGCGTAACGGCAGGGTGTTCGGCCCAGAACCAAGAGGTCCCGAGTTCGAATCCCCCTGACGCCACCGATGTTGTGCACTTTACACGACTTTCCTCACTTCTCCCAGGTGTATAAAAAAAGGGTATGTTGTTATCTGTACGTGGCACTGTTAATATAAGTTATAAAACTTGAGTGCAGTGCCACGTCGTCCTTGTCTGTCAAAAACTGAAGTAAAAAAAATTGAGGTCGCAGGAAGCGCGCGGCGAGAGCGCCGTCCTAGTGGAATGGGGGTATAAGCGACCGAATAGAGACTACATTTGTATCTGTTTGACCCTTAATTTCATAGTTGGAATATGGTGCACGATATAAAAGTACGATTTAAAAGTCACCAAAACATGCAAACGTACAACTGTTCGTTCTTTATCCATGACATTCGACGAGCGATCCGTCAGATGTTCGGACACTCGGTGGTCGCAGCCTCTCGTGTAAAGGGGGCGTCAAGAACTTGGAGTGCGTGCTAGCACGACGTCATTGGCTTTGCCATAATAAGCGCCTACGTTTTGTCTCATTCTGAACGACCGTCCGAAGTCAGATAGGAATATACAAGTACCTCTCATCCCCGGGTGCCCCGTGGGGGTTTCAAATCCTCTAATCTAACGGTCATCAGTCAACGACTTACATCTCTCATACCTGTCTCCGATATGTCAGACATTAAAGGGCTTCGCATGCGTTCATCGTCGTCGGTACGTGAACTGGTACAGAATCATTTTATGGGTTCTCCTTGGAATGAAGTAAACCTTTGGGATATAGTTTCAGAAGAGTCTCGTCAAGCTTGGGGCTGGGATATAGAAGCAACAGTTCACGTCTGTAGGCAGCTAGCGTGACAAAGAGTGCTGGAGTAAGGTATGGACTAAGTGAGGTGTGATTTACTTGATCCATTGCACACAATTCCTCCAGGATTTAGGATTTGATAATGGACGAAGCTGGCAGATTCATGCGACAACACTGCAAAACCAAGGTCGTCAGAACGTTTTTTCTTGTTTTACATGACGTCATGGTGAAATGAACCGACGCCGATTTTTTGGAAGAGGCGCCAACAAGTTTGTTAATGGGACCTGTGTGACCCTTTTAGGTCGGACTGTATGTATCATGGGCGTGTGTGGCTGGCGCTTTTGGGGATTAAGGAGGCGAAATGTCTACATGTAGTAATTTTCACATATTTCATAATCAGATTGAACCTTTTGAGATTTTAAACAAATGCATTGTGCAGGCACAAAAACAGCGTTCGTAGTGTTAGTCTATTCTTACTTTTTTTTCATTTTTAAGAAAGCTGCACCACAGCTTAATTCTTTGTTGATATATGCGTGTTAGAAAACATGGGGGTTGTTCTCCCTCTATTGACCTTCACTATAGCATGCGGCTGCTTGAAGTTCAGATTCAAGCAGCTCTCCAATCAAGCTTTGTGCATCGCAAACTTGTAGCGTAATTATGCAAATGAATATCCTGTTTAGTAATTTTATGCTCTTTTTCATCTGTCAACCCGTTTGTATCCATTAACATTGTCAAGTGCAATACCATCAAGTATCCTTCAAATGCGCTCTACAAATGCTGCCCTTTCACTTACACTTTGTGTTTATCATCTCTCAGATAGTGCCCATCTTCCATTTTCAAAATCCATTAATATCATAAATTGTCACTCTAGCTAATCCCTCGGTCTTAACCCTCACCCCTCTTCCAACGACATATCATAATTCCAAAGTCTCCTGGTGCTTTCTGTACACGAACATTTTTAGTATTCCCCCATTTGTCTTAGCGACTGGACAAATCCGTATTCCCCGCGGCACTCACTCCGCCGCTGTATGATTTCCCAAGTTCGGCCGCTGGAGAGTTTGCTGGATCAGCCTAAGTGCAACAGTGGTCATATTAGCGGTTCATAAAAGTGGCTACCTCCTATTCTACTTCGTAAAAAAAGAGTCTGGGACGGTTAACGACTCACCAAAGTGAAGATAGAGATCGGAAACATTCGGTTTATATTTTCATCGGGAAGCTGGGACGACTGTCTTCTCGTTTGCCCGAGCTGGGAGAACCTGTAACGAGGTAGTTGTCTTGATTTCTTTGACCTTCGTCTGTGTCTTTCACGTTGAAGTTGAACAAATCTGTCCAATTTTCTTTTAACGAAGTAAAACGTTTGCGTTTGCTTCATCAACAGGGCTGTAGTTGAGCATGTCTGTTTCCTTTTACCGAAAACAAATTATACAAGAAATGCCGCGGAAAGTGTGATTGCTCACAGAAAATCAGCTACATGTAAATGTAGATCTCATATTTTGTACCGTATGATCAATTTCAAGATACTTGGTGATGTTTTGTCTTATGTCTGCCCTGTACTAGTCGTGGGACTTTCATATTCCACAGCCCTGCCTAGAACGGTTGGTTCATAGTTGTCTGCTTTCTGTTACCAAAGACAAATTTTACAAAACAGCAACAGACAACGTAATTGTGAGCGGTTTCATGAAAAAAACTCTGCAGGTAGACCATTTTTGGTATGCTAATCTAGAAGAAGATACCTTGCGCTGTTTATCTCGTATTTGTCCTACACTGCTGTCAGGAAAGGTTGTGTCTTGCACTTTGTCGCCTTTTAGAATACAAGTAACTATTTCGCGGGCTGCCATCGGTTAATGAGAGTTCGCGAGAGACGATTTCCCTCAGATCAAACGACGTTTTCTGCCCCTTTCCCATTCCCCCCATTACCCTCACGGTTGGGGGCGTGCGGCGTCTGTAATGGAGTCTAATGCGGCCCGCGACTCTCGCCATAATCACCCAGCCGTACTTTGATCACGCCATATTGACGTGACAACTCGTCGCAAACGAGCTCGTCTCACGAACACAGCTCATTAGGAAAAACACCTTGTAGTAAGTACGCCAGATCAGAGATAAGAGTCATATTTTTTTCATGTTAGGTCTTTACACAAATGTAACGTTGCGTTCTTAATAGATGGCATACTCTATGCCGTCTACTACATCTATCCAGTTTTTTGAGTACGTTTGCACTGTGCATCTTGTTACCTGTATGCTTAACCTTCATCGACGGCTTAATCTATGCTTTGGTCATTAAGTCCTTGTAAACATCACTATAGTAATGTTATCCTCTGTGTACGTTTGGAATCTAGCAATCTTTCTTTGAGGACAACAAATGCAAGAAAAAAGATGACAAAATAGCCCAAGTCATTTGATATGCGTTTTTCTAAGCCGTAGTAAACGTGATTTTCATGAACTAGCATTAGAATATAGCAAAATATCTGTTACATGATTATGTGCATAGAGAGTGGTAGCACTTGGACCCGGTGCCTTGTTGGGTCCCACTAGCAGTCCACGTTTCAAAAACAGTTCCATTGGCTACGTCATCAGTTTTCTTTCAATTCGGACGGTTTTGTCCATCTTTGACTCCACATGTACAGTAACTGCCCTTCTACGCCCACTGTGTCCAAACACATCTCTTTCTATGAAAATCACGATCAAATTAGATCAAGCTCGCAGCTACTGTTTTTATTGGCGCCACCCAAAAATAAAGGAACCTTAGTGCGGGTTGTTTTTGTGCTCTTTCTTGTTAAAGCTAGACGTGTTCAACATTGTCGCAAATGGGCCAAAATATGGGCCTAAAATATGATGTTGATATTTTGCAGTCCTGAATAGTTTCAGTTTTGGCACCGAACTCCTACATCTTTACACCTTTAAGATTACCTCTGGTTAAAGCAGATCACTCTAGATGAAGCTCACAACTATTGTTTTTATTGGCGCCACCCAAAATTAAAGGAACCTTAGTGTGGGTTGTATTGGTGATCTTTCTAAAAGCTAGACATGTTCAATATTGTCGCAAATGGGCCAAAATATGGGCCTAAAATATGATGTTGATTTTTGCAGTCCACAATACTTTCAGTTTTGGCTCCAAACTCCAACATCGAAAACCATTAAGATTACCTCTGGTTAAAGCAGATCTTTGTCTCGACAGTTGCTGCTCTCTCCCGCCCAGTTTGCCCGGGTATAAACCACATGATTACGCTCTGACCAGCGGTCTTTACCAGACGATTATATGGTCTCCTGCGCAGAGCCATTACTCGCTACCATCATCACGACTCTGACGGTGCAACGGCCTGACTTACTCCTGTGATCACCAACCCATGTCTTAAGTTAAATATAACCAACGTAGAGTTGTACGTTTGGACACGCTCGGCTGCGCATTGTTCGAACTTTGCGTCAATGTCACAGCATCAAGTCCTATCGTTGACTATGGATGAGTCCAAGATTTTATAGAGGTATAGAGGTAAAAACGCAATATTTTGACATCTTTGGTATTCTGTTGCTTAATTTCTATGCTTGCATTCTGCTGTTATATGTAGTTCACAAAACTCTACTTATTTCATCCACCCCAGCTTGTTGTTACTTTATGTATACTTACGTATATATTATGCTAAAGATGTTATATATATTTTTTTAATCTTCGTTTCTATTTCACCAGCAGTCTAGCATCACGTTGCTGGCATTATGTTATCATCGCAGAAAGTTTCAAACTTGAATAAAGAATGTATCGATTAGATCAATTTAATAGCAAATTACAGGCCAATGTCCTCTCTTTCCACGGAAAAAATCGTTTCCATATAAATTGGGGTCGTCTTCCAACGGTGTACTTTTAACTAGGCTATCATTTGTGAATTAACGTACCTTACGACCTTCCTCCCTTCCTTGTTTGAGATCGTTCTTGTAAGCGTTGGAGGGTGACAGAGAAACATATAACGTGCGTGCGGGGAGG
Organism: Branchiostoma lanceolatum; assembly: GCA_035149815.1. Taxonomy (NCBI): domain Eukaryota; kingdom Metazoa; phylum Chordata; class Leptocardii; order Amphioxiformes; family Branchiostomatidae; genus Branchiostoma; species Branchiostoma lanceolatum. The sequence continues at coordinate 12,865,413 of CM068884.1, forward strand.
TGGTTAGAACGCGTTGTTTACACCTCTCCTTGGTACTGAAAGTGTTACTGCTGGGTTGTTCTGCCGCCAACTCTACAAATTTCATATTCACTCCATTTAGACATCAAGACGTCTTGTTACATGAGCAAAATATATTGATATCACAAAGGTAACGTCATTCACGTAATGTATGGACTTCAAAATATCTTCGTTTATGTGCGATTATGTTGGATAGTACAGTGAATTTCCGTATAGCTTTATATTTTCTGTCAGATTGTTTTGCCGATATCGTTCTACACTGTCTCCTCTGTCAAGATATCCATCTAATAGCGCGGTGCACAATTCATGTGTGCATCTCCAAATCATTAGACTTTGAAATAACAAAGAAGTAATATTTACGGATAGAGATTGCTATCTTATCTTAACACGAACCTATAACAAGATCTCATGATGTCTACTAGCTTCCAACCGTCAAACCTTTTCTTGAAGCTCGTCTCAAACGTTCCTATGCCTTGTTACTCGACTATTATATGCTGTCTGTGTTCGGTGGTGCGTTCATATGTACATCTACTCAGCTAGCTGTTCTTAAATCCGCCTTTCAAGCTCCCCAGTTCCCAGGTAGCTTCACACAAAGAAGGATCTGAGTGGAGTCGAGTTGTGACGCTAACGCGGTTAGAAAGAGTTCCGCGCGAGCGTTTGATCGTGACAAATAAGCCCGCTAATTTGCCCTCAATGAAAGGCAATTTTCTGCCACTTTGCACCTGCAGTGTATGGATTTCACCTCTAATCGCCCTTGTAGAAGCGCCCACAATAGGAAAGTCAATTCCAGAGATGAATCGTCGCTAAATACAGTCAACCTCAACACACAGCGGGAGACGCAGTCTTCTGGAAGATGAAGCCAAACTTTTCGTGATGCAAAATCTGTCAGACTTTCTTTTTTTTCTTTCTCGTTAATGGAGCTCGCTAGGAGCCTAGAAAACATGGGGTTTCGATTCAAATGATTGTGCCAGCCCCTCGGTAAAACGTATCGGCTAAACATACACATTACGTAAGCCAATTACAATGGTTAGCCAAATTACTACCGGAGAAATTTGAAATCCATGTAATTCACCATGTTTGGGCTCCACTGTATGCAATGAATTATTTTCTAAACACAAAATTTAGTTGATGTAAAAGATTTTGATGGTTGCTATTGCCGTATTCACCAAATTTTAGCTCACATTAAGGTACATCTGAATCACCTTAAACACACTTAAAGCTTTCGCAATCTACGAACATATACTTTTTCGTCGATTGTTCGTTCCTGATGATAAACAAACAAAATAACATCATGGTTGTTATACATTATTCGGAGGCTTTTAATGCTCTGTATGGTAATAGTGTAAGAATATTACCTGAATATGCCATTGCTTCGTAATGTCACAGTTTTAATGAGTGAACCCCAAAATTATCTACAGAATTAGGCATATAGACTAATGGACTGGCATCACTTGAAGCCATCCTAAGTGTAAATAATTTCAGTCATGTACTCTTCTTCGAGTCGGTGCGCTTGAGTGACGCCATCGCCACGCACCAATCATACTAATGTTGACATACCAGGCTTCTTGGGGTTGTTGAGATACAAGTTTCTAGACCTAGAGGTGTCTGATCGTGATGATTATAGATCTATAGTCATTGGTAGTTCGTCTCACTAGAGAAACAAACAAGCAAACAAACAGACATGATTGAGTGATTAAGACAAGGTCGTTCCAGTTTCCAACAAAATGTAGTCTAATGCAATTCCTATGCATGTTTTCAGTTACCCGTTCCAGTATCTTTTTCAAAAGACAAAACAAAATATTAAATGATGTTGAAAAAAGTCCAAATCTAGTATATATTTAAGGTCATAAACGCTCGTATATAGCAGAAATCATCAAATCTATTCACCATTTCTGCATTTCAAAAACCCTACGGAAGAGGTCTCTCTTAAAGTTTAGTAGTGAATTTGATAGCAAACTGAAGTTGCTCTATTGGACAGACACTGGCAAACAAACACAACGAGTCTGTGCAGACCTTTCTGTCCGAAAGATCATGCTTTCATCGATCTGAGTACTACCTGCTGTTAATTCTTCATTTCATAACGTATTGTCTGAGACTATTACTCAAAACTGTGTATGCGACTATTTAGTTTCTTTTCGAAAACCGGTTAACCGCCTTTAGGAATAACACATCAGTTTTTTCAGTTAATACAGTACGGAATGGTAGGGTTGATCTACTCAAGCCTGAATGGTCCCCAACTCTTTTCGATGAGTGTAGTGGGATTATTAACGTGCTCATGGTATGACTCTCCAACGCGGGACCTCCAGCTGTACGTCCCATTAAAAATGACTTCTTAGCTGATCATGACGCTAGGTACTCTCATGTTCACCCGAATTGAGGGAGAAAATAGGTGTCAATTGTCAAGGGCCTGTCCCAAGGGCATAGCATTATGGCCCACCAGGGATTCGAACACAGAACCTTTAGATTCTACGTCATCAACCACAGTACAGGGCCATTTTGCCACATATTGAAGCCTGTGCGTGACTACCATGCTCTGGAAGGCTGTATTTTTTCATTTAAAAAGAGAAATGGCACAGCATTGGGGCCTTACAGGGATTCGAACCCAGACCCTTTAGATTCTACGCCAATAACTCCATGGGACCACCATGTGATCTATTCTATTGAAGCCTGGACGTGAGTACCATGCTCTGTGAGCCTGTAGTTTTGATTTGAAAGGAGAAATGGCACGGCATTGGGGCCTTACAGAGATTCGAACCCAGAACATTTAGATTCTACGTCAACAACCACAGGGCTATTTTGCCACATATTGAGGCCTGAACGTGAGTATCATGCTCTGTAAGGCTGTATTTTCTATTTGAGAAAGGGAGAAAGTGCACAACATTGAGGCCTACCAGGGATTCGAACCCCAAACCTTTAGATTTTACGTCAAATACCCCACGGGACCACCTTGCAATCTTAACTATTGAAGCCTGTACGTGAGTACCATGCTCTGTGAGTCTGAGTCTTTGATGTGCCACCCACAGATTCATACTCCTCAGATGTAAGTAACGAAGCGAGTTCTGACCCTCCTTTGATGTGCAAGCTGTCAGCAACGGCGTTGTCTGTGAGTCCTGACCAAATATAGTCAAATCGTATGTTCGTCTTCATCGCAACGGATACAGACATTTGTTCGGGAGGACGACGTTTGTCTGGACACCAATTTGGAGACACATATCTCCATAGTTATTAATTGCCATTTAAGATCTACAAACTAGCAGACCATGCAGCGTTTACCATCCAGTAACTTTCCAGAAAATTGATCTGATATAAAATACACTTTCGTTGTACCTAAAATTGGCAAGATGACAAATGTTGCCTTCAACTTATTTGTAGCAGAGAATAAAGTAAGACATTGTGATTTGGATGGTTTGAATGTAGTAGTCACAATGCCTTAGTTTCTCACTATTACAGTGATTCGTAGAACTCACTTGTAAGTTGTAACGGTCAGTGGATATCAAACTTTTCTATGCATTGCCTATTCGAAGTGCTGTCAAACTCGTCTATCAAACCTTCGGGGTGCCTGCAACCAGAACAAAAGTTCATTTCTCCGGGACTTATGTCATTTCGCGAAAACCTGCCACACAGGATAACCAACTCCTCGCGGCTTCCCCCAAAGTCATACGTCGCCCTTATAATTCACCCTGCACTAACAAGAGAGTAGCCAGTCTGCTAAAACATTCCCTCGGCGCTCCAATGGCATAACCTCCTACATCAATGACAACGACCTCCTCACCTTCTTGTCAATCATTTTTCTGAAAGACGTTCCTCCATACAGCTAACAGGCTGACACGGGGCTTCTTTCCGTGCATACCCAAACTTCATTACTGCCGACGTTTTTGTTTTTGAGGATGAAAACATCGATGGACTTTGAATTTTTGGCTGCGCTTTCCGCTAATTATTCCCCCTGATAATTGCAGGGCGAGCACAGAGTTGTGTGAAGCATTCAGGGCCGCTTGGAGTGGGGATCGAAGAAATCGTCCAATCAATGAACCAGCCGCTAACCAACGTGATTTGACTTTGTCTCATCGTGCACGCATGAACAGCGAGAGAGAGGTCAAAGCTTTCTAAAGTTTCTCAAAGTTTGTTTGCTTTTATTCAAAGAAACATCAAATAATACAAAGAAATGGACGAAGACAAAGTGATTGCGGACTCAAGTTGTACACAAGTTGTATTCTCACCTCCACTTGTACATTGTAGAAAAAAGAATATTTGACAAGACAATAAAACTTGTGAAGGGTAAAAGAACAAATACCTACTTGAAGCGAACGTCTGACCTCCCCTCCCAAAGAAAACAAAGTTGATTCCGTTTTTTTTGTTTTTATGGATTTCCCTTTAATGCAAATACTATTACATAATCGATAGACAAACAAAACAATAAGAAGAGTTTGTTTACAAAAGCTGTCATTACTACTCATGTATATTCAACCGTAGATCAGGCGATATCAGAATTATTCCGTGAGACTACGTCTAAAGCTTACGAACAAAATTCGTCGGAACAGATTTGAGAACTCGTCCCTCAGATTTATCTATTTATTTATTCGGGTTCGCAGATTAAAAACCTGTGAGGAGCCGGCATCAGAGCCGGCTCCTCAACAAATATACAATACAACTGACAATAAATATAGTAAAAGCTTAACATCTAAATAATACAATAATGAGACTAAATAGAACAGTAATAAAACTACAATACAAATTGAAATGAACAAGAGAAAAATAAGAGGTATGATATCAACTTGCAAGGCAGTTGTTACATCTACAGATAGAGGTTGTGTTCACTGCGCATCATCCGTCATCTCACGGTCCGTACCCATGTTCATATCCATCTGAACAGACAGCTAGTCAATTTAATCAGGGCAAAACAAATCGTTCACATCGCTAGGCTGCGGCACAGACCGTCCGGGTAACAGCAGCGGGGGAGAGCGCCCAGATGTGTCGGTGCGTTTAGTCACTATTTGGGAACCCATTCGTTTTCATCACTACTAGCCTGTGTGAGCGCGAGCTTCGGGAGACACCAGTCGCGGCGTAATCGATATCAACAGGTTTGTGAGGTAACCAGTCCCTTGTACACGGCATTTGTCTTTTTCAACAACTGTGAGTCGATTGTGCGGTGTGCAAGCTACCAATGTAAGAATGTAAGGCAAGTAAGGCTAGACAACTATGAATCTGTGTATATGGTGACTTGTCCTTTTTGTTATATCATAACGCTACATGTTGATGAATCATTGGCAATGCGAGATCTTTCTGATATTTTTCTGTAAGTCTGTGAATCGTAGGTTGTAATGTTATTTTTGTTAGCGCAACAGAGTAAGATCCTTTGTACACTTTTGCACCGAAAAGTATAGCAGTAGTAGTAACATCTCTGACAGTTAATGATGGTTTACGATTCAGAACTGTGACATGTACTGAGAGGTGTTCCTGTGCTACAATTTATCTTTAGAAGGATTGTGAATGTGAACAATGTTGGTCCGAGAGAGGTTCCAGTGAGTGTGCGTGATTGTGAGTCGTTCCATAATTGCTTCTAAGAGCCTTTTTTCACTTTTGGAACGTTTTGAAACTTTGGCAATTAGCGTTGCAGGCACTTTTAGTGATCGACATCGGTTCCACCTACATAATTAACATGCGCCGTATAGTTGTTTTCTACGATGCGATTATATATGTCCATTCGTCTTCTTCGAAACGATCGGCAATTTTATGATATCTGGTCAGAGTCTCCGTTATGTAACAAAACGAATTTATGAGCAACAATTTTGAGACAAATATAACAATAATAGGTTTTCAAAGATGTAACAATATAGTTATACCATGTTTCAATACACGATCTATATTTAGCAGCATGCAATGCAAAGTCCGTGTGCCTAATCAATTGCAAAACTGTTTGCAACGATGGACGTTATTTTCATTTTGAAATTCTTGAGAAATCATCACTTGATCAGTTGCTGAGTAGGAGATGCTGTTCAAAGAATATTGAGTTCTGTTCGTATATCGTATATAATAATGGCCAAAATGTATCTTTTCCTGATTAACTTAACTACAAATTGGTCTCTAGCTCCAAATTCTGCGCGCAACGGGTACAGATTTCATGCTGTTCGTTTAAAAGGCTTCGTAGCTGACTGAATTCAAAAATGGACATTAATGACTTCGTTTGAAGTAAAAAATCTTTTTTTCATAACAACGTTGCCATGCTGTTCTTTAAATAACCTTCCTCTGCGTCGATAATTGGAGAATGCATCAATAAACGTCGATGTTGTGAAGAAGGTGCTTTCCAGCAGCCTGCAACCAAATATGTACATGGAATAGAACATACGGATGCTTCAGTCCAACCGCGCTCCCATTAAAATGGGCGAATTTGCAACAAGTGCTGGGCGCGCTGTGTGCATAAGAGCCATTCTGTGAGGGCGATGTTACAGGCTGGTCATACAGAAGTGCTTCACAGCAGCTTTACATGGTTTTCGTTCCAATCTAATGGCTACATAAACATTACTTACAATACGTTGATGAATGTTATACATCCAGGTAATAAGATACTCTAAAAATAGTTACTCAAGCAACTAGATAAAATTTTGACTCAGTTTCAAACTTTTGTCCAGTAGCTTGAGTAACTATTTTTGGCATTACTTACAATATCCTTGTACATATACCATTGTTTACAATAGCATGACCACCCATTTTCTTTTTGCTTCAGCAGAGGTGACTTACTGATGACGTATAGTGTCATTTTTAAATAGCTTAGAGCAAGTAAAATATGAAAATTCATATTTGTATAAAAACTGCAGAAGTGGTGAACAGTATGAATAATCTTATTGGCAAACTTGTCATTCGTACATTAACAAGTTGGCAGTCTGCATATACGTTGATATGTGTTTTTAAAAAAAACACAAAAGAAAAATAAATACATTGTCCACAAATCTTATCATATTCCTCTTTAGAGAAAAAAAGACATCCAGAAAAAGTTAGTACTCTAATTCGAAGAAAAAATAATTAGTAGAAAGAATCTAATTGCTTCTTGCTTTTAATCTTACAACGTGCAGCAAAATGTTTGAAAAATCACCTACTTTCAGAATCCATGTTCTCTCTGGATACCGAAGGCTCCCGTTGGAAATAAAGCGTCTTCAGATGCCAATATCTGCGACCAGACAGAAAGGTTGATTTCTCAGGGCATCTATCAAAGCAATACAAGCCTATATACTTAGAATACTCTTCGCAATTTACCAACGTTCGTTATATGTATTGTCATTAATACACAGTGCATGTAGTTAATGATATAAGGGAGTACCTCTGGGGTTTGGTATTGTTGTTGTGGTGGATAATTCAAATGTTTTATTCAAGCAGAAAATGACAAACAATAACATGCCATTGGAATTAATTAAGGGCAAATTTGCATTCGATTCTCAATTTATTCCGGTTTAAGTCGTTTTTAATAAGAGTTGTAACGTTAGTAATATGTTACGTAGCTTTCAAAATTACTTTATGGTATCTTTCATGCTGCAAAGACAATGTATATACATAAATATTGACAAGCATATTTCTGGTAACTGGAAAACGGTCTTCTTGCCAATATTGCTCGAACTGTGTGATAAGATATTGACTGATATTTTGATATCAACGCTTATGTAGTATACGTATATATATCCACATATTCTCCAATACATTTAACTGCTTGAGTTCTCTTAAAATATTATACGAATTTTCATTAACATTCTCTTTCATCAACCGCAAAGATAAAAAGATTCTTTATCAAAACAAAATTCATATTTTCACATGCATGGAGTCATCTGCCAATGCGTGTATAGATTTATCGTGTAATATGTGTGACTACATCATTAACTCCGTACAAATATACACTATAAATGCTTTAATTCCCCCTTTATTATGGAGAATTAATACTTTGCACCTTACTAACGGCCTGCCACGTTTGTGGAAGAAATCTCTTTGTCTTGATTATACTTAAAACATTGATTGTAAACTAGTAAGTAAATGGCAAAGAAAGCTCTTAGTATACTATTTAGCACTAGGATTTCTGCTGGAGACAATATTTCCCTAGAGTTGGGTTTCTAATTAACCCATTACTGCGCAGTTAACAAAAACTTCAAAGTTTTCTCGCAACTAATTTACATGGCTCAAGAGTTGTGGGAAACAGCACTCTATTTCATATATTTTTTTAATTTTGTTTTTCAAGTGATTAATAACCGTTTTATGCCGTAGCATATTCATGATATTAATTTTTCCAGTGTAATTAGATGATAGATGTTACTGCATAAACAAGGTTCTCGATGCCGCCTTTAACCACAAATAATCGCCTCTTCCATCATACCCATACGCGAAGTATCACTGTCCTAATAGAATGATAAATGACATATCCGTATTCCTCTGGTAACTAAAAAGCACCCAGGGTAATTAACAGTGGATTTCAGACAGAAATGTACATTGATTGTTTTCATCGGGGAGGTTTGAGTCGGAGTTTCAATTAATTAGATTTGTGTGTTGACGAATCGCTATGGTTTACGTGGCTTGTTGCCGTACTGCATTTCAATGCTACAAATCTTAACTGCCAATATTGCTGCTACTTGGACTTCTTTCACCGTCACGTATTACTGAGAAAGATTCCGTGTTTTCAAATTCTGGTATACTGTTTTGTGGCATTTGTACTTTGTGATGTCTGCGTCTTCAAAATATGGCATCGGTCCTTTAGCTGTCGTACGTTTCTAATAGCAACACTACATCTTGACATCAACTTGACAAGATTCCGTTTTCTTGTGTGTGTTTTTTGTGGTGTTTGTAGTTTTTTGCAAAATACGTTTATAAATTTCGTCTGCTACTTCACAATGTCGCATTTGCCCTTTGCTCTTCATGTGTGTTTCTTAAAAACAGTTAGTGCAACGTCTTTAAAGTTCTTGTTTTTGGTATATTTCTTTATGGCGTTTGCACCCTTCATGAGTTTAAGAACAAGCTTGAAGCAACATCTCAAACATCTCCTTTCCTTTTTGATATTCATTTATTCTCTTACAGTTCGGAATATCCGATTCTGCCTGCCGATTCTTCTTTACTCGCCCACTTTGAGTGTTCGTCTTACTATCCTCCACCTTTGTAAACATTTGACCTTTTAAAGTGTTATATAACTTTCCTTCTTTTCAAGCGCTTGCTTAAGTGTCTCTTGAATATACATCTATCGCCACTAATGTATAAGACGTGAGCAGACGACCTTGTCCATTGTATCCAAACGTCTATACGTGACTTCTGAGCCTCTTTTTTGGTTAAGTGTTCTTCTAGAAGGTTCTGAAAGGTCATGTACACTTGAGTTTTCTGAGAATGTGCCTGTCACCTTTGCCCTTTTTCAGATCTCTTACAAAATAGCGTCCCTTCATATTCAGGAGGTATAGACGTCTATACGAAACTTCCGAAAGACTTCAGACCATCCTTTAATCTTCTTGATATCTCGCCGTCCATTGGCCTTGGAGACTCGAACACGGTTGTTTTCGAACTAACCTCGACATTCAACTGTACCCGAAAGTCGGCCAAGCTAACCTTGAACAAGCCTAAAACTTTTTGATGTCAGCATTTTGAACACTACCAATCTTTCTTTTTCTTTTTTTGTTACATGAACCCATTATTATCATAGATATTATTATTATAAACTCTATTTTTAACAACAAAAGCTTGCAAGACTCCTAACGTGCCGTGTTTTTCTAGTTTGATGGCAAGCATCTTGTCGGTTTTAGGGTGTCATGAAGAACGGATATGTGGTTTCTGACAGACCCGCTCCTGGACTTTCTGTGCTCGTCTGCATTGAAGTATGGCCAAAGATTTCAAGATTTCTGAGTGCCATGTATGTTATTTTCTCTTGTTTCATGGCAAGCATCTGGTCGGTTCTAGGGTGTGTTACCATATACAGTTGACGACTGTATATGTGGTTTATGATAGTCCCGCCCCTGGACTTTCTGTACTCGTCTGTATGCAAGCATGGTAAAAGCTTTCAAGATTTCTGAGTGCCCCTCTATGTTGTTTTCTCAGGTTTAATGGCAAGCATCTGGTCTGTTTTAGGGTGTGTTACCATGTACAATTGACGGCTGCACACGTGGTGTATGATAGACTCGCCCCTGGACTTTCTGTACTCTCCTGTATTCATGCATAGTAAAAGATTTCAATATGTCTGAAATGCCATATGCGTTTCTTTTAACTTGCTCGCAAGCATCTTGCTGGTTTAAGGGTGTGTTAAGATGATTGACGGCTGTGTGTTTTATGATAGTCCCGCCCCTGGACTTTCTGTACTCGTCTGTATTCAAGCATGGTAAAAGCTTTCAAGATTTCTGAGTGCCCCTCTATGTTGTTTTCACAGGTTTGATGGCAAGCATCTGGTCTGTTTTAGGGTGTGTTACCATGTACAATTGACGGCTGCACACGTGGTGTATGATAGACTCGCCCCCTGGACTTTCTGTACTCGCCTGTATTCAAGCATGGTAAAAGCTTTCAAGATATCTGAAATGCCATGTATGTTTCTTTCAACTTGCTCGCAAGCATCTTGTTGGTTTTAGGGTGTCTTAAGATGATTGACGGTTGTGTGTTTTATCATAAGTCCGCCCCTGAACTTTCTGTATTCGTATGTATTCAAGCATGGTGAAGCTTTCAAGATTTCCAAAGTGCCATGTTTGTTACCTCTTTTTTTCTAATTAAAAAATAACAGTGACAAAGACAAAATCGCGCTACACTCAGGTTATACAACTTGTTTTGCTAGCGCCACTTAACAAAGATACAAACTTATACATATAAATATATGTATATACAAATCCAAACTGATAGGCAATATGCCTAACGTCTCCCACCCACATCTTAGTATTTATCAATTCAAAATAGTTGACTTCTATATCTTTTGCACGGGAATTCTCCGTTACCTCTTAGCTTGACGATGCGCATTAAGTGCCTTGTATTTTTTTCTGGTTTGATGTCAAGTATCTTGCTGGTTTTAGGATGTATTCGCATGATGGACGGTTGTGTGTTTTATGATGGTTCGCCCCTGGATATTCTGTAGTCGTCAACACTCAAGACGTGCTGCATCCATAAAACAAACAGACTGTTAAACCGTGCCAGGGGCTGCGATGGCGTCTCATTAGACCTGCTGAATTTGCCGCCGCATCTGCCAGACCCTCCGGTAGATTCTTTTCATCGTGCCACGGATACAACCTTTCTACACGAGCCAGACGTTCTCGCTCAAAAGGTATCCGTTCGTACCCGGAGGCACAGCATCTAGAGGAAAAGGAAATCCATTGAAGCATGAGATATGAGAAGTGCTAGTCTATCTAAAGAAATTATAACCATTGTATCATGGCGACAACCTTTTGTACAAAGCAGCTATTTTCGCTAAAAAGGGTTTTGTTCTTACCCGGAGGCACAGCATCTAGACAAACATGAGAAGAGTGACTTCGAAGACAACCTGTTGAAATATGATTTATGCGGTAATCTATTTACAAAAACGATAACCTGTTGTTGCAATGGTTTACTCAAGTAGCAGCAGATACCTTAAATGAAAGGTGACTATAGGCGAATTATTGTGGGGATTCCGAAATGTTTAATGTTCTGTTTTTCGAGATTGATACTTTAGAATAACCTCCAGTTAATTAAATCTCATGATTGAAGACGCTGTCTTAGGTTCAAGTAAATGTCAGATACGTTTAAAGTCACTAAGCCTCGCTGAAGAGCATGCAATGTCTTGTCGGATATTCAAATCACCTTTATATCTACCAAAGCAGCTATACATACAATGTAAAGGGAAGATATAAACGATTTTAAAAATGAGTAGGTGTATCAATGTAATCCTAACACTTATGAAATATGCTTATTGCCGTAGCTGTCTTCTGAAATACATTGCAATACTAATTCGCCGTATGATGTTAAATCACCTAATCATCAATTCTGCAAATTCTTTACATCCTCTTATAATTTCCCAAGAGTCTCCAATCCTTCTAACAGTGAATTTTCTACAGGAACAACTTTTCTAGATGTCGAAACTTCAGATAACCTCCCTGTTAGTTTACGACAAACCTTCTTCGTTGTCTATCGATACACAACGTTACCTTTTTTGTATCAAATCAGGACATCATTTGATAATGATGCAGATTCTTTCTAATTTGTCGAAATACGACCAAAAATGAAGGCCAGTTCATTAAGGATTGTTCAGAATATTGTGATGAACGCTCGAAATTAAAGTTATTCACCTTTTCTACTTGCGAAAGAAATTTGATACACTTCATATTAGATTTATCCAATTACATCTTACGAGTAGACAATCCTTACAGTGTGAACTTTAGAGAATTGTTTTATCTTGGAAATTGTACTGTCTGAGTAAATCGTAGTTAATACTTTATATTGATATTCTCATATACTTTGTTATTACTGTAATAAATCAGATTAAATAGATCTTACAAAAGACCCTGTCTTTTTATCAGGACAATAAAGTACTCCTCATTGAGTAAATAGTTGCAGACATTTGCGTCAAACAATCACCGGGCACTGAAGCAGTATTTGACATTTACCACACGTAATCATCTGCATATCCTCCACAATATGTGCGGGGTTTAAGTCTTCCAAACCTGTTGTACTTCAAGCTGTTGATTTATATGGCATCTCTGTCATCGTCAGACCGTGGGTTTTAAAAGCTTTCCCCTCGCCGCCTGCCAGAAGGAGATAGCGTTTGAGAGGCAACTTCCTTTTATGCTCAGGATATAAAAGGGCAGACTGTTTTCCGACTTAAATCACTACAAAAGAAATATTATATTGCTTCATTTTTCTCTCTCGCAATTTGTGGATTTGAATGATATTTAGCAGACTCTGGTTGTTTTTTTGACATCAAAAAGCTTTTAGGATTATAATCTACATTTGTAAAATTGGTAACATATCCGTTTTCAGAATAAAAAGCATAAAGTTCGTTTTACAATGTTGTAACTGTTGTCAAAAGAATGATAACAGCATTAATAGTGACGGTGGGCGCTATAAACTTATAATCCTCTGTTGATCGAGTCACGTGATCCATCCGCATGACGTGACGTCACAGAAGTAGTGCATTGCTCAAGAATGATAACTTTTTTGTTAGGATGCCAGCAAGACTACGACCAGTTATGTCACACAACAGCTTGCTTAATCTACCTTACTTTGAAGTTAATCCGATCCTAACACTACTAGTATTTACATACGCTAAGAAAGTTAGCAAAACTTGGTGAATTCATAACTTGCAGATGATACAAAACAATTTCTTACAGCAATACGCTGTCCCATGTTATGTAGAGTGGTGAATCATGAAGATGACGGCATTGGTCACTAGACATCGAGTGACATCGAGAAGGCATGAGCCTACAATGCCCCAAGAGTTTGGCCAATCACACCGGATTCATCCCCACTCTTCTTAAAGTTTGCTTGCGCTACGCTTGAGGCCTCCACGTATACGAGACCGAAGGCTAAACATCAGAAGTACAACGCATTTCTTGCATATCTAAACCTGTTGTTGTCCTTGAAAACATAGTTACATGCAATGAATGTAGATCCTATCCTGTCTCACCCATCAGAGTGGCAGTCGGCGTACTTCTTTGAAGTTACGGAAACAGCTTCTGTGTGGGTTGGGTTCTTAAACGGGAAGGGGTTTGACGCCTGGGGCTCTCCCACACTCACGACCAAAGGCTTAGCGTCCTACGCACAACGCATTTTTTGCATACACGTATTTTTGTTTTGTTTTTACTTCGCTCTTTGACAGCCAATGAGGACGTGGCACTGCACTCAAGTTTTTTCATAACTTATTTCAACAGTGCCACATTCAGAGAATAATACACCCATTTATACATTTGGGTGGAGTGAGGAAAGGGGATTCGAACCCGGGACCGCTAGGTTCTGGGCCGAACACCCTGCCGTTACGCCACACGACCCCACGCATACATGTATCAAACCTGTTGTTGTCCTTGAACACATAGTTCCCATCATTTCACACACCAGTGTCGTTGCCCATCAGAGTTAGAGTCGGCGTACTTCTTTGAAGTTAAGGAAACGGCTTCTGTGGCCTCGAACGTGTGCAAATCGATACCCACTCCTCTGTCAGACTGTCGGTTTGAATTTCGGCTATTTCCGGTGACATTTTCTTCAGCGGACACATTCTTGATGGATGACTCCCTTACCGCTTCAACCTGACAAAACTCGAAAAGAGTAGCAAGAGCATACGTTTATGAACGTTAGATAGGCAGGTAAACAATACATAAAGACAATTCAAACTCTACAACTGGATACAATTTGGAGATTTATATTTTTCCGGACGTTTCGAGTGATGTACAAGTATTGATTCGTTCTGCCAGTTCATTCTGGTGACGCTGAAGAAGAGGTGTTGGATAAACTTGGATGGATGTCACTCGAAACGTCCGGAAGTAAATCTTCATCCAGTTGTAAAGATTTTAATTGTCTTTATATAAGTATCAAGAGAAGCCTATCATATAAAGCGTTTCCACATGACATCATCATGAGCCCACAACATGGAGACGAAAACAGCTATTTGCATTTCAGTGAATTCTAGCCTAAACGTTTTCTGACAACTAGAAATATTTTTCTTACTGTCAAATAACTTTCATTAAGTTTGTATAGCTTGTAGTTTGAATAGATAACATAAGAATGTATCAAATTGTGGCGATAGGAGCTAAAGCGCAGCGTTTTCTTGAGCTACGGTTAAGAAGAGAAATACAAATCAAAGACACCAAAATGGCTGTCAGGAGCTCCATGGTTCATTGATATGGAAAGTTAGTTATTTCCTATAAAAAATACGTGCCGTATCTTAACAACTTCGTGCTGGCGCCAACCAAGGCCACTGCGATTACTCGCACAGTCTGTCTACCTTGATGAGAAAAACTCACAACTCGAACAGGAAGAATCCTAACTAAGCAATCCATTTTTACTCAATCCTAACGGAAACAAATGTATATCCTCCAAACTGGCTTCTAATTTGTATGACCCTGGTTATTTCTAACCAGCTAGAAGGTGACTCATTTAAAGCTGCCATTAAAGGTTATAGGGCGTTTTTATCTTCCATTCCTGATGAAACTTTTGACAGGTCTTCTTGTAAAAGTAATGCAACCTTTTATCTTTGATTTCTGTAAGGAATTAGAGCGCATCGTTCTTACTTGAGTGAACATTGTAACGTTGAGAGGTCTATGTTTGGCTTAGAGTCCTTGCTGGGTGGGTGTTAACTGTCAGTCTTTTTTTGCTGGCAATGTCAAATCACTCACCAGAAAGTGCGACTAAGACAGCCTCCCCCGCATAGGTTATATCATGTTGGTTAGTCGGATTGTAGAGTCAAAGTTCGTCCGGTTCTGAGACAGACACAAAGCTTCCTGCAAGCCTGACATCCATAGCCTTTACAGATGTGGACTTCTTTGATACACACTTTCTCGTCTCTACATGCGACCCGTGGTTCGACTTCATGGCCGTTCATTTATCATACCACTCTTGGAATCCTCTCAACCAAGGGACTTGTCTACTCAGGAAAAGGAAGCTCATAAATTTCCAAGTATCTGGTAATGCGGAGAGTCCAGATTTATAATAATCTGTGTAAGTTTTACGGCGCCTTCAAACAGCATTGCAAGAAGTGACAGATGCACCATTTGTGTTCCACATTACGGCCACAAGTCCAGTTCTTAATGTCCCGTTCCTTAATACTGCGCCTGGTACGAAAAGAGATATACGGGGTTTTAGCGCATTCAGAGAGATTTCTTGAAATACGCTATGTAAGCCCTCAAGAAACCTTACCCGGGCATTGAACCCAACCTCCCGAATACTTTTCCTATATAACGTTTTCACTCACTTTCAATACCTATGAATCAGGCAGGGCCTGGCAGCCCTGTTGGTGTCCTTGATTTGCATTTTCATGAACAATATCTCAAGCAAATATGGTGTTTTTATAGATTTTAACGTCTGTTTTCTGTCTTCTAGTATTGTCTTTGTCGAGTGACATACACTCAATTCATACGATAGGGGTTATTGGAAAGGGTCTGACGATCTCCAGATGTCCGAAAACACTTAAGCTACGAATCACCCGAGTGGAAATAGCTGCGCATGCGTCTGTCTCCACGGTTATGTCCATGACGCCACGTAAAATACTACGAGAAAGAGAGAGAGAGAGAGAGAGGGAGAGAGAAAGAGAGAGAGAGAGAGAGAGAGAGAGAGAGAACATCCTTTACTGATAAAGAAACAGCTTGAGATAAAATGTAATTCTAGGGCAAC
This sequence comes from Branchiostoma lanceolatum, assembly GCA_035149815.1. NCBI lineage: Eukaryota > Metazoa > Chordata > Leptocardii > Amphioxiformes > Branchiostomatidae > Branchiostoma > Branchiostoma lanceolatum. Next base: position 12,881,709 of record CM068884.1, read on the forward strand.
GAAATAGAAACTCTTCTTTTAGTCAAGATGCTGAGTCTGATCACACTTTCCATCGCTGCTCTTAAGTACAGGCCCTTAATCCATCTAAAATAAAGCTAATAATCCCTTGTTCTAGCTTATCTTATTAACCTCCCAACTTTAAAGAACCATTGCCTTGCTGAGCCATGGTATAATCATACCTCCTCCCGTGGAACAAAGAACTTGATATGAAAAACAAATCTCACATGCACGCAAGATAACTCTCATACCCGTGCCTCACGTTTGGATATGTTGTGGATTAGCATAATACATTTCCGGGTTTGAGAGTAATATAGAAGGTAAGCTGGGAAAATCTTTGAGCTCCACCAAAGCCGTCTTATTAGAGATCAATCTTTGGAAGGTGAATAGTTCAATGTAAACATAGGATTCGAAAAGATAAGAATTCAAATATTTCCAACTATCTGTCTTACGCCTAAATTTGATATGTAGATACCATCGTGTTAAGCCTTCTTAGTGCACAGTGATCTTATCTAACAAATGTAGCGGATTCTTTCATTTTGAAAACAAATTCGTCATCTTCTATAAACAAAACATAAGTATACAAAGTGTTGTCACAGTTTTGCAATATTTACCTGATCTCTGATTATGTTTTCCTGTTATCTATGGCGTGAAGAATACTATGAATAAATCACGTACCTTTCTACTGTCTAATTTCGAGCTTTTCGGGATTTCAGAATAACAAGATAAGATTGCAGCCATGATGTCGCACGAGTTTTGTGTAAAGTTGTTCCACACCTGTTGACTATTCAAGGATAAATCGATTTATCTGTCAGCGATTGGGCTCAAGTTGTAAAATATCTTTTAATGACATCTTGTCTAATACTGTACGGTTCTAAGATTGGAATTCCTGAATTTCTGCAACACTTTAGAACGAGAAAATGTGATCTAACCAATTCAGTTATGGTACAGAGTTGAAACTTTGTTCCAGGACAAAAATAGTTAGTGCATTGACTTTTCAACTGTCATACTGCAGACTTCCTAAAGACTGCTTTGTGAGAGGCATCAATGAGGTCATCTACTTTAGAAAACACCAACCTCCATCGAACTGAGACGGCAGGTGGTATAAACTTCCTGGCACTTTTGACCAATTGCAGAAGTCATGTATCCGTACGGTAACGTTAACTATGTGATTGGTAAATTGAATTCTGAGGACGACTACAGTTGGACAGTTTAAAATTCAATGCGCTTATTTGTGCTTGAACAAAGTTTTAGGTCTTTTCTATGTTGATTACCAACACAGACGAACTTTAATGTTAACAGTCCATTCTTGAATCCAATTGTCCTGGTATGTCGATGGACGTTGGACATCCAGGTAGTAAGTTACGCAAGGTAACAGTTACTCAAGCAACTGGATAGATTTGGGAAACGGTCAGGCGTTTCAAGTAGTATCCACTACCTTTTGTCAGTGAATGGACGAGATTTAAATTTAAATACAACGTCAGAGGAACGTTAGATTAGGTAAGGTCAATTTCTTTGTGTTGGCTACTGCAGGCAAAGTGAGCCTTCTTCAAGAAGAGTTCTCCAACTTTTCAGACCTTATTCAGTTCATCTGCAGATCGGGCATTCCCCGTGAAGTCTGGTGGGGAGATTTGCGGATTATCTTGTTCAAGTGCCGGGTCCAATTAGCGGTGATCTCCAATTTCCCTCCCAATCTCCAACAGCCTGGCCTTATCTTCTACCGGGAGTATATTACAGCAGTGGCGGCGTACATGGGTCCTCCATTATGCATAGAGTTTCGCACTTCTAGACTCTGTAGTCCGGAGGTGTTAACGCGTGTGTGTGTGCACGGGGAGCGAACAGAGTGCTTTTCGCAGGTTTGGGTAGATAGTTGGTATTCCTACTGCCGACTGGTAGCGCTGAATTTGGTGCCTTAGTGACATCTTGTAGTGGGAAGTGTGAAGTGGAAATAGGACGGAAGGATAAGGAATGGGTGAAAAAAGGATGAAACGATATAGTGGTGTGAGAGAGCGGTAGGTGAAGGATGAATACTAGTTCCCGCACACCTGTGGATTGATATCAAACTCGTAACCCCTTTAGAGCTTGACCACAAACTCTCCAATGTCTCCACGTCTACAGTGTAGGTAGAAACTAGTGGTTAATCAAATGCACAATGGTCCATTAGCTTTATGGCTTCGAGAAAGCTTCAAAGTTGCTCTGTCGTTTGCGCGCTTGTGTGTGTGTGTGTGTGTGTGTGTGTGTGTGTGTGTGTGTGTGTGTGTGTGTGTGTGTGTGTGTGTGCGTGCGTGTGCGTGTGCGTGTGTGTGTGTGTGTATGTGTATGTATGTATTTATGTATGTGTGTGTGCTTGCGCGCGCGCAAAAGTGTGTGTGATCTTCACCTCCTACGATGACGGCCGATTTAACTTTTCTTGGAATCTAAAGATCCAAAGTTGTCTTAGATCCTTTCACTGCTTCTAATCGATCACCGTTGTTATGACGACCCACATGAGAAATACAACTAGACATGCTTCAGCCGCAGTTTGTTGAAAAATGTAGTACAGAACTTTTCCTGCGGGCATAAAGATTAGCACTTTCATATTCCGCTAGACGTTCCTTGTACTTGCTGTATTCTAAAAGGCACGGTCTAATGCACGACATGCAACATATTCAAGGCCAGAATTTTCTACCGTCAGCTGCATTGAATCACTCTCATGCGTCCTGAGGCGACCTTACTGTACTCTGATGACGTCTGGAGAGTGACTTTGCACTTTATATGAATGACAGTTCATTATAACTCTGCACAAGGTGGCTGAGGTGAGTAACAAGCCACAACCTACAGCAAAACGGCTATCATTTTGCCCCATCTCGTTCTGTCCTTTTGTCATTACCCTGGACAAAAATAGTTTGTGTCTTCAAATCGCCTGTTAGCAGCGTACTTATGCATATTGCATGGCTGTCACTTGAATACAGAAGAACAACGTTCAGACTTTCCATGATGTACAAAATGACTAATAAACTTGTGGACGTACCGACTGATACATATCTAATGCCAGCTCAGAAGAGGACTAGAAATAGTCATGCTTTTAAGTACCAGAGTTATCAGCCATGCCAAGCCAAGGATTGATGTGTTCAAAAATTCATATTTTCCGAGAACCATAGTAGAATGGAATTCGTTGTCATCAAGTACTGTGGGAGCATCTTCACTAAGTAGCTGTAAAGAACGGTTGCAGTCAGATATGCAAAAACTAGGTGTAACAGACCCGTTCGGTGTAATATAACCAGCTGCTGAAGCGCCGCGTGCCTGCGAAGCTGGTGTGTTACGCCTAATGGCGGTTGTACCGGCTATATAGGTACAGATACAGATACAGATTGGTGAACATGCTTGGTTTTGAACCATCTGCGTTTTCTTGAATGTTGTACTGTGCATCCAAAGCTTGCAGAGTGCCCCGTTCAAACAGTTCTTAACGTAACGTGAACAGCATTTTCTACAATGCAATCTCCACCTCGTTAGAAATGTCATTTACCTATTCATAAAACCCATAGATTCAAATGATAATTGTAGCGTTGAGCGTTTATAGTCCATTGGAGATCAGAAACAACACCTGTTAATTCCTGTATTGCAGTTCATAACAAAGAATTATAAATACAACGTTCCACCGATACAACAGTGACTAAACTAGGGTAGAGAAAAGTATTACCAATAAAACTGTTGTATTTTTTCCGTTAATGATATCATTAAGATCAAGAAGTGGCCTTGTACTTATACTTTGCGCCTTTTTGCAAGTCAAATGCAGAATATACGAAGACCACATCAACATGTATGAGCCCGTGCAGTTACGGCAGGGGGCGGTATTGCACCAGTGGACTACTTGAAACCAATCCCAGCTCTCCGCGTGCATGTACGCCTCTGGAAAACGCACGTGCCCTGCTCAACATTCTACTTCAAAGCATTTTCCTGCCCCCCTAATATTTCAGTAACGCGTCTTGGCGTCCTAGAATTTAGATGAAATCTTGCCATGGGTGTTTACAACATTTTTGAAGCAAAGAAATCTCGGTACTTTTATTGAAAACCTGTCTCTTCTGGATGGAATAGAAGGTAAACGACCGACGCGGAATTTTAAGCGCGTAATGATTTGGTTATTTCTTTGCCACAAGAGAGAAAAAATAAAATACACGTCCAGCTAGGACATTTTTAGATGGTGCATTGAAATCTTATATATTGTACCTTAAGGTCATCAATCTAAATCTACTGTCGTTCATAGTATGCTTTTGAATACCGTAGAGCCAATGGTTGTTTGTGTAATATATATGCATCTATCTCCCAACTGTTAAAAGCAAATAACAATTAAATTCACGGTGAAACTCAAGTTCTAAAAATCATATTTCATCAATGATACAAATGCATCTTTTCTTGGTTAACTGCGAAATGCCCTTTGCAGACAATTTTTTTTTGGATTCTGTCTTTTGAACATGAATATTAAAGGAATAAAAATAGTTAACGCCAACTCACACGGTTCCACTGGGTACACAAAGACCACAAATTTGATAGTGTCTTCGAGGCCATCTCTGTCTGGATGTCTGAAGTGTGAATACATCGGGGATTACTATTTTTAGAGATTACTGATGCTGCATAAGTAGATCTCATCGAATTCACTTTTTTTCATGTGGCGGTCTTTGTGTACCCGGCAGAATCATGAGAGCTCCATACACGTGGTGTGTATGAAGAGCACTCTGTGGTGGCCACGTGAATGCTATATCTACCTTTCTCGGCTTTTGTTGCAGAGAAAAACACATTCAACAAAGACTGAGTGCAGAAGAGTTACCTACTTTATACATGTACATGTCTATGAAAGTAAACAAGAATCGGCAGACTTTACATCATGCAGCAAACAAGACGCTGGACTACCAAATACCGAGTCCAACCAACTCCATTTCGCTGGGAGTTCCACTCCGTTGAAGACGTGACGAATAATGTTTTCATAACACAGTCGAACGTAAGTCCGGCAGACGGACTGAATTTCATCCATACGTTTCTGTTTATACCTTGGATTATGGGCGTAGGAAGAAAGAAGGCCGGTTGGCCTCGGTCTTAACCCGCCTGGGGGTTGGTCTGTGTGAAGAATACACCAGTGGACCGCTGCACCTGTCTGTGAGGCTTGGCTGGCTGCGTCGTCCGCTTTTGTTGGGTTTGCCTAACAAATAGAACACAACAACTCCAACGTAACATTTTCGGTACTGCTTCCATTCAAAAACGATGAGCAAGCGCTACATCTCTTTGTAAGTCTTGTAATAGTGCCTACACTGGCGGCCTTTGATACAGGATTTGTTACAGACAAAAAGATATAAATTGAACAGAATTCAAGCCTAACACTTTCTGTACTGTTCCGACTCAAACACAATACATCAGTGCACCAGTGCAGCTTTTTGTAACTCTTGTAATAGTGCCTACATTGTCCACGCTTGTGACAGGATTTTCTTGACAAAAATATAAATGACTTACATAATACTCGACAAATGTTCGTAAATTGGCTTTAATGAACCATACCCCCACTGTTTCGGCTCAAAGACAGCCTAGCTTCTCTAACGGATAGGGGGATGTGATAGTTGCCTGGTGCTTACAGTGTGCACCTGTTGCGGTTAACACACAGCTTTGTAGTGTTCTAAAATAGGGACTCATTTCTGCTGTATTTGAACCTCATCGGGAGAGTGTAGTGCCTACCACACTCTCTGAGTTGCAAGAAATATGCTAGGGTGAGTAATGCCGAAGGGGTTGCCTATGTGTATCCCCATGGACGGCTAATTTCTCTGGCACATTGTTCATCCAATTTGACCAAATTCAAGTGTTTTTCCAGCAACCAATGTCAACTGGTAGAGACTAGAAGTGTACGTTATAATGAAGCAGGACGTGTTAACTTGAGCTTGAATTTAAGTATTTCTGTTCGCGAGTTTGTGGTACCTTTCTCGCTTTCTCACTATAAGAACATGTTTACATTTTTGTGTGGGATGAAAACAAGCGTTTTAGGACTGTATTGTATTCTAGGCAGCAAAAATCTTTTTTTCAAATTTTGATCATTTGGATAAAAACCCAAAAGTTGAGTTGGTAATATAATAATACCCAGTACATAGCAGATTTCCCGTAGAGTTTGGACAAGAATAAGAAATTCTTCAACAATCTCAAGGTTCTTTGAACAATTCTTTACTTCTAATACCCAATTTTACTTGAGATTGAAACCTTCCACGTAGCCCTTCTTTCATTGATGCATTACCACCAGTTGCCATGGTAAAAAATCCCAGAAATGATGACGTTTATGTGATAGAGGTCCGGGCTCTCCTAGGGCGCAATGTAGACGTTTTATTGCAGCATGAAATTTGAAGAGTATGTATCTAAAGTTTATAGTGCTGGAAATCAAATACTTGTCAGACAATGCCGAAAACTTTGCTTTCAGGCTCTAAAAATGATGAAAATAGTTTATGGTTCACTCCGTCGGTTGTTAAGTTCCTTATTTGGTAATGCGGACGTGCAGCCAAATGTATACATGTGGACCCCATATTTGGTCATGCGCTCTGCACCAAATATGTTCACTCATGGCCATTTGTGTGACACGAATTATGACGACTTTAAAACTGTCAATCCTGGCGATATATTCAAAGTTTTGTTCATTCACTTCGGGCAATGTTACATATTCTGTGAAAACGTTCCTAAGACGCCTTAAGAACATATCTCTAAAACCGCCTGCCTATGGACCCCTGGAGATACATTTTAGAAGACTCACAATAACTTATAGTCTTCCTAACGCAACTTATGCCAAGTCTTAGGGGCTCTACGCCACTAGAATCTAGATGCGGTCTTATGGTGCTACTGTAGCCACCTCTCTTCAGCCATTTTGGTTTCCCTCGCCGCTGATATACAGTCCATATGCTCAACAGGCGGTTTTGCATTATAGCCTTTATTTTGTAGTATTACATTAGAATTCTGCACTGTAACGCTACCAATAGTAATACCTGTACAGTTGGATATATCGACAAGGGAAAATGGTCTCAAAAAATATCGTGTGACAACAGATCAGTCTTTTTTTATTACTAGTATTCAAAACGTGTGCCGAAAGCTCCACATGTAGACCCTTGTGGGATGCTAATGGAGGTTATTAAAAGGGCTCAACAAGGTTATGATAGAGTATGCAGCGTGCGCCGCCATCCTAGCAAGAATTCAGGCGGCGTTTTGGTCAGTACATGTGTATCAGCTAAAAGCGTTGTGGCGTCGAATGGCTGAGTGGCTATGCTAGCGGACACGAGATCGGGAAGTCACGGGTTCGATTCCTAGAATAAGAGGCTCGTTGGGTCCTTGGGAATGGCACTTAATAACAAATGATAAGTTTATTGCAAGTTCTTGCCCGTAAGCTAATTGCAAGTACATGTAACATGAAAGGACGGACAGACAATATATAACAATACAGCATGTGACTTTTCTAACACTAAATTCTATCTTATTTTGGTTTGACTTCTTTTTCCGAGACAGTGGAATACGAATGATCCCACTTTTTCTGCAATGTGTGGGTTTTGTGATGTTAACAGGAGAGTAGTTTTCTTTTTGTCTGTTAACATGGAGAAATTTGGATGGAATTTGGTGGCCTCATGAAACAGCGCCTTTCTTTCTTGATCGTAGAAGGGGCAACTTGATATAAAAATAATATGACTTTATAGTTATACAAATAACATGACTTTATTTCCTCACTCCATCCAGGTTTAAAAATGGATACCAGACTTCGGTGTAAAACTACGGTGTAAAAGACGGTGGAAGGAAAGGGTTTGGCGTTGCATTCTAATGATTTAACAACCCACTGCCCCTGCGGCCTCCAGGGCTATGAGACATTTACCTGTACCTTACCCACATGTTATACTATAAGTCTGTTCAAACACATTATACCCAGGAAACTGTCCATATTTGGGGCTGTCTTCTCAGTCACAGCTACCTTTGGTGCGAAGTTGCTTTTTTCAACTTTATTTTATAATCATGAGTCAGGATCCAAAACTTGTACTGTAGCTACTTGGGGCAAAGTTAACGTTACCTTAGACGCTGTGACACTGCAGTTATAGCCTCCACCAGGCCTTTCTAGCGGGTGCGGATCGTTGAATTTGGCAGAAAGAGGACTAATTGGCCAGGAAAGTCAGTCCACGGGAAGATTAACATTCCACTCCTCGAACTGCCCGACCGGTTAATTCCCGTGATGGTCAGGCTCTCCTAGCACAAATATTTTCCCTATAATCAGAGCAGTTCTGCATCTATACAGCCGGTGTCATCGCCCTTCGGCGCACCACAACAGCTTTGCAGACATGCGGCGCGGAGGCAGCTGGTTATATTACACCAAACGACCTGCCACACCTACCTTTAGCACATCTTGCCGTTCTTTAAAGCTATCAAGCGAAGATGCACCTACATAGTTACTCTCCAAGCAAAGGTTGGTGTATAGGATTGTGCCCTTTTTATCATATGCCCCGTTTTCTGTTCTGGAGAGTGCAAAATATATGATAAAAAGGTCACAATCCTCTACACCAACCTCTGCTTGGAGAGTACTACATAGTTAGTCCGGTCAAGGAGGTTTTATGGTCCGGTAAAGACTGCTGCGGTTACGTGTCGTCTGCAACAGTTCCCGCCAGTTTCTCAGACGAGTCGATCGCCGCCCACGAGTCGTCCAACTGGGGCACCGGCAGACCAGACGAAACCGCCTGAAGCAGCGGCCGTCAGATCTCTTTCTGTGCAAAATGCGTTTTCTGAATCTGTCTCATCGTTTCCATTCGAGCCTAAACCATCGAGAAAGCCACACACAAGGTGAAACTAGGCTGGATGTGGGGCTTGAATAAAGTTCTAAACGGGAACTATGCCGCTACAGCGTCTTTTCTGAAGATACGGCGTGAGTGTGTACGGTTGGCTTGAGGTTGTCCACTACTTTGCTCTCTGTCGCATCGCTTCCACAGAGCAAAATAAGCCGAATAGATGGTAAATTCATGAAGGGTAAAGCTTTTGTGTTATTGACATTGTATGTGAATAGTTTACCCGTAATTTTGCTTCTAAACGTGTGAGCAAACTGAGTCCGCAAAACGGTCATTTTCGTTTTTTTATCAATGAAATAGTCCGCCTGCAATGACAAACCTTCTGAAAGTTAAATCTGGAGCAAAGAGCCACAATTTTTGATAAAGCATTGAGATCTATAGTTTAGTCTAATGATATAAAACTTAGATACACCTTGTAATTACAAACTCATGTATCTATAGTCGCAGAAGACCTTTCGAAACTCCCTGTGCTTTTGTTGCATTGATAAAGATTATTCATGAGTAGGTGAGTTCCAAGGTTGTTACAGTTTCCATTTTCGTCTGGATGTAGTATTTAGAGGGATGTTACCATTCTTGAATAAACGCTATACTCAAGACAAAAGACCACTGTCACAGCATGACTACGACTAAAATAGCATATAAAATACCACCAAGGTACAATAACGAAAATTCCTTTTATCTGTCACACTTAAAAAAACAGTACGTTACACGTACACACAGTAATCAAACTTGTTTGTTCAAGTCAAATATCTTTAGGTATGCGGGAAATGCGGTCTAATTGGTCTCGTCTCCGCCGCCCAGCGCCCGTCGGTCTGACTCTACCCGGGTCGCCAGGGAACCGACTACACGCCGAACACGGCTCCGTACCACCAGCTGATTAGCAATATGAGCTACAAAATTAATGAAAGTCGTACTTCAAGACATCGAAGGAGTAATGGCATGTTGCTATCTCTGTTTTTTTACCAGTTTTTCAGCGGCTTGTTTCGGTTTTAATGGATATGTTCCGCCCAACCCATTTTTAATACCGGTATCTTGGGCACAGCCTGCCATCCGATGGCGTCATTAACGTTAATTATGTTGTTAAAAGTTTCCATAACTTCCTGTAAAGACAAGTTAGAATGTTGATATATCATCATCATGTTTGTCCAAACTTTTTAAACCATTCCCAATATGCATTCGAGGCAAATCATCACGAAATACAACGATTTGTTTTGAACACTGAGATTTTTCTATAAAAAACGGGAAGGACAAAGAAACAAAAGAAAAACAAAGCTTATGAAACAAAAACAATGGTGTTTAATGAACAAAGGCAGTTGCAATTATTGCTAAAACTTATATATATTTTTAAGTGGTCTAAGTCGTCAGATACTTTCCATACACGTTTACATTGTACTGTTGGTAACGAATAGCCAATGTAATACCCAACCAACCCAGCTGCTTATCCTTCTTTTAGTTTTAGGTATTTTGTAAACGGCTATTCAGTGGGAAAACTTTTATATAAACAGATCCACGAGTTATTTTTTGCTGTAACTAGTGTGTGGTCATATTCCCTTAAAAATGTGTTTAAAACCCACTACAAAAATCCCGTCAATGTCATCCAGCTTTGAAAATGCTGTTTCTGTACTTTTCCTGGCGAAAAGATGCCCATATGTAGCCTCCGATACAGACTCCTCCCGGCTGTTTTCTTTTTCAAATTATTGTTTTAATTTATACTATTACATTTTTTCTAATTGCTGGCCGGGAACAACAAGAAAAAAATGTAATAGTAAAACTGGAACTTAGAAAATTAAAACAGCCGGAAGGATTCTGCAACGGAGGCTAGCCCATATGGCGCCCTACCCTTTCGTTTTGCGCACACACGTGTACACTGTTGACCAAGGCGCGCTCAGGCGTCCCCTCGCTATTGAGTTTACCTAAGCAGCGCTTACGAGCCACATCGAGCGACACAGGTGAACTCAAATATACCTTTTTTCTTCCCCAGCGCGAACAAATATACAATGCAGGCGGCGCGCGCCGTGCGTGCCCGCGCCACGCGCTCGGGATGTAATCCAAACCATCCACGCGTCCTCATGAATATTCATGAGATCGATTTATTGGAAGTATTCATGTTGCGGGGCCGCGTAATTCGGGTTGCGCCTGGCGGTCGCAAACACGTTGGTTCTCTCCACACACTCACCGGGACCGCTGTGCGCTTTATGCAAAACATCCCCTGTGGACCATAAAACTGTTTAAAATAGATGCCAATACATATTTCGTCTTTTTTTCGCTCGCTCTCTTTTCCCTAAGGCCTGTCTACAACGCACAAGAAGGCACACTTCGGCTGCGTAAGGCTTTAGATAAAAACGCCTAGGAAAAGCTTTTTTTATGCTGCATGTGTCAACTAAAATTATTCTGCAAGTTTGCTAGCAAATATGATATAATTAGTGATCTTCTAAACGCATGATTTTTAGCCATCGTTGTCACTTTTTATGACAGCATAGCAAGCCGATCCTTTAGCGTAATACCCTACAAGACTACCTCAAATCTTGGAGAGCTGGAATTACCGTCCGTCCCCGATTATATGTTGTAATTGGTTTGTTACACCGCCCATAGGTGTATTCTCGGAAACCTGCGCCCACTGGCTAACACCAGATCTATCATTCCCGAATTAGGCCAAACATTAAAACCCGTGCTACTTAATCAGGCGCGCTTATTGCACACTTTTATCAGACGACGGTTACAACACTTGAAGATTCCAAACTGTGGAACATTAACCCCATACCCTAAGCTGTTACAAATACACGTATGTATCTCTTCCCTGAGGCTATCTATCACCGTAGTATACACGTTTGTATCTAGACTCTATCTAGACACAGCCGTACATCGTGATAGTGCTCCATGCATTGATAGTATGCTTAGATCATCGTTCTATTTATAGAACCAGTGGCAAGTCTAGCGTCCATGTATCCATGCTAAGGTAATGCATACCTGTGAATATACGTACATTATGATCATATATTTCTGACCCTCTTTGTGAATTTAAACTCACCTTTTGGCGGTAAGTTTTGCTTGAACACACGTGCCTTTTGTTAGGATCAAACAAGCGGCTACTTGTAAAACGTACGAGTTAAGTACACTGTATATGGCCAAGATGTTACTGGGTATTTTTTCTGGATTAAGGTCCGTTGCGTAAGCCACCTCCGCTTTTATTTAAATCACGACTCGACCTTTATACAAAGCGCACCATATGGAGTCTTCAGCCTCGGATTAGATTGGGTGTGTGGCTAGTGAAACAGTAGGAATATCTGGGCATAGCAGGTGCAAAAGATTATTGTTGCAGTCTACCTATAAGTTAGTACCGTTATGAATAGAGTCAAAAGACCTTGGAGGAACGTTCCAACCTTTTTTTTTTTGCGATTGCCGTCTCGAACTTTGTGCATTATAAGAACGTCAGCATTTTGGATAACTGACGAAAATGTAACCAAGTTGCATAAAAAAATGTGTTTTTCCTTACCTTTGAGTTGAAATTTGCCTCTCAAACTGCGGGAATGAATATTGTACTTGTTACATGTATTACTATTGTGTCTTTTGTTTGGTTGATTTTGTATATTCATATTTATCTTATTCTTTGTATATGGCGTCGTTTCAGTAGGTTATGAACCTGGGTGCAACACTACATTGTCCTTGACTTTGCCTAAATGCAAACCAAAAAAAATGCAAGAAATTCAGAGGGTTAGATAAAAATGGCAAAATTTCCTGAGGGAGCATGCGGGCTGTCTACCCTAGATTTCGCCTAGCCTCCATAGCAGGCTCTGAACCGGCCTTTTTGGGGGCTAAATACACATTTTCCAACCAGCCCGTAACCATCAGCCACCCCCGTAACCATTTTGCCGGTAAAATGGTTACGGGGGTGGCTGATGGTTACGGGCTGGTTGGAAAATGTGTATTATTTAGCCCCCAAAAAGTCCGGTTCAGAGCCTGCTATGGAGGCTAGATTTCGCCCGCCTGTAACATCGCTACTTTGGTTTCCCCTCAACACTCGAGCCTGGCGGGAAAACGGCCCCGAGTCTGACCGCCGTCAGCGAGCTGAACAATACAGACAGCTCTAATCTTGTTTGCAGACGATATTTTACCTCAGAACGTACAGGGCCTGCTGCAGAGATGATTGGCGTGGATCTGGGGCACTGTCTCGTCCCCTTAGCTGTGCTCGGATTCAAACCAGTTGGCGTTACGTGGCAAAGGCGAACGCTGAATGATATATGATGATAATAACTTTATTGCAAATCCTTGCCCGAGGGCTAATTATAAACAAAGCAAAACAATTATATACAACTGGGGTATACAAAACAGAGAGGACGAATGAAATACGTGTACATCAAAAATTAAAGGTGTGGTATAGGTTTTTCAAAGCATTTAGCAAAACAATTCAGCGTTTGATGATAATTGATATAAACCTGAATTTCTACATTTTGATATCATGCCACAGGAGACCGAACTAAGTCTAAAATTTCAAATCTTCAGATATCTAAAAGCTTATTAACATGAATAATTCATTCTTGTTACAGTATACTTCATTTTTTTTTAACTTTTAGCAGAAATTTGTCTACTTTTGTCACCGTAAAACAAGAAAATATCATGGCTGAAATTTCGCTGAAAGTAGTAGCACAAAGGCCGGAAAGAGAGCTTTAAAACCCTTCGAATTGAAAAGAACGCCTGTTTCTTTGTTTGAATGTGGAAACGACAGAAACATATGCTGAGGGAGTCTGCCATTGTCACAAAACCCCGCAGTTTCAAACGCAGGACGAGCAATGAAAGAGAGCTATTAAACTAAAGTTTGACTCCCTTTTCCAAAAAGCGAAACATCGATCCTTGTGAACTCTTGAAGATTCTAGAATCGCGAAGACATTGTCTAGTGTCCGCAGTGTCGCGGCATGATTCTAACAGTGATTTATTTACCATTTGCCGTAAAGCAAGGCCCACACCGTTCATTTGCTACAATTTCTGGTCTTTGCGCTACTTTCTGACAAATCCCTTTAACGTACATAAACGGCCCAGCCAGTATCGACTGTACTAATGGGTTTATCTCATCCAAGTACAATTACTAATCCGAGCCTTTTACACATATCGATGTTTCTCACCCTTGTATTGAACCACGCGGCGTGGCCCTACAATATAACGGAAACCTGGGCGATCGCTCCTAACTCGTTTACGGACGACCAAAGAGCTTCGGACAGAAGACATCGCGTAACATTGTCCCATGGTGCGAGGAGGGAGATTAATTAAGGACCCCCACTGTCACCCCCTCCCGTTATCTGCAATGGTATAGTCTATATACCTCAACATTTTGCCGTGTTCATTTATTTTAAAAACAGCATGATTCTAATAACTAGGTTTCTATTGCAATTAGCTGACGCTCTAGAATCGCATCTATACAAAAGCGTGGGGTATAGATACAGAATCGAGTGGTAAGTGCGCGTAATAGGAGGTAAATTAAGAACAAATGAGATTTATTTACTATACAATCCGTGATCAACTGATTTCTGATCGTTCGTTGTGATAAATAAAGAAATTACTGAATACACTGTTAATCTTGGCGATTATTCCGTCTACGAGAAACATAGCGCCGCATTGTACGATGGTTCACCAAATTTCACGTTTGCACGACAAAATCTACATGACGGCGATATTTTGTGAGTTACGATCACCCCCATTTTTTGTAAATAGGTACAGTCCATCTCCACTGGCCTATGACGTTGCTTTTCGCGCCAACCCCCAATTACGTCCATTACGTATGCAAATTCGGGTTGCGCGAGGTTGAATGTGGGGCTAGCTTCAGTACAGGTTGGACCAACACGCGCGTGAGAAGAGGGAACAAGTGAGAGGAGCGAGTGAAAAAGTGAAAGTGACATTACTGGGAAAGGCTCGCCGTTGTAGACCAGGGTCCACTTCTTTTTTTGTATTTATACACTCTCCTCCTTACGTGTCCTTGTTGTTCTTCTTTTTCTTTTTCTGTGTCGCTAGTTTGGAAAGAAAAGAAATCACACCGCCTTCGAAATGCCTGGAAATATGGCTCTGGTGAACGGGGTGCATGAACCGGGGAACGTAGTTACGGGAAGTACACCGAAACAGCTCAACGGGCTGCCTGGTTCGACCATACCCATGAAAGACCACGACGCCATCAAGCTCTTCGTCGGCCAAATCCCGAGGAACCTGGAGGAAAAGGACCTCAGGCCGGTGTTCGAGGAGTTTGGAAAGATCTACGAACTGACTGTCCTGAAAGATCGCTTCACCGGCATGCACAAAGGTACGGTACATGTAATCTGCCGTCTAGGATCGGCATGTTGTTATGATGCCCCGCCGCTACGCTGCTATCCCGCTGTACGACTTTATCCCTTCCCTCCCCGGTCCTGCCATGCGGTGGGAAGCCGTGATCGTGTGTTGATTGGAATTTAGTTAATGTTGTCGTGATTTAGAATCGTTAGCTGTAAGAGAAACGATCGGCACGCCGTGATTTCTCTGGCCGCCCCCCCCCCCCCCGACTACCGCTCAATAGGCGAACAGCTGTTCTTGAACCCACGTTTTCCCAACCACCTGTCCCGCGCTACAACCCGCCGTCCTTCCCGTAAAACACACCGCCGCAGCCCAGCCGTGCTTCCCGCGGCAAAATCGGCCTTATTTCCAACATCCACAAGGACTGTTCTCCCATGTCACCAAAATCTGAATCTCCGAGATTTATGAGTATTTTATGAGACCAACCAAGGTCGGGCTGTTCCCCACCCGGCCGCTGTCTCGCGGCCCTTTGTGTTTTTGTCTTGCCTGGCGTGTTTTCGCGACGAAATTAAATACCAATCTTCGTCTAAAATCATTTCTCTAAAGATCGAATTTTGTATGTTTCAAAACACGGCATTATCTGTCTTCTGTTTTCAAAACGTACAGTTTTTTAGCGGCGTTCCCTCGACGATGTGATTTGGGATGAAATATACGCCGCGATGCCATTTGTTTTGTTGCCATGTCGATTTCTACCCCGCCACCTGCCCCAAATGAAAACGGCATCCATAATCCCCCAAATTGTCAGTCGCTACATTTTTGATAGCCCGCAATTCTTCTACTAAATCATCTAAAATGTCGCGTCGTTTAAAACGTTGTTTGCAGCTTGTAGACTAGACAAAATAAAAATGTCGTATTTTTCTTGTGCTCTGAGCATCTCTTTGTTGTTTGTGTGTGTTTTCCCGACGAATCTAGGCTGCGCTTTCCTGACATACTGTGCAAGGGAGTCTGCCATCAAGGCGCAAAATGCACTACATGAACAAAAGACACTGCCCGGGGTGAGTACAGATTTTCCAGTATATAAAACTAAAAACAAAACGTCGTCACAATTTCAGCCGCTAAACACACACACACGCGTGCAGCCGCTATTAAATGCGGTATTACAATGGTCAGGTGCCGCCGATGTTTGGCCATTGAAATGCACATTTAGTTTTCCCACCCACTATTTACACGAAACGATACACACAAGCACACAATACACACATTATTCTGGCCTGAAAAAAACAGTGTTGTATCGTGGTTTATTGTCCGTCAGGTTATAGGGATTTTGTTACCTTAATGTTGCCGCGATATATGGCTTCATTCCCTATCCGATGTTTTTCACAATTTCTTACGCCGGCGTAAATACACAATAAAATACAAACTAATCTTAAGAAGAGGGGCAGAAAATTTACCAAAAGGTAAGTGAAGCATTTGTGATGCATTTTTAAATATTTTCCAGACATATTTGTTGGTTTGTAGACTGGTTAGAGAATTGCAGGATGCGTGTACTTGTTGTTGTGACAGTGCCCGGCCGCTAGTTGGGGCACAGGCCACATGGAAAACCTTAAGCAACAACGGCACGCACTCCCATAGTACCCATCAAAAAAACGTGATTTCCCCTTAAATTGGCCAAATTTGCCAATCCTTCTAAAAAGTTACCACCCTTAGCTGAATATCTTGGTTGATAGATAGTTTTAGATGGTGAAATATTGAAATTAAGTATCTTTCTCCTTTGTTGTGTTACAATTGGGTTCAGTATTTGGTAGGACCGAGTCCACAGATGTGGCTGTCCGTAGAAAAAAAGGTATGTCAAACAATGACTGCTGCCAAAAACAGACTGCGAGGATATTACACGAATTGTAATCATACGAAACCCTTTGTGACGTACGCAATCCAAACGCTTTGTTTGAAAACGGTGTGCTCATGACCACGTAGTGTACCCCACATAGCTGTGTTGGGTAGGGTATCGGAGACGGACCGGGCTGGAGTGATTATATTTGATTGGTCCTGTTGCTAGATATGTGGAGTGATAGCACGGCTTGTACGCTATCCATTGTGCCATTCAATATTGAATCATCCAGCTTTAGTTACCAAATAATAGATTTCTCATCCTTATTCAATTTTTACTTCGCAAAGTTGGCAAAACAGGGAAACCTTTAGGAGAATTAGGATGGGTTCAATTTGGATTCAGTACACTGCACATCAGATATTGGCTGGAGGACTAGGGACTAATTACCAATAGATTTTACACTGATTTTCCCCATAATTAACATCAATTGGAGAAATTCAATCAGAGAGAGTTAAATGACAGCAATTAATAGGGAAGTGTAGTATTAATGATGGACATGTGTGTCTTTAGATGTATGGTTTTTGTTGCACCAAAACGTAATCTGACAGAAAGGTTTTGAAATATGTTGGCTTCTTTGTTTAGACTGACTCCCATCAGTGTCGGGTTTCATACAGGGGACAGACAGGCATTTGGGGACTCAGACAATTTAGCTGCTTAAATTTCAACTGTATTTCCAAAACAAGTGCTTTTATATCCTTTTCCAACATGTTCAATATACTATTAGACGTTATTTGTTCCGACTATGCTCTAGGTAATGTGATTCTCTGTAAGTCAGGATTTTTTCCAGTGAATTGAAAGGTTACTCCATACAGGAGTCACGATGCCAACATGTTGTTTGCTGTAGGTGATTTATGTGTGCATGGTAAGGCTCAGTTCCCAATACAGTATCAGGTTGAACAGTAGACTATAGTGTGCTTTAGTATCACGTTGGTTTACTCAGGTAAGGACCGTGGCATGTTAATATTAATACCTGCCATCAATAATTCATACGGTGTTTGTCACAGCGTCGTGTCACATTTAAAGCAGATAAGAACTAATACATATTAACGGACATGTTTCCCTACTCATCATGTATCTGCACTGATAAATCTCCATGCTCAGCGACGACATATCATACATTCTGATTACGGCTAATAGCAAATGAAATTTGTGTATCGTGTATTGATCTCGCTGTGTAGGATGTAAACTCCCGCTGGCTTCTGCTGACAGCTACCTACTGTCCAACTGTTCATCCTCAAATCCTAAAAATATCTCATGAATAATTAAGTACGTAGATGGTCGTAGGAATCATGACGAGGGGTTGTGAAGGTGGAAATAGAGGCGAGAGTGGGAAGCTTGTATATTTGTCTGGTGTTGGTTGCTACACGGGTAATGCATAGGCCCGTCTAAGCAATGGTCTCTCTGCGGCCAGGCGTGTAACATACGCGCGATGCGTGTGCGTTGGACGTGTCCGTGACAGGTCCCTACGAGACGGTTGCACACCGTTCCCCAATCTGTTTATTCCCGCTAGGAACATACCGGCAGCATTGCTCGTCAGATAACAGGAGACCGAAAGCCTTCACCTTGTCTCCGTTTATTTGATTATTTTCCTCACGTCAGATTCTGAGCACCTTCGACAAATAACATTCATCGTAATTTCTCCTCCTTAAACATTCCCTTCCAGCTGCCGCGTACATAGCTAAATTATCTTTCCTCATGATTGCTCATAATGCCGAGACTGCCCCATAACTCCGCTGTCTCCCTGATATATGGTACTTATTACCACCACTGTCTGGGACGTACACAAGGCATAGAAACAACATCCGGACGTGTTTGCTACAAGCGCGGGCCGCGGACCTTACTATGTTTGTTACGGAAGGTCAGGCGCAGTAGAGCAATAAATACGTGGGCTGCTGAACCGAGCAGTGTCGGGTCGTGAGAATTTTTCGGACGGCTTTATTGCTGAGAAGATTGAAATCAGAAGGGACGGCCCACGCGCCTGTCGAGGGACGTCCACTTCATTTCTCTTAATTCCGCAAATTTCTGGTAAACTATTTACCTGTTTTGTACGTGTCAGAATCAAACAGTTTTATCTCTAATACAGTTTCGACTCCACGAAAGACCAAATTCTATAGTCACAAGTGGGGGGATTAATTTCTTGCATCGAATGAGACTCGTAACATGCAAACATTACCCAATACATCTAATTATGACAAATGCTTTGTTAAAAGTAGGGCAACATAATTTTTGAGACGCGAATTATCGTGTAATGCGGAGGTTGATGCTCGTGGGGCCTGATTCATCGAGGGGATGTGCGAGATTTGGTGTTTCGCACGAGACGATTTCTTTGAAATTGAAGTGTGTGTATGAAGAATTATTTTGCCATTGGAAAGGTAAAGCAGCCCAACAAGGTTGACAAGTACACTGAGATTTCATAGCCATCTGTCATTACTGTTAGTAAGAGGCGTACAATACGATTTGATAGCCAATATCAGTCTGTAGAGCCTCGTATACATTGTCTCCTTTGTACGTAAGTCTTAGGAAAAAAAATGCCCCAATACTCACAAGGTAGATATATTTGATGACAAGGAATATATTTTGGAAAGGTAATAAGAAACGTGAAGAATTTGTCTTTTCAAAATTGTGTAATTGGAATTGCAATCAAATGGTGGGTAGTTTTAATCTTGCAGAATTAATTCATGTATAATTGCTTTACTCTCCCATCAGTAAAAGTACAGGTCTTCAGTGTGCCTGTTTGACAGATCAAGAAGGAAACGCGCGTGTGTGTCCCCACCAGTGCTCAGCTGTTCTGAAATGTGCCTCTGCTTAAATTGATATATCTGTACAACGGGCAACAAGAAAGGCCACATTAGGTGGGCATCACTGTGAGAGAGTTGATGTTGTTCTTGCTTTATGGGCCGAGCGAGAATGGCACTTCCGTCGCGAAAATGTTGATATGGTCGGTCGATCAGAAGGTATTTCATTTTCGCCATGCAAAGTTAATATCTCGCTCAAAGGCTCGATCGTACGGCCGGCAAACTGCTGGGGATAGAGACGAACAGTTCAAAGGAACGGACTGGAATCTATCGCGCGAGCAGTTAATTTGCGAATCCTGGTATTTCTCGGGAAAATGCTGCATAAATTGGTCAATTAGGGTTTAACGCGGAGAAAGGGTTGACGACGTGTCATGTTAATGTTTGACAGCGAGGACAGAATATTATGTGGCAGGCAGATGGAAGAGGGAATTGGCACAAATAGCAAATCGAACGTTTCCTTGCATTTTTCATGGGTGGGGGAATAGCGGTGCTCACTTTACCATGGTTAGCTAGCATGTTCGTATGTATATTTGACGTTGTAGCCCGGCTTTCTTATGAATAATTTGTTGGGTGTAAGAATCGTCTGAGAATGAAGTAGTATCGCAGTATTTTTGGGTCAGCTGTGTCTTTCATAAAGTGTTCCGTCACGTATCTATGTATCAAGATTACCATTAGCACGACGGTAACGGGGAAATATACGTGAGACGTGTTCGTCCGCTTTTCGACGTGATAAAATGTACCAAGCAGTGACTTATCATTGTTAGGGACTGAAAAATGGTGACTAATTGTTTCCACGCACAACATATTCACCGAAGGCTTTTAATACTTGACTTGATGAATTTTTGCCGCATCTGTTTCTTCCTGGTGTAAACCATGTGTTTAAGGCACGTAGAATACATGCAAGGCAGCTGGTTGTTAAGGTCAGCGCAATTTTGTGCTCTACACACGCATTAAAAAATGTGTAAGTATTTAAATCAGATAGTTACAGGCCTGTTACAAGTTTCTTAGGCCACACCAATTTAATTTCTTGGTTAATGGATTTTTTTTTTCAATTTTAGCACGAGGACATCATTAAAACAGAAAGCTGGGGTGAAAACTTGCACCTGACCATGTTCGCTCCCTGAAACTGTGTGCAAAATTTCCTCTGAGATTCTGTTTTCATTTTGATTTTCCAATCTAGCATTTTTTCAAAAATTCTGTTAACCAAGAAATCGAATTGGTGTGGCCTTAACGTGGGGTATCAAAAAGCAAGATAATTTTTAGAAAAGGTGTGGTGCCCTCCCCTCACACCAACCCAATGAACCATATGGTCATTTGCGTGCATAGCCAAATCTACAGGTACTGTCTAACATAACACCTATCCTATCTCCCTGTCACTAGTGTTTCAGCTAATTGACATTGATTTTGACACCTAGGTTACTAATGACAGAAATGCATGCGGGGAATTGACAGAAATAGAGAGCAGGAATGAACGACTTTTGGGCATTATGGTAGAATTTCATGGATGGGCTCTGTTCGACCCTCGAGAGAGGAATTTATCAAAAACCCGTCGAGGTGACCTTTCCATCCTCATTACTTTTTTTCATGGCATTCATTTTTGACCTTATTTGTCAGTGGTGATAATTACCTAACATGATTTGTTTTTGGCCACAGAACAGTGTAAAAATGATAGGGAGAGCTAAAATCAAGTTTTATATCGGTTATTTCTGTCAATAATAGAAATATTCTAGTCCTTGTCCATAGTTTTGTGTTACCAAGCATTTAAATTTGATAATTGTATGATTAAAGGAATGATTGTTATAGATACAGCAATGGCCAGAGTCTTCTCTAGTATCCAAAACTGTTGGCCATGGTTGTATCTCATAAACACGATGTCTAGACTATGTATAATACTGTTAGCCAGGGCCAGCTGCATTGAATGATCATGTCATCTAACCCCAATTCTCTGCAGCCATCTATTACGTCTGGACAATAATGGCCAATTATGGCATACAGTAAAATTTTGAGGCCATTGTTTGGCCCAAACCGACTCAACAGTTCAAGTTTAACCGATGGTATGGTGTTGTAGGGATCCTTTGTGTGGGATAGCCGGGGATTTAAGTAGGATGGACATCCTGAATATGAAAAGATCCCTGCGGCTGGCATTATCAGAGGAAACATTCATTTCTGTTGTCTGACATTGCTGAGGGCACTGGGGCCCATGGGTATTCTTGTCCCCAGGGTACTGTGAGCCGGAGGGACAGCTCTTGTCCCCAGACAATTTTCAATGCCAGATGGCCAGCTGATCACTTTTTATTTTGGAAGTTTGCACAATGGTATTAGAAACAGAATACTTCGTAAGGACAAAAAGAGGTGATTTATCTAATTTCTCATCATTATCATTGACTTGGAAGTATCAAGCATGATGCAATGATGTCACTATAGCTCTAAGTTTCCACGAAAGTCTGTTTGCTGAATGTCAGATTCATGTTATCCGTCAAATTGGAGTCATTGTCCTCTGTCCATTGTTCTGATTGTATTGCTGTTGTTACATTGTCTGTCTTCACACAGGAGGAAGAGATTACTACAACTTGTGATCTGAATGTGCAATCAAGATTAACACAGATTAATCCAATGCATGTCGCATGACTAATCATCCAATTAACAAGCAATTAATGAATTGATTAACAAAAAACTAACACCGTAACTCTGCATGAGGCTGGGACACACGTTTTGGCATTGCCACTGCGAGCCTCAGGGATTAACCTCAACTACCATTAACCCTGACCATAACCATCAATACCCAGATATGGTGGCAAAACAGAAGATTTTTTTGGTTACAGAATTTGTTCCTTTGTCTCTATTAAAGAACACTGTCAAAAGATACTACAGAAATGTCATTCAATTGCTTCTCCTGAAATTGGTACGAATATTCGTATTTGCTATTTCAATTTTCTGAAATACTACAGTCTCAAACTGAAAACCCTATTGGTTTATACAGACTGTATATAGATAATGTTTACTTCTGGATAATGTTGACTTGGCCTATAGACCTTTGACCTTTAGTTTGACCGCTTGACCACTGCCCCATTGTTGTTAAACAATGGCGTGGTGTAAGATTTTTTATTGTATGCATTATTATCACATTACTTTGACATGAGGACAAAGTGATCTAACAATCACAGGTCTGTTTTGCCACCATTTTTCCCCAATGAGTGTCCTAAGTTTATATATATCTGAAAATGCCTTAAAATTGATTTTGAATAAAAAAGAAAATGTGAGGAAAATCAACCATTTAGGACATCATTTAGAAAAAAACTGATCTTGAACTGGTTGAATTATTCCAGTTGTCAACTAGCTTTGTCTATCAAGCATTTTCATGTGACTTTTAGGGATGCAGATATTTGCATTTCAGTGAATTCTGGCTCAAGCATTTTTGGACATCTGTATATTTTCTGACCCTCTCAAATAGCCTCTATTCAAGGATGCCCAGGTCAATGAAGAGACGACCAGAAGAGTATACACAAAATTGCTGATAAACAAAAAAAAGCATGCCGTGTACACTTGAGCTGCAATCCATTGAAATGCAAATCCAGGACACCACCATGGCAGTCAGCACCTGCCTGCTTCATTGTCATTGAAATGTTCTACACAGCAAACTTTAACAAACTGCATGTTGACAGGAACACACATGGCCTTGTGTCATGAGTCTCTGATGCTAACTACTGACGTGCAAACTGACTTAACAAACTAATTAACGGGGACACACATGGCCTTGTGTCATGAGTCTCTGATGCTAACTACTGACGTGCAAACTGACTTAACAAACTAATTAACAGGGACACACATGGCCTTGTGTCATGGGTCTCTGATGCTAACTACTGACTTGCAAACTAACTTAACAAACTAATTAACGGGGACACACATGGCCTTGTGTCATGAGTCTCTGATGCTAACTACTGACTTGCAAACTAACTTAACAAACTAATTAACGGGGACACACATGGCTTTGTGTCATGGGTCTCTGATGCTAACTACTGACGTACAAACTAACTTAACAAACTAATTAACGGGGACACACATGGCCTCGTGTCATGAGTCTCTGATGCTAACTATTAACTTGCAAACTAACTTAACAAACTAATTAACAGGGACACACATGGCCTTGTGTCATGAGTCGCTGACGCTAAGTAATAACTTGCAAACTAACTTAACGAACTGATTAACAAGGACACACATTGCCTCGTGTCATGAGTCTCTGACGCTAACTACTGACTTGCAAACTAACTTAACGAACTGATTAACAGGGACACACATGGCTTTTTGTCATGAGTCTCTGATGCTAACTACTCACTTGCAAACTAACTTAACAACCAAACTAACTTAACAAACTAATTAACAGGGACACACATGGCCTTGTGTCATGAGTCTCTGATGCTAACTACTTAACTAACTAACTTAACCAAACAGTTTCTGTTAAATAGCAGCAACAAGAATTCTCCTGATGCTGTGTGTGCAAACTATACCTAAAAAGATCACTAATGATATTATGACCAACTACACTACATTGTACATGTATAACAATGATACAGGTTTTTGCCAGTTGTGTATAGAACTAAGCTACTAAGAATTGATAACAACTGATGATGATGATATTATGAATAGAAAAATACAGTAGAATCCAACATACTATTGTTTCAAACTGTGTTTGTGTTGTTTTTGCCACTTTGGGCAGCAAAGGCAATGTCCATATCCTTTTACTTTCCTGACGGAAGTATTGGAAATCGGACGGCGTCTCTAGGGACAGTTCTGGCCAAATAATACCGGAGAATGAACCTATGTCTCCGTTAGGCTTTAAAGGCCTGCGGAGATTTCGCAAGAGGTCAGGGGTCGGGGCTAATGAACACGGCCATCCTTCCGCGTGGAACGTGCCTCGGCGTCCGATACGTGATTTCTCCCGGCCGCCGTGATCATCGTCAGATCAAATGGTGGTCCGAGATAATGGGGAGTATGGAATATCACCCAGGGATGCATGGCTCCATTTGGGGGAGCGCGAACCGAGCAGCGTTGCATGCACGCACTAAAAGCCGGGGCGCGGCTATCTTTTCATCTCCACGATATGCAATTTTGGAAAAGTGCTCTGGATCAGAGGAAAGTCCATTGGAGTCGCTATGATGTGATGTTACATTTGCGATAAGGACGGCCCTTCATTTTTGCATCTGTCAGAAGCGTTTGGGCCAAATCCCATTGAATTCTATAGTGGACTTGGACAATCTTGGAAAATGATGACTTACTTGTTAAAGTTTGATAGTGGCAGTCCAAATGTGATTAGCCTGACGTAGAAATTTTATACTCTAAACCAAAACAACTTCAGACTTACTTTTTATTTCATTCAGTGAATTTGTTACTCAAAAGTCTGATAGAGGCAATCTAGAAAGTAACATAACAATGTCTTACTGTAGACCTAAGAAATACAAGTTTAATGATCAGGTAGTAGATCGTCCTTTCATTGATCCAAAATGTAATTGCACCATTCATAGGTAGGGTCCAGAGCATATGTTCTGTGGGGCACATTCAAAAAGCAAACTACTAGTAAAGAGTTAACACCAGTGACATTGATATTGTTACTGCCAGCAAAAAAGGCAACAGAATGACCACATGCATTGTACAGGCCAAAGAGCAAAGAGAAGGACGTTGGTCCAATGATCGACTTTCAGCAAAGCAGACTTCTGGATGTTATGTTACAGTTAAACCTGCCTATGGTGACCACTTGAGAGAGGATTCTTACTGCTCGAGTCAATGGGAAAAATAATCAGGGCCAATTGCCACCGGAGAGTGGTCACAATGGCAAGGTGGTCCTTATGTAGAGCTGGTCACTGTCTAGTACTTGGCTTGACTGTATATCATTGGCCAGGTGGTCCTAATGCAGAGGTGGTCACTTGTACAGGTTTGACTGTATATCAATGGCCAGGTGGTTCTCAGGTAGAGGTGGTTACTTGTACACGTTTGACTACACATGTATATCAATGATTGGGAGGTCCTTATGTAGAGGTGGTCACTAGTACATGTTTGACTGCTGTCGAGTTAGCATGATAATTTTTGTTGTTAGAGAAAGTGATTTTCTAAGCGCTGTGTACAAACATACAGAGTTGCGATCTGGGGATTCGTTGATGGCGGCCGTTGCTGCCAGCCTCCCCTTCGCCCATCGTCTCCGTGGCGATAGGATGAGTGACAGGCGCTGTGGACGAGCACACCTACTGGGAAAATGGCAGACTTCCCTCCAAAGGTCATGCCTTGGCAGCCGGCCAGGGAGGTTGTTTTTCTGGTGATACATTATTCCTGGGTAAATGGGAGGCGCCCGGCACCGGGGAGGGTTCAGCAAGGTCTCTCGGATATGTCGGACCACCGACATTAGGGTTGATGCAGCTGTAGGTCTTTGCGAGAATAGGGTGGTAGGGACAAGACCGAGTCTCGTTATGGATACATTCTACAAGCTGCAGAGTTGTATATCGACACAATTGCAGCCTTAGGTCTTGGCGAGAATAGGGTGGTTAGGGACAACTCTAAGTCTGGTTATGGATACATTCTACATGGTATAGAGCTGTATATCAACACAATTGCAGTTGTAGGTCTTTGAGAGAATAGGGTCTTAGGGACCACTCTAAGTCTGGTTATGGATATTTTCTACAAGCTGCAGAGATGTACATCTAAAGATACGATAGCAGCTGTGGGTGTTGGCAAGAAGGTGGTAGGGGTAAAACTCATAGAATTATTATGAGGATAAGTTTACTGCAAATTCGTGCCCCTGGGCAAACTGCAAATAAAATCAAAAGGGCAGACAGATAATGTAGAACAGTACATGTATCTAGTCTAAATGCTGACCCTAAATTCTAAGTAACTTATATGAAGTTACTCAAGAGGAAAGGGGGCGTAAAAAAGAAGGGGATAAATGACTTGCAAAGGGATAAAGCTAAAGGTCGCTCGTAACTGTTGTTTAACCAAAGAATCAGTTGCTGCGGTAGCAAATATCACGTTATTTAACTTTTAGGGCTGGATGATGTCGGAGAACACGTTTACCTCAAAAGACTTCAAAGGTTATACCACATTGAGGTTGGTGTAATACTGAGAGGATAGACTTCTTCAAAACTGTATTTATTCTTTGAATAGCAAGGTTATTTTATTCACCACCAAGTAGAGCCAACGTTTCGATGACTGTCTGTCATCTTCATCAGGGCAATACTGACTTGTTCACAATAAACTGAAGCTAGGTGCAAGTGAACCAGTCAGTATTGCCCTGATGAAGATGACAGACAGTCATCGAAACGTCAGCTCCTTGTAAATACTTGGTTGTGAATAAAAGAAGTTGCTATACAGTCATTCACCAATCTGATGTGATTATTCACGGATGTATTATTCTTTTCTTGATAACGCATAACATCAAGAATTCATAATCATGGTAGTTTAAGAATTTGTTTTAAAAAGACTATTTGTATTTTCTATAGATACGCAGCTATGTTGAGTTTGGCCCAGCTTCCCCATTGCTGTTTCTGCCAGAGTAGTGGACGTCACCCCATGCGTGAAGGTCTCATTCATCGGTCATTGTAAAGCCATGTTCTCGGACCAGGATGACCGTTTTATTCCACACGGCAATTGTTTTGACTAGGACGTCACCTTTAGGGTCACCTATTCCTCCGCAGCCAATGTCTGGACTAACCAGGGGTCGTTTAGAACTCTCCATCCCGGAAATAGAATCCTTTTAAAACCTTTCATCAAGGCAAAAATGTATATTCAAAAATGTAAATCTTCACAATAGCACAAGCAAAATTGTAAGCAATCAGACTTAACAGTGCAAACAGTCAGAATCTTAGATTAACTGTTTTTCGAGCGCGTTGTCGAAATCCCCTTTTGTAGCCTTGCTACTGTGTGAGCCTGTGTCCATAGGCCATTAGTGTGCACTTGTAACTCCATTACTAGAATTGGTTTCCAGCTATGCTGTTAGAACAGATGGATTGGCTGCATGATGGATAATGTGCTTTGGCTCAAGAGGGCCTCTGCAGTACAAGCTGCTGGACTCCCCCTTTTTTGTTACATAGAACGGTCCACGATGGCAAGAGACAATTGAAAATGGACGAGTCCATTTGTTTCATAGGAGATTTTGTGGACTTGCAATTCTTTTGTTACAAAACTTTAAGAGGACAAGTGAAAAAAGTTAAAAGGTTTTCCTATAATTACAACTCTGCCTTTTTTTCCTGCAGGCTAATGATTGGTATGAAATATAATTTTTTACCATATTTCAAAATAGTGGATGTCTCCAATGTTTTCATCGTCACTTGAAATCTTAACTTTTTGCACTTTTGCTTTGTGGAATGGTCGTCATGTGATCTTGACAATGTCGTGCACCTGAGGTTGGGTACGGTATGACGCCCACTTCCGAGTCACGCAAGGCCATGGTCACCCTGCAGATGTTCCGTGTTAACGGCACACCATGTTCCATTAACGTTACCGTACATGGGCTTCCATCATTGTCCAGGGTGTAGCTCGGGGGCTGCATTAGGATAACTAATTGTCCTGTGTAACACTGACACCTTAATGTGAGACATTACGACGATGTGTGCAACATGGCTCCGTGACACGCCATTAAAAATGGATGATTTCTCTGACCCTAAATCGGGGGCACACCTCGGAATTGTCAAGGTCACAAACAAATGGTTGCCGTCCATTACCCTAATATGACCCTAATTACCCACAGTGCCTCTTGCTTGCACTTCTCTCGAGCGGTGAAACATTTTTGCGTAAACGCATTGTTGTCAGTTAATGGAAGTATCGTGCGTTGCCTGTGCTTAAGATAGGGGCAGAACCTGACTCTATTGTATTTCCCAAGTGATGTAAGAATGACCTTACGCCTAAGCCTTGTTTTCCAACCCTGCAATTTTTCAATCTGGGCTCCCAGACGAAGAAACAAATAAATCGGCTTAGGTGAGAATAGCCAGACAATTAGCGGGGCTATCCGAACTCATGGGAACGTTATTGTTGGCACGTTTTAATTGAATTTTCGCCGGGCAGGAATATCATTTCTCCGATGTCCGAAGCGAGGTTACGGGGGTTAGCTACCGCTCATTGTCGAAGGCTTATAGGCCGATACATTTTAGCCCCATTACTTTGAATTGAAGACGACGTTCAGATGTTGTAGCTAATAACAGTGGGCTGTTTTGTCAGTGGGGTGCCCAGCTTAGGTGGCTAAGCTACAGTAATGGCTGTCCGGAACCCAGGGGGTCTGATTAAGACGGGATTTTTGATTCGTGCAGGTGGTCGGTGCTTTTTTCCCTCGCTTGTCTGAGCGTGATGAAGGGGGGAATAAGCCAGGTGGGTGGAGCAAACCACTGTCGTTTCACATGGAGGGGGGGCAGGCCCTACGGGAGATCATTACAAATGATTTTCCCACTGGGAATACGTTCACTCTTTGATTTCAATCTGTCCTTGAAGTAAAAAAAAAAAAAAGGAAACCAGCACGGAAATTTCGGGGGCCATAATTGGAAGAAGCACTAATAGCCGCTGCAATTTGCCGTAGTGTTCATTCGCATTATTAGCTATTATTGGGTCAGAGGTATACTGTAGCATTACGGGAGCCCGAGATTTGGGGCTTGCATGCTAGCCTCTCATTTTTCCAGGGGTCAAGTATTGGGAATCAATATCGAGGAAGGCAAGGCATGGAACTGGAAGAATCCAGGGGGCAACTCAGAATTTGTAATGAGTTTTCCTACTTTGGGGTAGCAGCGGCGAGGGAGGTACTTAGCCCAACGCTACTTTGAAGCCAGAAAGCTTTGAAAGCAAAGTTTGAGAGGGATGCTGTCAGCAATTATCTTCCAGTGCATAGGTAGTCATTTCCAAAGTGCTGGTCGCTTTGATCTCAGCTAGTCGACTCAGCAGTTGCCGACTGTTAAAAATTTAGGAAAGGAGGAATGCCTCAGATCCCATCGGCACTTTAATTCTGGTCGTATCTCTCATGCTGGTTTAGAATACTGAATATAGATTTCTGATGGTTTTTAGTGTCGTATTCTTTCACCTCAGCTGTGTTTAGTATCAATCTGGAATGATCACCGTGGCATTTATGTTGTTACGCAATTAAACCGTTATTTGATGAATTTATATCATAGAGCATTGGACTGAGCACAACTATTGATTAATCATTTAGACTTGTTTGACGCATCATGGTTGCATTAATACACTTTATGTATCCTTCGGGAGTTCTTTTGATGTAAACTTAGGTTCCCCAGGAAACAAAAGGCAATGAATTTTTAAGAAGCCGGCGGTCCGCCGGTAACAATATCTTTACCTTTGTCTCACGGTGATTACCGAGAAAGAGGGGAGAGATTTCCGTTATAAATTATTGACAGAA
The DNA here is from genome assembly GCA_035149815.1 of Branchiostoma lanceolatum. NCBI lineage: Eukaryota > Metazoa > Chordata > Leptocardii > Amphioxiformes > Branchiostomatidae > Branchiostoma > Branchiostoma lanceolatum. The sequence goes on from CM068884.1 coordinate 12,911,823, forward strand.
TACTGAATATTTCACCGCGTTTCTTCAGTTCTTTTGCAGTTTTCGGGAATATGTCTTCTATGATTCTCACTTTGGATAAACGTAGTCGTTGTATATATTTTTATGAGCAGAATATTGACTCTAATACAATTTGACACAACTAAAGCTGACGTGCTAGTGTCATATCTTTAACTCATCTCCTGTCCTACTCTCATTTTCTCCAATTTTGCCGATGCTATCGCCTCGGAGAGGGCAGGGGGTGAATGCGATCCTCTGTTGATGGTTATTATTCAAAGTCCCAGTCATGAGCCGCTGTGAGATGCCGTCATGAATAATTAATGAGGCCCCCTTTAGCACAACCAATCCCTAAGTAAACACCACCAGCTGTTCCGTCTTAAATGATACTAAAAGACCGTCGGTCCACAAAAAGCCGGTAAAAATAAACCCCACTCAAAAAACAAGCCATTAATATCCTAGTTACCTGGATTTGTGCTGTTCAAACAGAACGAAAATCCCCTCTAACCTTTCTGTGTTACACATGATTGCCGATAGTTTAGTAACTTAGCGGGACCAGACATTTCGGCTGCACGTTGATGTATGGCTCTGTTTAATTCTGATAAATCTTTCATGGGGAATTTCGGATGTATAAAACAAAGGACTCAGTTTTTATGACTCTAGAAATGGTTTGTGTGTTTAGGAAATATTCTTGATTTATCTTTCTTGATATAACATCGATAATTTATTTGTCACAATACAAACAATTTGATTTATATTTGGCTTATCTGTGGCTAGAGTGATCATCATAATCACAGTGATGATCACCCCCATATTTTTCCCTCTTGCAGTGAATTTTTTTCCCAGAGAGAGCCCCCAGGCATAATCTGGACCTTGCCACGTTTTTAATTGTCCCAGAGAACAATAGGTTTATTGTGTAACAAACATAGGAGTGATTCAGCCATTCAAATTAGGAAGAAAAAAGTAATTATGTCATCACAATGAAACAAAGGGTTTGTTTCTAGGGACAATTCAATGTGAGTGAGGAAAGGAAATTGGAACAGGTGCTTCGATGTCAAAGGTTCACACACTTTTGTGGTGAGCTCAGGTCAAAAGCGGTGAGGTTTGCGGGAAAGTCAAAGGCTGTGTGCTTTATAGCTTCATTTTCAGAAAGGTAGCTGAGGCTTAGATGAAAATTATAGGAGCTTCTTATTTTTAGAAAGAAGCAAAATATGTGAAAAATGTTGACTAATCTCGTGTACCCTAAAAGAAACTAAAAGAAAGAAGGATCAAACCCTTATGCCTGTGATTCAGTCCTATCTTTGTTTTGGTATCAAGTTTTCTGAAAATTCTTTGTGTTTCAAAGGCAAACAATGTCTGAAAAACAAATTCAATGCAAGATTTGCAGAATGGTACACTTTGAATCCACAAACCATATTATCCTGTACCTTGGCTAGGTACAAATGCCTAATATGATAAAACAGGTGGTTGTGAGGGGGATCTCTCCTACTATAGGCTATGGTGGTCACATCTAGTACAGCATTACAAAATACTGTTTCACCAAAACTGGACGAATGGAATAATGTAAAGCATTTAAATCATTACCAAACTGTGCAACATTGCTGGGAAGTCCGTGGAATTGTGTAACTCAGATATTCCATGTATGAAATAGTCACAATTCGCGGTTACAACTTGGGTACGCACGTAGGCAAGAAACAACTGACGCAAGTTAGACTCAAATTGCAAAACCATCCTGTACACCTGCTACCTGATTAGGTGAAGCTATGGACTGCATGTGTAATAACTAGGAAGGAGAAGTCTTTGGACTGTATTGGTAGGGAGGTCTATCTGTCTGTATTATAGCCTGAGGTCCAGTGTAACAGGCCAGACTATACCCAGTCCTAAAACTGCACCCATGGTACTTATATATAATAAATCACACTGTCAGAGCACACTATATTTGTTAAGACAGGAGGTTTTACCACTTTCAAAACTTTTTTGTTAAATGATTATGCTTGCCACAAACTTAATGTAGGATAATGACCCAATTAGATATGAGTTGTACTTGATTAGCATATTTCACACTTCTTCCTGTTACTTAACTACGGTTGTGACTACGCGCAGTACTGATGTCAGGGGACTTGTTAGCTCCCCTGCAAATTACGACAATGTTTATTCGCAGCTGAGGCCTTGTACAACTGTCGTATTTCATTTCAGTCTCAGGACTAGAAATACTGGGTGCTTTAATTTGTGCTCCCTAAATTGGAGCTGTGCACCTAATTTTTGACTGTGGGTGCACCAGTGCACCTAGATATTAATGTAGGGTTACATACATATGCTTCTGTGTACAAATATGTAGAATGTGATATTCTTGACATTAAAGTGCCAGAAAAAATCATAAAACCTCAGTCTGTTGTATTACAATAACTTGAGAAAGATTTATAACACTATATGTTTTGCTAACATCCTACTTTTAATTATTTTATGTTGTGCATTCCTAAATTTTCTATGCACCTAAATTATCAGAAAGAGTAAACCAGTACACCTATCCCCAAAAATAAATTTGAAGCCCTTGATCCAATTTCTATACAACAGAATTCCTTTCTCAAGTCAGAAATTTTTGCTTGGGATCAGATCTTGTTAATGATATCTTGACCAGAGGAAATTTAAGATGCCTAAAATCTATACTGGCCTATACTGTATTACAATATTACACCAGACACATTTCGCAATACCCTGCAAATGTGAAGGACTTGTTGATACCACCTGGGCCCACATTAGATACTGTTTACACAGTCATCCTTCGCTTTCAAAACAACATCTGCTTATGTTGTTTTAATCTGAACCTTTACACACTTGTATAGAAAAGAAAACGACATCAAGTGCAGTGATCAAGCTAAACTTTAGACTAAAGCATGTATATGGTGACTGGTAATGTGGTGTAACAAGGATTTTTTTGTCAGTTTTTTTTTACTGAGTCAGGAAGTTGTGAATTATGAACTAATGGATATTGTAGCAAATTAGTGACTGGTTTTGTGGTGTAATTTTTGTCTTGAATTTATTTGTAGTTAATCAAGAAAAAGGAGTCCCATAGCCTTTTTGAGACTGTGGGGGCAGTGGGTTGTTACCCACCGTGTCTAGAACACAGTATTTGAAGGCGGAAGCTAACCCTCTCCTTCAACTGCCTTTTACCTTCCAAACCGAAGTCAGGTACCCATTTTTACACCTGCATGAAGTGAGGAAATTTGCATTAAGTGCCTTTCCTAGGATACAACGTCTAGCCGGGAATACTGTGAATCGAACCCGAAACCTCTCGTGTATGCTAGCCTAGCCACTGGAAGCCACCTTTAAATAGACTGAATAAGCAAGTTGCAAAATACGAGCTACGTTTACCGCCGTAAACCGTCGACACGTGCCTGGCCCAGAAAAACAAGGGTGCAGCAGCTGTGGATAAAGCACTGATTTGTGTTGACATTTCGTATTGATACTGTGGCCACTTGCCGGGCTGTAGTGGCCATATGGTATTGACAGAGCTAAACTGTCTCCACACACGCGCGCGCTGATGTGTTTGCTCTACATTAATGCGATGTTTGCTGGAACAAGTGGTCAGATGCACAGGTGGTGCTTAACCTTCTTCCTGCTGCCTAACCCTCTAGCCAAGACAAATTTGGCGTCAAATAGCTACCTTAGCTGGCTGGGGGTTAAACTACAAGACAACACATCATTTTTCTCTAAAGTTGTTTCTTGTTTCTCACTAAAATTGAAGGAAAAGAAGTACGATTTTCAATTATGTTCATGGCTTTGTGTTTTCTACATTCTATTTCTTACATTTTGGCTGGAAGAAGTGGTTAGGTGTACAGGTAGTGTTTGAATGTAAAAAGATGTCATTAATCTCTCTTTGTTTCATGTTACCCCCAAGATCTAGCTGAGAAGGAAAAAATAAAGATTTCTTCATGGCTTCATCATGTATTTTTACATTTTATTTCTTACATTTAAAAGCAAATCAAATTCTGAGGAAAATTCACCCACCTGTTGATGTTGCTTGCTTAGGCCACAACAATTTGATTTGTTGATTCTCGTATGTTTTTAAAGATCTACTTTACTGGAAAAACATATTTAGTAAAAAAGGGCTTTGAGAACTAGGAACATGCCTTGGTGCACTCAGTTTTATGCTGTGAATATAGTCATATTCAAGTTTACTTCCCTGATCGGAGACTACATTTAATTTATGATGTCCACTTGCTTTACTTTTACCTTAAAATGTACAAGAGCCAAGGAAATAAAATTTTGTTACATGACTATCTTTAAATGCCTTTTTTTTACTGGTAGTGGTGCTTCTGGTTAGGGAATATTTTGGGACAAATGATAGATTTCACAGCTTCGTAGTGGAGGAAATCGAAGGGTTTGGGGAGGATGAAAGTAACTACAGAGGCGTCCGTAGCAGTTTGTCACAAAACCTCCATGGAAAACAGTCTACTCGTGTAGGATCTTCCTAACGTCTGCAATTATCGTGGCTGAGAGGCACGCAACAACCTCCGGAGATCCGAGGAATTGGGGAATATGATTTTGAGCAATGCTGTAGCCGATGTGCTTGCGTTGGAGCCAAAAACTGGTGTACAGAGGTGCTTAGAGTGATTCGTCAAAAACGTACCGCGGGAAATGATAGAGTTGCAGGGATCTTGTCAGCCATTAATCTGTACCTGGTGAAATTCTGACATAACTCGGTTCAGAACCGCTTCAAAATGTACAGACTTTGGTTTAGTTTGTATATACCATAGGTAAAAAGGAACGACTGATAATAAAAAGATTTTACAGTACGAGTAACGCACGTTTGATACAGCCTATAAACTCCATCATTTCTGGCCGAATTCAAAGGGATTTGAGATGAGAAGTATGTAAAAGTCCCCGGCTTCACATTCGCAACATAATCAATAGTGAGTGGTTGCGCGTGGGTCAATTTTGAACCGCAGACTCGATACCAAACTAGTCCAATTATTTGTCATCCTATCCATTAAGAGTAACTCAAGACTTCATTAGTATGATAAGAAATCTAGAGTTGCACTAAGTAGAATGTCAGGTATACATATTAGAACGATTGTGACAAGTTCGTCAATCGTAACCATAGATCTTATTCAGAATGCTACTCGCTCACCATATATCTATGATGGCTTTGAAAATGTACTAGTATTTTATTCAAGTTACTTCATATTCGTATAATGTAAATTTAAAGTATTGACTACAACATGTTGTTTCCGTACAATATTGCATTTTGCAAAGAAAATTAAGAGAATATCAGTCGCAATAACTGTTGGGTTCTGACTACCAGTATCTTATAATCATCCTTGATATACCTTTCAATTCTCAAAGCCTCAAAACAAACTGTAACTCTTACCAACGCAGGATTCCAATTACCTATCAATTTTGAGATGAGTCACATGGCTTCAAATTTTGTATTGAAAATACTGTTTTATAATATCAGGTGTATTTGCAGCCAGTGCCACAGGCAGGTACCCAATGTGTAGGGTAATGAGGCTGTTTATAAATGATTGTCTGTAACATATTTGTTAATGGTCATAGCTTCAAAACAAGTGGTCATTCTTACCATCGCAGGTTTTCCATTACCTATCAATTTTGAGATATTTTATTCAAAAATGCTGTTTTATAAACATCTGTAACATATCTTTCAGTTGTCATAGCTTAAAAACAGGTCCTGTTAATTTTGAAATGTGTCATACATGGCAACAGAATGTTCGTAACAAACCTTTCAATTGTCATAGCTTCAAAACAGGTCATAACTCTTACCATTGCAGGTTTTCCATTACCTATCAGTTTTGAGATATTTTATTCAAAAATACTGTTTTATAAACATCCATAACATATCTTTCAGTTGTCATAGCTTCAAAACAAGTCATAGGTCTTACCATTGCAGAGTTTCCATTATTTGATGATAGTTTTGAAATGTGTTATGAATGGTTATGATATTTGTACCAAAAGACTGTGTTATGAATGTCTGTAACATACATTTGTACCTTTCAATTGTCATAGCTTCAAAACAAGTCGTAACTCACTTCAAAACCATTGTAGGTTTTCTCTTACCTATCAATGGCAGGCGACGGCTCGGTTTCGCCCTGCATGGCCGCTAAAATTGTTACAGTTGTCCGCTCGAAATCAAAACTCATAAGTCAGTCTGTTTATGACACCGTTCAATAATTATTTGGGTGTCTGAATCGACCAGACATTGACTGGCGCTGTAAGTGCGTTGCCCTGCGGGCATGAGAGGCTTTTCCGTGTCATTGTGCAGCGAAGCTCGGGAACGTTTGACAGGGTGTTAATGAGCACGATCAAATGACACCGCCACTGGTCACCCTTGGCGCTTAAGCACTGCAGTTGACTGAAAAGGGCTTAATTATCTCCGTGAAAAACGGAGATATTGTTTTGTGTGTGTCTGTGTGTTTGTGTGTTTGTGTTTCCGGATTGTTGTAGTCAGCATAATTCGAGAACCTCTTGATGGATTATGATGATATTTGGTATGTGGGTAGGTCTGGTGAAGATGAAGGTCAAGATTGATTTTGGGCCCCCTGGTATGTGACCTTGGTACTGCATTAGAACATTCATTTTTTGTATCTTTTGACCTGGACGTGCTATGGTCTTGATGTTCTGGTGGCAGATAGCATGTGATGTAAGAAAAACGTGGTGTAAGTTAGAACCCTCTAGCTGCTTGCTCTGGAACTGCAGGGGTGTTTTTTTTATCAGGTTTGACTCTAAGCAATGAACTGCCAACAGACAAAAGCAGTCAAACAAACCTGTAAAAGTAACCACTACATATGAAAGGACCACCTGGCCATTGATATAGTGTCAAACGTCTACTAGTGACCACCTGTACAAAAGGACAACCTGGCCATATGGCCAAGTGACCACCTCCTCATAAGGACCACCTGTCCATTGATCACAGGCAAACCTGTACAAGTAACCACCTCTGCATAAGGACCACCTGGCCAATATGCAATATGATCACTTGTTGGTGGGCCCTTAAATAATTTTTCACATTGACACAAGTCTGTCTATAGTGACCACCTGTCCACTTTGAGCAGAATTCATCGGTCCCTTGAGCGGACTTCTTGAGCAGTTTTGGCATATGTTATAAGAAACAAAGAAAGATTTAGGGAAGACATTGTAAGGGTAGTTACCTTTTATTTGTCATGACCAATAACAGTCGTTTATATAATTTTGTATATATGTCAGTGCAAGAAAGAACATTTGAAAAGTTAAAACATAGAAGCTTTTTATTACAACTTAGAGTTGGGTGTGGTTCTTACAGGTTGCCTTCAAAATGATGCAGACTTCTCAAAGATGGCAGCTAATATTGCAGCACATCATTCAACCAATTATCAGGCTCAGTTGACAAGTCACAAAAGACTGCAATCTCTGCATACTCATTGATGGATCTGGGCTTAAAGGTAGCCCGGGGCTGTTTCACTCATTGCAGGAGATAATAGTGTCTGCATGTACATATATGTGCATGTATAAGTAGGGTAGATCCCCTCCAAGAGGTCAAAACTCCCTCGCAGTATAATCCCACTGCTAAATGTAGCATGTTTTAATGCGGCCGCGTACTTCTGGGCTTTTAGCGGAGCAACCGGGGCAAACTGGTTTGCTTAAAAGATACAATGGCAGTCACCGTTTTGGGACTTGTGCTCCCAACCTCACCGCCGTAGCGGCATTGCCCCGAGGTTACTAACAATTGTAAGAGACTCTTTGGTCTGAGGTTCGTGCAGGTTTTTCTCCCGTTGCCTGCGCTGTGTGGGGGTCTTCTCTCCCAAATTCTTGGTGTTCGGAAACCGTTACTTCTGACGGCTTGGAGGGATGATTCATGGTCAAGCCGAGCGTTTTACCCATCTGATTTGATGTCATAATTTACAACCCGGCTCGTATTAGTAGTCCCTTTTCGGCCAGGACGGGTCAATTTTTACCCGTCGGAGGAGGTATTCCATTGTTGGTACTGATACTGTATCGATTGCAAGCCCTGTAAGCAGGCACCAAGGGAAATTCTCTTCATATCGCCCCGGCCAATAATTTCCATAAATTTCTGGACATCTTTAAATGCGGAAGAGAAGAAGCCTGTTCAACTTCAACGAATCATATGTGTCATTGCAAGTAGCAATAGATTAAAAAAAATCAAACAATCAAACCAATATTTCAAACTCAAGATTTGCCAAATTTGATATTTCTCTATGAAAATATGTGTATAAACATGTTGCTTTACAATCAAAACTCGTCGTGTGTGTGCATGTGTGTGTGCATGTGTGTGTGTGTGTGTGTGTGTGTGTCTGAATAAAAATTTCATCTTTGAGGCCCTCTACTTGAAAGTCAAAGTCAAATGTGATAAAGTTATATTCCAAAACTCAAAGGGACTGCAAGCTCTGCAAGTTCCTACAATGCCATATCCTTAAGTCGTGTTATGTAATATATCTGTGACAAATGCGACATACTTTGAGACAACGTCGTAGCTAAATTTAGAACTACCACCCAAGATCAAGCTTGTTCCTACCGTTACATCATTGTTCTTCCTCTTGTACCTCCAGTGAAGCAGGACCAAGACAATCTATTATCATCAACCATATATCAAGTTCACAAATGCATATTGCATGCATGCATGGCTGACAGGTTTGAAATTGTGTGCCTTATGGTGTAGGCATTACGCAGTTTTAAGATAGTATTCTATATATAAGCTGCTCTTCTTTTATATTTCTTATCAAGAAAACACATTGTTTTCAAATGATTTAAAGAAGCTGGCATGGTAATTGGTGACAGATATTACAGTTTTTGAGAGCATAACTCCAAATTTGTGTTTCCCTTTTGAAATTGATATACTCACTACACGCCCAAGACTGGTCACCCACAGTAACCTCTGAAATAAAGAATAAGCTCTCAACACACACCACATCTTCACTATATCAATGTTTCCTTCGTACGTCTTCGAAATATTTTACTGATTCTTTTCCGTGTGTGTATTTGCAGGAAACGTGTTATACATGGGCTATTTGTTCAGGTTAGAGCGCCGGGTGTATAAGTAACTGTCATCTGGAGGATGATTTAAGGGTACACAACAGTGTACAATTGTGGGGGGATAAATTGCGGTTTTACTTTCAAGGGGAGCTTTCGGAGGTGGCGGCAAATCTCCCCATAGGAGCCGTTGGGAGGTGCTTTGTCAGGAGGGTGACACTTTGAGCATCCAAACTCCAAACATATTGCCCATTCCTCGACCATCAGTGTAAATTTGTGGACAGTCGGTGACACACGCGTGAACCCCTGGTGAACTTATCGCGCCACGAGACGTCGCTGCGTCTGCCCACCGGTCCCGCGACCCCCGTATATACACATGGACCCAGAGGATGGGACATCCAAAGGCCATACCAATTTGATTGGTTGTTTCTCGGATTTTTAACCTTTAGCACACTGAAGTAGCCGTTAGGCACCCAATTCCCTATTGGCTAAAGAGTTAGGCAGCAGGGAGAAGGTTAGAAATACATGTATGTTGAACTGGGAGTTGCACCCATATGTTCCAACACCCTGTGTTCAGACACCCCTATATATGTTCAGACATTCCCTAAGCCTAACCCTAACCCTTTACTGGAACATAAGGGCGTAGGGACATACAATGCAGGACTGGTGTGTTCTTACATAGGACTGTCCCCCAAAACAGAATATCAGGGAAACGTCTGACTATCATAGTACACTCAGTTTCTGGAAGAGAAAATACAGACAAATTCTTTCTCAAGTTTTCTTCCCTTCTCTCTGTTTTCATGATCTTCTCTTGACAGATTTTCACCTCAAAATGTCAGAGAAACAAGGAAATAAGACAACGTGGCCTGGCAAGTAAAAAAATAAGTTCTCAGCTAGTGGCTGAGTTTATTTGTCGCACATCAGCGAGGTGACAAATGAGAGCTGTTTTCCGGTTCTGTCAGAGTGATCCATGGGCTGTTAGCGTCGCGAAGATGAAGCCTCGACGCCGCCTCTTAATCGAGATCCCCGACCCAGTTCAGATTGATACCAGACACTGCATGACAAAAAAAGAGACCGGTATATAGCCCCATTTACCTACCCTAAGATTTCCCTAGTGTACGGAAGATGCCAAGGGGGCTGCCAGGTTCTTGAGGGATGCAGACAATTTACTGTGTTCCTGTTGTGTTGGGAAATGTTCAATCTCACTGCTCCTTGTTTATTCTCCCCTTTCACCAAGCGGCATCTATCATGGCGCAGTGTTCACCGACAATCAGTGGGCTACTGTCACTAAATCTGCCATAAATCACTTATACTGTACCGTGTTGAACTGATACATGTACCCATGCTAGGGAAATCCTCGGGAAGAGTTGTACATGGTGGGGATTGTTACGTTCCCCTTTTTCACGGAAGGCAGGAAAACGTATCATTTTCATCTGATCTTTCATTCACCTGCTTTTGGGAAAAATTACTTGTGGTAGGTGCATTTGAACAGTTTACTGGAAGGCATCATGTCTATACTTAAAGGCTAAATCATGTGAAACTCATAAAATAGTATGGCTTAGATACAACAGAATAATGTGCAAGTGGCGATACAAACATGGCTGTGGCTATAATTGCTAATTCTTACAATGATAGCATAATGTTAAAAGAAGCAGTTTGCAAAAACTGAATCTTCGATTGGCGTTCCAATTGCTGTAACGTTGATGGCTTGTAATTGCAATGCTTTTAGACAATCATTTCAGACCTTGACCTTAAACTTTGGACCTTGACCCTTGGACTATACCATGTATCATGTATTGATAGGGCCTCATCTGTACCTCTAAGGGGTTATTTTTTTCCTCTCATTCAATGCAAACTAGACCTGCAACGAATTCTATCAACAAGATCTTTGAGAAGTGTGCTGACGAAATACAAGAATTGTACTTGACCACATTTTTCTCTGTAGATTGCAAAAGCATGATGACACTGGCCTCTGATTTAGCTCTAAATTTGGAAATAGAAAACAAAGTATGCAGTTCAACAGCACTCTTAAAACTTAGCTTATAAAACGCAAGGCTACGAAAAAGGATAAGCATATGGTTGAAAACAAAGTAAACAGATGCTTTTACATGATAAACATTACGTGTTATCTGTTCATCATTCTAGGGGACATACAGAGGACATCCACCCGTACGCGCCTCTTCATTTGTCATAAATTTGGGACAAACATATTAAAAAGCTTGGCCCCTTTTTGGAGACATATCAAGTGTATCGATTTTAATACGTCCCTTGGACGTCCTTGTGGCTAAAAGGTCACAAAGTGACACTGGAAATGTCCATTTTGACCCCGAAATGGGAGGCAGTGCTCCCCCGGTTGTTGCTAAGGGCGCAGACTTGGTATGGTGATCTATAGCTGACACTGCTGCAGGGATGTTAGATGTGTATGACACACTTTTGGTGCAAACTTCAGACAGATGGGTGTGAAATCAAATTTCTTCATATATGACAGTTGCTAGATTGGGCTGTATCGAAATCACAATTTCTCGTTAAAATTACTTCATTTGAAAATCATGCATGCATGTACATAACAAATGCAGACAATTCAAACTGTTGAAACTGAAATTGAGTGGAAGTTGAACTTGAAAACCAGAAGAGGAAAGACAGACTCAAATCAGCAGCTCCTTATTCCATTTATTTCATACAGACAAATGCTATTTATTTACCAGACAGAAATTGAAACAAATTGATGAGAAACATTAATTTGTTTCTGGCAGTTTCATTGTCGAAAACTGGCTTGAGTCACAACTACAACTGTTGCTCCTGAAGCCAACATGTTGGATTTTGCTTGCCTTATTTGTCACCTTGAAAGGTTGATTGACCAAATGAAGGCCCAAACACGTCTAATTTATAACTCCTGAGTCGGTGACCCAAATCCTTAGTGTACTAACTTTGAGACACTCTCTAGGTCACAAAAATGGGTCAGTTAGGTACATGTAAGCTTCTCAAAATCTTCATGTTTCAGACTTAGAGATGAGAGATGCCGTTTTAGTGAGTTTTAGCTTAGTGCCCAGAAGTGGGTCCTTGAGGCCTTGCACTGAGCAAACTCGTATATATATAAAAATAATGACGCAAACACATCGTCAGTAAACCTCGGGGTGTGCCCACTTCAGGTATTCAGGTGTTCAAGGCATTCTTGAGAAATCGATAACACTATTTTTTTATGTGGCAGTCTCAGGGTATTTTGCTGAATTTTATGAGTTGAAATTACATGACTTTGTGTGGAAAGACGAGAATTTTCATCACTTATGCTGACGGTAGCATCCCTTACTGATACCAAAAATAACTTGTATCCACCCCCTTCTGTCATTGACCTCTAAGTCTCTAAGGAAAAATGGTTAATGTAGACAGTTTATCTGAGGAAACGTCCATCGGGATATATGCCCATCGTCACTTGACAGCTTGTGACACTGAAAATATGTTTCTGGAGGTCCTAAAATAACTTGTACCCACCCCCTCCTGATATTGCCCCCTCAGTCTCTAAGGGAAAATGGTTAAAGTAGATACCATGACAGTTTGTCTGAGGCAAAACCTGTCGGGATATATGCCCATCGTCACTTGACAGCATGTTACTCTGAAAATATGTTTATGGGCATTTATGGTGTGAATGTTGCTAGCGCCGGAAGACGTCGTTAATTTTAAGTGCATGCACGTAAAAATCATGATTTATACAACCAAACCCTCTAGAAACACACTTATGTCCAAGTGAGCTACACGGTATTCAAGCATGGAGGCTACTAGAATTTTGTGACTCCCGTGTACATGCAACATTCAGACGACCCTCGTTGGTTAGTCTTCTGAATAATGAAGAAGCTTTGGAGGTAAACCTAGTTTCAGAGAGGATAAAGGAAGTGACAATTCAGCCGCTCTGCTCGTCTCTTGGGCTTGAAGTTCAGCCCCTGTTTTCATCAGATAGAGCTGGAAGCCGTGACAGCTAAAATATGTAATTCATGGCTGTGGCTGGTCCAAGTCTTGTTGGAGATACAGCTTTCCATAGGTTTTAGTAGACCCATCCGTCACCTGTCAAATGGAAATCATATCATGTCCTGCTAGCTGGAGATAATTCTACACATGGATAAAGGTATATACTTGCGACCACTATCTTTATTGAAAGGTATTGGAATCTCGCAGTGTAATATACGGCATGCTTTTCAACGAGAATTTTTTTCTCACTTGCAAAGTGATAAGAGTAACTAACTCTTTGAAGTTGATATTTCCCTAAGGAGGGGCTTTTGCCGCGTGATGGATCGAGCTGCGAACATTTTTGGCAGTGGATTTTTCTGCAGTTGTGAGATAATATTCTGTTGACAGAAGTCCTAGCAATTATGTATGGAGTCCCCCGTTTGCCATTATTTGGACACTTAGAAGGAAATGCCTGACCAGTGGCTAGAATTACGACAGTAAGCGGGTGTAAATTTGAGATAACTGTAACAGCAAGGCAGTTGATGCAATGTTTTATTCACAAGTGTGGCCGTTTTTTGTCATAACAAACTTTCATGGCGTTCCCTGTTTGATGACACATAAGTCAACATTTCTCTATGAAAACGACGTTAGTACTGTGCGTTGTGGTCGTGAATGAACCAAATTCACCCGGGCACCCGACGTTAAAGCTATTGTGTTTTTGCGTTGTTGTGTGAAGGATCTACGTCGCTTCGGCACGTTAAAGTGACAAAGTGTGAGGATAAGCGTAGAGTTGGCAAACATTGATTTCTTTCCCTGGAATAAAGTATGCTCAGTCATATGTGTCAATGCCTTTACACACTGCCCTCGCTCTGATGAAGGCATTGCACAATCATTTCCTTGTCAAAACGAAGGGGACTAACTGTTTACATGGATGAGTATCAGATTGCCGGAGTTGTCAGAACTCTCCTGCTGAAACTGCAGTTTTGCTTTTACCATGCAACATGGTAAATTGTGTAGACAAGACTGATACTGCAATGGACATCTAATCCGCATAGAGTCTGCATTTCGTTTTCAACATCCTTTATATATTTCAACAACTATATTGGAGGCATATTGGGTTTGGGAGAATATGATTCACCAGTCTCACATTGTAGCTACAAGTGGGCAGCCTTGCACAAGAGACCCATACATCCGGGTGGATACAAGACGAAATCTATCCCACAGATAGTTTTGTTTTGAAATTGACTGTATGCGTTGTCTCCAGAGGGCAGGGTTGACGTCAATTCCTCATATGTTGTCTTTCCTTGCAATCTGTCTGAAGTTGATTGGAATAGGAAACTGTACAGTATTGGATTTTTCTGCGTCATCTTTTGTGTATGTCTTGAGCTTTTTTCGAGCATTAACGTGTAGGTTGGTGAATGCTAATATAATGATGTATCCGCCAAACTTTAGAAAAAATAGATGATTCTGAGTTAAGATTGTTTATTTCTGCTTGCAGACTGTGGATAGTATATACTAATATTCAAACTCCTCTACTGACCCCTTGTGTTGTTTCTTCTCCTAAGCAAGCAAAGCCTAATTAACAATTAAACGTACTGATTTTTGAAATCCATATATTGAACTGCTCCTACTTTTTGATGTCTGACTGTTTTGTGTCACGTGCAGATCAAAGACCTTATAAGTGTATAGAAACAGGTAAGTTCTCCATACAGTCAGTCATGGCAAAAGGAACAGTATTTGCTTCACACAGAAATAACCTGTTGAATCCAGCTGCTGTTTGCTCTCTCCTTGGTGCTGAAACTATAGCTGGTGCCATCACCACATGGCCACGGCTGTCATATTCTGCAGAACAACAGTCTATCAACGAAATGACCTTTATCATAATAAAGAAGGGTTTCTAACAGTTTTAAATCTTCTGAAAATCACTTTGTGAGCTTCTAACAAGGATGATGTCGCTGAACCATGGCTGGTGCCATCACCACATGCCCACGGCTGTCATATCCTGCAGAACAACATTCTATCAACAAAATGGCCTTCATCATAAGAAAGAAGGGTTTCTAACAGTTTTCAATCTTCTGAAAATCACTTTGTGAGCTTCTAACAAGGATGATGTTGCTGAAACCATGGCTGCTGCCATCTCCACGTGGCCATGGCTGTCATATCCTGCAGAACAACATTCTATCAACAAAATGGCCTTCATCATAAGAAAGAAGGGTTTCTAACAGTTTTAAATCTTCTGAAAATCACTTTGTGAGCTTCTAACAAGGATAATGTTGCTGAAACCATGGCTGCTGCCATCTCCACGTGGCCATGGCTGTCATATCCTGCAGAACAACATTCTATCAACAAAATGGCCTTCATCATAAGCAAGAAGGGTTTGTGACAGTTTTCAATCTTCAGAAAATCACTTTGTGAGCTTCTAACAAGGATGATGTTGCTGAATAGCTTCTGCTACCTCCATATGGCCATGTATGTCATATCCTGAAAAACAACATCCTCTAAGCAAAATGGGTTTTCTCATAATCAGGAAGGGTTTCGAACAGTTTCCCGTCTTCTAAAAATCACTTTGTGAGGCTCATGCTAAGATGATGATGCGTATGCAGGAAGTCCTTTGTACTCACCAGGCAGGTGTTCCACATTTACTAATCAGGCAGCTGTATAAAGTGCATTAATGAGCTCATACTAACACTCTATATCCCAGATGTACATGTCCTTCATGAGATGTTGGGTATTACGTCCCCAATCCTTTCTGCAGCCCTCTGAGCACTGCTGAGACCTTAAGAGTCCTTTTGGACCCAGGTGGCGACAGGGCTGTCCTTAGCAGTAATCCTTCTATTGTGCCAAACAACACATGGGACACATACACACTTGTACAGGTACTTAAAGTATAGAATGTCCCCAAAAAATCTGTATGTCTAAGCTCCAAATGTGCTGCTACTTTCAGTTTAAAAATCATTCTGTGGTCATGTAGTTGGAAATGTGCTGCTACTTTCATCTTAAAAAGCAGTTTGTGGTTGGGTCTTATTTGGTTGTAGAAAAATCTGGTTATGTCTCTAAGTTGGGAAGATTTGGCTGCTTTCAGCTTTGAAAGCATTTTATGGTTGTGTTTGGTATTTTTCAATATGAAATCATGCATGCATTTTCAAGTTACAAAGGTGCTGCTTTTAGCATATTAAGTAAATTGTGATTGGATATTTTTTCCAAATAGAAAAAATGAGATTAGAATGTATCTAAAAGTTGGGTTGTGCTGCCTCACCTTTTTTGAAAGAAAGATTCTGGTTGGGTTTGAAATATTGTTTTTGTGACCCATGAGTCTGCGTATTTACACAAAGGGAAGGGAAGAGAATTTTAGCTGTGATCCATCAAAGAAGCTTGATTCGTCATTTACAATTCTGCACCGTGTGGCAAAATCCCCACCACCGGAGTCTGTCCACATATCGACTGATTGGGCCTGAGTTCTGGGGTCCTCCTAACTCACACAAGTGGGTGCTGCATCATTCATCAGGATAGTTCCTACCCTGCACAAGGCCCCAGGGTTTTGGGCCTTACATGCTGCATACCTTACATGTGGGTTGTATTTGAATACCGTTGACAAGAAGTTTAAACTTCGGTCAAAGCACTAAAGCAGGACAGTTTTTGTACAACTGGGAAAATGGTAGGACATTGCTGTATTGAAAGAAATGTTTAAAATTCATTGACAAAGGTTGTTTTCCACAAACAATAGATTCTACTGAGTGTTTGTATTTGTCAAATAATTCGACGGGCCATTAAAAGTGTTGGAACTTTTTCCTTTATTCTGTAGATTGTCATATTAAGAGTCTTATTAAGGATTAATGGAGAGCCAAGCACTGCAAAATGTTGTAACTTAGGACCAGCCTGTAGGAGTAATTCCCTCAACTTAAATCATGGAAATGTTCCCTTTAAGACAGCTACACCCTTAAGTCTTAGAAACCCCTGATGGTAGATTTCTTCTTCATAAGTCACCTATGTTAGATCTAGGCCCTCTGCCCAACATTCACAGACTGTTCTCTTTCAGTAAAAGCCCAATTTTGCATCACTAGAACACTTCTAGACATCACAGTGACTACAACCAAAACAAAACAAATAGAACCAAATAAAATCTGGAAAAAACACTGAATAGAAACTACCAACAGCCCACCATACAGGCAAGTCTCACATGGATACATGTTTAATCGTGTAGTGACTTTTCTGCCCATTTTGAACATTACTCTCGACACATGTTGAAAAATTGACAGTACACCCAGAAGGCAAAATTGTACAGAGTACCACTGGAAGGGTACTCCAGACTCGTAAAATGTGTGGAGAGAAGGATTTACGCACAAGGAGAAGCAGTAAAACGTATTAGAAGTGACCTTAAAGCTTTTACCGGCACTACGTTGGAAGGCACTCTGTCAAGAGATTGTTTTGGACTCGCGTAATGACTTTGCTTAGTTTGTCCCACCTCGACAAAAGCAAACTTGCGACTTGGCTAATGTTGCCATGCGTAGATGAATGAGGCAGATTCTGGGTTCAATATAATAGAAACAGCTTCTCCAGAAATCAAATTTTACCCATCTGGTTTATGTTGTCATCCTTGGCGGAGAGGAGAGAGTAATCTAATAAACTGGCAAAGTCATGGTCCTCTTTGTTGTCTGTGCAGTTGTCATTGAGACAATCATTTGATTCCCCTTGGGAAATTTTGCGGTGCCTCTGTGTGTTTTCTTTGGCATTTAACAAGGTAGAAACGCCAAACCAAAGTTTTACAAAGACAGAGACCAAAGATCTATAAAGAATCTTTGCACCCGTTACTTTTTAAATTGGCAGAACAGATTTCAAGACATGATAACTTTTTGCAATACAAATGTAACGTTGTGTACAAATGTTTTCATATATTGAAAGTCGCTTTTGCTTTCCTTGCAAATGAATTTGAAATTTCATACTTTTAATAAGGTTACAGCTGTGATAAAAAAACGGTTTAAAAACAGGGATGAAAAGAACCCAAAAACTTTACTAAACATAAAATTTTTGGTCCCTTTAATGTCATGACAAAATTGCAAGAGGAACAGTTTTTGACTTGCCTTTTTTATTCCATTATGCTTAAAACTATGTACAGCAAAATGTAGCATTTTTGAAACCTGGTTGTAGAACATTCTAGAAGAACTACATTGTACTTAGTGCCAACAGTGCTCACTTTGTCATTTTGCACTGATAACATCAAACCCAGCAGCTGCTGCAAGTATGACTACTAATGATAATTCATCCTGAAAAGCTGTGGTTTCAGCTTACACCAGGGCCAGGTGCAGTCCTGTAAGCCTTTATGAAATTAGGAGGCTAACAAGCCTAGATTAAACCGCCACTGACAGCCAGTGTCACTAACTATCATTTAAATATGGATCATTGGGACACAAGCCATTCTTTTTGTACAAGTCTTCAAGTTAGCTCAAGGAGTCACCGCTCATGTTTACGAGTGGCAGAAATTTGATCATATTTTCTTTCTTCAAGCTAGGGTGGGTATGGGTAATGCAGTTTGTACAAGATTTGCCTGGGGACATGTGGCTTTTACTAGATTAGGCATCAAATAGTTACAAAGGAAGGATCTACCATAGAAAAAAAGATGAAAAGAAGATTCAATTATCTTTGGGATATGAAAGCTTGATGCAACGATGTCTGCCACATTAGCCGATCTCTATGGAGTCACAGTTCCCATGGTAACGATGTTCTATTGTATAAACAGCAAGGAAAGGCATATCTGGAGTAATGAAATCAAACTGATGTCATTAGGACCAGCTACAAGGGATGAAAGACAGGATAATTGAATCAAACCTGCGTACAACAAGTTAAAGCAATAGGGTTTGTATCAAAGACGTCACGGTCTTGAATCTATCTTTGATCTGCTGTTTGTAAAAGTTTTACAGCAAGAACTGTGAGCTTAATGAAAACTGCAACTTTTTTGATAGTTTTAATGTATATTTGTTTTTCTGTATTGTGTATCAAAAGCACAGGTCTTGGAGTATGTTGTAAAATGGTTGCTGGTATGATGTTGCTTATATGGACTGTTGCAAGCATTTTTGCAAAATGACATTCAAGTTCTAAAAGTTGCAGACAACACAGAAAGTTGCCTGCACTGAACAACTAACAGTTAGTATTTCAAGAAGTCAACTTATCATCATCTAATAGTAGGGTTGTATGGCGAGAAATTATATGTGAAGGAGTCAAATGTTGTCTTTTTATCAGGTGGTTTTCTTACACATTGTAGATACATTTTGCAGAGAAAACTTCCACTCAGTGCAAGCTAATTTTCTGCCCTTGTTTCACCGAGAGAAGCTTGTCAGAATGAGGAAATGACTTCACGCAGCGCCTGTCAAAATCGCGACGCCCACAACAGCACGTAGCATCCGCTCTATCAGTAGATGGTATTTATGGGTGGATTTAGGATTAATTAAGAATAAATAAGCTTCAACAGCGGTGTATTTCTTATAAACAACATGCAAGCACATAGCTTTGACTGCTGTGTCATGGCAGCTGAGTTCGAGTAGCAGAGTTTTTTTGTTTTACGCATGTTTGGATGTAAGGCTGATTTTATGGCTGTATTTTGTTCCCTCAAATCTTCCGATGCATATAACTTAACTTTAAGTTATCGCCCTCTCTCTCCTTGAATAGATAAGCTTCCGCATCTGTGTATTTCATGTAAACAACATCTGAGAATATAGCTTAGAATGTTGTGTCAAGGCCGCTAAGTTCTTCTGGTGAAATATTCTTTGTTTTATGCATGTTTGGATGTAAGGCTGACTTTACGGCTGCATTTCGTCCCCTCGAATCTTCCGATGCATAAAACTACATTAAGTTATCGCCCTCTCCCTCCTCCTCCTTGAAGTTGTTCTAGCGCAAAAGTGCTGGTAGTTAGACACCCTGAGATTTTAGAGCTCTTAGATCTTGGCGACACAAAGACAAATCATCTGTCACAAAGGTGGTCTTTGAAAGTACTTCCTGCGCTTGATCTCAGGTGTGCTTGCCTCGGGAGGAAATCAACAAAGGTTGCTAATTGGGTGGACGAATGGTCCCGGCTGAGCCAATTAGGGAGTCTTCATAACGAGACAGAGGAGACGCTCGGAGCGCACGCAGAGTGTCATGGAAACGGAGTTGAAGCGATGTGAAAACCGGGCCTAGTGGGACTCGTTAGTTCCTTTTCATCAGTGAAATTTTCTTTTTTTAAAACATGACCCAACTTAGCGGCAGAAGTGACATTGACAAGCTTTCCGCCTCATCAGCCATTCACTCTTCAAGAAATATGGAAGAATCTCTTTACCAAACTTCAGATTTAGATATATGGGAAAACTTTGAGCCTTTTATGTCAGCTACAATTTAACTCCAAAATTTGAATTGAAATTTATCGGAAATATGGAGTCAATGGTTGAATAATGGTATTTTTCAAACAGTTCTTTGAACTGTAGTCTCTTAATTGCCGTTTCTTAAGAAGTGACTGAATGACTTTGTAACCAGAATAGAAGTTAAGAGATTATTTTCTCATTGCTTTTTTGGCTTGAAGCTCTGTTTAGTTTTTCCAGAAATGATCTTTGTGATCTAAAAGGGAAATAATGCAATACAGAGGTATGGATAGACCCTGGTTTATCAAATGGAAGAATCTGGGATGTATGTTCTCATTGCCGAAAGCAAGCAAGCAAGCAAGCAATTTCAACTTGAAGTCTTTTTGAAGTATCTGTACAGCCGATATAACTGCAATTGTGCGTAACACACAAGCTTCTGTATCTGTATAGCCGGTATAACTGCCCTTGTACGTAACACACAAGCTTCGCAGGCAACCGGCGCGGCAGCAGCTGGTTACATTACACCAAACCACCTGTCACACCTAGCTTTTACACATCTAGTTCCAAGCGTTCTTTAAAGCTATCCAATGAAGGTGCCCCTGCTATACTTGATGTTAACAAATTTTTGAACACATCCTTCCTAGTTTGATAACTCTGGTACTTGAAGGTATGACTATTTCTTTTCCTCTTTTGAGACCACTTCAGTGCAAACAGTCACTTCTGACCCTTTCTTGATTACTAATCAAAAAAAGAGTTTGGAAAATTCTCGAAAACGTCAGACATGTCAAATCAGCTGCCTGCTATGACCCTAGTGTAAGATCTTGATGATTATGGCATTTATGATGGCTGTGCTGAGTGCACTTGAGCAGACATTAGCCCACGTTAGCCTAATTGTGATTCCAAAAGAGCTCGTTAGAGCATTGAATCTTTTGAAAAAGCAACTCTAACAAGCAAAGAGTCATATACCTCAATGGCCAATTACTCGAGGCATGTTGGGACTAGTTGTTCCCTTGCTTATGCCATGTACGTCCTTTGCTTATTAACATAGATTTGCAAAAGTCAGCAAAGAATGAGGAAGACGCAAACAAGGCTCAAGAAACTTTAGTTAGGCTGTTGTAACTCTTTTTTCGTCAGTTCGTGTATGTTTGTTTGTTCAGACCCTTGTAATAGTGCCTTCTGGCACAAAGACCAGCAAGTTACCTTGCTGTTTCAGTAGCAGGATATATTTTTACAGGGAGGGATTGATGGCCCTTCCCATTTAACATGCTTGAGGAACCCCCTCGCACAAGGTACCCCATTTTAGGTCCCTTTCAGTGACAGGTGCAGCCCCAACCGAGATGTCCTACCCAGGATTGAACCGGGGTCTCCCAGTTAGCAACTAATTAGAACCAGGAGCTCAAGTGTGAGGCTGCTATACCAGTTGAGCTACAGGGACATCTTTACAAAACTTTGGTTATACTATCTTAAATCTCAGTAATCTTCAATTATGTATTATTGTTAAGTCTATGATTTTTAAGGGTAAGTTGTTAAATTTTGTGTAAAATTCATCATCATCATCTACTGGTAAAATTGCACCTGATTAAAGAGTGT
Source organism: Branchiostoma lanceolatum (assembly GCA_035149815.1). Classification (NCBI taxonomy): domain Eukaryota; kingdom Metazoa; phylum Chordata; class Leptocardii; order Amphioxiformes; family Branchiostomatidae; genus Branchiostoma; species Branchiostoma lanceolatum. The sequence continues at coordinate 12,933,653 of CM068884.1, forward strand.
ACATTTCCACTAACTTAAATACATACAGCTTAGAAAACATTAGAATTTATAATAGAATAATTTTAAACATTTTGCTTTCCCTCTCTTGTACTGAAAAGTCCATAGGTTTGTGATTGTGAGAAGAAATTGATAAGTGCAACTGGAATGAATGGAAAAATATGCTGTGACCTTTCTTGTTATAAATTGGTATTATAACTCAATGTCTGAACCGCATTATGCTGAATCACAATTTTGCATGATGTTATAGCTTGTTTATGTATGTAATTGGTTGAGACCTGCAGTATATGGCCATCATTTCCTTAGCAAAGACATTTAGTCCTTGTTTACATCCATTTTCAGGGCTTGAAATTCATTTTTGGAAGTAAGTGCACTGGTGCACCCAACCAAAAAAATTAGGTGCACAGAAAGAATTTTGGGCTCACCACATAAGATAAAGTTCAATGACAGCAAAACATGAGTTTAATGCTTAACTGCCTTTCTGAAGAAACTTCAACCAAGAAATACATCAAATAAAGTACAACAAAAGGTCATATTGCTTTTTCTGATACTTACATTTCAAGAATATTCTGTATACTAGTGCACAAGAGAACCTTTACCCTATAGAGTACAAAAATATCTAGTGAAAAATTAGGTGCACAGCTCCAATTTTGGGTGCACACAGGTGCACATGCACCCACTATTTCAAGCCCGATTTTTGTTATGTGGATGAGTTCAGAATTTGTTCTTTAAAAGCACAACATGTAGCTCTCTAAATCCATGGCTGTTTTCCTATGCCCTTGCAGTAGTAACAAAAGGGAGTATATTTCTGGCAACAGGCAATGACAAAGTGTGGAGCTAGAGAAACACAAGTTGCTTGTTACAGAGATCTAATCTTCAGAATTGTAGTTTCAATTTTCTTCCTCGGTCTGGCTCTAGTTGTGACCTGTATGTACAGCCATCAGGTTTCATGTGGATCAGTTATTGGGGATACTTTTTCTGTGCTGCTTTGATATGAGAAATGGCTTCCATTCCAAAGCTACATTGTCCTACCAGAACTATTCTCCATTGAATTTCATAGATTTTATTGTGCATGAGAGTCTCATTATGTGCTGACTTAGATCAGTATTGACATGTGCTGTCAAAGTTAGAAGTATGCCCCCAATTATCCTGGAAAAGGTGGTCCAATATATGACCTTCTTTTGATTATTTTCTGCTACTCTACCTAGGAAGTCGCAATTACGTCTTGGTTTATTTGTAAGAAGTTAAGTTCCTGTACAGCGGCATATGTTCGGAAATCGCCCAAATTTGGTGATCGGGGATTACAACTGGCAACGTACGACCTTTCCTTCCTAATCATGCTGCCTAGAGCCATCCGGTTCTGACATGTTTTCCTCTTGTGTTACCAAAACGACCCAATTTGTTGCATCCTCAGAACCATACATCATAACCAAATATGGCCATATGCACGGGTAAAAGGAATTAAATTGCTGCTATTCAGTATTCTGGTCTATTTTGGGATTTTCCCAGAAAGCCGACAGCAATTCACAATTTGATTCCTTTGTGTCTTCATCGGTAAGCTCTATAATAATCAAAATAACTGAAGGGTGGGTTATGAATAATGGCCAGTATAATATTGCCATGGAAATCTGTTGCTACAATCTGGAATGTCAGAAAGAAATTCCTGCTGCAAGGAAACAGATCATAAGGATGACCTTGTGGCTCAACTGGTAGCAGCCTCACAGTTTAGCTCCTGATACCAATTAGCTGGTAACTGGGAGACCCTGGTTCAAATCCTGGGCAGGACATCTTGGTTGGGGCTGCACCCATCTTTTGGAAGGGACGTAAAGGGGGGTCCAATATTTGAGGAGGACTGGTGCTTTAAGCATCTTAAAGAAAAAGGGCTTTCCTCACTCCACCCAGGTGTAAAAATTGGTACCTGACTTCGGTTGGGGAGGTAAAAGGTGGTGGAAGGAGAGGGATGGGCTCCTCCTTCCAATTCCATGCCCAAGATACTGTGGATAACAACCCACTGCCCAAACAGCCTTTAAAGGCTATGGGAGTACCATACACCTTGGTCCAAACTTTCCTAATTGCCAAAGCCTTTGCAAGCTTTTAGAATGGCCCCAACTATGGTTTAACAGTGGCAATACTTTGGGGGGCAGAAATGTCTGGATATGCCATCTACTGGTGTCCTCTTATCTGCTCCTAACCTTTCCTGAGAAAAGACAAGAGAAGAAAGTACAGTCAGTAGCCTCATACATTGTACATGGAACATGATGCATTCACTTTGTAGACTAGGACATTGCAAAATTGCTTGAGTCGCACACTGCCTAAAGGCCTATAGTCTTGTACTGTACCATAATTCTCTATTAGATTGTTTATCACAAGCAAAGGTTTAATAAAGGATTCACTGAACCCTGATGCAAATTCGGCACCGGATTTACAACTGACTATGCAAATTATCGACACTGATAGAATCATTATAGACCATTATATATCCTCATACATAAAGCTGAATTATGTCATTAGCAATAAAGTAGTGAAGTAGGGTCTCGTAAAAACGATTGCTCATCAAACAATTGAACTAAGTGGAAAATCTTCCAAACAAGAGCATAAAAGATGACAAATCTTTCCAATTCTTGACTCATTTCTGTTGCCCAATTACTGCTTCATTCTATTCCTTTCAATCTAGGATGGCCTTTACACAATCACCCACTTCAAAATTGCTAGGCAAAAATTGTACAATCATGGAGATAGAACTCTTAATTGTGAAAAGGTCTTGAAAAGACAACTTCTGTCAAAATAGCATCTCAAAATGGGTCCTTCTAATCTTTTCGGCGGCACGTTATATCAGTGAAGAAGGGTATTTTAAGAAATTTATAGGGTTCTTTCTGTTGAATCAACGGTAAAGATTGAAGTTTACAACCTGCAACGATTTGTACCGCACGTATTGGAAGTGCAATACGCCTAATCGACTGGTAATGATGATTAAGCAGAGTGCTTACCAAAACTGGATTCTTGTTATTGTTATGCCACAACTGATTCTGAATCAATAGCTGGAGCAATCAAACTGCATTTTATTTAGCTTGGAGATGGGCTGGATAGCAATGCATGGAATACTGGGGGCATATGCACTCAAACACGCCCAAAATTGGAGCTGTGTACCTCATTTTTTACTATTTGCACCCATTTTATTTAGCTTGGAGATGGACTGGATAGCAATGCATGGAATACTGGGGGCATATGCACTTAAACGCACCCAAGATTTGTGTACCTCATTTTTTACTATTTGCACCTATAGCCGTAGGGTAACGTACTTGAAGGTACAAGTTAGTGTTGTACACTATTAAACAACATATTTCTTGATATACATGTAGAAGTGTACACTCATATATGTGTTGTGAGGAAAATAGAATTTGCTTTAAACAATCCAGATAATACAATGTCTGTGGTCCAAAGGGCTGATTTTGACTCTCATTTACATTACAGAAGGTTCCTTGATGTCATTTCAAATACCAATGTCACAAAAATATGCCTGAATTCAAATCAGAATTGTTGAATTTCCTGTGTTCACAGGTGGTAACAAGATGAAAAGGATACCATTTTGTAGACAATATAATAAACTGCTGTTTCGAGCAGTGACAAACATGTCTTTCAGTTTTTTCAGTCATAAAATTCTTCTTAAAAGAATGTCTTTTGTATGATAATCAAGCGTACCATTAACAGTTGAAATATTTGAAGCTTTTCCTTGTGGAAATACTTTGTATACGGTCCATTATGTTGGTAAAATTACAATCTTGTGAGCAAGAGATTGGTCTAGCCAGCATTACTCACAAAAAAACACATTAAGGAGTACGTAGTCTTGCAGATGGGGTAAAACCGTTTAAAACCCCAAATTGGTACATGTTCACATCGATGAATGAAGACCAACACTTGAAAGAATCAGGACTTAATTGGCCCCCCAAAATTGTTGGTATTCTAAACTTCATTCACTATGTCATTTACCTCGGATGAACTTTCACGTTCACATAGATGTTCAGAAATAAATACACCAAGAATGCATATGCCTTATACCATTTAAACCAGCCGCATAACTTTGCATCAAAAACAACAATTTAAAGTTCGACTTGAGAACTTCTTATCACAAGTTTCTTTCAAGAAGAAGTTAACTTCTGACGTTAATGATAGGCAAGTCTACAGGGGTTGGCAGTAGGGGGCCCATAATTGTTCCCTGAGGCACACCTCAAGCCATGTTTTCACAACTGGGAGGAGACCGCATGGGAGGAGTTTGAATACACCACCCATAGTCGCACCATGTTTTATGCGCTTCCCTTAATAATTGCATGCGTCCAGCTGTGCTGCACACAGGTACTTTTACAATCAGGCTCAGCAGTACAACTCTACACATCATTTGTACCAGTATAGATTGGGTTGGTCATAGAAAAGGTTTGGCAAATTTGCTTTATGGTTCTTATTTGCTTCAGCGGTACAGTGTGCATCAGTAATTGGATTTGGGGGATAATGAGGCTTGGAAAATGTAGAGAAATGTGCCTTTAAACTTGTAGAGTCCTCCGTGTGTTTCATCAATTGCTTACACAGATTGCTTTGTGCTTTCGTTTTCCTTATTGCCTTCCAACAATCATTGCTCTCTCTGGAAGGAGATCTTTATGTGGCATAACAAGACGTGACATTTACCTTTATCATTGACAAGGGAAAGATGTTTTCTTCATGAAAATTGGTCTCCATGGAGCACATACAGGGAGCTCTGTAACAGCTAACACACCATATTGCTATCAATTGGATGCATGGGAGCATGTGGAGGTCTAGCAGATCGAGTCAGCAATGCTGTTCTGGATCATCGAGTTAGGGGTTCCAATCCCAATGTACCTGCAGAATCAGATGTCTGTGTTTCGTATTATACATGGGCTACAGTCTTCCTAATGGCCATTTTATTCAATCTGTCTCACTTTTTAAAAAGAGCCTCACCTAAAGTACATTAAAGATCCAACTGCACTTCTTGAAACGAGTAGAAAAATACCCCGAGGCTTCCCATTTCCAGCCCACAATGCAGCTTATGCTTATCGTCTCCAAACACAGAACCGTTGCCTTAAGCCCGATGGCGGTTTTTCAGTTATGCAATCCCGCAATTCCTACGATACTAAACATAATTTAAACACCAAGCCAAGCTCAAGGGGTATCCTTTATGCGCAATGCTTTCGGGAATATATTTCGCTGATTTATAGTTGTAGACATCTTCTAATTTTTGCCATGCTGGTTTCATTATAATGTTGCAGAGGTCCGCCTGATGTTGTGCAGTTGGTGCCAACATGTCGTAGCTCCTGTTGTGACATTTCCCCAGATGTATTTCATGTTTTTAATTGCTATTTGTCGGCAATATGCCAACAGACGGAAGCGTGTGATAGATCAACAGATAGCCCAGCACGGTGGTGATGTTAATTTTTGTTTGTAGATACGAAGTCAATTGTTTGTAGATATAAAAGCAAAAACAAAGTCATTGGTATTATAAAAATCATTAGATAACATTCAGGAAATAAAGGAATAAAGGTCAAAATCATGTTACAATTAGCTAAACATGATTGAATTGTTACTCAAAGTTCTTTTGAATGGCGCAATATTCTCTGCTGCGGTTATATTTTCTGATTGATTTGATTTTGAAATATTAGTCTGCCTAATATCAAACCAAGAAGCAAGTTCAGTCTGGTTGGGATTTTCACTGAGCTTGACTGTTGAGCCTGATTTATTTTTAAATCCTTTAAATAATTTATGAGAACAAATTTTGGACCAGGCAGCACTGAAAGGGTACCTTCTTCTGCCAAGGAACATGATGAAATTGCTCTATAGTGGAGCATAGTCATGAATCTAGTCGATTCAAACTCAGACCTTTTCCAATCATTTTAGATATTGGTCTCAAGGTAAAGGCTTAGTTACAAAAAAACACAAGGAAAACAATAATTGGAATCCATTCATGTGAAAAGAATCAAGCAGACAGCTAACTGAATAACCAAACAACCAACGCACCATCCCAAAAATGCACGACAACCAACCAACACAACCAACCAACCAACCAACCAACCGAATAACTGATAACAAATCTTTTCTTCAATCAACTAACAGACCAACCAGCCAGCTAGCCAGCCAACAAACGGCAAAAAACCCTCCCATGTGTTGGTAACGATACTTGCCACCATTGTTGCCCATTATGCCTCACACTTGACTCTATCTCCCCGAAGTCTCCCCAGCAGTATTTAATCTCTCAGAAGCCATCTTCCAATCCTATGTGTGAGAATCCTCTGTATGGAAATTAAAAGTTTACATTCTCTTATCAGAGGTCGTAAAGAGAACCTCTCCATATTAATGATTCTGTTATCACGCTCGTTATCTGAAAGCTAATATAGCAACCAAGGTTTCATCTCCCCATCTAATCACCTAAAGTAGTAATGGGGAAATTAGAACTGGGACCCTTTTTTAAGCACACAGGGCAAAAACAAATAAGGATTGTCGTTTGGAGAATCCTTCTGCAATGTCAAGGTTTTGTGTCACAGTGAAATGTTATCTGTGCAAAATGGCATGTGAGATTTTGCATTGCTGTTGCTTGATTTTGATAGAAACTACATTGGCTTTGTGAATATAGTTTCCCTTGCTGTCATGCCATTATCACTAAAGAGAAATACACTTGACAGCACAGAAAGGAAGATAGTGTTCTAGAATGTAGTATAGATAAAGATACAAGACGATTTTATGTGCCCTTTTTTGCTGAATTTAAAACTAGCCAACGTACATTGTCAAATAAATGTAGTAAGTTACAGGTATAAGGCTGAGAATGATTCTTTACCAGTTGTTTAGCAAGCTATAATCTAGGATGGACAGAAAACAAAACCTACTACAGAGTAGCCCACCTATGATCAAACAAAGGAGAGTGCTAGGGGAGTATCAGCTAGACTGGCGATACGGTATGGCTGAAACTTCTGCCCCAAGGCCCCACCTATGGGCCCTATCGCTTGCTGGTTGCTGTTAGCCCAATGCTTGCTCTTGAGAACTGCCAGCATATTTTAATAAAAACATGAAACTAGGATCCTATTGCTATCAGAGGGTGGACTATCTAATTATGGATATCAAATATTAATAGAAGCTGTCTGTCGTATGCCCCAAATGGGAGGTAGAGTTACAGGAAGCCAGGACAGTGGGCTCTAATAGGGACCAGTCTAAGTAATGAGAAAAGGGGAGGGTATGATCCATTTTTGTTCCTTGCTCACATGTAAATGGTGGGGTTGGTGTGGATTCTTTGTAACTTAACTAGTGTGCCCCCCTCCCCCATTCACACCTGTGCTGGATTTTTATGAAATAGATGTATGTTTAGAAAGGTTGAGACCAAGTTTCAATACTGTCAGTATGAATGAATGAATGCAAACTAAATGTGGATGTTTTCATCTTGTCGTTTATGACATTTGAAACAAACGAACATTTTTTCCTTTGTAGATCAAGGTGTTATTTGTAGGAGGGTTTTAGATATTAACCTACCTTAAGATATTTAGATGGCTACTAAGGGCCCCAAATTTAATGTACTTTTAATCACTCAGCATTGTGCAGACAATACTCTGGTGGGTATCTGGTATACAAACATTAGGCTATTTGATACCTTTGGATGCAATGTGTTATCAAAGTTGCTTGGAAATGTGTTTGTATACTGACAAGGGGGGGGGGTTGTATTTCATGCTGTGTTTTGTCTCCATTGAAGGATATAGTCTCAATGGAAGTATCCGTGTATACATTGCAGAAAATTTGTTAGGGTTTAAAATCTTAAAATCCTGATGTAAATTTGATTTACAAAAGAATCATTACAGCAAAAGAAATGATTATAGAATTGGAAAATTCGGAAAAAGCTTCTCTTTTTTAAAATACAATGAAACAAATAGCTATGACAATGGCGGAATTGATGCCCAGAACTTAAAGTTGTTTTGCCTGTCCTTGGTGCTGAAACAATAACTGTAGTTACACTATGAAGTGAAGCTTTACTGACAACATTTTAATCAAAACCCAGGGGAAGGAAAGTTAGCAAGAGGCCACAGCTGGGACCACCTTTGAGCAGGAAGTGTATATATATCAGACTATTACTCTCCTGTTGGACACTACCACAGATACATAACCCATCTTTGGACCACAGGAAGAGTAGCTGTTGAGCTAATTGTGGATCCTAATAAACTAAAACCGATCTTTCACATGCTTATGCATTTGGTACATATCCGTTGCCACTGGTGTGCCACTATTTTGAATTTATTTCAGAACATAGATGAAAGGTGACATTTGCAAGCACATACTTCCCTTCCTGTTGCTATATCCGCATAACATATACATCTCTTCCAGCCCTGGTTGAGGCTCACAGGCACAAGGGTGCATCCAGCGTTTTAGGGAGATGGGCCTTGTTGGACACTTGGGTCTTCCTAGGCAGACACTCAGTAGGGGCCCAGGGGGTAGAGGAACTATCTGGTCCTGGGCTTGTAGCTTTCTCTGTCTGCCGAGACTGCATAAGTCCTGTGTTTTGCTGTAACAATAGCCTATAGAACCTAATAACCATATCTGCATACAGAATATTTGCAAGCATTTTTCACAGTTATGTCTGCATTGGGTACAGACCCAAGCCTTGGAAATGGGAGAAGAAAGATAACAAGTACAAAAAAAACAGCCAACGAAGATCTAGCTGAGCCCGCACAAGATGGTCCTACCCTCTTTCCTAACTCCCAATCACATATCAAAAGATGTATATCTAAAAAACACAACTTAACTCCAATTTCGTAAGACAGTTACCCATATTCCACATTTTCTACAGGTCAAACAAAGGTTATATTCCGGTGATGTATAGCAAGGACGTGGGGCACTGCTATCTAATTTGCATGGCCTGGCCCCCCCATTTATCAGGAGATTTTGACGAACATTAAACGGTCGTTCCGGGAAACATCCTATGTATCAACCCAGAAGATAAAACAGACTCCGAATCCCCGGTTATCTGTTACACTGCAGAAGGTTTAATGGACACTTGTGGTTGTTTTTACAACAGGATTCCAACACCTTCTCAAAGACACCCAATGCGTCAATGGATTAAGGGCTGAAAGGTATTGAAATTATACCGTTACTGAATAGTTATATCTGAAACCGTTTGCGATTATCTTCCACCTACATGGTATGTGAACTGGTTCAGTCTTTCTAGGGCGTTCAATATAGGCTATACGGTCAATCAATCGCACCTTCTCATCTGTACTTTCATCGTTTTCTGTAAGCACCAAATGGCAGTAATAAACAAAAGATATTTAACAAATCTTTGCCCAGTTGATACTATTCAATTGATACACTGAACAGGTTTGCAGCTTGGGTGTAATTCTAGACAATGTGAACTAAGTTTTCAGATATGTAAAGAGTGGCAAACTCATACTTTGGACTTCTAAAGAAGAATGATCATAGCAAATTCAGATGTTGAGAAGCTACCTTTCATTTCTGTGTATGTTTCTGAGAAATCACTTTGATAGCAGCAGTGGATCTTTGATAACAAAGTATCAACCCTCTGAAAGCTGATGAAAGTTGTCTTTGAGATATAAACCTGTCTCTTCTTTTTCATTCAAAAACTTCAAAGCTTCTTCAATTCTTTCAACTTGCTTGATTCAATGTTATCCTAAGAATCAGTGGGAAACATAAACAGCAAAGATAAAAAACATGCAAAGCTAAAGAATTGTGAAGATATCGGCCAGTGAACCTTTATGCCTACATCCCTCCAGGCAAGTTCAAACTCACTTTGTTGTCAAAATGAAGAAAGTAGAATACGCGAGGGGTTTCCTTGGATTGATGGATGCAATTTAGACAGGCTTGAGTTGCTCAAGTCCATTGGGAAAGCGGTTATAAATGGAAAGATGCTTATCGTAAGACATAATTGTCACTACGGTACTCAGCTAGGACGTTCAAGAACCATTTGTTGCAGTACGGGAACCATGAAGCTCCATTTTTGTCCAAGATCAAAGAGATAGCGTCTCAGTCAGGGCCCTCCATGCACCGTATGAGCTGCAATTTACAGACACTTAGAAGCTAATTCCTCCAAGAACACAACTTCCCATATCTATTCTCACAATCAGATGATAAGGACGGTAGAGCCAAGAAGTTTTAATATGATTATCCATCAAATAATATTTCCCAGTATCTCTCCATCAACGCAGTTGTTGTTGCTTGTCAGCACCTGTAAGCACGCCAAGGATAAAGAGATACTGTTTGATGGAGTGTGATTACTTTTCTAGACTTATCTTTTTGGTGGAAGGACCCTTCAGGTACTATTCTATTCCACAGAAAGTTTGCAGATACTATCTAGCCATAGACATATAGCTCAGCGTCTGCCAAGTTTCTTTGAGCACAGTGGCAAAGCTTGTTCACTATTCATTCTTTGGGAAGATAGCTGTAAGAGATAGGAAATGCATAAGACTACTTGAAGAAGATAAGTCATTTTCTTATCAAGATGTAGAGGAAAGACACATTTCTTGATTGCACGTCTCCTTTGTGTAAAACTTGCCTTGCAAATGTTGTCACTGATACGGGAGTTATGTAAACGTTCTGGAAGTTTGTTGCAAAGAGAAGATACATATCGGTCTTTGTCGCGACAAAAGTGTTTAGATAAATTGGTGCGGCTTCCAGCAAAGTCATTCATTCGATGACACCATCGAGTAATAAAAAATGCTCTCCCTCTCCTCAGGAATTCTTTTTAATGAGAGGATTGTCAAGTATAAATGTTGCGCTTTTACTTGTAACAAAAGAGTACTTCTAATGAATAACATGGTCTTCCCCACCCCTATACTTGTTACAAGAGTATCTACTCTATAAAGTTGTTACCATGTGGTGATAAAGACTTTGTGAACTACTTTATGGACCTTTTTATACATCGTTTGAAGTATTCCGAATGCTTGCAGGCTTTTGTACACCATTGCCGGCTCATTTTGGAACTCGTAAATATGATCCTCCGGCTCAAAACCACGCACAGATATCTGCTGAGAAAAGCCGTCATCTTTGTTAAAGAGGCAAAAACTGTCAGGAGTTTATGATTACACTCAATCATGCCGTTATGAACATGCTGCACAATTTAGTGAGACGTTAAACGGACCCGTAAAACTTGACAGTGCCCACTCAATGTTTGTCCAGAGCAACTGAAGCTGGCCTGGGTGATTCTGAGAGTGCTTTGTTCCGAGTTAACAGCTATTTCTGTAAAGCAAAGGTCAGTCTTCTTCCAGAAAGTATGGGCAGCTCGCTTCCGACACCTAAGAAGGAAGCATTTATCCCTCCACTGACTTAAAAAACAATTTCGTGGAATGGCCCCAAACATTTGTGCGAGCTTTTTTATCGACCAGTTTGTCTCCGGGCAAGGCTGGAAAACGACCCGAGGGTCTGAGAAATGCACAGCCGTGTGACTACAACTCTCGTACGGTAAGCTGTTAAGGCGGGTTGAGCTCCCGGGTCACATGAACATTTGTTTAAACTAGCGTGTCCCCATTAACACAAATTGCCAATGCGAGTTCAAGTGCCTGAAAAGACTCGCAAAATGTCACAGATATGTGGAAAGATGGTTTTATGTAGGTCATCAATCTCGGAGAACGATTAGAACCAAGACTCTCTTCTGTATGAAACTGCAATATGTCTCCTTCTCTTTGCAGCCAATGGTGAGATTTGTAACAATTGACTCTGATTGTGACAAAGTCACAGGTTGGCCACCCTCAAGGGCAGACTGTCAAACAAGCATTTTCGAGACTGCATTTGTTTTGTTAAGAGTTACTCTGGAAAACTCTGGTGAACATACAACATTTGTTTAGCGGTCTCTCTGGAGAATGAAACTTTCTGCTTTGTTGCAAATTCAGAGCAGTTTCATATCCAGCAGAAAATAAATCAATCGTCTCTCATAAATGTTCCGATGAAAATGTTACAATTTGATAGAAAAATGTGTTTCAAGGTGTCACAGAGAAACGCTTGGCACTGTAGTTTTTTTATGACCCACTAGGAGTCACTGTGACATGCTATAAACAAACCCTTGTTGTGCCAAATTACTGGACACCTCGTGCCAACTTCTGTATCTATTACATTTAGATCATGTTTCAAAGCCGAAACTCCTTTCAAAGTCCATTTCGTAACTGTCGTATCTTATATTTTTCGCACATAAATGAATTTTTTGTTTACAACTCTACCACCTTTACATTAGTGTCAGGCATCTTGAAACCTTTTACCCTTACGCTTCCCAGTCTTCCTTTAAAGAATATTTAGCAATGTAAAAGCTCAGGACTGACAGAGGACCTAAAGCCGGGGGTTTAGTTGGAAAGATTCCCCAGCGACTAGATTCTAGAGTCACGGACGCCAGGGCCATCAGTCAGTGCTGCTCATTCCTCAACCCTAACCAGACCTTCAGAACTTCCAGTCACAGCTTTAAGCAGATAAAGGCCCCATTTGTCTTTGTCTTGGTCTGTCTAAGTAGTGATGTATAGGACATTGTCCAGACTTGAAAGCGGAGGATGGACGACAATGTATTATAGTTTAGCACTCATCGACAGGCCGATTTGTTACGGACTTAGAAGTACAATATGGTCGATAGGCTGGTGGCACTGCAAGGGGAAAAGTTTGGACAACTTGCAAGTTGCAAGAAAGGGTCCCTTTAATTGGGTTTTAAGAAACTCGTCTCAGTTAAGATGCGTTCATCTTGGATATCCTTTTGGTGACGGTAGGTCTGAGACTGTTGACCATGTACTGTATCCTTCGAAGAGCTCCAAAGAAGATTCACAGACCAAAAGGACAAATCTAAAGAGCCTCTTTTTATAAAGCTATGAGCCACAGAGCCAAAGCTCATCCTGGTAAAGTACATTAAGTCTAAGAAGATTCCACAACTTAATCTTACACAATGTTGTGCTGCCTAAACGGATTGCCGAAAGTTTCGGGGCTGTATAGAAATAGACTCTGTACCTGAGTGATAACATTTGTCGCGAACGGCAAATTCCCGCTAAGCCAGGCAGGAGCCTCTGGGGGTATTGACGTAGAGCAGGGTGATTTCTTTTTAGAAATACCTCCTAACCTTGTGTGAATGGTAATGTCCACTAAGCATGCAGCCATGTAATCCTTTGTCCCTACTTAAAGAGATGATTTATACAAGGATGATATACCCCTGAGCAGAGAATTCATCAGGATCAAACCAGACTTGACATGTAAGCTTCTTTGCAAGGAAATGGAGTTTTCCAAGTAGATTATCCTTCTACAAAAAAAACCCCGCTCCAAGTGACCCGGGAGTCGGTAATACTCTGCACACATTGTGTTTGCTCATGTTGCTTCAGATGTTGTGATCCGTGTTTTTGTGACTTTGAAACGCCTTTGAAAAAGTTTGCGGGGATCTATAGAACGTAGAGTGAATGGTGGGTTCTGGTATGGCGTACTCAGCCGCTCTTAGCTACGGCTCTTGTTTGCCGACGTTTCTTCTGATTCGTTGTTGTAATCACAGTAAAAGATAAGCTGCTCCATATGTTTGTCTGCAGTTTGCTAGTTCAGTAAGTTGTAAGATGGCCCCTAGGTCAGACTATTCCACATCAGAATATTATTTTACGTGATCGATGATGTCCTTAACGAGCAGAGAACAACATTTAGAAAATGTTAACGTGTGTCTAACGAGTTTTATGGGTAGTTTTGACGAACTTGAGCGGTCCTTGATTTCATGTTTTGTCTAAATGGTCACTATCTCAGTCCACATTTCCTGATAAGCAAAACTCCTTCCCATTACCACTACCTTTGATGTTGCTGTCTTGCCTTTTTTTCTTTTTATGACATCCTTGCAGTGATTGCAGCATAGCTTCAAAGTGAAGAAGGTTTAGAAGTTCAGTCGTTGACCTTACCCATTTACAAAGACTGTTTATAAAGTTGTGTAAGTCCATAAAGACTTGACCTTCTTTACAGACCAGCTCGTTGAAGATGATAGTATCTTTTCTGTGTGTGTAACTAACCTGAAGTTGTTGCAGACTTCTGAAAGTTAATACATTATTTTGTATGTGCAACTTGATCAGACTGCAAAAGTTGAAGTGCATCTTTCACACAAGTGCAAGACAGTTACTGTTTAAGCGAACAAATCGTTTTGGAGGTCGCTGGTTCAATCCCCAGCCAGGTCATACCGCAGACTTTATAACTACTGTGTGGGCCAAGGGCTATGGATCTAGAGTTGGGCACGGCCTTGTACACAGATAAGTATGGGAAGGATTTTAACTTTTTTTAACCCTTTGAATGGCCTCAAAATGATTTGAGAAGAGCTGCTTCAGATTGTAACCTCTCTAAACCGCTCCTGTCGCTGTAATCTTTAATGCGCTTTCCCGTATCTCCTCAGTGTCACAGGGTCCCTGGTTCTAATCCCGTAGCGGAGCTGTATGCGACTCCCGCGCGTCTTTCCTCGCTGTCTGTTTCAATCTGTTTCCCTCATTACGCTGCCATTACCGCGCCCTATAACCTGCTATGGAAATTGTAGCTACCTAAGATAAACCCCTTTCTTGTCAAGTTGGCCCGTGATTTACGCTCTACCGGGAGCTATTGTCCAGTTGTCGACATGGAGGTTCCCGGGTATGTATTGATCCTGTTGCACTTTCAGCCGTTACTAATGGGTGTATCTCATCTTGGAGTATCCTCTCCCAGAATTTACGAGCGTCCCCGATCAGTAGTAAAGTGGATTAACAATGCCCTGAATAATGTCCCTGTCGTTCTGAACGCTGCGCGTCAGGGAGCGCTCTACACGCTCGGACGTACGAAAGGTTAAACTTGTGGGAAAGTAGCCTTTTCATTTCAACCAGGAGTTTGCGCAAGATGCCTGTTCTATTTACCTTGTAAAGTTGCCCCCATTCATTTTTGGGCCCTGCAATGACTTTTCAGAGAGAACTGACTTGGAATAACCAATGTCCTGTTGCACACACAATGGTAATGTGTAATGGCAAAGCGTTCACAACTATGAAAGTATGGAAAGTTCATCATAAACATTTTGCAAATCTGGTTTGAATATTAGTTTTGGGGTAGTTATATTTCACTGTCTTCATTTAAGCATTCATAATCATTGCGATAAGCTTTTATGACTTAAAGCTAAGTCATAGATTCTGAATTTAAATAATCTGCATGTAAAAGAGAAAAAGCTATTTAACTCCATGAAAACGAGCAATTTATGTAGAAGATGTGTAACCATACATCCACAGAACTCCACCTGGAATATTCTAAGGCCTCACCAATTTAATTTCTTGGTTAACGGATTTATATTTTCCAAAAAAAAAAAGATTTTAGAAAAAAAAAATTTGTCTAAAATTTTTTTTTTTGGAAAATAAAAATCCGATAACCAAGAAATTAACTTGGTGTGGCCTAATTGGTCAGCTAGTTTCCTCTACCTCTATCTCTCCCCCATTAAGTTTTTGAAGTCTACATTGAGCGATTTGCGGTAATTTTATGTTGCCCTGGGGTCAAGTAAAAATCTGCTGTCAAATATGAATAACGACTTCAGCCAAGTGACTTTCCGAAGTTAACCCAGTTTGTTGAAGGTGAAATCAGCCATGTTAGGAAATTTTAATGTTTGGGATCAAATTTCCATCCTGCCATTAAACGTATTGCCTTCTTATTCCAGACCATTTGGTCATTACTGCCGCTGTTGTGTGGTTAAAAAACAGCGCAGTCGTGAGAGAATGGATGAAATGGTCTGGAAAATGTCATTTTGTCCATAGGATCCATTAGAAAGTTACCCCCCCCCCCCCTGCAGAAAAGCGGAAATAACAACTTAAGATTACCACAGCTAAGTATACATTTTTTCCTCATCATGACCAGAATTGTTCAATTAGTAAACTCACTTATGTTTTAAGAGTCTCAATGCTACAGACCGCTTTGAGTATATATTTAAGTGCAACAATCCCCACAATGCGAATATAGGTAAATATCTAAACGACTGCTTTCACATTAGAATAAATACCGAAACTAATGATTAAACCAACTAGATTATAATACTATATCGAAAACGTATGCTAGCCCTTATTGTATTGTATTAGTAATTAGGATGTTAAGTTTTATTCTATACTTCTACTTTGTGTTATGTTTACGAATTCTTGCCATACTTTGTACCATGTACAATTGTCGTGCAATAAAGTTCTTCTATAAAGTTCTTCTATGTTTCTTTTAACCTTCTTTCTGCTGCCTAACTCCAAAATTCTATAACAGTTGTGGACCTGACCTAAACGATGTCAAAAACTTTATCGAAATATAAACTTTTTGCTGAACATGACTTTTTTGTTATCAAGTCTTCCCTGTGACATTTTTTTAACGAAATATAAAAATAAACTGAATTTATTTTTGACCAAACCTTTTTGGGGTTGTATTAGATGTCAAGTCCAACCATCATTTGGCTGTGTTGAGTAGTAAAGATTCATTATCTTGTTGTAACTCCCTAAAATCGTATCTTTAACAAGTGCAGGTGAAGGTTTCGAGCCCAGCTGAAACGTATAGCTGTCTGTCAGGGGCACATGTTCCACGCGATACATTAGTTCATGTCAGATACATCCGATTGCCATTAGCACAGTAATAATGCCACCTAAGAGAATTCCCCTGCACTTAAGCCACAATATAACAGACCGCTGTGTGGGAAAAAAGGGAATAACGCTCACTCCTAGATTAACGCGATACTTTTGTGATCACCATCGAAGGACCATTCGCTTTTATTGCTGATTGTGTTTCCATTTTGGTGTTCTTATGATACGACGGTAATAAATTAAGGAATCTAGAAGTAACAAATGTAACAATGCTCGTATGTTAAGGTTCTGATCAGGTACATTTGTATTAGTGGCAGAATATGTTATTACATTCTTTTAAACACATATTGAAGATTAACATAATGATAATATGTGACCAATGCCGAGCTAATGACAAGACAATGAATTGAAAAAAAGCAATTGAACTGAATCAGAAGATAAAAATCTTTCTGTAGAAGAAACTTGATGAAATTTCTTGTCTCTTAGTATAAATATCAACAACTATAAAAGAGAGCAGTTTCCTAGCACCCCTTACAGATTGGATAATCCCACGGCCTTTCTGTAGAAATATAATGAATTTTCTCCACTCTTAGTCGTAGATATTTTGAGGGGATAAACAGGGTATTAGCTACTGTTTCGAAATTTTGTCCAGTTGCTTGAGTAACTGTCATTTGACATATCTTATTATCGTCATCAATGCAAATATAAGCTAAGAAAAGAGCAGTTACCTAGCACCCCTCTAAGAATGGACCATTCCTCTGTCTTTCTGTAGAAATCGAATGAAATTTCTCGACTTTTAGTCGAGTCGAGTCACTAAGAAGAGAGCATTTCCCAGCACCCCTCTAAGAATGGACCCTTCCTGGGGAATTGTTTCGGAAGGAGGTGGACTGTATCTTGTCATCCCTCTTCATCTGTTAGGCACTGACTTTAGATGAAAGCCATTTGGCCGTGAATCCCGTGAGATGAACTGTCGCGCGGTGATGGAAGACAGCTGGTCACTTTTATTGGTAACACCATTATAAATGGTTTGTTGGCGTGTTCTCGCATGGAAGCGCAGCGTCGGATGACACGACGGTCTCAACTCTTACAGATGACTCTTCCGCTCAAAGCCCCAGGCACATAAAAGTCACACAACGCCAGAACTGTCTCTCTAGCTTTGGTTTTTTTTCCGTCCCACTCATTGTTTGGGAGCCCATGTTGTTGACTTTCGTTGTTAAATCTGTTGTCTTCAGCTAACAAAAATACAATTTCATCCAATTTCATGTCAGATGAGGTCTTTTAAATCGTCTTTAACATCTTGCAGCATGTTTCCAGGCTGATAAAAGTCACACAATCCCAGAACTGTCTCTCCAGCTTTGAATTTTTTTCTGTCCCACTCATTGTTTGGGAGCCCATGTTGTTGAGACTTGAGTTTCGTCGTTTAATCTGCCATCTTAAACTAACAAAAATACAATTGCATCAATTTCATGTCAGATGGGGTGAAATTTTTTCCATTTCCGTTCTGGAGACAGCCCTGAACGGCGCGATGTCTTAAAGACATTCCTTGATCAGTGAACTTGAAGGAGGTTGATGTAGAATTTTGGCGGCAAAACTGAAAATGTTCTAGAGAATGAAATCTTCATGTTATTGGCATATACCGGTGTGTTGCGCACCCATAGATTGACAGATTGCTCTATGAATTTTTAATTTTTTGCTTGTTTGTTGTCTTTTAAATCATACTTGAACATGTTGCATCATGTTCCAATTATTTTTATAAAATCAAGGCTCACACAAATCCAATTTTGGTCGCTGTACGGTCGTTTAGCAATTGCCATCTTGGGGAAACGGGGCCTTATGGTTCATAATGCATTTCTTGTCTTTTATCTGAGGGAAGATGATATCGTCAATGGGGTGTGTAGGGATGATCAGAGTCCTGGCACCTCCCGAGACGGTCGTTAGGCCATCCCGACGGGTCTCAGAGCGACGTTTGTTCCCTAACATATGATACCCGACTGGAGACCCTCCGGTGTCGGCGCTAACCCCCAACACTGATGACGGGATTTCTGGATACGTCAAAAAGAAGACAAATTAGACATTGGACATAAAAGTATGTCATGACACTAAGGGCCAAACCTGGCCGAGAATAACAAGTAAAAGATAGTTTCTAATTTGCATAGATTGATTTTGGGCTCCTTGTCATATTTACTCCATCTATAATGAGGCCGTCCCAAATTAGTTCCATGTTTGACTGTATTTTTTTAAAACAACTCCCATGGTCCCTGGCCATGGTTTTAATTCTAGTTCACATTCTGGTACAAAGTTCTATATGCATATACATCACAAAACTGCATAGTAAGATAAAAACGTCTAATTGTAAAAAAAGTTAACACCAAAAAATGTTTTAACTTTTAAAAGTGATAACTGTCAAGATAAGCTTCCAGTACCAAAAATTGATCACACAATAAAATTATAGGTAGGCAGAAAATTTGGAAAATGTGTGAAATACCAATAGATGTCCTCTTTTCTTGATATCCAAGTACCCTTGTAATGCTCTATATATTCCACTGATTTTTGGTGAATATTTTTTTAGAAAAATGCTTGAAATATATTAATTGTTTCCTTTCTTCTTTTGTAGCCATTGTCAACATATGTAATGAGTTGTTTTGTATGTAATTTGTTAATTTTGTCTTTAGTGTGGGGAGGGAAACTTGTACCTGTTCTGCCTTCCCTTTCACATTGTGACAAATCCAATTAACATACAATAAAATAAAACAAAGTGAAAAATAAAATCAACGAAGATGTTCAAAATCTTGTCATTACACAGACGACTTGTTTGCCCTCCCTTTCACATTATCACAAATTCAAATGAATTAGATTAGAATAAAACAAAATGAAAAAAAAAATTAACCAAGATGTTCAAAATCTTGTCGTTACACAGACGACTGGATCATTACAAACTGTAATGTTGGCAGTTGTTCAGAAGATGCATGGTTGGCACAGTATTTGGTGGGTGCGATGCCTGCTTGCCTCTTGTGGTTTGGTTGAAATGTCAGATCCGTCTCTTCTAAAGGTCTTTGTCTCAGTTTATGATTTGTCGAGCTTAGCGATGAGTAGCTGCTTGGCACTGTTATTCTCTGGGCAGTCGTAAAAGGCAAGGACTAATCACTGCTCCTGAAATTACCCCGTATATAATCTTTAACATGTTATGGCCCAACAATACATAATATTATGTGACCAAAATAAAACATGTGTCTCTTCGATCTGTGCAGAAACAACATTGTACATGTATAGTTAACGCAATAAAGGAATGCAACTGTTTTGCCCTCCCTGTAACATTGTGATAAACTCAAATAAAACAATAAAACAACAAACCTGCAAAACACCCATAAATAGAAAAAAGGATTGAGAAATGGCCAAAAAGTACCCCCTAAAAAGGAAAAAAGACCCAAAAAAACTACCGTAAAACAACATATTTTGCTCTGCCTTATGTTTCTTTATGAAAGGAGTCACACATAGGCTGGATATCTAACTCTATATTAAGGTTTAAGGTGAAGGAACTCACTATTCACCCTTTCAGTAAAGGCATTGTACCAATGGACCATGGCCTCAAGTTTGTTTGGCACAAATCAATACATATTGCCCCTGCAAAAACGATTGACAACCTTCACACGAAATGTCAGTAGTATTGGTCCTGATAGGAAGTTCAGTACTCCACTTGTCCAAACAATCGCTGATGTACTGTGTGGCGATGTGTTGTGGGCCAAGTGATTTTTATGCTATGTAGTTGGGCAAGCCACTTCCATATGGGGCTCGTGACAGCCTGTCAGTTATGATACATGCCTACCAGAGGGCGGGCGGGAATGAAAGTTTTCTTCCCCGGAGAATTCGCGGGAAATGTCATCTCTTTTCAAAGTTGAAAGCACAGCAGAAGCTCTTCCATCTCAATTTCTCATCTGTGCGTTGCATTTTCCGAAGAGACAAGGATGAATGTAGTTTGTTATAAATAGCACGTATACCTTATCACGTAACAGATGTGAATTATCACTATCGCACTGTTTCTTTCATCTGAGACTGCCGATCGGATACAGAGGAGGTAATTCATTATTAATGCCTTCATATCCACAGGTAATCTGCAATATCTCCAGTAAATGACTCTGGAGTTTGTTCTGTTGTCTCGTATGGGCAATTAGAAATTATGACAAATTTTCATCACCGATTTCGCTGCCTTCGTTTTGTCCTGCTGAAAACTGTAACGTTGTGATATTCCGCCTTTTTACAATAGTACACTGTTTTCATAATATGAAATGTTAAGTGCCAGTTAGCGTGCTTTATGGATCATTTTATTTCCATTTTCAGTTGATAACATTACAGAAACAGATTACGGAATACCATTATCAACTTGGATATCTCGCCGTATTGTTAGCTACGGATATTTTTGTCTTGATTGTATTGCCAGCATAATCAAGCATAAGATAAAATCATGATTAGGATACAGGCAAGACAAATTAATCCAATGTGTCTTTAGCCTTTCTGGCACAAGACTCATTGTAGTACTCTCTAAGCAGAGGTTTGGCTCAGAATCTGTTTTTAGGCGTTTTACATAAAGAAAACAGGACAGAAAAGAAAGCCAGACAAAAAAGCCTAAAAATACTTCAAAAACCAGCCGAAGCCAAACCTCTGCTTGGAGAGTATCAATAGAGTTCTTTTATAAATCAGGGCAGTGTTGAAATTTGATGGGGATGTGATATCGTTCAAGGTGTTCTAGTAGCCCCGATCACCCTTTGGCATTTACCGGCCTACGTTTTATCATGGGATAATAGATGCGAATGCTAATGAAAGTCCACTGCCAATACTGACACTTACGAGGGGTCAAGTTGCTCATTTTTGTT
Organism: Branchiostoma lanceolatum; assembly: GCA_035149815.1. Taxonomy (NCBI): domain Eukaryota; kingdom Metazoa; phylum Chordata; class Leptocardii; order Amphioxiformes; family Branchiostomatidae; genus Branchiostoma; species Branchiostoma lanceolatum. Next base: position 12,955,047 of record CM068884.1, read on the forward strand.
GAAGGTCAGCCTGCCTCGCTAGGGACTTGTACCCGACAGTTCGGTGCGAGAGAATGGTTTACGCACGCTAGTCTGTGCGTCTGTGGTCGGAGCGATGCATAGGCGGTAGTAAATCGTAGGGAGAGGTCCCTCGTCAGGTCAAGCGCCAGTGACAGGGCGTTGCAGTTTATACCGTTGGTCGTACATCTACATTTACCGATATGACAGGTATAATACCGCCTGTATGTCTAGGGAAAATCAAACCGTCATGCAATGTGCATAATTTACAAAGTGGATTTTATGTTCTACGTGACTTGGCCGGTTGGACAAGTTTTCAACGGTGCCTTTGGGCTTGTAAGGAAGGTATGGACCACAGTGGGAAGCGTTAAGGTGCATGTATTTATTACTAGTTGTACAATGTAGCTAAAAAGTAACTCCACCTTTGAATCATTCTTTAAAGTGCTACCATCCACACACTCCCACACCCATACATGTATTTCAGGCAGTGTTTGTCTGTCTGTCTGTTGGCCAATTGCAACATTATGTGGTTAAGCAGCGGGGACAAAGTTACAGAATGGGTTGCAATGCACTACAGTGAACATATGTTGTCTGTAATCTGTTCCTCTACTTGTTTTTTAACTGACAGCATCTATGCTTTTTTGACGTCAGAGTGTCCCTTCTTCAAACTTCTTTGAACGAAAAAACAGATTTTTAAAGACCAGTTAAAAAAGAAGTTGTTATCTCTACAAAAGACTGCACGCTGTCAACTAACTGTGATGTAGATAAACGATTTTTCCTTCATTTTGACAATTTTTAGCTATTTTTCTAGGTCTGTAGACCTTCTATGGTATAACACTTGAAAAAAAGTGAGGTCACGAAGAGTTGAACAAACCTGGGCTGACCCTACACTTCTACCGCCAAGCTGTAACAAATGTTGCTGCAAACTTTACAAAGTAGTTTGAACTTCTAACAGAGCCAGGCTTAAATTGCTCCGGAGATCTCGCTTTTGCCTGGGGAAAGGGAAAATCGCCGACCAAAATGGAACTGTGGAAATCCCTCCCCGCCGATTGGAAAGTATGTTTTGTGGTGATAACATAGCGGGAGGGTCTCCTGCATGAAAGATGAAGCGCAAGGCAACTGATTGAGCACTTAGGGAGGTAGGAATAATGGGGAAGAGACCGCAACTTTTATACTTTGCCGGCGGGGAAACAGGGAAATGAAGGAGCTCGCTGCAGTAGAGACTCTATGCACATGCTGCTAGATGGATGTTTGTAATTTTTATGCAAATTGCGAAAGGTCAAGGTAAGGCTTTTTTTCTTCTTCTTCCGAACTTTCTAAGAATCTGGTCCGCATACCCCTCTTGCCCTTTTTCCAACGGTTATAAGCACTTGTTACATCCATGAAAAATGGAGGCATCGTCTTGGGTCTGTCTGTGTGTATGTTTGTGTGTCTGTTTGTGTTTCTGGATATTTATGACCAGAATAACTTGAGAACCTCTGGATGGATTGTAATGATATCAAGTTTGTAGGTAGGTGTTGGGAAGACGAAGATCAAGCTTCATTTTGGGCCCCCTGGTATGTGACCTTGGTACTGCAGCAGAATTTCCGTTTTTTGTACCTTTTGTCTTTTTCTTGGTGGCAGATTTCTTTCATGACGCTAAAATAGCAGTTAAGATATGTCTGAAACGGTGAACCTTAATGTGTGTTAATCACAAAATTAACTCATAGCTCATTTGTACGGAAAAAGTACAATATTGATCTAAATCCACCTTCTTGAGATATTCTTACTGTCACACAAACATAGATAGTTTGTTGAACTGTAGCAAGGTCTAGTCTACCATTTCACTGAGTCTTTCTATGGTGATAGCTTCTTACCTTCCCCGGACTGCTAATGATAAGATATGGAACTCTCTTCCTGGGGAGTGCTTCCCGCACACTAACAACCCACAAGCCGTCAAAACAAATGTACACTGCTATGTCCTTACCTCTTCAACTTAGTCCAGTGCCTAGAAGTGGCCAACACTGGCTTTGCATCAAGCAATACCGTTTTTAAAAATGTCTCATTTAGAAAGACTTCCCCAGCAGAATTGAACTGTTGTCAAAATCCTCCCTTAGAGGCAGTGGGTTGGCAGGGAGCGATAAGAAAGTTTTGTGCCATGGATTACTCTTCAAACAGGTTATCACTTTGTTGGAGGCCTCAAAGCATCGAGGGGCTTCATATCACTGCACAAGTATGATGGTTTCAACTTTCAGTAACTTTTATCATCAACTGTCAAGTCATCAACTTTAGCTGTTAGCTGTCTTGGAAGATATTTCTAAATGGTTAACTGCCTTTTTTAAGGCATTCATTTCTTTTGAGTGTCTCAGCTTTTCTTGGAACTGCCTTGGTGAAAACTTTAGTAAGATGCGGTCAATTTGGAAGTGAACTGTAAGAAGATTACTTTACACATGGAAATACTTAAGAGGATGGAAGGCTGGCCGGGGAGGGACTTAAATGCCTGGAGAAGTACTGGCGATTCAAAGATGTTTTGCAGTGATAACAGTTATGAAGGTTCTCCTCTGATCTATGCTTTATGTAGCATGGTCCGGTCTAATGGTAAGTACATCCATGAAGAGTCATAGCAATGTTCGGGGAAGAGACTATTTGCTTGCAGCAAGTCCACTAGATCTCACTTTCCTGATCCCGTACCTATATCACCATAAGTACACCCCTGGGGTATGTCTGAAACTGTCTTAACTGGAAGTGCTTCATAAGTTGTCTCATAGATGGCAAACTTTGCGGACATCACTCTCTCTTGTAAGTGAAGTCACCAAAGTCTGTAGGCTATTAGATAAACCAAACTATCTTTCTTCCTGGTTTCACTTACACACAGGCCACCTGTAGCATTTGGAAGATATTCTTAGAGACTTCATACAGAGACAGGTTACCTTGAATACTTTGATGAATTTCAGGCATGTGTATTTCATTGCAGGATCTATAAGTGGACTATAGAGACAAGGTGTTTGGATTTGAATAGCATGTTAATGGAATAGAAGCCAATGAAAACATGTGGTGCAAATAAGAGAGTTTTGATTGACTGTAAGGAGCTCTCTGATTGGTCGCAACTTTAGACCATGGTATGTACATATAAAGATATGCCAAACTGAAATGGACTAAATGATGTCGTGTCAAATTTTTCGGGCGTGGCTTTGAAACTTTTCTTTAAAGTCTTTCTAGTAATCACTCTCGCTGGTGTGCCTATCTCAAAGGACATGATTTTTTTAGACAGCTCAACAGTTTGTTTGATGAATTGCCAAACATTACAGTCAGTTGGGTTTCTTCAGGTGATTTCATATGGTATTTGAAGAGCCATCGACAATAAGAAATGTTAAGAGGTTGTGTAATTAGGGTGGGGTAATTAGGAAAGAAACGGTGGCAGAGTAAGCTGGAGCTAAGGGGGCATTCCATATGGTGGGGAGTGATAGTAGCCCGTGATTCGTCACAGCATTCAGCATTGGCATTTCAAGGCTAGGTGTTAATGGCAAGGTTTTAATGTGTACTTGGTCATATTGAATGGTTGGCAAAATGCCTGGATGGAGGATATAGGGGGAAATTTGAGCCAAACTGCAAAATGTGTTGAACCAGAGTACCCATTTGATTACCATGCTTTTTTTAATTAGTCAGCTACAGTTGAAATGTGTTATGGTGAAAAGGACAAATTTGCACAAATTTGACAACATTATAGTAGGTGATTTATAACATAGAGATTTAGGATTACCACAGACTGTATTCAATCATCTCTATTCTAAAGAAGAAAAAACTTTAAAAGAACCACCTCATTTATTGCATGTATCTAGTACAGGTACTTAATTTCAGGGTATTACATTTTGCTTTTGACAGGTTCTTGATGTTAGGCTGGCATCCGAGCCAAGATTCATGTTTCACTTGTCACATCTCACAATAGGAAATACAGATATTTCAATCTGTCTTTTTTCTCCGTCTGCCTTTAAGTTTAACAGCATTCTGACACGTTGATAATTGGGCCATTGAAAACAGCCTTTTCATTCCATATCGACACACTGTGAGGATTACAAATGCCAACAGTATTCATCATATCACGGCTCCCTTTGTTTTCGCACGCCGTGGAAAAATAAATGAAACAAAGACAGCTTTGTCGGTGTTTCCTTCCCCGTACAGAACTCAAGGCTTCCTTTTCTCTCGCGGAAACGAGGCCATCTGTAACTGTCCTCCGACAACAAGCTGGTCCTCATAGATACATAGACGTCCCATTTGTTTAGCTGACAGTATAAAGACGCATGTTTTATCGTTAACATTCCGGAGGTATTTCCACGAACGTCGGACGGCAACAGGTTCGGGAGGACGTGTGGAGGAAGCATTCGCCTTTTGATTCGTCCGCTCGACACTTTATCTTGCTTTCATATGGAAACACACCTGTCACTCCAGATTTTGGGAATGACACTGTAAGAGTTTGGTTTATTAGTAGGATTTGGAGCGAATGGTCGTGGCTGAAGGTAATCATAACTTCTGCCATGTTGCAGTTGGATGATTTACTAAAAGGATGTGTGTAGGGCTCTTGCCGGCTTTTATCTTTTCGTCAGTTCGAGTTCAGTGGACAAGAATCCCTCAGGCTTTTGACAAAAGCGCTTAAGAAACATGAAGTTGAATTTGCTGAATACTCTTTTACATCTTTCTGAGATAAGATCACGATCATGCAATATCTTGGATATCGTCTTGTATGCATGGGCATACAATACACTTTTCTGCTTTAGCAATAATGATTCTGCTATATACATGGTTATCTCTATTATCTTTTTATCATGGTTATCTATATTATTTATATCTATATATCATAGTTATCTATAAATAAATCTATATTAAACTACCACCTTGACTAACCTCTATAAAAAAGATTTCATCTTCTTTTTTTTAAATAATTTGCAGAACGTTTCAGTTGCATTGAAAAATGTGTTCCACAGTTAGAGACCCTATCCAGTAGTTTGATTTATTTTGTGTAACGTTCTACAGTTCATTTGTTTATTCAAGCACTCCGTTGTTGACAGTATTACTGATTGTGCAACTGTGCTTCTAAATCAAAGACAGCGTCTGCACACTTGTTCACAATCAAGTTCACAAATTGCCCTGCGCAGCTGTGGCGCGGCGACCCCAACTCGACCTTTTCACAGCTGTCACCTTTCCAAATATGGAGGCCAGACGTTTAATTTGTGCCAAAAATCCGAATCTGATTGTCGATAGCTCTTACTGGTATTGACCAATGGGAGGACATGCCAAAAGGGCATTGGGGGGGGGTTGTATTGAATATCGATACAGATGTTTTAAGGTGAAAGGTTCAGGATTTTTTTTCTATCAGACAATTGAAATGCCATATAATTGGACTGGGCAAAAAGCCAATATCATTTAACATGTAGTTGTAAAAAAAATGTTTGATTTAAGTTTTTTGTCACTCTGTAGGGTTGAATATTGGTTCCAATGTTTTAATGTCAATATTTTTGTCCATCAGAATACAATTGGATGGGGTTACTTTTCAATCCAATGAACTTACAAAAGTGTGTTATTTCAGTTGTGTGCGTGTGTGTGCGGGGGGGGGGGCTCTGATAGAAAAGGAGAGAAATATGGTATATTAACAGTTCTTACCAGCCTTGAACTTCATGGTGTTTTTGGAAAGGTTTCAAAGGCTACAAATATCAATATTTTGACACGCTACAACCAACACACTATGCATGACAATAAGGATTATCGAAACTGAAACTTTTCTCAATTACGCACAACAATTATCTGTCTGCTACATCAGCAATTTTTTTTGCTATCACAGAGCCAGTGAAAGGTTACCAAGTTTAACCCCAACATAACCTTTCCTTACTACACCCTTGTCTAATGGCTCTGCCAGACATTTAATTTGGTAGCATATCCAAGATCTTAATGTTGTTTTTCCAGCTGGTATTATTCATGGCACGTAGTATAGTGAGTCAGCTATCTGTTTATGGTTTTGCACATGGGGCAAAGTGTTGCTAAGGCCACACCATTTGGATGTCTTGGTTAACGGAATTTTAAAAAAAAATGCTAGATTGGAAAATCAACAGGAAAATAGAATCTCAGAGGAAAGTTTGTACTTTGTTGGTGCACACAGTTTCAGGGAGTGAACAGGGTCAGGTGCAAATTTTCACCCCAGCCTACTGTTTTCATGATTTTTTGTGTGCTAAAATTTATAGAAAATCTGTTAACCAAGAAACTAAATTGGTGTAGCCTAAAGTAAAGCAGTGGACTACTTGTAATTTTTCTGTTAATTGAATTTTCAATTCTAGTTAAGTGTATTTCTGATGGCAAATTGTACAGCACGATGCTTGAAACTGAAGTGGTATTTTGCATTTTTGATAAGAGGGTTCAATTGTGCTGGGTAAGCCAGAGTGTTACTTGACTTTGATAGAGGGTACTTAGATATAAACGTGAAAGTAAGAAGGGAGAAAGCAAAAAGTTTCCTAGAAATTTTCACTACCTTTTTTTAAACAACCACACATTTCTTTTTACCTTTCTTATCATCATTCTCTAAATACACCTTTTAAAATATGTATATTACAGAATAGATTGTCAAAATTTGCAGGATGTTTTTAAACTTTCAAGTTTGGCAAATGGAAAAGCCTAATATAAGCACCCCATACATTTCAGCACCAAGGACAGATGTGATAAACATTTTTTTCATACAGGCTTTTTTTGCCACAATACACACATAAAATACTCTACCAACATATTCATACAAACTACACATTCATGAGGCTATCTAGGACAGCTTGTTCTAAGGGACAGACCAATAATGGCCAAGGGGGAGGTATGAACATGAAAAGATGATTCTGAACAAAGGGATAATAGGGGAGAATTCACAAGTATGTTTTGACGTGAAAATCTAAAAAATAAGAAAAGGAATTTTGAAAAAATGGTGAACGCAATGTTTACATATATACACCCTGGTCTGTCCCTTACCATTTATTGTCTACCATTTGTAGCAAATGTTGACAAGTAACAACTACTCTAAATTTTAATGTTGCAACAATGTAACAAACTTGATTAAGAAAATTGATGTGATTTTGAAATGTTTTCCTGTGGTACATTCATGTAAACTGCTATTCTAACAACATTTTTTCTTCTCTTTTCCATGTGCTGTGATCCTTCTCTTTGACATCATTCAGGTAAGTGATAAGTTTTAGATTCGTCAGAAATTCAAAATTTCAAAAGACATGAAAAAGACACAGACATCTACATTGTACAATCTTCATATGAACTATACAATTCACTACATAACACTCCTATGTACACAACAATTTTAAATTGTTATTATTCGATTCGAATCAATTCATCCTCTGTGAGATGACCCAGGTTTCTCAACAAGTCCTAAGAACAGAAATCACTATCCTGTAGACCAACATCCTCCTTTGTCACATTATTAGTATCACACTTACTCATCACAATGAAAAACAATAATTCACAGACATTGGAATGTTACTGATTCAGAACAAACACGTTCCCTTACCTTAACAGAGAACTTGGAATATATTTTTAAATGGAATCCGTATTCCCATTAAGGATGTCAGAAAGAGAGTCTTACACCATGTATGAACGAATTGCATGATGGTTAGTGATGAGTCATAGACGTAGTGTCTATGAAAAGAGGACAGTCACACCGTAATATGCTAATGTAATTTAGATTCCAGAAGAAAGTGTTATATCATACTTTTGACCATGGCCTGCTAGCATTGTCACCTTGGTCGAATTAGACCGATGGACATTTAATTTTGAGAGTCATTAGCAATCCGTGCTCCAATCATCTTCGTTTCCGGGTAATCAGTAACGAACTAGTGTGAGTCATGGCCTTTGGGGTGATTAGTTACTGTCACCTAAAAAGGACAAGGACAGATCGCGAGATTAACTTGGGAATTTTTTATTGCTCTCATTGTCACCTTGGTCAAATTAGAGCGTCAGATACGTAATTCCAGACTCTATTAGCAGTCTGGCTGTCAACAATGTTCATTTGTTGATGCCGTCTTTCGGGAACCTGTCCAGGTTAGGAGTTCACTGCGATTAATTTTTAATCACATTAAAGGATGTGATAGTCCAGAGAGTGGTATATGGAACAGGGTTTGTTATGTTTTTCTATGCAACACTTTTTTCTTTGACAGAAATTGATGAAAAGTTGAGCAGACAAAGCTAGCATCCTCTTTCCCTTATGCTGCTATTTCCCTGTATCAAAATCTTCAAAACACCTTCTTTGGAGCTCCTTTTCGTTAAAAAACCCTGCCTCTTTTAGCTTTGAATACAAGAGACCTGTGTGCTAGTCCTTCATTTAATATTTCCCTACTATACCTTCCCGTCTCCCCATATGCTTCTAGTTGACCTACATGTTGTTTTTTTAGATCTGTATAATTATGATTTTAAACATTGTCGACTTCATGAAAAATAGGTACAAAAATGTGTTTTCAAACTGAAGGTAAGTGTTCTTGTTCATAGAAATGTTTGCTGTTTAATAACCGATGCATTATTATCTCAAATCTGTTGCAATATATATTTTTCTAAATGATCACCACTCCTGTACAATGTACTTGTCAGTGACTAAGCGTATTACTAAGCACCACTAGCATAAGCTCTTGATCAATTCTTTACATTCGTCTTCAACCATAAATAAGGAATGACAGAGTGACGGAATTTGATGCGATAGTCTAATACTAAGACTGGGTCCATCTTAAGACAATTGATTTTCTTGGAGACTATAAATAGATGTGTGAAGGGAGCTTGCGGCATCCGAGAAACCTAATGAAACTAGGTGAAGGGTCATGGGGAGTAAATCTAAGGGGAAGTCAAAAGTGGTAACTTTAGGTTCAGCACTTATTGAGTGGTGCATTTTGATGGCTCATCCATGGAGGAGGTTTCCACCATGGGATTCTCCGGCTGCGTCATCTTTTGACTTAAAAGAAGTCAGCAATGACACTGTTAAGATCCTTTTGCTTCTTATTGGTCATGCACTTCACATCTAGGATCTTTGGACCACACTGTATTGATTCTTGATTCCCGGATTTCAAAGAATGTTGATCTAGAATTTCACCATAAAACCAAACTCTTAAACAGAAAAATTGTCCTGTTTAGTGAAATGCATTTTTATGTCTTTCTCAACCCTAGAAAAAGGTATCAGAACACATTTCTATGAAATTTAAGTTTGAATCCTTTTGGTTGCCTAGTGCCGGTGCCCATCTCTGTTCCTATAAGACTTGGGCCACACAGGGCCACTACACTAAGAGCAAGCAAGTAGTGCACATGTATGTATCATTTCTAATGTTTTTGGTATGGCCCTGTCATGTCTTGATCTGACGACCTCCCAGATGCAATGAGAGCACTCTACCCTCTAGGCCATTGCACCGGGTATGCAATAGTAACTGTAAATTGACTCTGACAGACTTAATTAATTATTTGGCATCATCATCAGATGAAACATAGTTTTGGAACTGTCTCATCTCTGCCCCAGTATGGAGTAACAGATGCAGTTCCCATGTGAGTATTACAGTTAATCATAACCAAATGTCACCCAACAAACTTCAATTATAACTTTGACCCAAGAGAGTTTTACATTATCAAAAAGAAAAGTTTCAGGATGGGGTAAGTGGAGGTTGGAAAAATGAGAAAGCTTGAACTCTTCAAAATAACGAAGTTTGTACAAAAACGAATAGAAGGATGTGAAGTTAGCTTTCACAGACACATCCCTTGTTTTATACTTTGATAATGGTAAAATCTATTTCAGCTAAATGCCACATGCTCTTTTGACTTATAAGGTAAATACAGCATCTGGAATTTCAAAGGTAATGTACACTTCAAATATCCAGGTGTTCAAGACATTGTTGAGAAGGCCTGGATAAAATCATTTTTCTTTATGGCAGTCTTAGGATACCAGGTCAAATTATGAACATTGATACTACAGTGAAGTTAACGTTTTGTGACATTTCTAAGAAATCTTTTTCCTGTTAAAATACATTCTACATACAGGAAACATTTATTGAATGCACTAGTCACAAGAAAAAATTACATTGTTTGCTACAAATGGCCTTGCAAACTATTTATCCCATTAAAAGTTTCACAAAAGAAAACTGAAAGCTTGGGCAAATAGTTCAAGGTTTTCTTCCATCCCTGTTTGAAGATAATGGTCTGCAGGAAGACGCTAAGCACTTAAGTCAATAATTTTCCCACCAATCTCACAGAACCCTCCATACTTAAAGATTTCTGTGGAAATGCTCAGATCCATTTGGAGAGACCTTGGGATTTATCAAATCCAGATCCATCCATCGCTATCCTCAAATTACATCAGGCAATAGCTCTGCCATTGGGACCGAGGGACAACGTCAAATTCTCGTCATCATTCTCTCGTTTGCTCACCTTCAGGTTCTGAAAAAATCTCTCCGCAAACACGTCAATGGAATTACCGAAGGTACCTACATTTAGGAAGGGATTGGAGGCATGGAAGATAATAAGTGTTACTGTCACTTGGTTGATGGATGAGTTTAATATAGCAGAGAACGGAAAGAAGGTCTCTCAATGGGCAGGGAGAGATACACGTGCCATCTGTACATGTTAGTGATGGCAATCAAGTCTGGTGCTGGGATTGGAATGATTGACATCTGCCTGTCACCTGTCACAAGGTGACAAGTTTAACCTTTGACCTTGATGTGTGTGAGAATGATGATCTTGCAATTTTTAGAATTTACTGTAATTTTTTTAATGTGGCTGTCTTAGAGTACTTGGTGGAATTATGAGAGCTGAAGTTATATAAAGTTTGACTTCTTTGATCAGATTATGCAGCAAATAACTAAAATATACAAAAATTAACTGACGTGATTAAACTATTTTTGGAGCTAATGACATCACTGTAAAAGTTTTATGACATTTTCTGTCAGTTTCTGTTATAATCATCCGTGGTCCGTCCGTAATCTCCATGCATTGCTGTGTCCTTTGAGTCACTTGTTGTAGTCACTGGTCATGTGACCGTGACTCCGCCCTCCCCAACCTTCCCCTTGTCCTTGCATGACCCTCTCGGCTTACGAAAACGTTAATGAACTTCAAGCTTTATCTCTTCACATGGACCATATTCTAAAGCTTACCTAATATAAAGGCGATGCCTAAGGTAGGTTTGGTAGTCTTGAAGAATAAGTTTATTGCAAATTCATGCCCGAAGGCTAAATGCAAATAACATACATAAAAGAACAGTGTACAAAATAGGTATAAAAGCTGCTTATCTAAATTATACAAATGTAATTGTCTATAACTAGTGAAGGGTTTGACTTCTCTTTTGTAAGCAATGGAAGACGTAATGTCCCACCTTTTCTATAATTTGTGGGTTTTTGGTAGTTAAAAGAAGAATAGTCTTTTCTTTGTCTGTAAGCTTAGGGAAATTCGGATAGATTTTAGTGGTCTGAATAGACAACTCATTTCGTGCATTATCATGAAATGAACAGTTTGAAATAAAGTGTATTTCGTCTTCCACGGCATTTGTATTGCAATACTTACAAAGTCTTTCGTAATGAGACCAGCTTATTGTCACCTGTGAAACATTACAATGCATAAATGACAGTGCCTAAAGCTTTAATACGTTAATATGTGTTTAAATATGTTTCCAGACAGCAATTTGATCCTAAAGGTTGGGTAATGTCTACAAAACGATGTACAGAGGCTAACATATATCTACTGGCAAATTGCAGTTTTCCGAAAAAAATCAGGGTGGCAGCAGAAGGTAGAAATAACTTTAATTTTTTTTTTAATATTGCAGGTTGAAGTTTCGAAATCCTGAACAACAATTTAGCTGACACAGTTTTAAAGTTATGCTTCTGACAAATCATGAAGGGATAAATGATTGTATTTGCAGAAAGCTTTTCCAAAATGCTAGTAAAATTTTCGACAGTTTTCAATATCACATGATAAAAAACGGATTTCAAGTCCATGTATATTTAGTGCTTTAGAGTAAAGTTCTTCCTGCATCAGATGGTGCATAGGGCGGCGCCCATCTCCGTTTCAGTAGCCCTTGGACCACAAAACTTTGTGCAATCACTACAGCAGGGGGCTAGCCCACTGGTAGTGGTGTGTGTTTAACTACCATACTCTTTCCCCAAATGCTGAGTGCTAAGCAGAGAAGGCAGCATGTACAATTCCTAAAGTCTTTGGTATGACACGGCCGGGGATCAAACTCACAACCTACCATATGCAAGGGGAACACACTACCCACAAGGCCATAGCACCGGTAAGTGCTTTAGAATATTGCCCATATTCATGACGTGGATGAAAAACAGGTGCGCCGCGACAGCTGTCAATCATCTTTTGTGCTGCGCGGAAAGATCAAGGTTGGATCGTAGCTCGTTGCCCAAATCTGGCACGCTGCCGGTAATCAGGCTGGCAAGTTGGTATTTAGGCAGACAGAAGTTCGGCCACTTCCTGCCAACGTGTTTGCAGAAGGTCATTTTGTATTCATAAATTCCCCGGCCTGACAATAAGTACCTTGTTGCAAATTAATTCCTGTCAGACGCAGAGGTAATGGACAATGCGTTACGCCGGCGACCGTTATGAAATTGGGATGGGTGTGCTTGAAATGTCCTTGCCGTGCACGCATCGTGCACGAAGGTAGCGGGGCAGGGCTCGATATACACTTTTTTGAATAGGTGCACAGAAAACATTTTGGGTGCACATCATGAAATTGAGTAGAATGTCAGCAAACCTGAGTACAAACCTTCTTGCCTCTCTTTAGAGCCTGAAATTCTAAATTTAGTTCAACATTTTTAACAAGTCAAACAACAAAGAATTTTTCATTTTTCCTGGTACTGAAATGTCAAGAATATGTTGTATACTAGACTAGTGTAAAATTAACATGCGTATCCCTACACATATATCTAGGTGCACTGGTGCACCCACAGTCAAAAATTAGGTGCACAGCTCCGATTTTGTTGCAAGGAATCAGTGTCAGGAGCCAGGGAAGAAGCTAAATTGCTGGTAGGTTACGGAGATGTGTCTGCTATCATCGGATCATCCCATCCACTGCACTGGGGAGCAGTGGCATTTGCTGTTATAGCGATGGAGTCTTCACAAAAGTGCACGTGCCCCAGTATTTCGAGCCCCGAGTGTCATTGGTTACCAACCTTGAACTAATTAGCGAATGGTTCTGATGAATGTAGAGCAGTAGTGGTGATTGCTGGTGCATGGAAACACTATTTAGCCTACTTTGATTGCTGCCGTACTGCTTTTCATTAGATTGTACTTTTGACTGCACGAACAACTATGACAGGGGTGCTAGTATCACCAAAATGAAAGCAGATCTGCAATGGATGTCACTTGAATATAGAACAACGTCCAGACTTTCCATGATGTACAAACTGACTATTATAAACTTGTGGACGTACCGACTGATAAGTATCTAATGCCAGCTCAGAAGAGGACTAGAAATAGTCATGCTTTTAAGTACCATAGTTATCAGCCAAAGATTGATGTGTTCAAAAATTTGTATTTTCCGAGAACCATAGTAGAATGGAACTCGTTGTCATCAATTACTGTAGGAGCATCTTCACTAAGTAGCTTTAAAGACCAGTTACAGTCAGATATGCAAAGACTAGGTGTAACAGACCGTTCGGTGCAATATAAGCGGCTGCTGCGCGCCGCGTGCCTGCGAAGCTGGTGTGTTACGCCTAATGGCGGTTGTGCCGGCTATATAGATACAGATACAGATACAGACTGTTCTATCATACAGTTGGGGTACAAGAATATTTTGTTTGACCATATAGGGATGATATGAAGAACTGCAGTATGTGAAAAGAATCTAATATCATCATTACACAAATGATACCAGCCAAAAAGCAAATAGATAGAAAAGAAAAAATAACATCAAATGATGGAAACAAGATTTAGTGTGTTAGCCAGCCCGAAAAATTGCAAACATCATTGCAATAGATATCATTTTAAGTGACCATTTTTTGATTTTGTCTTCTGAAACAACCTCGAAATATAGGGACCTCTGCAACTGCCCTGACGCCTTGTCAAGTATGATGTAAATTTTCTCCACATCTCCTGATAAACTTGGAGCCGAGGTTTATGATCATACCCATCCATAGATGCTAACTTGTTGTGAAGGGCATTTTGGATGTGTCTAAGCCACCTTACATCAAAGAGTCCTGGATGGTATATCAAGTCATTTTTACGACCTGTGCTTCAGATTATATGAGTCAGCTCACAAAAAGGGCGACATAAGTCATGTTCACACCTTATCAGGAGAGGTACTGTCAAACAGGAGAGATGGGCTTGTCACGGAGGCTGGAGGGGGGTGCAAGAAAAAAGCTCTAGGCATGTTTTTTCAGAATTATCTGTTGATTTATGCACCACATCCTTGAAAAATTCAGTATGTCTCTCTCTCTCTCCCCCCCTCTCTCCCTCTCTCTCTTTCTCCCCTCCCTCTTTCTCTCTGTCTCTCTCCCCCTCTCTCTCCCCCTCTCTCTCCCTCTCTCTCTCTCTTTCTCTTCCCCTCCCTCTTTCTCTCTCTCTCTCTTTCTCTCCCTTTCTCTCTCCCTCTTTCTCTCTCTTTCTCTCCCTTTCTCTCTCTCCCTCTTTCTCTCTCCCTCTCTCTCTCTCTCTCTCTCTCTCCCTTTCTCTCTCCCTCTCTCTCTCCCTCTCTCTCTCCCTCTCTCCCTCTCTCTCTTTCTCCGCTCTCTCTTTCTCTCTCTCCCTCTCGCCCCCTCTCCCCCACTTTGTATCTCTCTCTCTGCCTCTCTAACATTCAGTACATTACTTTGTAGTATCCCATGAATCTACATGATATCCCATTCAAAAAGACATCTTAATCTGAATTTTAAGCACACAAATACAGTATGAATGAATCTATTTCCATGCAGCTAGATGTCATAATTTTTTCCACTCAGAAAGAGTTGGTACATACAAATGTTTTCTACACACAATATCAGAAGTTTACTTTATTGTGTAAAAAAAATTTGTGTAAAAGAATTTTAACGACTGTAACTTTAGCTTTAAGAATAAATTGATTTGGCCTTAAGTTTAAACTTTTCTTGAAGTCAACCATGAAGTCAGCTTAACTACTTTCATTTCAGCATTTGGACCCTCTTAACAGCTGTTGGTAAAATTAAAGGGAAATATTGCCACAACCCAGTAGTTCCATTTGCCTTGTAATCTATGGTGTTAATGACGATGGGGGGTGACTACGGCTGTGATATTGCAAGCACAGTAGGGGAGCACCGAAGGATTACTACCTCCTTGTCTAAGACACCTCATGCATTTTATATGCGCCGCTCAGGGGTTTCTTACTGCGTTGTTTCTCGCACGACAATTGTTGAAGAAAATCTAACGAGAGTGTTTTTGCGACTTGATGTGCGTGTACCTAAGGGGCAGTAAACTGGCTGTACCGGCAATTCTGCACCGTACAAATCATGCATGTTATTGCGACGACGACATCTATCTGACGGCCCCACGAGAGAAGTCCTCTGCATCAATTATTCATCTCGCATTTTACGTGGTAATCTGTCGCGTTTGTGACACATCCCGCGGAGCGGCTGTGGAAATGAGATACGGCGGTGGATTGCTTGACCCCACGTTTGCAGGCGTGAAATTTGCATGTGCTGATTACAGCCGGGATATTATTCAACATTCCGCCATAATTCTGCGCGTATCCCGCGGGACCAGTGCCGGTGACAGTCCGTTGGATGTGACAGATCGACAGCCGATCACCCTGCCTTAGGCAGAGTAGTAGGACTAGATGGTGGAAAATTGGCTGATTCCACATCCATATGTCATTTGGCGAAAATGTCAGCCGACTCACCTGCTACTGGGGAACCTCCGCCCTTCGTTACGTGCAACTTACGTCGTTTGAGTGACCAAGGGTGCATGTACACCATGAGTTTTCCTCAAAATTTGTCAGTCCAATAAACTTCTGACCATCTGTCTTCTGAAAGTATTGAACTTATTGCCTGTCACTACCAGCAAGCAAAGCCGTCCCTCCCTTTTTGTCCAGAATGGATCGATCCAGGGAAGCCAAGGAAACATGATACTGAAAGGCTTCCCTGCTTTTAAGGGTAGTTGACCATCATGCCTTAAAAGAAAAGCGAAGCTGCAAATTATGGGGAAAGTTAACGACCGTGCACGACTCGGACACTTGTTGGCGCAGCGCTGTAACATCGGATACATCTGTTCGACTGAACTGTTAGGGCTGAGCTTCAAAAGGTTGTGACAGCACCGCTTGGCTTCAAAATGACATCAGAAATTAGAGTAGAGTGATAAGGCCACACCAATTTATTTTCTTGGTTAACGGAATAAAAAAAAATGAAAAAAAAAATGCTAGATTTTAAAAACAACATGGAAACAGAATCTCAGAAGAATGTTTTTGATTTGGTACACACAGTTTCAGGGAGTGAACAGGGTCTGGTGCAAGTTTTCACCCCAGCCTTCTATTTTCATGATATTTTTTTGTGCTAAATTTAAAAATAAAAATCCCTTAACCAATAAATTAAATTTTTGTGGCCTAAGGCTAGTTGGCAAGGTTTCCATACTTATACAACATGTATATATAACTTCAACTCTCATAATTTCCATGGGTATCCTAAGGCGCATTTAAACAACAGTGTTATCATCAAGGCCTTCTCAAGAATGTTTTGAACACCTGGATATCTGAAGTGTGCTACCTCGGGATTACTGATGCTGCATTAGTAGATCTATTTGAATTCAAGAATTCTTTTTTTTTCTAAATGTGGTTGTCTTAGGTTATCTAGCAGAATTTAGAGAGTTGTAGTTTTATTTTCTGCATTTATATGCAAAGTTTTTAATCAAGAATATTCATGTATATGTCTGAACATACAATATAACTTGCATATAAGATTGATATGTCACAGCTTGTTTTTTTCCTAGTTGAGAGACAACCACAAAGTTACATGAAATACAACATTTAAAAAATCATCATTCAGCTCAGTTGTCATTCCAAATATGTTTGGCCCTACTGTGAATATAAAAGACATTACATGAAATGTGAATGCTAATAGTTGCCATAAAAGCCTATTAAGCCTTAAGTTTGTCAACATGTGCTTCAGGCCATCTTGAAATATGTTCTCTCTCAGTAATTCCTGCCATTTTCAAAATCCTCACTGGGGAAATATAACGTAGCCCGCAGCAGTAATAGGTAATGGGTACGAAGCTTCCAATTGTGGAGAGACTTACCCTACATCGGGGAAAATAATCCCGCCAAGACGGGAAACTTGTAAGCCATATAAATGGACAGACTGAGAAGGTATGGATATTTCTAACTGGTGTAATAGGCCCTTGTGGCACAGTGGGTTCCAAAACACTGCAAGCCTCTGAGGTGTATGAAATAAATCTTGAGATAAAGTAGAAACCCTGAAGTAATTTTTCTTCCAAGAAAGTGAAATTATTTTCTTACCATCAAGGATGAAGACCTGATATTAGGTAGTAAGAACAGAAATAACATTGAGAAGATTGTTACCTTTTGAATTTCATTTAAGTTTTTTCCTTTTCAATCAAGGCAAAACTGCTCATGATACAACATTAAGTGGTCCATATTTTGTATCAAGCCTTGAATTCTTTGTAAAGAAAGACAAAAATTGATATGAGTAGTCTAGAGTAATGTGGCTTATGACTGGAGGTGGTTGCCCGACCAGGTTTGACTGCATATGATTTTTATGAGGGAAAAGGAAATACAAAGACAACAGCAGCTGTAGTTTCAGCACTTTGGACTGTAACTTTCCTAAGTGCTAGTAGTTAGTGAATTCTATCTACAAAACTATTTTCAAGTTGTCAGTCCTGGTATTTGTTGATCCCACTACCCCTATGGAGAATATGACTTGGAAGACTAGTAGTAGTAGTAGTCCACTGTTTTCTGCTGCTGCAGTAGTCAAAACACCCTGCAGCCGCATTCAGTCTTTCTTCAGTCCTTATCTTCACTTGGAAGACTCCATCGCTGTAACAGCAAATGCCACTGCTCCCCAGTGCACTGGGTGGGATGATCCGATGATAGCAGACACATCCCCGTAACCTACCAGCAATTTAGCTTCTTCCCTGGCTCCTAACACTGATTCCTTGCAACATATCTGGGTTTGTCTGCTTGACGAATGTCTTCATTCTATCCTCCCTTCAAGCTAGACTTGATAACCCTTCTAATATTGGCTGAACCTGCACCAAACCTGGCCATTAGTGGTGGAGGGTCATCTGTGGGGGTGATCGTCATAATCATAAAAATGTCCCCGGAGATGTATGGATGTTTCCCTCAAGTAGCCTCTTCTGGGACGTACCATGTTGCCTCGATGTGGGTGGTTGCTTCTGTTGCACTTTTAGGGTTAAATCAGTTCTGCCAGAATACTGTGAAAGATACCATTCTTTACCATACTCTAACCGTGTCCAATATTTTTTATCAAGTTGTCCTGTATCTAGATTTAAAGATAAGAAGAGTACTTTGGACATAGTCCACTGTATATCATGTCCTCCAGCAATGTTGTATAATTTATTGATCTTTAGAAGTTTTGGAATTACCTAAGAGAAATGAAAGAAGACGTTTGGTAATAACCCTGATGTATCTGTCCTTGAGCGAGGCTGAAGCAGCAGGTTCTCCTGTTACATCAGTGGAAAGGCCAGGGATATTCGTTCTGTATCTATCTGCATCTATATAGCCGTTATAACCGCCATTAGGCGTAACACGCCAGCTTTGCAGGCATGCGGCGCGGCAGCAGCTGGTTATATTAACCTAACGGTCTGTTACATCTAGTCTTCGCATTGTTAAGTACATGTTGCGTCAAACAGAGTGGTTTGTCAAATGTAACCTGAAACAATTTGACTAAAACTAGGCTTGTGGATAAGGAATATTATCTCAAATTCACTGATAATAGATTAAAAGTTCATTTGTGTAGGTAGAAATCAGTTTAAGTAGAAATGATTTTTAACCAAAGTTGAACCGTAATTATTAACACAAAAGATTGGACGAACCCAAATTATTGACTGATCAACCCCAGTTTTTCTTTCATGGAGTTAGCAATCCACCACTTCTATGACGTCATGTTATGCAGATAGAACATAATCATGCATGTGTATCAGTGAGCAGTGGACCATAAGTTTCAGAAAGTTTATGTTACTGATAAAAAAAAAAATGCAGTCACATTGACCAGGTGGCACTTATGTAGTGGTGGTCTTTTGCACAGGTTTGACTGTATTATACTCTGTCCAAAGTGTAGCATCCCTCTGCAAAAGTGGACTCTCCCGTCAGATATTGATGTGGCTTGTTCGGCAGGCAGAGGTCATTGTTCTTGTTTGCGGGAGGGACGGGGGGGGTGACTGATTCCTCCATCGTGAGTGGTGTGTCCTCTAGCGGTGGACTCCAGCGACAACCATTTTAGAATGATGAATGTCGCATTAGGAAATGTCACCGTTTTGATGAGGATGAACATCTGATTTGTTGAGGACCTCCGGCTATGATGCGTCTCTGCCATTTTTCAACTGAAATGTAATAAAAGTTCAAAAATCGGGGTCCACGGGGGGTCATTAATCATCGTCCACAAACGGTAGGATGTTCGGATGGGCATAATTAGATGTAAGTTGCCGGTACACTGGGGAGATTTAGTCCTAATGGTGCTGCTTGTGACGTTAACCGCAAATTTGAGATTCATGATACAAGTGTATGTGGGTTAAGAAATCAATTTTCAAAAATAAGTGGTGACCATACTGTAAATTGTACAAAGAAACTGAAAATACCAAATTCAGTATACGCCAAAAATGTTAGTGAGGCAACAAATAGAGGGGAAAAAAAAGGACAAAATAGCCGTTTTTTAGTCAGTTTGTTAGTCAGTCCGTCAGTGAAATTGCTATAAGCATTTAAATAAACAGTCTTGTGTCTAAAAAATTACATTTCTATTCTTCAAACGTCAAGAAACATGTGATACGTTATATGTCCAGCTGATTTTAAGATCTACAATCAAGTCTTTTGAAAATTGACAAACTGACTAAGAAAAAGCTGAACATCGCTAGTACTGAGTTTGGAAAACGTCCAGCAGTTTTAGATTTCCTATCACTATTCCGTTATTAAAGATTGAAGGACACCCATTACCCTGTGTATACTATCTTGATAATTGTAGCTGCTTCTTCTTTTTGCAGTTCCTAAGAGAATTACTAAAAATCAGGGCCTACATCTTTAATAACTGATACACGTATGATAAGGTCCATACTTCATACTTAAGGGACTTGTCAAAAACCAGCCCTCGGGACATGTAAGTTGACAACCTTTAAACAACAGCAAATTACGATGCATGATTTCAGATCAATTTTTGATATTTTCTAGTTCTTTCCAGGGCTTGGAGGCAAATTGAAGGGACTGTTTCTAAAGTTCTAACATCCGCATGCGAAATCTAAAATTTGCATTCATGTTTGAAATATTCTGACAGAGAAAATGTAATATCTTAAGTATCCAAAAATATATGGTTTGAGATACGGTTGGGAATGAATTATAAAAACATCAGTCATTAGGATCACGAAACAAAACTTGCTAGACTATGATTTAATTCTTTTGACATTTTACGAGTTCATCATCACCCTGCATGTATGGATAGCTACAACTCATGTTTTACAAGCTCCATCAAAATTGCACTTAGTCCGGTATTAATGAACTGCCATAGATAAGAAAATAACCTTGAAATATTCATTGTAATGTAGCCTGCAGTGTTAATCATGGTAGAGGATGATAGATGATAAGCGTTGCACGACTGTATTACTTTAAATGTCAGTCTGCCATTCTCGCCTGTGTTTGAGACTGGCCAGGGACCAGATAGCCATCAGACGTATGATGAAGGAGCCTCTTACACGCGCCATTATCAGCCCCTGATCAATGTACATGAATGCCGATGGACATGAAGGCTTTAACAAGATTTGGTCTGGAGTTTGTACCGCTGACATAATTGGGGCATGAATCCAAGTCTGTCAGATGCCGTTTGTTCTTAACCTTCACGGTTGCCTCTCGCCGTACAGCAGTACTGTTGTAACTTCGACTAAGAACGCCGACTCAATATCGTCTGAATAGCTTGGTTAAGAGACAAGTGCTCTGGTGGTGCTGTAGTAAAAGCATTAGCATATACACTACACACAACAAAAGAGTTTGCTACTCTTGAGCTTTGAAGACAAACTCTGTCTCTTCATTAACCCGGTAAAGACAGATCTCTAGGATTTCTTTTAGTCAGAACTTTATTTGTCATTTAATGCACAAGCTGTTGAGGGCTTCTCCCCCTACTCTACAGCAACGCTGTGCTTATTGCAGTTCTGGACACTAATTTGCTACAGTCTCAATGATGTTTTGTTGGGTTACAGGACGAGTGCAACAAGTGCACTGGTGGTGACACTAGCCTAAATTCTTTTAGTCAGGACCTGTTATAAATGTAATTCAAAATTGAGTACCTAGCTTCAGTTAGGGCTGGCCTCTTGGATGTGATGTCAATACGGAGGTCCTGTGTTTGAGGAGAGCCACACCTCAAGCACATCAAAGAACCCACCACACGTATCAAAAACAATAGGAGACCATCCTGATGTGAGTGGATCAAACCTTACAGTCCTGTCTTACAAAGGAAAGTGATCTCGAACCAGTTTAGCTCAAATGAACTCAATGAACAGATGAGCTAATCTTCCACTGGTCGTGACAGAGAAGACCGACGCTATGTACAGTATTTGCAGGTTCATTGTACCGGGGAAATTCCCCTAGCTCTTTCCGACAAGCACAATGAACATTGGACCACGGCTTAACGTCCCGTCCTAAAGACTGTGACCCTTTCCGGCTAACCACTGGACTACGCACGCTCCCACCTACTGTACAACAATGGTGTTTTATGCCTGAAGGCAGTTGACCAGTTCTGCAAAAACTCAACGTCAACAGGAATTGTCAGGTCTATTCGGTCAGTGCCAAGTCTTCCACAAAGGGCCATATTTCCCCACTGTTGCATGCCCCGCCCACCGCACCCTCCCCACAGTAAAGCCATCATCTTTGTTTTATTGCATCCAGCAGGTGTAAGTAGGCCATTTCCAGGTACAGACACAAGGAGGCCACACACACCATGTGATGTATGGGCCCAGTCAAGTGTACAGAAATAAAGAAAGGGGTCGGGTATTGTTGGTGTTATTAATGGCCGACTTCAAACAGATGGCTCTGTTTAGGGAGTTAGTGATCTTTTGTCCAGGCGTGCATTGTTTGTGACAAATCCTATTTGCACTGTGATCTGCTCAGATTCAACATAATTATCGCAGACATGTTGAGAAGCTTCAGATTAGAATGTGTATGCTTTGTTATTGAATGCATTGTAGAGGTTTGTAGTACCCTTCTGGAAACAACAGAAGGGCATTAGAATGGAATGTCATTGTACAAACAGAGATAGTTGCTGCGATGATGCTTACAATACGTTGATGAAGGTTAGACATCCAGGTACAAGTAGAAACAAACGCACGATAACAGTTACTCAAGCAACTGGATAGATTTGAAAACGGTCAACCGATTTTGAAATCTATCCAGCTGCTTGAGTAACTGTCACCTTGTATTGGGCATGCTGACAATATATCAGTATCCCCTATGTTATGCCCCTGGCACTTTACAGTCAACCTTGCCTCACTCCACCCTGGTGTAAAAATGGGTACCTGACTTTGGTTGGGGAGGTAAAGGCTGTGGAAGGAGAGGGATGGGCTCCACGTTCCAATACCGTGCCCTAGACACAGTGAATGAACAACCCACTGCCCCTTTGGCCTCAAAAAGGCTATGGGACCTTTACCTGATTTAAACACTATCCATTATAAGCCGCCGTGAGCTTTGTCAGGGATTGGGAGATACCATAACCTTGAACAGTCCACTCAAGAATCACAAACGTGCTGTTTGTAAAATGCACTTGGGATCTGAGCTTCATTCCCTTGAAAGTTTTTCTGAAGACGGCTGTAGGGAAAAGTGGAAAGTGTTCTAGAGGGACTGCCTGTCTGCCCTTGCAGCTACTGGTCTGTTCCCAAAGTGCAGCAAATCATTTGTTTCCTTTTAGTTAATGAAGAAATATTCGAGGATAAATTTTACAAGATATCAAAATCTTTGCTTGATATGGAAAAATGATGAGCAACATTGTTTGTGGTAGGCGATAGACAAAAGGAATACTTTACCAATGGTTTGTGAGAAGAAACATTACATAGTTTGATTCTAAAACATTTTATGCACCACGAAGTTGTGGTGTCACGAGCTGACCAATTGTAGTAGTCAAAAGAGTGACAGGGAACACTTTTTTACATTCATTTCAAATAGGAGACAGCCATGCACTGTCCAAACATAGAAATATCTTCAACAGTACTGCCGTGTTGTGAAATGTAGTATCAAAGGTGACGGAAGTTCTGTACTCATTAGTTTGAGGCATGACAATGAATGGAAAGCAGCTAGAGGTAGATTTGGCACTATTGCAGGATGACACCCCCCTCCCATCACAGAAGGAGGGGATAAACAACTTTTAGGTACAAAAGAAAAGCCTTAAAGTGCCTTTGGTTACTTCTGATTAATGGAGCAATCTTCCAGATTTTATGGCTATGATGTACAGGTCTCTTGGTGAAAGCTTAAGGCACTGATTTTGCCCAAATCCTTGTAAGAAAAAAATTTTTAAAAGGTTCATCATTTTCTAATTCATTATTTCCTTGTAGTAGCAGTAGACAGGTCAACACTTCTGATACAAACCATCTATAAAAAAGCTTTATTATCCATTATCTCAATACGACATCATGTTTGTTGTAGACAGGTTAAAACAATTGGTATCGCTTTCAAGTTTGAAAGGAAATGGTTGCCACAAGTCACAGCTCTTACTTTAAAAAGGTGACTTTAGATAGGAAATAAGCATCTCCAATTGAAAAAGCAGACAGTCCTTAGAGCCTATGACATTTCCCAGCCAATTCCTTATCCCCTGAGGAAAATGTCAGGGAATTACGTTTTCCTTCTGCATGGAAGTCTTCAATCAAAGCTGTCTGCTGGTCCTCACGGTGACAGCTACTCCAGCAGTGATGTATAGCAGACGTTAGGGCGCTTGGACTGATGGATGGTTGACAACTTAGGGTACCCCTAAGTTAGGGGCAAAGTGTGTACTTATCAGCAATTTAACCACCCTCTTTTTAAGGAAAGGTCAGCGGAGAACCCTGTCCTATATTTGCCGGCAACAGCAGTTGTTGAGTGGAATTGATGGATGATTAAGGACTGTACTAATACCTTAGTCTACAGAGTGTACATACCTTATTGGCTGCTGCCTCCGGCACACTGGGTGGATTTTGGTACTGCTATCCCTTCTACAATAGATATGAGTGGCAATTCAAATACGCAACATATATTAGTCATTTTATAGATTCATGGTAATCTACTTTGCCAGTAACCATGAATTTCTGGGTAAAGTGGAAAGATACATTTCTTGATTACTTGTCATACATATGACAACAACTTACATAAAATTGCAGAGCAAGATACTACATTTCAAGATCACTTGTTGGAGGTCAGACGTCCCTTTCAACACAGCACTTCATTCTTCAAACCACGAAAAGCTGATTGGTTGCTTCAAACCTCACAAAATGCAACAACAAACATTAACCATATCCCTGTTATCCCACCAACCTGGAGCAGTTCCTCATGTCAGCATAGTTACCTTAAGCTTGTAACTACTCAAAAGGTCAAAACTTAAGATTGAAACAATAGTTAATAACAATCTTGATTTTTAGCACCAAAGATATGAGGAGAACTATGTGTATATGTGTTCTGTTCTGTATAAAGTACCTTTTTTGCCTTTAAAAGACATATGTGTTCTGTTCTGTATAAAGTATCCTTTTTGCATTTAAAAAACATGTGCCTTTTTCACTATTGAAATATAAGTGAACTTATGTTTGTTGACAAATTTCTAAAAAAGCACACAGAAACAAACTGAACACTATGCCTACTTTGGGGGAACTTCCTCCTCATTTTGCAAAGGTTGCGATTGGTTACATCATGCCTTGCAGAATGCTGATTCAAACATAAACCATAGCCTCTTAATCCCACCAACCTAGAGCAGTCAGACACGTCAGCATGTTTACCTCGTAGCTTCTCCAAAGGTCACAACAAAGGTCATTTAAACCTTATGCTGACAATCTAGACATAAATTAAGACAAACTTTATCACATCATTTTGCTGAGGCCTAGAATATTTTGGAATATATTGACCATTTTTGAGGGGTAGAGCTTAACAGGTAACGTTTCTTAGATGGTAAGGCCTGTAGGTAAGAGCATCAAGGACAGTTAGAGGTCACAATTAAGAAGGTTGTAAGTCATAAGATCCATTGTTTATTGATTAAAGAAGAGACTGCAATGTCAACTCTCATGATTTTGCTGAGTGCCCCAAGACTGCCACATAAAAAAAACAATTTTGAGAGATTTACAAATGCAGTGCCACTATTCTCAGAGTTCTGCACACTTTAGATATCCAGGTGTTCAAGACATTCTTGAAAAGGCCTTAATATTTATCTTTGATAACTCAAATTTTTTGAATGAGACAGTCTTAGAGTACATGTTGGAATTATGAGAGTTAGAGTTAATGTCAGCCTTTTTCTGCGCCACAGGTATGGGGTTCAGAACTTGCCAGACAATATTTGGCCTTAAAAAGATTGGTTTTCGAAAGTTCTTCTGTTTTTAAAACCTCGTAGGAGAAACACAAACAACAACAAAAAATTTTTTAGAAAGCAGAATCTGAAATTTACCTTGGCTATAGCATTCTAGCCTGTTAGCCAAACCAGATACCTAATGTAGGCAATGGTGAAATTCTCTAAGGATAAAGAGTGACCAAAACAACACGTGCGTGCAAATTTCAGAAGTTAGCAACACTGCCTCAAGACCAGGAGGTCAGGAGTCACCCAACATGCACACTACTGGAAAGGGTTGCATTCTTAGGATGGGACATAAAGCCGTGGTCCACTGCTCATTGTGCTTATTGAAAAGAGCTGGGGGAATTTCGCTGGTACAATGAAACTCTAAACACTGTACACAGCATCTGTTTTCTCTGTCACAACCAGCGGAAGTGTATCTCAGTGAGCTAAACTGTTGTTGCTTGGAGATCACTTCCACTTTTAACACAGTGAGCAGGAGAAATTCACAAGTCACCTTATTGAACATATATCTGCAGCCCTTGACCAGCCGTCCAAGCCAGACACTCAGTAATATTTGGTGAAGATCT
Organism: Branchiostoma lanceolatum; assembly: GCA_035149815.1. Taxonomy (NCBI): domain Eukaryota; kingdom Metazoa; phylum Chordata; class Leptocardii; order Amphioxiformes; family Branchiostomatidae; genus Branchiostoma; species Branchiostoma lanceolatum. Next base: position 12,981,280 of record CM068884.1, read on the forward strand.
GCGTATTGGACGTGGTCCAGCTACCCCTGCTGTTCAATTATCCGGTATCGGAAAACTGGTTCTCTTTAATGCCTAATGATCTCAACCTCTCATGACCCGAGCCCACTAATTGGCATAGAATAATTCATCCAGGGGTATGTGACATCGAGTTGTTAAAAGTTCTGAAGTCACGACTTCTGCATGGCAATATCAAGTGGGGAGGGGGGCAGGTTTTTGTTTTCTTCACCAAGAGGGCTTTGTTTTCAGGTGTGTTTATCTGTGTGTGTCTCTCTTTGTGTGTGTGTATGTGTTTGTGAATAGTATAACTCGAGAAGTTGTGGAAGGAGTTTTATGATATTTGGTATGATAGTAGGTGTTTGTAAAATTAAGAAGTCATTAGATTCTAAGCCCCCAGGCTCATTTCCTCGATGCTGCAGCAGAACTTCCAATTTTTATGTCTTGTGTCCCGAGAAAGCTATGGTGACAATTTTTGGGTTACAGATTGCTCTTATTTCCTGATATGAAAAGGTCACAGTTTTAAAAGATAAAGTTCTAAAGTTCTAAGGATAAGGACTATTAGAACTATCAAATGTGTGGTGCCCAGAATGTAATTTTGTAGAATAAAAACCGTTTTTATGACTTTTTTTAACCTTGTCCCTGCTAACTAACCCCATAACCTGTACAAATTTGGTGACAAACGGCTACCTTAGCAGGCTGGGGGTTAACAGAAGTAATCAAACAACAATACCTTACAATGTATATTTTGATGCTTTAACACAGAGAAATAGCTGTGTGTAGGTTCTAAAAATGAATGAAATATGTCATCTTTAGGAGAGATTGAATGTGTTAAGGGGAAATAAAGGTCTCTAGCTATTTCGCTGTTCACATGCTACATGTTCCGTCGATACAGTCAATAATTTGTCTCATTTTGACCCATTAAACATAATTGGTTTGCAAGACATTTTCCACATTGGGGCGGATTATCGTGTGGATGCTTAATTCTGTTATTGGGTTTTCAAATTAGATGAATGGACTTGTGGTGAGGAATAATTGCGTCCTGTCACTTGGCAAGGGCCCACAAGACTAGCTCCCAACCCCCCGCTGAATAGAGCAAAGTTTCCTTCATGTCGGATATTCTACTCTGCAATCTTTCTTACCAGTTACCATAAATGTCTTGGTCAACTGTAGAGATACTGTTCCTAATTTCTTATGAATCTCAAGTCACAAAATCACAGAATTTTTTTAAGATTTCAGCTTGATACAGTAGTTAACAACATCTCAATGTTCAGCACCCTGGACATAAGAAGAATGTTAGATAATGTTATAGATATAGTACTCAGCTTGAATGCAGCCATTGTCATGTTTAAATGCCCAATAACTGAAACTTAGGATCATGTGATGTCAACAATTTGTTCAGGTAACAATGTAGAGGTTTTGATCCTGTGCTTGAGGTGATATTGTATGTGTTTCTTTCACTTGTTCTACACAATGTATTACCCATGGCCTCAACCCCGGGTTTTTGACAGTTTTATTGAAAGAAATGAGAGGCAACTTGCCAACTTGTCATGCCTTAAATGGATTATTTTCACATATATATTGCTATATAAAGGAATTTGTTCAAACGTTGGCAATGGCATATACTGCAAAAATCTTATTCTTTTGTGTACACAATTTCTGTCTCAGATATTGTTCAAGTTTTGAAAAAAACACATTTTCTCTGATAAGTTTTTCCTCTGCATTTTTCTCCGAAACGTAGAAAATATGGATGCAATGAAGGGCTATACAGACAAAAACAGACAAACAGACAGACAACCTGCCTCTTGTAGGTGTGAAGAGCATTGACATAAACAGAGGGTGCTTAGAAATATGGCACAGCGTACACCCCTCAAATTTTCTAGAAGTGTATCTCTTTTGTTTTTTGTCCCAGGGATTGTTGGAGGCTTTCATAACAGTACCGTTGCTTGAATTGAAATCAGTTCTTCCTCCAGCATTTTCCCAAGAATTTTAGAAGAAGATACTTCAGTCAGATTAAGGGCTGGACACACAAGCAAACAAACAAACAAACAAACACACAGACATCTGTGACTGTTCAGTACGTCTTGTAGAAGTCCTTTTGGTAGATTTTCTTTAAGACACCCTACCACTTTCACCCCTCAAATTTTACAGAAGTGGACTCTTCCCCCAGGTGATTGAAATGCAAATGTAAGTTTTTGCTCGGTGATAGTCTGATGACCTCTTCAGCGTTGGCAGGTAAAAGGACAGAAGATCATCCGTGATACCAGTTGTCAATTCCGCAACGTAGTTCTGACAAAGATTTCTTACCTGTAATAACGGCAGATGAGGTCAAGTTGACCGAGAAGATGTATTTCCCCAGCGCAGATTTAAGTAGTAATACAATTACAGATAGTATGCCTGCTACCGGCGGTTATTATACCTGACGTACATTAAACCTAATAACAAAATTTAATATAAATCTATATTAGATTTACCAGGAAGTGTTCCACTCCGGTGCTTTCCCAATAAATATCGACCACGAGCGAGCCTTTATCGGAGATAGGTTCCCCTCCTGAGACATCGCTTGGCAGGGGAGGAGGATCAGTCTTAGTGGGACTTCTTTAGATGTTAAGGTGGGGGAATTTGCGCGGAAGTGTTTGGGGCCGGGTTTGCAACTTCTTAATCCTGCTTCCCCACCCACAAGCCAAGGAGAGGTGACTGATACAGAAAGGTGGGTTGTTTTGTGTAACATCGGGTCAAGACTTGTTGGAATGGTTGTTGTGATTATTGTAACGTTCCTGTGAGGTGCTTGTACTGATTGGCGTTAATGTTCCCGCGGATGTACAAACGTACGATATGAATAAGCGCGGCAAGCCATGCATGCATGGACGGGTTTTAATATTTCCCGCTGTGTGAGTTCGGCAATCGCTGTTACATTCTTGTGTGTCAAACGTTGTTGGAGTTGCTTGTTTCCCATTCTGGAGTGACACAGTTGGATAGCTAAGCACACATGCATGAAGAATCCAGCCTCGCTGTAATTTTCCAATTAATATGCACATGAGAATTTCTGGCTTTGACATATCTGCTACTGTCATAAAGAGAGTACCAAGCAGCGTGTATGAAAGAGTTAAGATACCAATGATATAATATCATATCAAAATGCAAATTAGATGAGGATCTGACCTTTTGGGTATCTGTCATTACTGTCAACTATAATTATTGTGATAATTGATTTCCTTTAGTATTGACTTTTTTGTTTTAATCTTTCTTAGAACAGAAAAATACCAGTTTTAAAATAATGTGTCTTTTGAAAATGACAACATATTTTTAAAGCATTTTAGAAGCTACGATATGTCCTTGGAATCAGTTTCAAAGTTTTGAGAACAGTTTTGGTGTCCAACAATGAATTTGGGACTGTTCTGAAACTTGAAAACAAAGGAGGAAACATTTGGTTAAAGATAGAATCATGATGGGGAGGAGTTTCACCATAGTATACTACAAAGGTATATCAAGTGAGGCATGCATAACAGCATCTCAATATTCAGCACCGAGGACAGTAGACCTGTCTGTGCTTGTACTGTATACAGTATCTTTTTCCTTTAATGGATGCATGTCCTCTTCACTATTGATGAAATCATTTTGTTTTTTGACATTTCAAAAAAATGAATTGAACATCATGTCTACTATCAGAGAATTTGGCAAGAATGTCTTCTTAATGTCCATAGTACATAGGTATTCATAGGAGGTCCATTTCCAAAATGATATCACAATTTTTCCCTTTTTGGGGGTAGTCCTTGATATCTATAACAAGAATGTGCCAAGAAACTAGATATCCCGCTTAGTACACCATAAAGAGAAATGCTGTTTACAGTTTATCCTGATTTAGGTGCTTCTAATACTCCATTTGTTACTGCCTTCTTGCTGTTTGAGTATCCGGTGTCGTGCAAGAAATATGTTTTGCGGACAATGACAAATGCCTTGGCGTTGTTTGGCCTAGTTGATCCATTGTCCTTTGGACTTAATATATATCTTTGGCCTCCATTATTTTGTCAATCACTTATATGTAACTATCATTAGTTCTTATAATTCACTCATGAAAATAATGTGTGGCTTATATTTCTGTGAATTATTGTGTCCCTTTTGATGGTTCAAACGGATTGCGTTGTAAACCCGATTTTGCAAATTGTCAGAATTTATAGAGTAATATATTACGTGCTTTCTGCAGTTACAGTAATGATTTTTGCAAGTCTGATGTCAAGTCGAAAATGGTTCTGGCAGATTTTTAGCAAAATCTCGTAACCTCGATTTTGTAAATTATCATAATTTACCGTGTGATACGTTACATGTATTCTGCAGTTGCTGTAATGATTTTTGCAAGTCTGATCTTGAATCGACAATGGTTCTGACAGATTTTTAGCAAAATCTCGATTTTGTAAATTGTTAGAATTTACCCTGTGATACGTTACGTGTATTCTGCACTTGCTGTAATGATTCTGATGTTGAATCGAAAATGGTTCTGACAGATTTTTAGCAAACAGCACAGCAGCTGCGCGTACTGTATGGTTGACTAGAGTGTTTGTGACAGGCATTGGCACGTTTTGTATGTAGAAGCTGACAAAGTGATTAGAACAGTTGATATGCAAGAAGATACACCACACAGGTGCTGCATAGTGACAAGAGCTACGGATCGAAGATTTCATTTGATATGGCAACATGCCATTGTTGCTTAGACAAACGGCACACAGCGTTGTATGATCTCATTTTGGCCCGTGCATTTTCAGCTTGAATGGGTTTATTGTATCGAAAGGTGTAATTAATTACTGCACCATGATATGCTGTCCTTTATACAACAATAAGTGGTATTGATTTTGAAGTACAGACATGCAAACTTGTGCTGTGGAAGGATAGAAAGCGACACCAGGTATGGATTGTGTAGAAATATACTGTCTCCATTCAAAGAACATTATCGGAAACTATTGATAATATTTGTTTAGTTTATTAGAACAGTCTGAACTGAAAATTCAGGCACATAACATCTCGGACAGCCAGGAGGTATTATTGGAGGAATTTTCTACTGAAGTGAAGGCCCCGGAGGCATGGTTATTGGCATATTCTAACTATATGTACAACTACATGTACATGTACATGTACTAGATGGGAAGATGAATGCAGTAGACTCAGTTTACCAAGGTCTAAATCATAGATTTTAGACAGTACGCATTACTAAACACCTGGCTTGAAATGCTACCTGTGTGAGTGCAGATGAAACCGGTGTTGTGCACATATTTCGGATGTCTATCTTCACTTAACCTGCACTAGTCCATCTGATGTGCACCCTACATTATATGTCATATTGGCATTGGCATTGGCATTGGCATTGGCATTGGTATTGGCATTAGAACAATGCGAAATGACAAAACATGCCCAGACCTGTCATCAACATAGCCGTTTTATGAACCATAGGTTTGTATCAGAAATACAACTACACTTGGTGCAATCAGACATCACATTCTATGACTATATACAGTCGCTCATATTCAAATTTTCCTCACCGCCATCTGCTTTTATGATGTCTACTTGCTGTACATTTTTTTTTACCTTAAAATGCCTGAGAACCCAGGAACCATATTGGTTTGCCCTCATCCCACGGACAAAATCTTACACAAAATTCTTTTCTGTAGAACTTTCTTTGATATATATGGTAGAATGAGAGACATTTGCCAGCCTTGATGACAGGAGAGACTTACGAAGTCAGAAAATTGTAAATATGTGCAGTTGTAAAATAGATTTTAGTTCAACAATAAAAGACACGCTTCCGTCAGATTTTCCCTCAGGGATCTTTAACCGACAGTCCTGAAGGTTGGGTAAATACGTTTCCATGATTGATCTGCCTGTTGTCACAAATAAAGTCAGACTTTGTGGGGTGATTATTGAAAGTGGAGGTTGAGTTGTTTGACTGCAAAACACGTGACTGCAGGAAGGGAGGAAATTGCTGGGAGATGTCATTTTGTGAGAGCAGGCCTAGGGTTTTTCTTATGGTAAATATGTGCCCAGAGCTGCATTTAGATACGTATTAAAGATGACTGTTTTACCAACAAACTAGATTAAGCATTTGTCAAGCTTACTAAACTCATGGAGAGTGTACCATAGGAAAATTCATAGTTTATCAGTATCTCAAAGTTAAAATGATTTAAACCAGCTTAGCTCAAATGAAATCAATCAACAGTTGCGCTGCTCTTCCAATGGTCGTGACAGAGAGTAGAGTATATATACAGGTTCATTGTACTAGGAAAGTTCCCAGATAGCTCTTTGTGGACCATGGCTTAACGTCCCATCCTAAGGACTGCAACTATTCCAGTACTGTGCATCGGATGATCTCGAGCAACACAGCTGGGATTTGAACTCAGACTTCGAAAAGTCTACTTTGAAAAAAAGTTTCTTTCAAATCTAACATATCTATGAATGATAGTTTTCTCAACATCTATCGTGCAAAAATTTTGGCCCAAAAAATCTGACAGATACTCGACTACTCACAGGATAGTGAGAAACCTAATGGTGCTCTGAAAGTGTGGGAGTGATGATCACTACACAGCTCCAAAGGGTTGGCAGAGTAGCCGGCCTCACTAATGGAGGATTCTAGTGGAACTGGAATGGCTTCGCTGATGGGTTCGTAAGCGACACAAATGGGAGCTGCTCTCCAGGCCAAGACCTTTCTGAGAATGTTTCAGCTAAATGGCAAAAATGCATTAGGAGGAAAAACATCAGAGTCGAGGTGTTGTGCTTTTAAATGAGAGGAGTGCGGCATGGCTGGGTAGCTGTGTGCTTTGCCTAATGCCGAGGGAAGACGGTGATGTCAGAAGGCTTGACTAGGCCGCCCTGTACTAATTGTGAGGTGTCGAGAGTAACCCGAACAATGAGTAGAAGTTTCAATGTCAAGGTGGTTTCTGGTACCTTGTTAACCTTCTCCCTGCTGCCTAACCCCATAAGTAATAGAGAATTGGTAGTCAAACAGCTACTTCAGTGTGCTAAAGGTTAACCTTTGTTTGTAACCAGATGTGTGTATCTTATGCAGTCTCTCTGCAATTCTGTTATGGGAAGGTCTTCTTTTTGTGGCTTAAAGTTTTCCGAAAAAAAAGAAGGATTTTCTGAAATATATTCAACAGATTTAAACAAATGCTCAGAATCTCTCCCAAAACGGGATGCTATGTAATGTCAACTCTTATAATTCCACTTCATATTCTTAGATAACTACATTAAACAAAAGTGTTATCAAGGCTTTTTCAAGAATGTCTTGAACATCTGGGTATCTAAAGTGTGCAGACCTCGGGGATTACTAACACTGCATTAGCAGATCAATTCAAATTCCCTTTTTGATGTTACATTTGTAATTTCCTTAGAACACATATCTACAAGTTTTGCTAAGTTTTGAAAAGTACTTCTTCCAAAACTTCTGAAAACCATCAGCAACAGATCATATCTACGCGAGCGTTACTGTGGCGTGACCCTTAAAGTTCTGACAGGATTAATGCTTAGGTTCAAGGAGGCGAAATGTAGCCGTAGCCAGAATGTCTGAGACTCCTTGACATTCCTTGGCCTCAGATGATTTCTTTAGCAGAACCCTCTCAGATTGAATCTGAGTTTCCGAACGAGAAAATCAAAACTGACCGCTGATGACTGCATCTGCTGCAGCGCCTTTAAACGGTTTGAAAGGTCAGACGCGACGACAAGCTTGCGATGTTGAAAGGAGACAGTTTCAACTTGCACGAATTCGAGTCGTGGTCGGGGTTAGCATAGCTTCCAGACTGCTGTCTTTTTCTTGTCGCCTGTAATCATTTCCCGACAAGCCCTGCTAGCAGCGCAAATCCATTACAGTAGATATAAACACGGTTCCATTTAGGGCGACTCTCCCTCCGAGTTTTCCCCGCTCTAAAGCAATATGTTTCCATTTCCTTTAAAAAAGTTTTATGGCCTGGCTTTGCTTTGATGTTAGATTGGAAGTTATAATGCCCGGAGAGGCATCATTGCGATAACGGCTGCGCACCGTCATCCAACGACACTAAAACGCCTTGTCGACAGCCAGTCTGGTTGTAAAGTACGAGGGCGAGCCATGTCGAACACCGCATTAGTTCCACCACTACCCAAACGTCTTTATGTCTGGCGTTGCGGGGCAGTGTTGACCGCGTAAGTGCAGTTTTTCTCTAGGGGGGAGGGATTGCACACCTCCTCGCTGGAGCTGAGTGTGTCCTGCCATTACAGGAAAAGCACCATGTCTCTGCTGGGTCACATTTTCACCTCATTTTGTTAGGCCACACAGATTCTATTTGTAGGTTCTTGGATTTAGAAAAAAATGATTCTGAACTGCAAAACATAAAAACAGAGGGGAAAGTCTGTACCTTGCGTCCTGCCATTATACAGAAAAGCACCATGTCTCTGCTGGGTCGCATTTTCACCTCATTCTGTTAGGCCACACGGATTTGATTTCTTGGTTCATAGATGTTGTTCAGATGTAGAAAACAATCAAACTCAACTGGAAAATGGAGTCTGAGGGGAAAGTCTGTACCTTGTATCCTGCCATTACAGAAAAGCACCACGTCTTTGTTGGGTCGCATTTTCACCTCATTCTGTTAGGCCACACGGATTTAATTTCTTGGTTCATGGATGTTGTTCAGATGTAGAAAACAATCAAAATCAACTGGAAAATGGATTCTGAGGAGAAAGTCTGTACCTTGTATCCCGCCATTACAGAAAAGCACCACGTCTTTGTTGGGTCACATTTCACCTTGATTTGTTAGGCCCGACGAAGTTCACTTGTTGGTTCATATATTGTTCGGATTAAGAAAAAAATCACTTCTGGATGGCAAAATTAACATCAAAATAGAGTCTGATGATGAAGTCTTATTTTGATATACATACACAGTATCAAATGGGTTGAATATAGCTAGGTCTAGGTTATTTGTTGATTCTTGGATTGAGGAAAAATTGTTCTGGGCTACCAAATCCACATGAAAACTGAGTCTGAGGGAAAATCTGCACCTTTGTTGGTATATACATTTGACTTGACTACAGTTTCATGAAGGTTTGGGTTATGTCGCCCTGCCCCATTTTAGTCTTGACTGCTTGCTGAATTCTTGCTAAGAAATGTCTTAATGCCTACCTACCTACCTAAGAGCCTAGGCCAGGGACTGGTCCCTTGAAATTTGTGAGAACCTAGGAAATAAATTGTTGTAGCCTCAGCTTGCAAAGTGCATTAAGAGCTTTTGCGCCTTTGATAGCACCAATGAAACTGAGATGAAGGCTTGTTTTGGTTGCCATTTAATTAGTATTTTTTGTGCCGATTTTATATTCAGTGGAAGAACAAGTGATATGCTATACATGGTGCATTTCCTAACATGATTGCTATGCATTTGAGGGACTATGATACTTAATATGAATAGGATATAAGAAATTCCCCTTTCAGATCTTTAAAAAAGTGTATACGGTGATGTGTTTCCCTGTACCCTTAACCAAATTATTGATAACTTAAAGATTAGAGGAAGGATCTTATCTTTTTGAAGCATTAGTCATAGGAGATATATAGAGAACTGTCAAGCTTGATTTTTTGCCATTCACAACACTTTTCCTCTTTAAAAAGACCACACAATTTGTCCAGCTGAAGGAAAATGATAAGTAATACATGATGCATTTCTTGACCAAATATATGTAGCTACTCATTTGACAGACTATCATGATGCTTTTTTTTTAAGTACTCATCATTAAAGATACATGAAGAACTATCAAGCTAAATTCTTTCCCATCCACGACACTTTTCCCATTCAAAAATACCACGCGATATTTCCTCACACCAACTGATTGGAGATACAAAACAGGATAGCGGAGCCCTGCCCCAAATGCGGTGCTATAAAATGCAGGGGCATGGCGTGTCAGACATGTCATTAGTTCAGCACGACTGGCCAGGCACCCCTCTCTCTAATAGTTAACACTGTGTGCTGGCAACGGTCCCAGAGGGACGCTATACTGCGCCGAAGACGGATTTTTCGTGACAGTCTGGTGCGCGAATAACAGATGTAAACATCATACTGATAGTATGGAGTACACACCCATACAGGTTCTTCTGAACTTTGCATGAAATGTAGCAGCTTTATTTCAAGAAGCAGGTTTGAAGAGAGTCTTGAAAATTGTGGAAGACGGATTTTTGTGACAGTCTGGTGCATGAATAACAGATGTAAACATCGTACTGATAGCATGGAGTATACACCCATACAGGTTCTTCTGAACTTTGCATGAAATGTAGCTTTATTTCAAGAAGCAGGTTTGCAAAGAGTCTTGAAAATTGTGGAAGATGGATTTTTCGCGACAGTCTTTTTGTGTACAATAGATGTATTCTAAACATAGTACTGGTAGCATGGAGTACACACCCATACAGGTTCTTCTGAACTTTGCATGAAATGTAACTTAATTTCAAGAAGCAGGTTTGGAAAAAGTCTTGAAAATTGTGGAAGACGGATTTTTCCTGACAGTCTAGTGAATGAAGAACAGATTTAAGCATCATCTGAATCAAAAGCTGCAATTGCCAACACAAAAATTAGACATGATAATAAATACCCAATTTTTGACTGATGGCTCTTGTCATTGTCAAGGATTAAGCAATCCACTTCTTCTTCTGTGACATCATGTTATGCAAAAAATAAGTGTATTTTCACATTGCTGTGATATGTCAGAATACTAACTGAAGTTTGTTTTGAACTCTTGGAGCTATTTCTGCAAGACAACAAATAAACAAACAAAAAAACAAGCAACAAACACCACAGTACACAAACAACAAACACGCTGCCAACGCTAAGTACATTTTGTACATGCACCACATTTCAATTTTTTATTTTGATATATAATCTTTAACCCTTCGCTTATTGAATTTGTGCTATTTTTCAAAACCTATTCAAATTTTCCTATTATTCATTCACTTGCCAACCAAAAACTAATGATGCATTTTCTTCTTCCTTTCCATGTGATGGCTTTCTGTCTCTTTTAACACAATAGGTAAGTGCTGGTTATTTCTGTGTTTTAAGTATGGTTACAGCCAATACAGGTCACTCATTAATCAAGCACTTTTAGCCATAATTGATTTGATTGAGCCAAATGCTGGTGAAACCACAAAACTGTAAGTAAAAGTGGTTAGATACACATTGTCCATGTTGTTTTTAAATTTCACATATTTTATATCAGTAAACCATGTCTGTTCAAATACTGGCCAATTTATTTCATAGCAACCAATCAAACTAACTGTCTTGACTTGTATCTTTTAATGGATGTGAGTTGGAAAATAATAATTCCTGTTTGAACCACATTTCAGTTAGAACTTATTCCAAACTTGCCAAATTACTGATACTGGAATTCATGTAGACAGGTAACCTGTCTTGATGTATATTTGTGATGAATATTAGTTGGAAAAATCATCATGATAATTCACTTTTCACTTAGCTACTATCATAGATTGCTGCAATCATTTAAGTCTTTCAGACAATACTTATTCCCATTAATATCATTAAATTTGCCTTTTTGGGAACTTTCAATATCTTTCTATATTTATGCAGCAGAAATCCATTTGATTGTAATGGTCCTTTACTTTAGATGCTTGTTAGTGTTCAATATCATAAATTAGTAACGATAATTCTGCCAACTATACTACATCAGATAAAGACTTGAACGGTTATTGTCATCTCTTGCAGTGAGTCATATTAAGCTTGATAAATCATTAATTGTTGATCCTGGCTTGAAAAGTATAATTCCAAAATTGAAGAAATCATTTGCAGATGAGTCGCAGTTGGTTGACAGTTTTATATGAGGATGTCTGAAGGATGGTACTATTAGGATAAATGGATTTTGCTTTAAGCTGTGCCATTTTTCACCACGGAAGGAAATGATACTGTCACTGGACCTTCCCTTGAAAGGAAAGAAATTGATGGCTTAATTATAATGATAATGGTATATGGAAAGACTCATTTATTAACAGGGTACAAAAAAGTTCCGAAATAAGAAGAAAATGCTACAATCTAGAAAATATTGAAATGTTGGAAACCAGTAGAATGATCTTGAAAACTAAAACCAGACCCTTTTTTTGGCTATTTGATGGGAATGTGTGTAAAGAAATACAAATTTCATCATCTTATTTAGAACAAATATGAAAGAATGATAAAGTGATACCATTGAATATGATTACAAAACTGAAATAAATTTAAAAAAAAAGAAATATTTCTTAAATCCAAGATTGCAGTCCATTTCAAATTTCTCTGTAGTCTTTCAGAGTTTTATGATTGAATGGCCGGTATTACCAAATATTGGCAAGACATTGCCTTGGGTAAATATTCTCTATATGATATAACTTTTATACATAAAAACCTAGACATACTGTTATATTTCAGATTGTTTGGAAATATACATTTTCCTTACAAGCTACGTTGATTTAAGTTGTACAACCTGACTCTGTTGCCACTTTTTCTGTCTATTTGATAGATATGTTTACTTGATGTATAATGGATAATGATAAAAAAAAATTGTAGATATCCTAGGAGCCTTTTGTTTTACACTTCCTTGTGTCCGGGGAACTGCCCAGTCAGCAGTGAGACCAGGCCATGTCATTGATGTCCACTGATCCCGCTAGCTTAGACTGTCACCTCATTTGCATATTGAGGTCACCCAGGTCACTCCCTAGAATTGATCATGCATCAGTACTGTGTGCAAAATACAATTTTTATAGATTTTGGCTTGATTCGGTCTCAATAGACGGCCGTATCCCGGTGATAAAAAGTTTCGCGTTCTGTGATTAGCCGTCGATTGAAAATTGCGCGACGTTCAGTTGAGGGCCAATTTGTTCTTGAAGTGAACCATGTCCCCGTGGGTCAGTGGAATACAAGATGAGAAATCATAGCTTCAAATAATGCCGAAACACTCGAGTTGGTACTGATTATTAGGATGGCATCTTCCCAAATACTAGCTATTGCTTGTTGCTTCCAGCTAGGCTATTCTAAATCTTTAAACCATACATCAATTTGATAGATTTTCGTCCAAAATTAAGTGACATAGAACATAGTTCATTGTTGCGCAATTTGGTGAAAAAAGAAATGATAACTCAACATTTTTCACTGAAATAAAAGTGTAGTTAAACAAGCCAATAGGGCAACAAAGGAAAAACAACACAATTTCCTTCATAACGCAGTACAAATTAAAGCCATTCCTATACCTTGCCCCATTGGAAAGTCTGTACGACCCTAGCTATCGATGTCCCTCTCATTTTGTCGTCGTTTGTTGCTCGTAACAACTCATTACAATGCCGTGTCCACTTCTTGGTTACAAAGTCCATTTCTGCATCCCTAACTGTCTGGTCCGCGTGCATTAGTATTATTCACAAAACCGTTAAAAAAGATAGATACAACCGAAATCTATTTCTTTTCCGGCCGCCAGGTTCTTATTGTATTGCCTCCTATATTGGGTATCGAATTAACAATCATTTTAAATAAGGGGATTAGAATAGAATTTCGTATAAATCCCCTGGGTTTGTGTCCCGGCTTCATTTGCATACCCGGGTCACCGAGGTCTTATCGTAAAATTGACTTTTCTCTTGAATTATGTCTTTTTGCGATGCCATACTCTATATCTGTTTCAATGCAAATTATGGTCAAACCCTATAAATTGCTGATCGGCAATATTTTTAGAAGGCTCGTGGCGGTCACTTTATCCCGGACACAGTCTAGTTACCCCCTTCTCCGCTGCAAAGGCCAAGAGGTCAGCCTATAAAAATCGCCTTTGCATTGGAAATTTGTGAGAAATGCCAATTTTGCATGTTTCTAGGTACTAAATGGATTTTACGGTTGTTCAATGGTATTTAATGTGTTAATAAAAGGATTTTTAGCTGGGATGGTGATGGATTGGTGGTGTAAAGCAGACAGGAATAGTTGATAGTTGGCTGCAAAGTGGTAAAGGTAGCAGAGAATTCGTAATGTCCTATGGCTAGAATTTTCATTCTGTTCTTCTGCCAGGTCTTTCTTTTGCTTGATTGCAAGAAATTGAATGGTTTAAATATTGTCTCAAATGGATTCCCTCAAATCTGTTGAGATGTATTTTTTCTATGCAGGTGACTTTTTGATACATTTTAGGTACTTTCTGTCTTCAACTTGAACGTTTTTGTGCAGAAGCTGTCACTGTCACTGCAAAATTAACCAGCCTTTATATCTTGACAGTCCCACTTTAGACATTTATATCCCATGTGGAGCAAGTTTTTATCTAAATATGTACAAAATGTTTTGAAGATGCCCCCATCATTCTGTTTAAATTTCCCAAAGGCTTCAAACACTCTAAATGGTACAAATTCTCTCAGACATTTTCTCTAAATGCGTGATGAATGTACGTCAAGTTGTTCATGGTCAGACTGTCCCTCTTGCCGACACCTCCTATTTGCGTAAATGCCATGGCCTGGCCTAACCACCCCTCAGGACGCCCCCTCTCCCCATAATGGTCTCACCCCAGTAAACAGAACATAGATCTTCCTGCCATATTGGCAACTCTGCCCCAGGAGAAAATACTTCTACTCCATATTGACAATTCATCTCTCCGATTCTCCTATCAATTTGAGAAAGGTCGAGGCTTGGCGACTCCCAAAGTTCAAACCTTGGTCCCTGCCAACCCTACTGGTCTCTTGACAGGAAAATTAGGTGAGATACTAGCATGACAAGTTCGCTGTATGACAGTGGGTAGGGAGTTCTTGTTCTTACCATTGATTTTTCTCACCATGGGGAGAGACTGAAAGTGCAGCAGCGAGTACTTTGGCCCTGTAGTCATTTCTCGGGTGAATCCTAAAACTTAAGACTAATAAATATTGCAAGAGGGGAGTTAAGCGAACTTAGGATGTCTTCAAGATGAAGTGCTCTTCGATTAAGAAGATATACTTCGATAAGACTTTTGAAAAGTAGCTTGACAGAAACCAAAGCATTTTTTGATAATGGATATTGTTTCCAATATTGGATTCCTGAGCCGAAAAGACCTTCAAATTCTATATCAACGATTTAAAGAAAGAAACGTTTCTCTTCCACCAACATTTCCTGACCAGCCCTACAGCTGCCTGAGTAGTTTGAAATTCACCTCAAATCCTATGTTAAACCTTCTAAGGAATTATTGGTCAAATTCTACATCTAATGTTTAAAGAAAGAAACTTTTCTCTTCCACCAACATTTCCTGACCAGCCCTACGATTGGTGGAGTAGTTTAAAATTCACCTCGAATCCTATGTTAAATCTTCAAAGAAAATATTAGTCAAATTCTACATCAACCAATCTAAGAAAGAAACTTCCCCTTCCACCAACATTTCCTGAAGAGCCCTACAATTGGTGGAGTGGTTTGAAATTCACCTCGAATCCTCTGTTAAATCTTCAAAGGAAATATTGGTCTTAAATTGTTGGAGCAGAGGCTGATCCTCCTAAATACACAGGTGAATTCGTCTTCCCTCCATTAGGTGTATTGATTGCAATCCATCACTGCAGGATGGGGGTTATACGGCAGCTATCGACATACCTATCATCTTCCCAATACATCTTCATTGTGATGGCCGTCCACTGGGTATGGACGGGAAATGTAGCATCTCATTTTGATCAAGAGATATCCCAAATTGTTCCCTTTTGGTGTTTTTTAGAGTTTCAAATGGGGATTCTATGGAAATGTGGGGATTATTTGATGTATTATCGCCATCCGTAATGACTATTCTGGGGCATCGCTTTGTAAGGTTGTTCCAAAAATCTCATTCGAACCCTCTCAGTGCACTTTTTATGATTTAGAACATTCTATAACTGTTGCACACAAGGTGCTACATAAACTAGAATTATAGCAGTTTTAACAATGAAGTCATAACTTATTCTGATAATGTTCTTTACAAAGTGGTATGATTTTTTTGTACAGCATATTAATATAAGGCATTTGTTTTCGTGATCTGAAAATCTAACTTCAGTATATACTACATTTATTCTAAAGACTTGACGACTGTCATATCTGTCATAGGGAGGTCTCATCCAAATTTTGATTCATGGATATAAAGATATAAAGATATATTAACTGTTATTAGAACAAACTGAGGGCTTGACTGCATGGTCTTGACACGGCTACAATGGACAAATGCAGGGTGAACTACTTTCCTCGCCTCATGTGGGGGTTGTGTGTTTGTGAGATTGATTTTCCTTTCTGCGTTTTGTCCGATATAATGTGGGTAAGCCACTATCCTCATCAGAGCCCTTCGGACAATATTAGTTATTGTTGATCAGCGCCTGGAAGACTCGAGGGCAGCAGCCCAAAATGATCGTTTAACAGCAGGATGCCCCTCTAGATGCTTCGGCAGAATTCCCCAACTGTCCATCAATACTTTGAATGATTGCTGTTTGGGAGGTACCCCCCTCTAAGCATTTAGACAATTTGGTAGTATTGTCTGACTGGAACTGTCACATTCTATTCTAATGACAGATGTACTTTACAAACCTTTAAAATATGGCTTAAAACATAGTTTAGTGTCATTGCATCTATGATAGAAATTGCACTGCACACAAGAATGGACGAAACTGAAAATTGATAGATTTTTAATGGAGAAACCTACATGGAAATCATAGAACTATTTGAATCAAATATTATCAAATACTGTGGCCCTTTTACTGTATGTATAAAGATGTGATATTGATGTTGTTTTTCTTGCCAACCCTCCCCCAGTTTGTTTGTCTTGGAGTAGCCCTAAATCATTACCCTCCCTTCATAAACATTTATCTCAGTCTTAGCACATAGAGTAACATCTGGAGCAAGATCTGTCTTCCTGTCGGGGGGTTTCGGTACCTTCTCTCTGGAACACTGCCACCAACAGGCCACCTGATATCAAGAAAAGGTACTACGGTTTCAGAAATAGGGTCGTTTTTTGGTGTCTGGCCAGAAGACATCTGGGGACTAATCCGTCTTGTTGTGATGTGTTATTAAAACTGTTCTTCTGCAACGGTAGGATCGTAAGAGGAAAGCACTGTAACATTGCACAGATATATTTGAGAGACTCTAGGTGTGTCTAGATTATCACTACTCCAATTTTTCTTATGCAGCAGGTCTAAAGTTGGGGCTGCACTGCGTCCCTTTGGTGCCAGAGGTTTAAGTTTGGTGATTGTCCTTGGTACTGAAATTTGTACTGTTGTTTTAATGCTTTCATTCAACCGGTCATTGTTTAAAGTATAAGAAAAGGTATAACTCTGTTATGACATCTGTCCATAGTACTGAAATGTTAGCTGTTCTTGGTTAATGCTCTATTATTCTGGAAAATGTATCTGTAAATACAATGATTTGCTATTCTAATCAGAACTGTATTCAGACAGTGGATATTTGGTGATGTTGTTGGCTAGAAGCACTGCTTGAAAAAAATGAGTTGCTGGAAAATGTGATACTAAAACTCTCTAAATCAAGCCAGAATCTGTGCTCTGAATATGCTTACTGAAAATATCTATTATCATTTCCAGACTCCTGTTTCTTAAAATCATAATACACAAACATAGAAATGCATGTGCCTACCAGCTTGCATGATGTAAGCAAACTTTTAAAGTTCTGCTGTCAAAAGAAAAAATAAATCCCAGACATTATTCCCTGGACACCTGTTCCTTGGTCTGCCTTACAAGCAGATCCATCATGTTGACTGGAAGATACCGGGTCACTACATAATTTTCTGTCATCTGAATTCCACCATAAAAACCACCTGCCGGGAGTTTAATTCCGTGTTTTAGGACCGCTCTGATCAGCTGTCCACGGTCCCTGTTAACGTCGTTCGGATGATCATTCACTCCGTCCCCAACCGCACTCCTGAATACTAATGGCCTGATTTGCATAAATATTATTGGTAGTGACCATGACACATTTTGACCTGTCGTTTCATAAAACGTTGCTCGACAGCTGCGCATGCATAGATTTCATGCAGCGTTTATTGCGTCGTGCTGCAAAATTGGAATTGAATTGCAAAACTTCCTGCGTGTATTTTCTGGCAAGCTAGTCTGGAGTTTTGAGTTATGACATGTTCTTTGCCAGCTGTAAGGTGATGATGTATGTTAGGTATTACCTGACTCTCATGTCACGTCACCGCAGTTTCAACTTGGTTTCTAATAATAGATACACTTGATTTCATAATCTTCTCCGACAGGAACAGTTGTTCAAGAACTCAACTTGTTTAGACTGATTTAAGAGCCTATTTGACAAACTTTACTTAAATTATGCTAGTTCAAGAGTGTACGTTTAGTTCGCATAGCATGGTTCTCACAAAGCTGGCAATGTCTTGACATGCAGAACAGCTCTTTTTCAAGGTATTGGCACATCATACGTCCCGTATGACTTTATTTGTTGTTTTTTGCGGTAAGATTCAAAGGACAGTTGATTATGAAACTGCCACCAATGCTCCATGTTACTTTTTTCTTCTATCATTCCCAGTCGATGACCCAATAGCTGATGTTTAAATACCATGTAGCTCTTCAACTTTAAACTGCTTGTTGCTCATCAGACATTCAGTTTTTACAATAACAACCATCTTATCATAATTCTTCACTAATTATTCCCTGTCAATTTAGCTCCAAGCTTTAATTTCCTGCTTGTTAATTGCTTCATTTGCATATAAATGATGAAAACCTGGAATTGGCCCTGCATCAATCGCGGCATCATTAACTTCATTTAGGGAGAATCTCTACATGATCAATGGCTAGACATCGTACTTTATGTCAATATTATTTGATGGATCTAGTCTACAACCAATCATGGCGGTAGACACTGTCATAAAAATACTGGCTTTAATCTCGCCTTGTAACATCGACTATTTTTGAGACATCTATTTAGCCTGACACATATGTGTTATGGGCATGACAATTGATTACAACAGGTTTTATGATATGCAATGCAGGCTCAATTACAATTGCAATCAGTCTACATTGTTGCGAAGATTTTAACGATGCGACGTTAAGTTGGCCATAACTTTCTGGCGGCATACGACTATAGGTGATATCGTTTGCTAGGTTAACAAAGTTTCATTTATATGAAAATTTCAGCATGTCAGGCTTAATGGAATAACCCGCTCCAACATGTGTTGTAATTGTCATCTTCAATTCTGCAGTAATTTCTCCTAGTCGTCCAATGAATTATTAAAATCAATCAAATCAGGATATGCCATTTGATATGTTGTTTCTGAGTTGACTCGATACCGCAATCAAATTAGGGAAATATTTCATTTTCCGTGAAAGCTTACGCCGCTGATGTGACCTTCTGATTTAAGCCTGGACTTGAACCAACATATTCAATCCCTTTTTATCCTAATAACCTCATTAGCATAAATTTGTGGCTGGCAAACTTGAACGTAATTACGTTATGCCATCCTCAATCTTCTATCACAAATCAGATAGATAGCTTTTTGGGCTTTAATATTCAACTGAAGATATTTCCCAAGTGGCGACATATATTTTTAGTGTTAACCCAAGGGTGTTGTGCAGGCATTTCTCAATTATATTAGGGTTTTCAGCCAAACTCTGGTAATCTTTTCAGCACTACGCCCTGATGTATTAAATTTTGAAGGGGCAGGTCAGGAAATCTATTGAGGGAATAAAATTGAACCCGGTGGTAACAAAACTTTAGAAAGAGCATTTTTTCAAAATATTTTAAAGGACATATGGAGAGAATGACATAAGAAAATATCGCAAAATTTTTAGAATGGAAAAATTGCCTTGCAATTATTCTTACTCTTTTTTATATTAAGCACATTTTGATATTTATTTAGGAAATATCTCATTTTTATAGCTAAAAACCTGAATAAAAGCTAAAATATTGTTTCAGGCTTTAGATATTGAAAATTGAGCTCCTCTTTTTGGAACATATTTATACTTCTTAAGGAAGAAAAATGGAGAAAAGAATTTTACACTTGAACTGAAGATACTATATATAGTTCAATTCCTAACAAAACAAGGAAAGACAAGACCGTATATCAAGACGGATCAATAAACTTTTACTTACTCCCCCTAGGGTTTAGATAGAGTGGCCATAAGAATTACATAACGGGTACGTCCACATAACTTCTAGGCACTACGTTGGTGCTATCAACACTATGATACCATAACCTTTTCCCAGGAGTGCCGTATTCATGTTTATGTCAGATGATAAGCGGCAGGTACGGCGGTAAAACAAACAGATAAGACAGAATATGAGCGTGCCGCCGAGCAATTACATCAGAACTTGGCAGCTTGATGTTGTTTATCTCCGGAGTAACATAGTATCACATTTGTAAGCTGAGATTCTGCCGTCTATTCTTCATACGCAGACAGTACGTTGTAATGTGAACTTTTCCCCCGCATGTGTTGATGCATAGGGTAATAAAACGGAGGAATCTAACTCCGGACATTTTTAGAACGAGACCTTGAAGTGCGTTGCCTAGATAGAAGTAAAGTGCTCCATAAATATCCCTGACTCTCCATTGCTTGCCTGTGGTTAGCTTACTTTATGGGACAAGAGAAGTATTTTGTGTTCTGTCAAAACTGCCCAACCAGGCCACTCAGGGGACTGATATAAAATCTAGTCTATGTAGACGGGTGGTCACTGCAGACAAGATTAAGTGGCCATATTGCCCAGGCGGCTCTTATGTAGAGGTGGTCACTTACTTGTAAAGGTGTAAATCTAAGGCGTCTGTCGGACGGTATATACCACCCATGTTTCTTGTACGCATGCCTTAGCCTTGCAAACTAAACAACTGCAAAAATAGAAGCACTGCAAATATTTCAAGCTTAACAACACAGCTAGACTTTAAGTCTAGTACAGATGCCTTTTTTCAGTAAGAAAAATTTGTGAAACAGAAATCTGACTTGTTTTTCACCCAACTGTGTAAGAAGTTCAAGTACTTAAGGATCATTTCTTGGAAACACTGTATGTTGAAACACCAGCCAAGTACCAGGTGCCTTGCCTGCCAACCCACCTTCTGAGGCTTTTTATTAAGTGGATTTTTAAGATACCTGTTGGTCGGGTCTCTCCCTGAAGTGGCGGTAAAAGGGCCGGCTATTTTTAGCATCCCCCATTAGCTGGAACTGTAATGTAAGTCGAAGTGTTGTTAAAAGGACCACTCGGGAGGTGTAGAGCAGTTTTGTATTACCGCATGTATGTTTGGGCTTGAGACTGAATTTTCCATTAAAGTAAGGGTCAATCCAACTATCTTGAGCGGTTACAAATGTATTACTTTATAGATCTGACGATTTTTATGTTATATTCATGCCCCAAAGGGCGAAAGAGAATACAGGGATTGAAATACCTTTGTCTATTCACACTAGTGCAGCTAATATGTCAAATTAACTTCACCAGACAAATTACATGTATACCTGCACTACTGTGCTAGAAAAGAGGGTGGCTTGTAGTATAACCTCCATTAACGTTAATCCGCTACATGTAGGTTACATAAATTTGCCACTTTGAAAAAACAGTGGGTTTGAGAGATCACTAGCGCAGCGCCCTCCAGATATGCACAGTTAAGATATACATGAGGGCATTGTACTGGGGGATGTTGGGTTCGAGATCTGTTTGGATATATATTTTCAGGGTGGTGGAATTACGTACCCTGGTGGTATTATGTTAGCAGATGTTAACTGTTTTGAAACAATTTCACTTCTTTGTTTAGCATTTCACAGATGGTAATAAACAATACAATACACAAACTCTCACATACTCAGATGTTTCCAGTACAGTTTTTGTCTTGTACAGCTTTTCAAGATGCCTAGATTCCTTGCTTACATTGTATGGAATTTTACACACTTTCATCTACTGCAGTCAACATCATTTTGAAACTTCATAGCTGTGCACAAGGTGTCCTCCGACAATTATGTTTGGCTGAAATTTTAGAACAGTTGGTTTAATATACTTTGAATCATATGCTAATAGCAAATGCGGAGTTCTCTGAATAGAATTGTAAAAAGCTGTAACTGTGAACGTTGATAATCAAGCTACTGAAAGAGAAATATTGTTTCCTGTAGATGCCCTGGTGGAGTATTTTATAGAATCACGAAGCTCTTACACGCAGGTCAATGAACGGATTCTATGTCCTTGGCCTTTGTGTGATTCATCGCAAGCAATTACATATGAGTCACTGGGTATTTTTGTAGCAATTCATGTACAAGTTAGATCACCTTGAAAATCAAAGTTGACTGAAATTATAGCGTAGGTGGTTAAATGTACATTGAATCGCAAAGTAATATGTGACTTTTAAGAATGGAATTTTGAAATAACATACATTTACATCAAGGTACTAAAAGTAAAACCTTTTTATAAATATTCAGAATGGAGTTTGTCACAGAAATGAAAGGTAACGTTATATTTAACTTCTAGCAACATTAACACACAGGTCAACAAACGGATTCTAGGTCCAAGGCCTTTGTGCAATTTGTCTGAGCAATACCATGTTTAAGTCTCTGGTTTTTTCGTAGCAATTCATGCACACGTTAGATCACCTTCGAAATCAGTTCTGGCTGGAATCGTAGATCTGGTGGTTTGATTCTTTGAGTTTTCTCATTGGCGAACATTATCCCAGTGCTACAAGACAAATATCTTTTCTCCAGTAAAGTTCTATTCACTTTTAGTAGTCACACAGGTCAAGGAACGAATTCTAGGTCCTTGGCCTCTGTGAAATTGGTCTGAGCCATACCGTGTGAGTCACCGGGTATTTTCGTGGCAATTCACGTCCAAATCGGATCACCTTCAACCGTCCTGCAATCACAAAGTACGTGGGTGGGTGTTGCTCTGGGGGTAGTGTATGAATGTGCGTGGATATGCGATATCGTCTGTATTTATCTTGCCATGATATTCCCGCACGTAAGCCGGCAGAAATGGAACATCATGATTATGATCATCTCTCATCCTCCGCAGAGGGGGAGCATGAACGAACTCGAACAGATGATCGTTGTGCAATGCTACACTGGAGAAAATGGGGGAGGGGGGCATGTTACGGGGGCAGCCCTATCTTCTGTCACACCCTTGTGTTCTGATACCCGTGTTCTGATACCCCGGTCCAATGCTCCAATACCCCTATGTTAGGGTTAGGGGTAGGGTAAGGTTTATGGGGTGTTATTAGAGGTGCTGGAACAAAGGGGTGTTGGAACATTGGGGTGTCAGAATGTAGGGGTGTCTGTACATAGGGGTGTCTGAACATAGGATTGTTGGAACTTACATGTAGGGTGTAGGAACATAGGGATGTCAGAACATAGCGGTGTTGGAACATAGGGTTGTTGGAACATAGGGGTATAGGAACATAGGGGTATAGGAACATAGGGGTGTCAGGACATGGGGGTGTCGGAACAAAGGGGTTTTAGAATGTAGGGGTGTCTGTACATAGGGGTGTCGGAACATAAGGGTATAGGAACATAGGAGCGTGTTTGAACATAGGGGTATGTCAAAATGTAGGGGTGTCAGAACATAGGATTGTTGGAACATACATGTAGGGTGTAGGAAAAATAGGGATGTCAGAACATAGGGGTGACGGAACATGGGGATGTCGGGACATGGGGTTTTAGAATGTAGGGGTGTCTGTATATAGGGGTGTGTTGGAACATAGGGGCCATTGGAACGTTGGAACATAGGGGTTTTAGAATGTAGGGGTGTCTGTACATAGGGGTGTGTTGGAACATAGGGGCCATTGGAACGTTGGAACATACTATTAGGGGTTTTAGAATGTAGGGGTGTCTGTACATAGGGGTGTGTTGGAACATAGGGGCCATTGGAACGTAGGGGTTTTAGAATGTAGGGGTGTCTGCACATAGGGGTGTGTTGGAACATAGGGGCCATTGGAACGTTGGAACATAGGGGTTTTAGAATGTAGGGGTGTCTGCACATAGGGGTGTGTTGGAACATAGGGACATTGGAACATAGGGGTGTAACGGTCTTACTAAGTTTGTCTCAAGTACACATAACAGAAGTCTGTACCAGTTGGCACATCTGAAGTAGAATTAAAAGAAGTCATTTGTTAGATAACACAATGACTTAAATTCTAGGGACATACCATAATATCTTTGATGTTTATTCAAAAACATGCACCCTACAACATTGAACTTTGGCAACACCATAACCCAGTTTCAATTAGGATAATTAACTTTTGATGCCAAAGATAGTGTCAAGTAATTACAGTAAAATCAGTCAAGGGTAGCGTCAGGAGAACCTTTGGCCTCAGCAAGGTAATTAAGTATGACCGATTTAATTTCTCAAAGAATAATGAAGATTAACTCCTTTGGGAACTTAATTTTCTTGTATTAAGCTTCAGTAACTCATGATGAAATACTAGTATGACAATTAGTAGTTCTACGGAAATTCATGCCATCGTTTGTAAGAATACTGTAAATCTATTTATTTTTTGTGGGAAATTACTTCCCCTGTGGGAGTGAATAGGAGATTTTCGCAGTTTTTTAAGTTCATGGTTGAAAAACTTCAGAATCTGTAGTACATATGGAAATACATATTTGTGGTGTCAATGATTTTTTGAGATGGAAACGCCGCTGAAAAATACTGAGGAAGGGACTCAATATCATCTACTCTTCAAAATCAGCACCATATGGCAATAGTAATTCTTTCCTTGATCCTCAGAAATTTAAGACTTGTTCTAAGAAAGATGACATTGTAAAAGCAGAGTACTAAAGCTTGGATATGTTTGTATTCACTGACAGAATCTGAGTGTACCAAGGTATATAGTCAGTCAGTCTAGGACAGAAGTGTACCATGGTACAGACTTTCTTTTCAGACTAATAGATGCTTTTTCGTTGATTTTTAAGTTCAGCAATATTGCTTTTAATCCGAGAATCAACAAATTAGATTGATGTAGCCCAACCAAAAAGAGAATATCAACACCACTTGCAAGAAAGAGACTCTGAAAATGAATCGTGACATATCACCAACAACTTGTGGCATTTGCAGCCATATATGGATAGAACAAGCCTCACTCATCCCCCAAGGCTACTTATCCACCACCAAGAGTTCCATTTATACGACTGGGAACTATTTTTAAAGTGGCCTGTACTAGGAGAGGATTTAGCCTGATGTTTCTAAGAGCCAGGGATAAGCTCCTACTGGCAGTAAGCAGATGGGGCCTAATGCCTAGAGACACGTTGGCGAAATATTTTTCATCAAGAGTCCCGGGGTTTCTAATTACAGAGAAGATCGTTTATCACTAACGGTGCTCACTGGTGGCTCTGATGGCAACTTGTCACAGAAGCTAGTTTTGCGGGAGATGATATTTTCATCCCTTACATAACTCTGAGTCATCAGATGATACGTTTATATGCTCATTTCATGAGTACAATTTGTATATACAGGGAGTTTTTATTGCTATCGCAATGGTTACATGACGGTTTGTATATGCCATTCTTATAATATATATGACATGCTTTTTTGGCTAGTGTTACCACTGTTACAATTTCTTTTTTTAAACACAGACACAAGTCTTTATACACTGTATTTGTCAAAAACTAATTCTCTAAACTTAACAGTATGTATGTAAACATTTCAAAAAGCGGTTTTCTGAATATAGTTTGTGTATTCTTTAAAAAATTACAGGTCAAAACTGTTTTGTGTTTGGATAGAAAAATTGCTTCTCGTGATTTCACACTTGAAGTCGTTTCCTGATTGTTGCGTTCGGCAAACGAGGATCTATTATCCTCCTTTTTCTGTAATGAATTGTCGAAAATTTCTCATCCTTTGAGGTGTAAAGAGGAGACAACGGGGTAGATTAAGGTCACATCAATTTGATTTTTGGGTTCGAGGAATCAAAAAATGTGCTTAACTGGGAAAACGTAATAACAGGAAAGCCTGAGGACCTTATTTTTGCCCTGGTGCACTCAGTGTTATGGAGAGAATACAGTCATATTCAAGTTTTCTTCCTTGCCCTCTGCTTGTATAAGAATTTTCTGCATGACAATTGCAACAGGTACAATGTATGGCAACATGACAATTGAACTATTTCTAATATCTAACAATTCTAAAGAACTAATCTAATGTATGAATAACAATAGAGACATTCTATATAATAGTGTGCATGCTGATGCTCTAGTTATATATGATGTCAGCTTGCTATACTTAAATTCTTGATTTGTTAACTGTAACATAATTTTTGCTGATTTAACGGTCACTAGCCAACAGCTAGAATTTCATCATCGCAAATATTTGATCACTAATATTTGAGACAGTAATGTTTGTTCCCACCGTTAAATCTAAGTGCTGTGACCTACTGCAGCTATATTAGTATTTTCATCTTAAAATTTCTGAGAAACAAAGAAATAAATTGTTGTTGCCGAACGTGTGTGCTGGTGTGGGGCAGTAGGCCACTGATCTTCATAGCAGACTTGAAGGTCAAGACCAAGATGTATCGCCGTCTGGCGTCTGACAAACAGCGTGCTGTGTGCAACATGACAAGAAGGGTGGTTCACCGCCACTGTCTACCTGCTTTGGTTGCTTGTTCATTCAAACCCTTGTGGTGCCTTGTGGTACATAGAGCAGTTACCTCGGAAACGAGCTCAACTGGACGTGATGCTGCTACAGCAAGTGAATGATATGGATGACATCCTCTGCAGACTCCAAATTGAATGCAAAAAGGCAAAACAAAACAAGATGGGCAAAATAAAATGCTTAACTTTTCAAAAGAGGGAACGTAAATGTTGTACCAAGAATTAAAGTGATAAAGTAAGCTGTCACACCCAGTAAGTCACACCAATTCCTGCATTCAAAAAGTTTAAAAAAAAGTGACATGTGTGGTAGCCTAGTACCACTTAACAATGATAAACAAGGCTACCATACTAGTGTCACTTCTATAACACTACACTTAAGGCACTGCTAGAGGGTAAGGAAATTTCTCCTTTTTTCTTTCTTCAAAATTAGGCAAAAATTCATGTGTGTGGATGTTATCCATGGTAGTTACTTGCTGTGGCCTCTAGGTGGTTCGATAACCTGACATTGCAAAGTTTGAAGGAGGACTTGGCAGAGATAGATTGAGGAGAGGGAAAAACAGAGATACGTTGTCAAAATATGTTACGTGATGTGCCAATATGTTGAAAATGAGCTACGTTCTGCATGTTAAGTTACCAGACAACATATCTCTTCTAAGAATTTAGAAGTTAGTAGACTGCTTTGATCTGTGTAGAAATCCCACACAAAAAAAACTTTCTGTTTTAATTTCCATTCTTTTACAAAATTGAAAATCAGGATATTGGACCATACGCATACATGTATGTATGAACAAGAGGAAAATAGCTGTTATCCAAAGACTTGTCCAATATATAGAAAATATATATCCGCCAAAAAGTGAAAAATACATTTAACATGCCCAAAAATCTGAAATTTGTGTTGAATGAAACTGACCAAAATGTATTAACCTTCTAATGACAAAAATCAACAAGAAGTTCTCCCAAATAACGACTGTGAAGCCACACCAATTTAATTTGTTGCTTCTCAGATTTTTTCAGAAAAAAATTGGAGCGACAGGGCGAATTAAATGAAAATAAAATATTTTGCAAATAGTCTGGGGGTGAAGATAAGGGTTTACATAACATAAAGAATAAGAGGATTATTCAAGTTTCAGCTTTGTATGGCTAATTCTATGCAATGAACCCCTTTCTTTGATCTAGTACTATAATTTCAGTAACAAAATTACTATTTGCCATGTAATATATGGATTGATATTGAGAAATATAGTTTTGATAAATGAAAAATCATAACTTATGATCAATGTGACCACACTTTGTAAGTATGTGCAGCCCTTTATAATCTATTTTGGTGGCTATCGAGTTTTACATGTACAACTGAACAGATAGTAAAATTGAGAGTTAAAATTTGTGAATGGGAATAGATACCCAATTTCTTTCTTTTTTTTCAAAATGGGAAAAACAGGACAGGCTATTTCGAGAAGCAACAAATTAAATTGGCGTGGCCTCAGATAAAGAAAATTCAAAGCTGGAGACAGTCCAGATCAAGAGGAAAACTCTCCGTCCCGGGAAGGAGGTACGGGTTCTGGGGACGGCCCTGATCCAAAGACACATGTGCAGTAAAGCTGGCGTCACAATTCATGCGAGCGTCGGCCGAATTTGTAGATCGCCCGAAGCTTGCCGAATTTCAAAATCGCCCGAGCGTCGACCGTATTTTCCAATGAAAATCTTGAGGGACGTCTGTCGCACACTAAAAACTAAAAATCCCCCATGAGATGGTACCATCTCTTGGACATGGACAAAGTCAGAATTGACTAACCTGGCAAAAGGCCAAAATTTGGATCAACTTTGATTTTTGAAAGCCCGCGTAATCGACAGGACGTCGGCCGTACTTCGGCCGAAAATGCACATTTGAAGCTCGCCAACACGTCCGCCGAGCTGAATTTCTTAGTTGTGACGGGGGCTTAAGTGGGACAGGGGTCAATGCCGTCCCCTCTGAAGTTCCGACCTGGTAACTAACTGGTCACAAGGTCAATGTCAAGGCTATGATTGCTTCCTGCTGGTCGTATCGGAAAGTTATCCCATAATTCCCTGCTCTGATGTCCGTTAACCTCGTGTCATCTCCGAACCATTCTGGTCACCGAGTCATCTGGTAGAAAATGGTTAATGTGACTGGAATATGGCAGTGAATTTGGACAAGTTGAATTCCTTTATAATCTTTCAACATCTCTTTCTGGAAATGTTTCACCAAGTAGCCTTGTCCTTTTAGAAAATGGTTCATGTGACTGGAATATGGCAATGAATTTGGATAAGTTGTATCCCTTGACAATCTTTAAACATCCTGTTCTAGACATGTATCACCAAAGGGTGTTGTAGAAAATGGTTGATATGACTGGAATATGGTAATGAATTTGGATAGAATTCATTCATTTATCATCTTTCAACATCCTTTTCTGAAAATGTCTCTCCATATAGCATTGCAGACATGGTTGATATGTCTAGATTATAGCCATGATATTGGCTAGAATACTTTCCTTTAAAACCTTTCAACATGTTCTGGTCTAGAAATTTAGGAAGCAAAATTAATGGGACTTCTTATTGCCTTTATCTTGAATCCAGCTTAGCTAATTAAAAATCTTATCTTCCATTGATTGTGAAAATTAGGACAGTATGTTATAGTGTCCCTGTGGTGCAATTGGTTAGTGGTCACGCTTTTTGGAAACCCAGGGGTCATTGGTTCAAATCCCAAGACCCCCAAATTAGACAAATTGGAGGGGACTGTAGTACAGAGATCAGAATGTCTTTTGGAGGGGATGTCAAGCCTGCAGTGCTGTGTTTGGAAGAGTCCGAGGTGTCAAATCTCACTTATCTAGAAAAATAGTTGCAGCCTATTGTGCTTGACCAAATTCTTGGAAACATTTACTGTAACAGCCTCATGCCGTATTTCTTGTTTCTTGATGACCAAGGACTAGATACTGTAGGTCTTGAAATGTTCAGGGTGGTTTTTATTTTCCAGTGACTTCTCCAACACAAGATCATGACTGAATTGTTTTAACTACAAGCATAGAGCACAGGGAAAACCATGTCTTCTATTATGATAGCAAAATTAAGTCCCAGCAAAAATAGATGACTCTACAGTATATAGGTTCAGTGTTCTTGAAAGCATTCAATGTCAAAATGGACAGTGGACCATGGCTGAGCATTCAGTACCAAGGACAGTACCCTTTATCAGTATAGCATGCACAAATAAGATCGACAACCGCCAGGATTTGAACCCTCAACCATCTTCTTCTTTTGCAATTTTATTGTCTGCTTGATATCTGTATCTGTATAGCCTATTGTGGCGATGGAAGAGCAAGAAGAAAAAGTGATCTGTATGGCTGGTATAAACGGTATAACTGCCTCTTGCCGTAGCACACCAGCTTGGCAGGCACGCAGCATGGCAGCATGCATGCTGCTCACAACACACGCACCCATCTATTCAGTCATGTAGAAACAGCTCTATTCTCAGTATGTGCCACGTCACATCATGTTCAAAATGGGAGTTGACCTCAAATGGAGGTATCTAGGTCCTGTCATTGACTGCTGAGAGTGGGACTCACCATGTGTGAATTATGGATGACCCATGTTCTCACAGTCAGAGCAGGAATATCTCGGATATATTCTCAGTGGACGTATAAAAAAATAGAACTCATACATGTAGTTCGTATTATATAAGACATTATTACTTCCTTTGTCTCAGTAGCAGTATTTAACTATAGTAGAATACGGTAGAATAATGGGTTATACCAAAATTTTCAACTACTTTTAATGTAATACTAACTGTGTAATAAAAAAAGATTCATTTTGCACTACATTTTAAATCCCTTTATGAATGAGCAAACTATTCTTAACTATTGCCCTTAGTAACAATTTCTATTCTATTTGATTGCCTCTATGTATTACTGTGACAGTTGTTTTATAAAAGTAGCTAAACTTCCATGTGTCTAGCTGTGTTAGTTTTCAGATCTCTAAACTTTTAGATAGTAACCTATATCTGCATGTATACTACCCATCAAAAGGAAATACTTGCATCATCATCATGTTTAAACAAGAATATTTCACACCATGTTCAAAATGGTCACTGATTTGTACAAAGTATATCTCCTCCTTATGCCTTTCTCTAGATTTTGGGACAGGATGTACAACAATATTTCTCTGCTACATACCATCTGACAGCATGATTTGAATATTACATAAATCTTCCAAAGCTTTTAGGTAGAACGCTCCTCCCTCGAGATGAGGTCTCCCAAGATTAATGGGGTCGTAGATACCACCTCACATGGACACGGTGATTTGTGAGGATGTCTGCGGGTATCTCCTGCGTAATAATTCAAAAATCTTGCTTTTTTTTTTTTAACGACACTGACCTTCGTTGTCAACTTATGTTTGTTCTGCAAGGCCAGGCCGTACAAAAGATCTTCATGAATGGGTAAGGGGGAGGGGGGGAATCAATGATAATAATGATTTGAGAGGATGTCTATGGGTATCTCCTGCGTAATAATTCAGAAATCTTGCCTTCTTTTGACGACACTGACCTTCGTTGTCAACATATGTTTGTTCTGCAAGGCCAGTGTGTACAAAAGATCTCCATAAATGGGGAAGGGGGATAGCAATGATAATGATTTTAGAGGATGTCTGTGGGTATCTCCTGCGTAATAATTCAGGAATCTTGCTTTTTTTTTTGACGACACTGACCTTCCTTGTCAACTTATGTTTGTTCTGCAAGGCCAGGTCGTCCAAAAGATCTTCATGAGTGGGTAAGGGGGAGGGGGGGAATCAATGATAATGATTTCAGAGGATGTCTATGGGTATCTTCTGCGTAATAATTTATAAATCTTGTTTCCTCTTGATGACATTGGCCTTCCTTTTCAAATGATATTTGTGTTGTAAGGCCAGGCTGTGTGGTAAAGGGATGGGAGGGGGGGCAAAGCAATGAGAGGATATCTACAATATCTCCTGCGTAATAATTCAGAAGTCTTCCCTTCTCTTGATGACAGAAAATATAAGATATGGAGTTCAAGCTTAAAGTCTTGTCTACAGTTTTGATTGACCCCAAACTATAGAAATGGCGAAGGTTTCTTTAAATAAGTTTCGTTGATAGAACATCTTGCTAAAGTGCAAATATAGCTGTTTACTAAATCATAGTTTACTTTTGTCAGGAAAACAATTTAAAGATTATAAGCTGTGAAGAACATCTCATCCTTTTCTTTCAGTTAGGTCATCTGTTTCGATTTTAAAAGTTGTTTTGATGCTGCATCATTCTGTGAGGAACGTTTGCCGAATTCCAGCATCAAAAATGATTTCCCCTCGCCCCTGTGAGTAGTGCTGTTCTCTTGTTCACGCCAGCATACCCCAGTGGTAGATGATGCATTAGAAGCAAACCCATATCAGATGTGTGAATCCATTATTTTGGTTGCTCATCTGTATCATAATAGCTTGTATTTTGTCTTTATTGTGATGGAGTTGTTCCTGGTATGAATACTTTATACACAGATTAGCCGCGGAAATTGAGTAGAAAGTGCACAGGCCCCTGTTTCTAGATCTCCATTTGCAGATATTGATCTTAAAGATGGTGCATCTCGCATTGCTTGTTTCTTCAAGGTCGTGGTGGGTAGGCTGTAACCCCCTTATCTGCTAGATGGTATGCCCTATCTGAGGCCTTTGGAGCAAACCACTTCCACGTTTAGGGGGTGTTATCTTGTTTCTGAAAAGATATTAAAACAACTAGCTTGATAGCACAATTTAACATTAGTCTACCATCACTGTAAAACTGAGCTACTGAAATAAAACTAACTCTTTCAAGCTTATGTTATCCGTATCCTGTGAGAGAATGACATATCTGAACTATCAAAAAGACACAGCTGTACCTTGGATGCTAGTTACACACCGTGATTGAAAACAGAAGCATCTATTTCTCATCAGTTGCTCTCGGATCCTGAAAGTTGTCGGTGAAGTCACAGTAAGAAGGAATCAGGAGGGGGGGGGGAGGACATACGCATCATATTGACACAGCTGTAGTTTGGATGCTATCTACACATGATGATTGAAAACACAGAAGCCATATCTCATCAGTCGTTTTTGGATCCTGAAAGTTGTCGGTGGAGTCACAGTAAGACAGAATGTGGGGGGGGGGGGGGGGACACGCGCATCATATCGATCCCCCTGTATTCTGCTTCGGCGCTGGAGACAGTAATAGAAGACTAATGAAACCCATTGATTTCCTTGAAGGAAGGACGTGCTGCTCTCCAGTCCAGCTCAGACGTGGTGGGTCACTCCAACATGCCTCCACAGAATGTACACTGATGACTAATATACTGTTAAATGTACTATCTACAAGTATTTAATACATAATAGAACTAAAAATAGTCGTGCTTTCAAGTACCAAAGTGATCAACCTAGGATAGATGTGCTCAAAAATTCATATTTCCTAGAACTATGGACTCGAGCTAGGACTTTGTGGGTCTCTCCATACATGCCTCCACAGAAGGGACACTGATGACTAATAATCTGGTTATAGAAGAACTTTATTGCACGACAATTGTACATGGCACAATGCATGGCAACAACTATTAAACATAGTACAAAGTCGAGGTTTAGAATGAAACTTAATATTCTAATTACTGATACAACGGTCAAAGTAATGAATCTAAAGTCCTGAAGAAAACTTGTACATAGATTCCATGCCTTCATAGAAGAATACACTCCAATGATAATAATGGTAATCATAGTAATGATGATAATAGTAGTAGTAGTAATAATAATAGTAAACACGTCTGACCTACCTTTGCTTAGCATCGAGCAAGATAGAAGAGAAAAAATTATGAAGAGAAAAGAAAGAAAGAAAGAAAGAAAGAAAGAAAGAAAAAGGAAGAAACATCACTTAGCACACTAAAGTACCCATTTGGCACCCGATTCTCTATTGGTTACAAAGTTAGGCAGCAGGGAGAAGGTTAAAGATTTAATAAACTGATAAATTATTATGAAATGAGTCACAAATTTTGCAGACACTTCTTTGGCATGTAGAAAAGAGGCCATCCGTGGATATACCAATGGAGATGTTATCACAGCATATTACTCCCATTAATCCAATATTTATATCATAAGTGCTTATCTTCAAGTTTCATCCTCTGACCTTTGCTCTAGAACATGTTGAAATATAGGTGAATCTATATAGGCTACCTAATTTGTCCTCATTTCATCGACCGTTTGAACTGATGTCCTCTAGATTTCCTCACAGCGCAGTGCACGGCAGTTGTCATCGCTGATCAAATGAAGCTACGCACTCAGAGGTCAGCTGCCTTGGTGTCACAAACTATTCTGGTTACTAGGCCATCCATTTATAAAGGGCATTTAGAGAAACTGTGTCACGGAAATGCCATTTAGAGAGAGGCAGATGTGATAGTGCAGCTTGGACCGTTAAATTTAACAACAGCCACACTTTCAGTACCACAATCAGCTACAAGTCAGAACATACAAATGGGCAACATAAAAATCATTTGTTTAAAGCCTTAAAGTTAGTGTGGCTAGGCCAATTTTTTTTCATCCAACCATGTACATGCAATCTACAATGCACAGTCAAACCTGCACAAGAAGACCACTCAGGTGGACAATTTAATCTGGCATTTTTGGACAAGTGGAAACTATAGCAGGATTTCTATTGCTAGATCTTGGAAGTAGAGGAGGTCACTAGTACATGTTTGACTGCATACCAATGGCCAGGTGGTCCTTATGTAGAGGTGGCCACTAGTATAGGGTTTACAGTATATCAATGGTCAGGTGGTCCTTATATAGAGGTGGTCAGTTGTACATGTTTGTCTGTATATCAATGGCCAGGTGGTCCTTATGTAGAGGTAGTCACTAGTACAGGTTTGACTGTATATCAATGGCCAGGTGGTCCTTATGTAGAGGTGGTCACTTGTTCAGGTTTGACTATATAGCTTTTCTGAACCGGTTGTTGCTGTAATATATTATTTTGAATGGTCTGCCTTAGCCCAATGATTCATGCGATGCCTTCACGGTGAGTGATTTGGACAAGGACATTGGGACCATTACTACTTCTGGTGCTAACGGGAAAATCTGGTTATTATCCTCCGCTATCGGCAGCACCATCTTGAGACAAGAATTTAACTTCAGATTTTCCATAACCACATTTGTCACAGCAAGTGTGGTGTTTACGGGCCTTTATAAGTCTTTGAAAGGTGGACAGAGAATGTTCACAGTTACCTGCATGCCTAGACTGCGGCAAGTTAGAGTTGGTTTAATTCTTTTATAAAAACAGCAAAATTTGACTGAATTTATGCTTTATTTCCAACAAATGGACAACTTTTCATTACAAGTCCGAAACCAAATTGTATGTTTTCCAATCTAATTGTGATACACAGACATAACTGGCCATGCATAAATTCTCTCAATCAGAATAGATATCTGCGCTATTGAGATCTATTGCTTCCGATCAATTTTCAAGTCTACAAATAAGTGGTAGGCTCAGATACAAGTTTAACTTCATTAGAGTGAAACATATTGTTGATTTTTAATTTAGTACAATGTCGTGCCTAGAGCAATTCTTCCTTTGCAGCTAAAACCTTGGAATCACGATATCCAAACAGTTTATCATGATTAAAAGCTACTCCCCCTACCCTGTCAGGTTCCAAGTTGATGGAACGCTCTTAAAGCTGACCTGCTGAACAACTTTAGTTCGTAGTTTGTCGCGTATCGTCCCGTGAGACCAATTAGCACACTGCTCCCCTCATACCCAAGTCATCTCACCAATCAGTATGTCTTGTTACATGGCGCCCGGTACGTGAGGGCACACGCTCCCTCGTTGTGCAACTCCCAGAGGACCAATCAAAACACAGCAGCAGAGAACCTTTATTGGCTTTCAG
Source organism: Branchiostoma lanceolatum (assembly GCA_035149815.1). Classification (NCBI taxonomy): domain Eukaryota; kingdom Metazoa; phylum Chordata; class Leptocardii; order Amphioxiformes; family Branchiostomatidae; genus Branchiostoma; species Branchiostoma lanceolatum. The sequence continues at coordinate 13,016,632 of CM068884.1, forward strand.
CTCTCTATACTACTCTTGCACCCCGACGTATTCAGACGTATCTTTGTAGGGGCAATTAACTGGCTTTGTAACATGAGTTTTACACCGGTGTTGACACTGAGGCCGTTTGTATCGTCTGAATTATTAATCAGGAGGTAGGACGTCAGGGTTCAACATACCCGCACCGACCTGCAATTTATAGAAACCTTTTCAGATTTCAGAGAAATATAAACAATGTTTTACAAAATGCAGGCTCAGTATCATTAATCCCTCAGCTGTTCATGGTCCTTATTCGATTTTGAATTTATATACTAACTGCCATTTCATCTTCAAAACTTGTAATACATTTAGTATGAAAGAAATGCTTTTTCACGTCTGCCTCAGATACTACATTCTCAAACAATGATTAGATTGCAAATTGAAATTGAAAAAGAAAGATTCTCTAAGGATGAACTTTATCTATTAAAAATTTTGCTTTAGTTTCACCACCAGTTCTGTTTTTATCTATTTAGTACCTTAAGTTTTGTCTTGTTAACTGGGTCTTGACACAAATCACACCGTGAAAACAATTTGCTACATTTGCTTAGCCTGAAAGATGCTCCCTAAATATCTGCAGTGGATGGCTGCGTTGATCAATCAAGGATGACCCCTCAGCACTTTGGTGACAAATACCAAGCTGTCACTCACTCACCCAGGGGACCAATCAGGAGGTGGCACTTTGGTGACACCAATCAACGCTGATTGTCAATTGAGGTTCAGGAAACAGGAGGTCACCTGACAAAGCCATGTAGCTAGTGATCCGTTTCTCTAAACTCCCCATGGTAGCATCTCCAAATATGGTAGAATGCATAACAAAGATGTTGCTGTTAAAGTCTATTTTTGTGATGAATTTGGAGGCAAAGTAGGGCAAAGGCATTTTCTTGTCAGTCTCTCTTTCACAGTATCTTCAATACAAATATGGCAGAATGCATAACAAAGATGATGCTATGATGTGTTAAAGTCTATTTTTGTGATCTGTTTGAAGGCAAAGTAGAACGAAGGCATTTTCTTTGCAGTCTCTCATTCACAATATTACGTCAATGAAGGTTAGACATCCAGGTGATAAGATTCGCCAAATAGCAGTTGCTCAAACAACTGGATAAAATTTGGACATTGGTTCTTGCTAAGGATAAAGGGGTAGAGAGGATGAATTAAAAAGCACTGTCACATATGACTCTTGTAGAAAATGAGGTTTTCTTTTATGTGGATTCTACTCAACTTTGCAAGTACTGTTGCATATTGTTTTCTTTTTGAAAGAAGACACCTATCAACTGGAGATGTAGATGTAGTATAATGCTTTTATGTTTCTCTTTTACTATTTAAACACACTGCATTTCGCCATTCTGAGCATGACTATATGCAGTAAAGATCATTGCCCTTGTCATTATTTATGTCCTCTACAATCTGGGAAATTCTTTAATCAAAGTGAAAAAGTACAGGAGGTCTGTCTACCCCACACAGAGAGGTACCAGTGCACATACCCATCAGGGACATACGCCATCCCACCACAGCAGGGAACGATACCAACAGAGACTAGATCAGGTCTCAATCCTATTACAATAAATTGGACCAATGATATTGCTTTTGAAAAGCTCAACACAAGGTGGCGTCCCTGGGAACATCACGTCTTACGTTCTCCCTCAAGAAAGTACCAGGAGACTTTCAGTCGAACCACCTCCACTGACCCTTCACATTTCATTATCTTCAAGGTCCGTTTCCCATTCTTCCGCCATCACTCAAGTCTCCAGCGGCCCGGCCTCCACCAAATCAAGTTCACGGGTTAAATTATCGATGGGCCGTTGCGTAACACGGACCCCTCCAATTTCCTCAGCGTCCGCACCCTTTTGAAGGCTGCTTCTCCTCGAGGATGGGCGTTTAATCTTCCCCTGCAATAAAAGTCTTCTCTCTGTGGGTCTAGCATTTTTTGCCACCCTTGCAGACTTCCCTTGAGTGAGATGGGGCGGCTGTAGGAAAGTTAAGTAGGCTGTATCGTTGGAATAAAGTTGGGTTGAACCATTTCCTCTCGGAAATTGGTGCCTCGCCATGAGGGAAATCTTTGCAGCAGATCTCCTCCTGTGAACCGAGACGTGACATCGGCCAAGGACAGTAGATTATTTGGCCTATTATAGAGACGTTTCAGTTCAACAGCAACTATATTCTTCAAGATACGTACTCAAGGCATCAAGTGCTTTGAGGAATTGTTTTATTTATTTCTTAATGCCAGGGAAACTGGATTATTTGGTCTATTATAGAGACGATTCTGTTCAACTGCAACTATATTCTTGAAGATGCTTATTCAAGGGATCGTCTGCTTTGGAAGGCCAAGGAGAAATATTATTGTTTTATACTTTTTTTCAATGACACAAATAGATGCTATTGTTGCTGTAATAATACTATCAGCCAAGGACAGTAGATTATTTGGCCTATTATAGAGACGTTTTAGTTTAAGTGCAACTATATTCTTCAAGATTCTTACTCAAGTGATCTTCAGCCTTGGAAAATGCCAAGGAGGCATTATTTTACTCCTTTTTTCAATGACAGAAAATGATGCTTTTATTGCTGTCCTAATAAAGTATCCTGTTTTATCTTCGTCATCTCAGCAGGTTAACCTCTGAGCAATAGTTCCTTCAAAGTTAGGCAGTAAGGATTTGTCCTTGGTGCTGAAACGTTAGCTGTGATTCATCAGCTTTCATTTTGGACAGGCTTCTAGAACTGGTCTTATTTAGCATGATGGATGAAACCTTAGTGTTCTAACAATAATACCATCAGGTGTACACGAATCCGTCAACCTTTCTATGGATCTGCATCACCTATTCGGGAAAACAATGAGAAAGGGCAGCGATTTTAACGACTTGACTGTTATTACTGTTGACTGCCTTTTAAGAGTGTTAGGAATGATTGAAAGACATTCCAAATGTCTGTAACAGCAGTAACATAGATGTTTTACATCTGTATTTCGTTTTAGCACTGAGGTAGGGTTAAGCCAACTGTCAGTAATGTTTTGAACAAACCTAGATAACTTTATACAGTACTTAAGAAATACAGTTATCGTAGGTAAACTTGCATCTCATTTGAGTTGCTAAACCTTCAGCATAGGGGATTTTATGCTTCTATTGCCCTTTCTAGATCACTACAAAGGGGGATATGGTTGTCATCCTCCCTGATCAACTTTGACTGCATGGAATGATGAGGAAACGTTGTCCTGTGATTGGTCTTTTCTCAACCAATCAGAAGAGGGAAAAAATAGCATCCTTAACACTTGAGCTCTTCACCCTCCGAGTTAGTGACATTTCGCGAATGTCTATTTCGAGACGCCGAGGTTTCCAAAGGCTAACTGTCGCCATGTGCAAAATTGTCTGGAACATTCGTTATGTCGGGCAATTAATGTAGCGCCACCGTCAGACACACAGGTCACCCCCTGATGATTCCCTGTGCCAGGGCGCTGCTTGGCCTTTCAGGCTTACAGTATCTCCGCCAGCTGGTCAATTGGACAAATTCTGACCAGAGAGGGCCCGGCATAATGAAGTCAAACCGGGGACTAATCACCCGATTGATCAAGTGTCGCTGTGATGTCGCTGTGCTAAATGCCACGTTGGCGCTGTGATTTATGTCGAGCCAACGCGAGCGAGGTCGCTGTGCCGTCGTTGGGACCTGTTATCATGAACAGCAGACTCAAGGTTGTGCTGGGGTGGCTGTTAGTATCATTATAACAAGGCTTAGAACTCTGTTTTACAGAAGTACGTTTGGGAATCTGAATGCTCAAATAGCCATTGGTGGAGGAACTGTCTCTGTATGACTATATATAAATCATCTCAAAGAAAAGAACATGGTAAAGGGAAACATTGGTTGTTTCTCAGCTTTTTGTCTCTCATGTTTTTGAAAAATAACTCTCTGAACTTCTAGAGATTTAGCACAGAAAAAAAGAACATGACATAGCTAACAAGAGGGGAACATGGTCTGTTTCCTTGTTGTTTGTCTTTCATGTTTTAGAAGGACTGTTTTGAAATCCTGGAACAATTTGGCTCAGATTTGTTTTGAGAAGTACTACATTCCTGGTTCACATCCCCACCTGTAATGATAATGTATGTCTTGGAGGTAATCAAAGTGGTTGGTTGATGTGTGTGTCCCTCAGCACCGATGATTATGTTCCTGGGTGGGATCAGTAACAGGATGACCCCTTGTTCGTTGTCCTAATTGAAAAGAGTCGAGAGATTCTTTCAGCCCAGGTCCTGAACCTATGTTGGAACGCTGAATTATACCAGTAGACATACATGTAAGATATGAAATTATCATTTAAAGGCACCACAATATTTTGTTCCACATTTTGTGTTTGTAAAATGGTGTTATGTTCTATCATATTGTATTCTATTGTTGTCAAGTCCTCCAGTTTATATCATGCTACAAGACGACTGAATCATTATGTTTGTTGAATGCTTTTTTGTTCTATCATATTGCATTCTATTGTTGACAAGTCCTGTAGCTTATATCATGCTAGAAGATGACTTATTCATACATGGGTCAGTTACATATGTATGTTTAAACAGACAGATTTTTGCCACCCTCCACCAAAGCAATTTCAAAAGTGGTTGTACTTTTAATCTCAATTTCGTGCCCATTGACCCAATTCTACATCTGTCGGGTAATGATGTAGCCATCATGGCCCTTACCTAGTCCCTACCACCATAAATTGGAAGATGAAAACCTGCATTTATGTAGAATTACAACAAACATGAAAAATAGCAGGGGAAAGGTGAATAAAGCTGTCTTTTTGTGGCAATGTTCAACATAGACATGTCTAGAAGAGTCATGGTAAGTTTCAAACCTTAGATAACTGCAAGGACGCCATTCATTAAATTTTGCACAAAGTGCGACAATATTCACCGCTAGAAATGAACATGAAGAATAAAATACCATACTCTAAAGATGTTAAGATACATAACTAGTGTATGACCTTACTTTGCTTCTTTTGGAATGCTAAATTGTTGATAAATTTGCATGACAGAACATAGACAAAAAGTAATATTTTGGTATGAATAAAGTAGTACTAGATGAGATGTAAATACCCAAAGTTGAATGCAAAGACACGACTTTGGCAACATATGAATATTTTGTTATCCAGCCTAAGTTATTACTTATGCAAACATTTAGGCAACCACAGCTTGATGCTGTGAGTGTTACAAATATCAAATGGTATTAGATTGCAAATAAGGCTCACCCAAACATTCTATAAACAATAAGAATTTGTCATTAGGTTACCAGCTATATCATTCTGATAAATTTGTGTTTGACACACATGTTCTGTATTAGCACATAATTTTGCTTCACCAAAACAACATTGTTCTTCATGTCACGTAAATTGTATTGTCTGTTAGCACCCTTTATCTGAACTTATAATCAAGCATACTTTTTATAGCACATAAAGATGACAAAACAACAATGTATTTGACTATACTAGACAGCACCATCACTGTTATTATAAGTAATGAGGCAGTTTGCTAACAAGATTGTTGTTATTTGTTGTCACTAACTTATAAGACTTTCTAACGAAGAAGTATGAGTTTACAAACAGGTGCAGAAAAAGTATTTAAATGGATTGCTACTGATTAGGCCACACCAATTTGATTTGTTGGTTCTCAGGTTTGGAAAATATACGCTTAACATGGAAAAACATAATGAGGAAAGCCTAAGGGCCAGATGATGCACTCAGTTTAAAAAAAAAAAGAATTTTGTTATACTTAAGTTTTCTCCCTACCCTCTGCTTTTATGATGTCTCAGATTTGAGAAATATATGCTTAACTGGAAAAACATGATGAAAAAAGCCTAAGGGCCATATGATGCACTCAGTTTAAAAAAAATTGTTATACTTAAGTTTTCTCCCTACCCTCTGCTTTTATGATGTCTCAGACTTGAAAAATATATGCTTAACTGGAAAAACATGATAAAAAAGCCCGAGGGCCATATGATGCACTCAGTTAAAAAAAACGAATTTTGTTATACTACTAACGTTAAGTTTTCTCCCTACCCTCTGCTTTTATGATGTCTCAGATTTAAAAATGCTTAACCTGACCAGATTAAGCCTTGCTGCACTCAGGTTTTTAAACAGTAAATTTTGTTATGTTTAAGTTTCCTCCCTGCCCTCTGTTTTTATGATGTCTGCTTGCTATATTATCTCCTCGACATGTCTGCAAACCTAGGAAATAGATTCGTAAAACTCCTGCATTGTTGGCAATTGTTTTCCGTCCTATTGATATTCCATATGGCATATTCCCATCATTCTGTATTCCGGCGGCATTCTATGCTGATAGCCTATTATCTCCCCATTATAGAAAAGCCATCATTTCTCGCTATTTTGAAATTCCGAAACAATTTGCCTCAAGTTTAATATTCCATACACCCCATTCCAGCCATTTTGCATCTTATTGCTATTCCGGAGTGATCGGAATCAGGGCAAAGATCACCATCGGAAATTGTTGGACACAGTCGCAGCATGTCCACAATAATAGCACAAATTAGGTTTGCAGCATATGGGATATTTTTTATGGGTTTTGCAACAGGAGTGAAAGTAGAGGACTTTAAAAAACTTGTGTGTAAAACTCCCTGGAGATTGGTGTAAAGCCTACACATTATTTTCTGGGAGAGCGATAGAAAAGCATCTTCCAAGTTGTCTGAAGCAAAGAGTTTGGAGTATCTACTAGTAGAGAAGACTCCTGTCTTTTCAACTATAGGAATAGATGATAGATTATTGCAATATTGCTTGATGAAAATGCACGAAAACTAAATCCGCTTTAATCCAAATGTATTATGATGAGATTCCTCTAAGAAATAAAATATTGCTTAATGAAAATTTAAAAAAAAAAATGATCACTTTTAATCCAAATTTATGATGATGACATTCCTCTAACAAAGAAAATATGTCATCAACATATATATACATATATATATATATATATACAGAAGATCTACACTTTGCCTGTGTATAGCGTTAGTTTTTCAAAGCACTCTCTTCTATTCCCCATTGTCTATTTTACTTGGAGCAATACAAATGTATCTAGTACGTGTTTGTCCGTTAAACATTGGGGTGGAAACGTTTCCTTGCTCGAGGGTGGGCTGGTCTGCACAAATCGCAAGGTTGTGTTCCTTAGTCTTCCTTTTGTTATGTTTTTAGAGCGGTCTCTTCTATTCCCCATTGTCTATTTTGCTTGGAGCAATATCTAGAACGTGTTTGTCCGTTAAACATTGGGGTGGAAACGCTTCCTTGCTTGAGGGTGGGCTGGTCTGCACAAATTGCAAGGTTGTGTTCCTTAGTCTTCCTTTTGTTATGTTTTTAAAGCGGTCTCTTCTATTCCCCATTGTCTATTTTACTTGGAGCAATATCTAGTACGTGTTTGTCCGTTAAACATTGGGGTGGAAACGCTTCCTTGCTTGAGGGTGGGCTGGTCTGCACAAATCGCAAGGTTGTGTTTCAAGCCGGCTTTGCCACCATTAGCACGCAAGCCCGGCACCATTAGTGACCCGGCGGCTCGTGTTGACTTAGTAAGTCTATGTTTCTGTCCAAGGGAGACAAACATTGCATAAAATTGCCTTCCATTTCCAGTGTGGAGGTCACGAAGGGGAGGCGACCCCACATGTTCTCGCGTGCTGATTGCCGTGTAGGTTGCGCCACCCTGTTATTCGGCCAATCAGACCTAATAGATGGCGTGGGGTCGAAATCTATCACGCGGCGGAAACGTTGCGGGTCGATGCGCGATGACCCCGGGGCAGCTGACCGTGGTAGAACAAACTATTAGCGTAAGAGTCTCCGAGTTACTCCCGGTTATTGCAGTTAGAACCGTGTTGATTGAAGTCTATGTTTGCGACGAGATTTGGGTCGATAATGTATGTTAGGAACTGAATCTACCGGCCGTGATCCGAGGCATCATTCAACTGCTTTGCGGTAAGGCTGTGTGATTTGTTCTTGCCCAAACCATCAGTGAAGCTAACGCCAGGCTGAGACCATCAGTTGTGCCCTTGCTTTAAAGTCTAAGGTTGGATTTAGACAGCAAAATGGAGGAAGAACAACAAGGCTTAAGACTTAAAGATTATTTCCTGGGTGTAGCATTGGTTGGTATCGATCAATTTTTTCTTCATCAAAACCAAAATGTGTGAGCTGCTTGATTGGTAGTGAGTAGTCTGTTTTGAATTCTTATTTCTTGTGGCTTGGTAATGAATATATCTGCAGATCATTCCTGGGACATACAGATAAATGTACAGGTGAGAAAATGAGTCATTGATAGAGATTGCTTTTAGAGAAGTCCTTGAAACTTTGCATTGAAGGATGACATGTAGATTTAATGTAGTAGCTCAGTGTGGTCTCCTCTCCCGGGGGTGTGATAAAAATCCCCTTTCCCCCAAAATGTCCCTCCGGTGAAGACAAGACAATTACTCGGTGAAATTGAAGGGGAGGACGAAGAAGGTCTCTGCGACCAGCGAGGGTCATAAGGATACAGCGTAGTCAAGAACTCATTACATTTTTCTCGGGGGAAATTTTTTCTGTTATTGCTGGAGGTGCCAGAAAGGCCAGGAGGGTTTGGAGTGGATGGCTGTAGTGATGTTGCCACTCAAATTCTACTATAGGGGTAGGGACATCATTAAAAAGTATGTTGATGGAAAGCTCAGAGATTTATGCATGAACAAGTGTTATATCAAGACTAATTGAAAAGAAATGTACCACTTGCTGAATATGATAACTGTTGTTGACAATCGCACTTCACATCTGCTTATTATGCATAGAATTCCTGCTTCTTTAATCTGTGAACTATTTCTTAATCACAAATTTGGTCTGAAAAACATATGCATTGATGGTTTCACTTTAAGTAACCATTTTCTGAGTACAGTACAGGTTATGGTTTATGGCATGTACTGAAGTCTTGAAGGTTATATTTGGTGGGTGGCAGTAATACCTGAGTGCATAAAAGCTTTCTTGTAAAGAACGGCTTTCTGAGTTGTTATCCTTACAAAGCTGATTACATTTCTGTGTGCTGTGGGCGGAGATCAAAAGGTCACGGAACACCCAAAGGTCACGGAACACCCAAAGCTGGGGGAGGGGAGGGAAAGGTCACATTGACATTACCGACCCACAAGTTTATGAGTTCTGATGTTGAGGGCAACACGGGATCATGGGCTATTCAGCTGAGGTTCAGGGCCGGACCAACCTAAGTACAGATGCTAGAGGTCATTTGAAAGTCAAACTTACAAGGAGGCTCGCCATGTTGTATTTTAGTCAAGTCAAGTCAAGTCAAAGTCTTTATTTAGTCTCGATGGCTTGTTCGGCCTTAGGAGACATGTTACTCATTTGTTTCTAGAAGATCTTTGGCATGGCCCCGATGCAGATGGCAGAGGTCATTTGAAAGTCAAATTTACAAAGAGGCATACGAGTGTTGCCAATGTCATGTTTAACAAGTGTTACTTAGGGGCATGTCGCTCATTTGTTTCTAGAAACTTGTTTGGCATGACCCCAATGCTGGTGGCAGAGGTCATTTGTAAGTCACACATACAAGGAGGCATACAGAGAGTCCATGATTTAACAGGTGGATTTTAGAGAAGTAATGCACTGTCAAAGTGATGAAATTCACAACAATGTATGCCATGCTCAAGAAGTAGCTGCATAATGTCTTTAGCTTTGCTCTTGTACCTACCTTGCTCTTGTAAGAGGTGTTTTAAAAAGGATGAACTGGAATAAATAAATTGTGTACGTAACTCTGAAATGAATAATCTTTGGTAGGTTGTAGAGTCAACTCTCAAATGGGAGTCATCATTTTGATGACCTCTGAGAGAGAATCTGGCAATGCACCGCAAAACATACTGTACCCGTGAGGCTCTATCCTGACGTCATACCATAGCGCTGTCGTAATGTCTCTGCCTTTAGAGAAAACTTCAGAATCTATTTCTGCAACTTGGTTTCATTTTGTAACTTTTTCTTCCTTTCTTATTGAAATTACAACTGTTACACAGCACAAGACATTGTGGAGCAGCAGGCAGTAATGCTGAAATTTTGCCACAAGACATATTTAGTATACATCTGTACATGTATCAGTATACATTTGTAACACTAAAACACTACATACAAATTAATAACTACAATATAAAACTTCGAAACTTATCTGTCTTTGAGATAACTTGTGGAAAAACTATCAAACAGTGAATTGATGGGTCCTGACTAACTGCAATGTGGTGTTTTAGACCCAGAATGATAGAAGAATTTAGCCTCAATTTTGCAAAATGATTCTCCATCTTCACCTATAACTTGGAAGGTCACCATATGGCTTGCAAAAGTATTAACCTTTCATGTCTCTCTCTCTCTCTCTCTCTAGATATATATATATATAGTACCACTGTTTAACCTTCATCGTACTAAGGTAGCTGTTTGTCACCAAATGTGTACTACTTGTACTTCTGGGGTTAAGCATCGGGGAGAAGGTTGATTGCATGATTTAATCATAGCACTATGATTTTTCCTTGACATTCTAAGGTTTATTCACCAAGTCCTGCAGAACACTTCACCACTGCCAACAATAGAGTGGACTGACCTGCGCTTAACCTGCAAGCTATCTCAGGAGAGCAGGCCTTCCAATCATTGCTCGTGCCCCAGATTTGAAACTGTTTTAGTATTGACTCTTGGTAGCAGTGTGTGGGATTAGATTGTAAAAACAGTCTAATCTAGAACTGTTCTGATATCGGTTATGATTAAAATCAAGTAAAGACTTGGCCATTGTACTCTTATAAGGACTGCAAACCCCGTAAAAATTGATGTTTCAACCATTTTTTATTAACGATAAAGCTTCAAACAACTTAATGTACATTTTGGGGTGGATCGTTAACTTTGCATTTATTTCTATGTGGTGTGGATGTAACAGGTTAAAGGGCTCTGAGGTTCAGGAATCTTTTTACACAAATGACACTTTACAATTGGCAGAGAATTTTCTATCTTAACTAAGTCTGCATAAACTATTTTGACCTTATTTTCATTGTTGTTGAGAAACAAGTTGTTATGGTACTGTTGAGGACCGATGTTAAGGCCATGGAAGCAGGTACAGGGAGCCCGACAACAATGACTGCAGAGCTCACATGACTTTATTATAGAATTATGGTCTGAGTGGTTTCTTAGTGGGTTCATAACAGGTACACAACATATTGACAAGGATGATGATGATGATCCACTATATTCTGCAGCTCACTATAGGTAGTTGTGGGAACAACCTCTGGCTGCATTCAGTCTTTCTTCATTTCTTTCCACTGTGTCTTTTTTCCTGCAAGCTGCTGTAGCTCTCTGAGTTTCTTTGCAGTTTTTAGGTTTCCCAATCCTTTTTTGAGGTCTGAGGAGATCCAGTCCTGAAAAGTGCAATCAACAGACTTTGGCACCATTCCCAGTGCAAAAGACAAGAAATTAGACCAAATCCATTTGTAGTATGGACTCTACCAATGCAAGACGAATCCTGATTTATGATGCCAATATCATTGTTGTTAGTATTTGATTATTCTGACAGACTGCCCCTACAGCTACTAGCTATGGGACTGAATGAACAAACAAATTATTGTATCGTACTTTCTTGTTTTGAGATTTCCCATTGTCTCATTGGCAACACCAATTTTATTTTTTGGTTCTCGGATTTGGAAAAATTAAAAAAAAAATTTAACTGGACAAACGTAATGAAAACAAGGCCTGAGGACCAGGTTTATGCCTTGGTGCAGTCAGTTCTATGGAATAAACACAGTCATCCTGAAGTTTTCCTCCCTGCCCAGTTCTTTTATGAAGTTCGCTTGCTATATTTTCATCTTAGAACATAGGAGAACAAAGGAAATGAATTGATGTAGCTTAAAGTGACCATACACTGTGAGCATACCTGGGGACGTTGTCATCATCATCTATCATTCCTCCCTTTATCAGGGGTATAGCATAGAAGCAACAGCATCATTCCTCCTTTTAATAATGGTGAGGTGTAAATGTCTTTTGATTATACTAATTTTCATCTTGCATTTCTCATGATACAGACAGAAATTATTTCCAGAAATAAGTATATTCCACAATGCAACCCTGACTGTTGTTATTAGACATAACAAATGAGGCTTTCCAATAAAGTTCAAAGATAATTGTCTGACATTTATGTTCTAAGTACTTGGTATTTATAATCCACAAATGGACCACAACGTTCAATTCTGAACGTTGGCAATGCTGGGAGATGCTTTCTTTGTAGCGGAAAATTTCTGCGAGCAGATCGAAGATTTTGAGGGGCCAGTGACATGGTAATGCTTAACATTTGCACCCATTTATGTTTAACTTAGCACTTGGTATTTACAACCTACGAATGGACCTCAACTGTAAGTTCAAGTCGACACTAATTCCCGAACATTTTCGATTCAGCAAGACACTTTCTCTGCCATTTCTGCGAGCAGATCGAAGATTTTGAGGGGCCAGTGACATGGTAATGCTTCACATCTGCCCCTATTTATGTTAGCACTTGGCATTTATAACCTATGAATGGACCTCAACTGTAAGTTCAAGTCGACACTAATTCCCGTACGTTTTAGATGCTGCCAGACGCTTTCCCTGCCATTTTTGGGAGTAGATTCATGATTTTGAGGGGCCAGTGACATGGTAATGTGCTTCACATCTGCACCCCTCCGCCAGTGCACCTCAGCACTAAGCTGGAAATCACTGCCTCGTATCTGACACATCCAAGGTAACAAAGGACCAGTAGTGGCATTCAGGTCTCTGTCTGGGTTATCTCAACTTCACAGCCCGCCTTATCTTAAGCCTGTAGTGGCCATCGCTCATCCCGTGACATCCACAATAAGAGGCCGGGACCGACAATATCGACACCTTTAGCCCCGGAGGGATTGGTGGGCGCAATGCAAATGTCCTCTTGTAAAGGCGGGCCCTGCCCCTTGGAGTAAATCAGGCTTTGCGCGCAGTGATCTCCTGATACCGCTTGTGGGGTTACCGGTGGAATCACCTGCAGTTTTGCCCCTTTTATGGTGTTATAAACCGAGTAATCAGCCAACAATTGGACGTAAGCCCTCCGCTGAACACGGCAAACTATCGAAATGTCGCACCCGCGCTGCAAGCCTTTCCATAATCTGCTGAGAAGACAAACTTTTGGGGATACTGAAGTGCTTGGGTCAGCATTTGACCTACAGTGATTTGCTATGTAAGCACCTCTGATCATCGAATCAGTGCATGACCTGCTTCTACATCGGTCTTGTCATATATATCATGTTCGGTGATCATCGATCATTCTCTTATTTTCCTTTGTATTGACAGAAAGGTGGTAAATGTGTGTGTGTGTGTAGGTGTGTGTGTGTGTGTCAGTATACTCATGTATGTGTGAGTGTGTGTGTATATGTGTGTGTGTGTGTGTGAGTATGTATAATGTTTTTGTGTGTGTATGTGTGTGAGGGTGTATGTGTTTGTGTGTGTGAGTATATGTCGAGGTGTGTGTTTGTGAGGGGGTGTGTGTGTGTGTGTGTGGGTGTATGTGTTTGTGTGTGTGTGTGTGTTTGTGTATGTGTGTGTGAGGGTGTATGTGTGTGTGTGAGGGTGTGTGTGTGGGTATGTGTTAAAATTTCAAATCAAACTTTTGAACTAGCTGCTGTGACGTCACCAGCAAGTTTTTCTCTGCCTAACCAGTTCCATGTGTCACTCATATATAACTTACAAGTTTACCATTTACAGCAGAGCACATCCCCCCTCCCGCTACACCAGGCATTATTTTCTGCCTCTTTCACGCCGCGTTACTTGACGCCATTATCCAACGATTACGCATCAAAGACAATGGACCTCAGTGTTGGCTAGGTCGCGTCAGGGGTTATCACCACAGCCCAGCCTTCCTTACTCTAATCTCGGTTCTACCATTGTTTATTATGTGGCTTAAACCTTGAAAAGACTGGAACACTCTCCATTGACACTTTTATCCCCACGGGAGGGCCTGACCCGATTCAAGTGCCCCCGTAAATTAAACCCCTATCACTCAAGCTTTATCGTGTGAAATAAGGCTCTGCTAGGACAGCGGGTGCTGCACTGGAGATTATTCCAGTTTTGGGGGGGCTTAAGATAGGACTGACGCCAAGTTTCTTCAGTCAGTACCATAAGGACGTATGATCATAATTTTTTATATATGAAATCACTGGTTGCGCCAAGTTATTGGCTTCTTAAATTTCCTCCGTACTATAAGGGCTTATGATAATTTTTCATATATAAAATCACTGGTTACTCATTGACTTCTTAAATTTCTTTAAATTCTTTGATAGATTTTTCATGATATCATTTAAAATCACTAGTTACGCCAAGTTAACGATTCAATGTATAAGATACGTCAACTCAACAACTCAGGAACTTCTTAAATTTCTTCAGTACGATAAGGACTAATGATGTCATACATGTATGTAACATCACTTGTCTCATGATATGTTGGAGAACTTTTTGTTTGCTGGTGTCTGGAGGCAAGATTTGAAAAGTAATTAAAAATGGATATCATTGATTTTTCAACACTTTGAAGTCTGAGGTTTTGGATCTATGTAGGATTAACGTTACTTACTGATGGGGAATGTGTCAGTGTAGTGCCTACTCTTTGCATAGTATTGAAATGTCAAAGCGGGACACTTTTATATACCAGTCCTGATGTCATGTAAGAACGAACATATAATAGACAAAGTATGTAGTCATGTTTCCAAAGGTTTCAAAAAGAGAGAAGAAGATACTAGGTGATCAACATTAGTTTAGCAATAGTCGACAATTTGTCTATCGTTTAGTTTGTCAATGTTAGCATGCAGCAGCTTATCAATTCATGTTTTGTATTATACTTCTTATAGACCATGTGTGGTCATCTGTGCATTGAGCCCTTCTGAGCAGGAATATGCTATAAAGACTATTATCATTATATACTATCATACAGTATAGACTTAGGTGGCAAGGTGGTCATTTGGTTAGGGTCGTTGACTTGAATCTAAAGGTTCTGGGTTGGAATCCCTTGCAGGCCCCAATGCTGTCCCCTTGGGAAAGGCACTTAAAACCTGTTTCCTCACTATAATCAGGTGAAAAAACTGAGTACCTAAGGAATTGTCCTTTTTGGATGGGATGTATAGCAGGAGGCCCTGTGTTTTTGAGGATAGCCATGGTTTATATGAAACAAAGACTTGAGAACTGCGATAACAAAATGTTACAAACCCTTACATAATGTAAAACCCTTTACTTCGTACGAAATTGGATGCAGTACCTTCTTACTCAGTATCTTTGCTCTTCCCATCAGGCTATTTATACATGTAGTTAAGCACATTCAGGGAAATCGCTACATGTAACACTGCCGTCTCTATATCACATATTTGTATGACCGTATTTGGTAATTTGTGTTGCGGAGCAAGGCCTTCTTCCTGGAAAACAGATTCTTTTGTTCATTAGGCTTTATTCTGTGCTTTTTTCTCTTCTAGAAATAGAAGCTAACAACAATGTTGGCATTATAGACTGAAAGCACCACAATAGATTTCAGCATAAGGATCTTAACTTTACATATCAGTGTTTTCTATGATAATCATTTTTATGGACTTTACAGACTGAGATGCAAGAGTTTGGATATAAATGTAGTATCACTTTTTCGCAAGACTTTAACTTGCAAATTCACAATAATTGAGACAACTTTGATAGCAGAAATTCTAGTTTTAGCATCTATTGATTTTTAGCATGTGAGGAAGATGTCTGTCACTAGAGGGCACTGTTATGCAGTTTTTAGTTATTCAAAATCAAAACATAAATCTTAAAGATTGAAAGATACTTGCTGTAATTGGAAACATTGTTGTAACAATTGTAATGTTTTCAATGGCAAATCTGAGTTGTTTGAAAATTCGGTAAAATATACCTTGATACACTGGTGTGGTTTTCAAATTTCTGACATATGTCATAGTGTATATTTGCTCTTGTAATGCCTTATCTGTTTCTCTTGCCCTGTTTTTCGTCACAATTTTTATTATTATGTTTATTCTAATACTCATACAGAGAAAGAAAGTTAGAAATTAGCGATAGTATTGGTGCACACTACTACATTGTATATCCCCACCAGATGGTGTATCTAGTCTGAAGGCTGAAATCTCGCCCCTAGTTTCACAACACATTACATAAGAACAGATTACCATACAGATGGCTTTTATTGGTGCCCACACCTTCCCGCTCTTCAACGGTCATTCGTCAAAATAATCTTCTTACAAATGTTCTGAGAACAGCCAAAGACCAAAGGTACATCTTCATATTGTCTATAAGAAGGGTTGAAGAATAGAGGTAGGAAAAGGTAGGTTTGATTTATTTTTTTTGTGGCATCCTTAGCTATAACCGTTGAATACAGGGACTTAGAATGATCTAGAAGGTGACTGGCGATGGGGAATACCTGATATTCAATGGTGGGACATTTAAGTGCATTTGCATATCTGCTCGACCATAGAAAGTTAGGATTAGTTTTAAATGCATAATATAGACTTGATGATATCAAGGTTTTCATGTAGAGATTGAGGTATGTTGTAGTTCATACAGTTCATGTTTGTTTTGCTGCTGCATTATAAATGGTTTTCTAAATCTGGGTGTATTACGGAGTGGCAGGATCTTTAATTGCATTTATACTATAGCCGCGGACTGGATTTTCTCTCGCAGCGGGAAGCTATATTGGATTCGGGCAAAATTTATCCGGGGCTTCGTACCGCGTAGATTAATGAGGACCCGGAGAGGTGATAAAAATGCATCGATTTCTCTGAGAAAAATATCGGACGTGTCTAACAGATAGTATCCCCTTCATGCAATTAATAGTCTGCCATGTTGTGGTGAGTAGTGATATCTCATGTGCGGCCCAGCGCATGCAAAACACCAATTATAACACTTTGTAATGCATGAAGGAAAAATGAGTGCCATCACAGGGGACAGGCATGAATTTGTAACACACGTAGTATCGCCTGGAAATTATGAAAATACATCTGCTAGGCCACGCCAATCTAATTTCTTGGATTCTTTTATGCTAGATTGGGATAGCAACACGAAAACAGACTCTGACTGAGTCTGAGGGGAAAGTCTGCACTTACATGTAGATAGATGCACATGGTTTCAGGGAGTGAACGGAGTCAGAATATGATGCAAGTTTTCACCCCAGCCTTCTGTTTCTGCATGTTTTGTCCTCTTGTTAAAATTCTACATAAAATGTTCAAAAAGCAACAAATCAAGTTGGCATGGCCTTGGCAGGATTGGGAATATGGTTTTATCTGTCTCCCTTTTAGGAATACATTAGAACGTGGTGTTGTATTAATGCATGGAGGCAGATGTAACTTTTAGCACATGGACTGTTGTAAATGTGTTGGACTCATAACCTTACGTGATATTGTTGAATGCCATTTCATAGAAGATATAACGTTATAGCAATGCAATGATCTTTCTGTATTTTGCGGGTGTACAATGTCTAAACTAAAGATATTGTTAGCTGTATGTTTTATGGTTTTCAAGGTGGTAAAGTTGCTGCTGGACCAAGTGTGTACCATGAAAGATTTTTGCATAAGAAATGCAGAATGCCCTCTGGCTGGTGTTTCAGGAAGTCATCATACATGAACGTCGTTTCTAACATTACACAAAGCATTCAGCGTGAAATTCAACTCTCAAATGAAGGGAAAATATATTGAATGTTGTACCTATAATGCTGCACATACCTGGTACACACATACAGCTCTAGACTAACACTGGTGTCTTTTTATAGACTTTTGTAACAACTGAAAAGACAGGAATGAACAGACACAGACCATACTCTAACTTTCATTTTGTTAATATGTGCTTTTGTAATACCATGTCTGTGTATGGATATGTGTTTATGGATTTATAAGGCTTCAATCATATTTTCTCATGACCTCAATGAAAAGTGTCCAGCAGGTCAATTTGAGTTTTTCATGAATAAATAAAGGCTAAAACAAACAGTCAAACAAAATCAAGGATATCGCAACACATAATTAATATATTATTGTATATGACTTGATTTGGCTATTAACCAGTTTCTAGTGGTACCAATGATAAAGAATGTTGTACTTAATACTGCAAATCAAGGCTACCTTACAAGGCTAACATATGCATAAATGATATAAATCTTAACATATCCAACGTTATAAAGAATATATAGGATAACATTATACTGGATATTTTAACATATGCAAATACTGTTACAGTATTAATGCTCATATATGAGTGTTAAATGCTGTACTTTATTCTGCAATTCAAGGATATCTTTACATAGCAAAGTGATGTTTTATCATTTTAATGTTCATATATGAGTGGTCAGTACTTTATTCGGCTATCAAGCAGTTCTAAGCACTACCAATGATAAAAGATGTTGTACTTTTTACTGAAAATAAAGGCTACTTTAACATATTTTTAAAGAATATATTGGAAATCTCTTGGCATATATCAGATATTTCTACACTACAAATCAACAAGATCTTAACACATTAAAGTATTAATGTTCGTATATGAGTGGTCTGTACTCGATTCGGCTATTAAGCAGTTCTGAGCGGCACCAGTTCCTGCGTGTCCTGCGCCCATATCGGATACCCACCACCCATGACACGGGACATGATGAGAACTATTATGGGATATTGATTCCCAGTCGCCAGACCACGACGGTCTGTAGCCCCTCGATATTGAGAGACCGAGGGACCGCCGATATCTGGCACAATAAACGTCCCGTCCTGCTGCGAAATGTTGCTCTGCCCCGTCTAAGTCTTCCTGATGGATGGTTTTGTCGATGTTTATAGGTCTATAATTAATGCTTTATCACCGAGAGAGGGTGAGTTGGTCAATATCAGTTGCAGCAGCGGGCAATAGCACAAAACATGGAACATAAAGGGTCGGACTCAAGCGTATTTCAGAGCAACCATCAAGCATTTTAGTTTAATTGCTTGCCTCACAGAGTTCTCAAAGCAACACCAAAAATGAAGAAAGAACAATACCTATATAATCACTACACAGAATGCTTTTTGATAAACAAAATGGCCTAAATGTCATCTTTAACTAATGCTTTATCACCGAGAGAGGGTGAGTTGGTCAATATCAGTTGCAGAAGCAGGCAATAGCACAAAACATAGAACATCAAGTGTCGGACTCAAGCGTTTTTCAGCGCATCCATCAAGCATTTTAGGTCACATTTAGTTTAATTGGTTGGTTCACAGAGTTCTCAGAGCAACAGCTAAGATGACAAAAGAGTAACACTCATATGATCACTAATATACAGATTACCTTTTGCCTCCGAAAATAATACGTTTTGGTAAACAAAATTATCATCTTAGGTATGCTAAAGAATTTTCTCTTTGAGGTATAACTTTCTGTCTATTGTTGTTGTTGTCTTTGGTGAATGAATGAATGAATGAATGGATGGATGGATGGATGGATGGATTTATTGTCATATCTTTTAGAAAGAAAAATGTCTTGTTGTGCAGAATTTTATGTATGAGTATATGCACTATACCAAAAGGTTTACTATAAGATGCTTCAAATATACAGATTCAACATTTTATTTTGGTCCTACATGTAGTTTTTGCTATCTGAATATTTATTCTGACCTGCTGGTATCTCATCTCTGTTCATTATACAAAGTTTAAGCTGGCCTAATTGCTTCAAGAAGATGAATCGGATGTCAGAAACTGTGGTGTGATACCAACTGACACAACGGGGGCACATTTTATCTTTTAAGTTGTCCGTACGATGCGTTTAGATTTTTTTCGTGATCTTAACATTATGAATGTGAATGTAACTTTGTGGCATCTTTTTGAAAATTTGACTAAAAAAAATTTGATCTTTTTAGTAGCAAAAGATTGTGGATCTAATTTCTTTGACAGAAATATGACTCTTTTGCCTCGTTTTCAAAGGCATGTGAAGG
Organism: Branchiostoma lanceolatum; assembly: GCA_035149815.1. Classification (NCBI taxonomy): domain Eukaryota; kingdom Metazoa; phylum Chordata; class Leptocardii; order Amphioxiformes; family Branchiostomatidae; genus Branchiostoma; species Branchiostoma lanceolatum. Next base: position 13,036,566 of record CM068884.1, read on the forward strand.
TAATTTTTGGCATAGTATAACAGTATGTGATGCATGCAATGACATGTGTAGCCAGCCCGTCAACCCCAGCCTTTTCATTCATTGTTTCCACGTAAGTTGAGAACGAATTGTCCGGTTGTTCCCTCTGATAAAGAATCGCCACTGTTAGCACCACCGTACACAATGCTGACATAGCCACTCGTAAGTTGAACCTCTCACGTAACCCGACACCCATGAAACGCTACTCTCCCACGAGGAGATACCCAAACGTCCCGCGACCCAATCTAGAGAGACCTCCTGCCAATAACCGGCCCTCGGACACGACAAGTTCAGCGGAATAATCAGCCAGCATGCTTGTACCTCACTTGATTAATTTCTTTGCCGATTTTTACGGGGTAGGATTAATGTGGCCTCATCACTTCGGAGCTTCGCTGGTCAATGGGGAGGCTGGGGTTCAATATGTGTTGTAGAAATCTGGAGTTAAATGGTGCAGAAGCATTCTATTAATTGTGTATAACTTGGCATTGACAAAACCATTGGCCAATAATGTGCATGGCCAGCTCTCTTGCTGTGGGCACGCGGTTGCAAAAGTTATCTGTCTACTTTGATCTGTTCAGTGGGAAGTTCTGTCATACCTATTTTACGATACATTAGCATAAGAGGGGAAAATATCAAGATATATTTGCGACAGTGCAAATCTACACGTACCGACTGGCCATGGCCTTTGAGTGCTAATTACAACTGCAAAATTGAATCAACAACTTACACAGTCTTTGTGTTGCTTCAATACAGAGCTTGGGGGAGGGGGGCAGCAATCTTGATATTGTGGTTTATTGTCTTTGTTCAGAGCCTAGTACTCTTGGGAGCAGCAGCTAAAAGGGATTTTGCATGTGAATTTGTCAGATTAGAGTTATTAGGACTCAAATGACTGTGTATCTCTGTTATATTGTATCTGACCCTTCCCTCTTCCCTCATGACCTCAAGGAAAAGCGGCCTGCGTGCCGATTTGAGCTTATCATGAATAAACAAAGGTTCAAACAAACAAAGACTTTTCAAAGCTGCAATTTTGTGCAATTACAAAATTCTGCTTTGCACCAAAGGTCAACTTTGCAAAGAATTTTGTGTCAGACAAACCTGAGAAATGCTTACGGTTTATACCATGTGGAAATCTTGATAAAGTAGACAGGTTATCCGTTACATATGGTTCACTTTAAGGTTAATTTTCCTCCATCTGAAATAAAAGGTGGTTGATACAAAAGTCTACAATCCCAAATAAACTATCAAACGAGTAATCTACCTCTAACTATCTCCATTTGCTTTCCGCTGCAGATAATCTGTTATCGTGTAGTGATCCCCGGTCATCAATCCGACCCCCGTGCCAACTTAGATACACTCTTTGCGCTTGCTGCTCCTACTAATACCCAATTTTGTTGCCGTAATCTGTCTATTTCAAAACGGGGTCTGCGACTCAACTGATAAGGATGCCAAAAACACACGGACTGGGTCCCTCCTCGGTTGATGAATCGTTTCGCGATACCCTGCCCTGGAAGACTGCCCTGATTGCCCGGCCCCAGACTGGTCATTTGGTTGTAGATTGCTCGGTTTCTAATCCATCAGACTTAGATGGACTGGGCTCTATTCTTAGAACACCAGGTCAGGATACAACACACTGCAACATCACTGCTTTCTGCATGTCCCTGTTTACTAAGAATCCTAAGAATTACATGTAGATGTTTTTAGATCTTGCTGTTGGTTGGTTGGAAGCATGAGCCTTCGGATTTATAACTTCTTGGTGCTCTATTCTTGGTCAAGATACAGCACACTGCAACATCACTGCTTCCTGCATATCCCTGTTAACAATAACTCTAGGAAAATACATGTAGATGTTTTCAAACACTCTTGTTGGTTGGAAGCATAAGCCTTTTGATATATAACTTGTTGGTGCTCTATTCTTGAAACTCTAGGTCAAGATACAACATACTGCAACATAACTGTTTTCTGAGTATCCGTGTTTACAACAGTTCTAGGACATAGATGTATTCAAATACTGTTTGTTAGAAAGGTAAAAGTCTTGAATCTGCTATCTACAACATGACTGCTCTCAATATCTTTGTTTACAAGAATTGCTGGAAATAGCAAATACTAATGTTGGTTGAAAACATAAGCAAAGGCCTCTAATGTACTGTCCATAACATACTATAACACCACACTGCTTTCTGGATACATCTCCGTTTACGAGAATTCTTGGAAATACATGTTCTCAAATACACCTGTGCTACTGATGATTGGAAAGCTAAGCCATCGGAAGTGTAAGCATATATAACTTGTTGGTGCTCTATTCCAAGTAATCTCAATAGTAGTGTTCATAGTCATCTTTAACTGTTATCATAACTTCTTCACGTGCGTTCAGAATCATTTGGAAGAGATTGATCCATTCACGGCCCGTCTTGCTTGAAGGAGTCTGAAAAATAGTTTGGCTTTTTAGTAATTAAGACCGTAGCACCGCCGAGCTTTAGATGCAGAGCTTTCCTCCACGTCTGAGTATTAGGTGGTCAACACAGCTGACCCATATCTAATGTGTCCACTGCAGTGATGGTAACGTCAGAATTACTTATCTTATTCCTGTACCCAAATGGGGGAGGGGGGGCATTGAAAACTGGTGTGACTATACACGAAATACACAGAAAAAAGGGTGAAATCTACAGAAATACAGTATACTTTGATGAGTTAAGGTTAGGATGTTATAAGTTGTTTTCTGCTAATTACTAAGACCCACATAGAAACATTTTATTCTGTAAAAAAATAAAGATGGCAACAGGCTGGGATTGCATAATATTATCCAGTGATTTGTCTTGTTCCTAGAGCTATATAAAAACATTATACATTACTTTTTGCCAAAACATAGCAATCTGTGTTGTTAACTCATCAAAGTATATTGTATTTTGGTGTATAGGAGATTATTTTTCTGTAAAAAGAATCTCCTATATACCCTTTATTCTACCAACCTGATGAAATTATTTTCGGAAGTATACTGTATTTTGTTGGATTTCATCCTCCTTCATGTATATTCCAGTGTATTCCAGTAAATAGTCAAAACCCTTAAAAAAACATCATGATAGTGTTGGGTAAAGATTTCTGGTCTTGACAGGTTACGCATGACGGTTTGTGAATTTCGATATCAGGATTCATGAGCGTAATAAATCACTGACCGACCTAGCAATCTGGTGGACAAATATTTCACACACTTGACCACCCCTTGACATCAGAGGTCAGTAGTGACCGTTGGATTGTGCCAATCATGCTTCCAAAGTCAGGGGAAGGTCACTCAGCTTAAATCAATGGCGTTTTGATTATGGCTGTCATGTTTCCATAACTCGGAAATCTGTCTGGACGATTCTGTAATCCGCTAGACGTGATTGTTTCGATGAGACGAGGAGAAGTTTTTGTGGAGTGAGGAAAATGGATTTGGCTATCGATATTTTAGCCACGCATTATTACAGTTATGTCATTAAGATACTGTAACTGCGTTATCAGATGAATAGAGCTTTCTGTGACATTTTGAAGACTGTTTGTGTTTGAAAGTATCAAAGATTTCTATTTCTTATTATGGTAGATCCAAGTTTAATACTAAGATTTGGAAATAAATAAGTTGTGTATATCTTTATTTCTTTATCACAATGTGAAAGGGAGGGAAAAACAGGTGCCAAAGCCCTATCAACTATATCATAGTGGTTTTAAAAGAAAAGTTATCATATTTCTTAAAAAGTCTTTATACAAAAAAAATCATTGCCAAAGACATATATATAATTTTCTTTTATATTAGCCGGACCAGCACAAATACTTCTGATTGTGCTTAAATTTCATGCAGAATGTAGTTTTACAGAACTTTGAGAAGTGATTCTTTAACACATCAGTCATATATCAGCAACTCTATACGTTATCATAGCTATTTCCCCATCGTGATGTAGCATATGTGTGTCTGTGATTGCATGCTGTGTGTTGGAACTGTCCGGGTGCTGAAATTATAGCTGTTCTGTACTGTAATAGCAAGAGTTACTGTGTACTTATAAAAGTCTTCATGGTGGATTTGTGACTTAATATGTATGGTTACTCACAGGTCCAACATAACTAAATGCTTGATACATTATCCTATACTGCGTAATATATCTTGTAATATAGATGGTAACTTGGAACATTTGTCTTAATTTACAAAGCGAAGTCTGAGCCCCCAGAGCTGTTTCCGCACTGCTAATATAAATCACTTTCAAGGCTTAGAGACAGTGACAATTGACAAGAAGTTAGATATATTTAGTGGTTATCTGATCTCAAATGCAGGTAGACAATCTAATGTATACACGTTACGTTGATATATTTCCTCTCAAACTGGGGGAAAATTCACTCGGTGGAAACTTTTGCCACGATGCAAGGAAACTTTTCAGATTGCCTGATTCCCGTCCCTGCTTCGATCGATAGCTCTTCTTCCGTATTTATTACCTACAACTTTGATCAGAGTCCAGCAGAATCTGTCTATATGATGTTGACTCAAATAAATAGGCATTCCATTTGCAGAGATTTTCCCAAAGACCCCGGGCTTTGAAGTCTTGACATAAAATTTACAAAATCAATACACATCAGTGTGAGCCCAGAAAGAAGGTCTTCCAACATAAAGGCGCTTTGACCCGACCTGCCTCACACCACCCCATGTGTGAAATTTTGGCATCCTTGGAAATCTTTATTATTGCTTCCATTATACACCTGGCTATATGCTTTTCTGGCAGAATGACGGGGAGGGCACTAGCACCATTCATATTACAACATCTCCAAACAGCACTTAGTGTACATTAAGACATTATTAAAGGGTTGGGTCGGCAGTTGCGACTCAGTGCCCTTGAGACTGTTGAATGAGTCAGGGATGAAATGGCTACGATATATAGAAACTCAGCATTCATTAACCTTCGGCATGCTAAAGTAACCGTTTGGCATCAAATTTGTGTTGGTTATGGGGTGAGGCGGCAGGGGGTGGGTTAAAAGAGTTCACTGTAGATGAAGGCCTCAGCGTGCATATTGGAGACTTTGGTGATAAATTTCTCTGTCAGCTAGAAGTGATGAACTTTCATAGTGTGTGAGTTGGGAGGGGGGCCGTATTTATATATTCACAATGTAGTGACAGTTACACCGACACGCGGTGTTAAAGAGAAGATGATAAATCCGCAGGAACGGATTTGAATATCAAGAACCCCCTTTGCCATTCAGGATATGAAAGTGTTATACATTATGTTCACCTTGACGCATCCAAGCCATTTGTAGTGCCAGGCCCCGTTACATTTGTTATTACACTAAACCGGCCCATTGGCCGACCTGTGGGTCCTTTGTTATCATAAAAGTATCATCCTCAAAATGGCCCAATATGTCTTTGTAAATAGGCCTTACCAAACTGGGGCACCCAATGCGTTTAGGGGGGAATACATCTAGGAGCTTCGGACGACTCAAGTTACTTCATTTGATGCTTGACCACATAGATACGCCTGCAAATCATTGTGTTAGATCACATGTCTTATTAATCACGACAAAGCAATCATTCTTAACTACATAGAAAATAGTTTTGTGTTCCAACTGCTGTATTATTAAAGATAGATAGTTGAGTAGTTCATCTTCCAACATGCGTCTCTAGAACATTGCGAATGATTTTCTTACTTTCAGATGAAATCTTATGCAATATTTTTGACCCATTCTTCAGTTCATGATGTCATCTTAAACAGTCATAAAACTTTGCTGACGGACTGTAGTTAGTAAATATAGTTTAGGGGTAAAGTACAAATATCTTTTGAATATATTATGTAGTCGAATGTGTAAAATCCCTGGTGCCTGTTCCAGTTGGGGTGCCAGGTCTCATAGCAATTACAGATGGCTTGGTAAGAAATTGGGCTTCAAATCTATATGGAAAAGCAAATATATTTGCCCCATTTTGAAGCGCGGTTATGTGTTGCATTTGTTAGAGTAGCAAATGGCCAATACCTCGACCTTATGACATGGAACTACCGCAAAATGCATCCCAAAAATAGAGCAATATATTTCCTATAATGGGATGTAGTATGGGGGTGAATCCGAGGGGCAAATGGAATTGCGATCTGTAAAAAAATGGAAAATCTCCATATTTCAGACATTAGGCGAAATCCGGGATCATGGCAGGTCGTAAAAAGGAAATTATGTGTCCAGATATGGATGGAAACATGGGAATAAATCAAAGTAGCCATGAAAGTTGGGGGAGAACAATTTGTTCTAGTAAGTGGAATTGGAGATATATGGCCATTTGGGCTGTGTGTCTCACATCCTCTATTTGTTCTCAAGATTTGATGGTGGATCGATTTCTACAATATCTCATAGAAACAGAGGGTTAAAGTCCTACATGTGTCTTTGTGTTTCCTAAAATTTAGCAAAGTAGAAAAAATATATGTTTCAGCCATAGATATCATTTTTCTTTAAATTTTACCTTTTTTGGATATCATGTGTTTTATTTGAAATCTGTTAAGTCACATTGACACAGCATTGGACCTAGTCACAAGTAAAGATAGAATTCAAGATGGTAAAGAGATGTTAGGATAGAAAAACGACTTGTTGAGAATGCAGGAAAGCGTGCAGCTTACGCTATGACACTGCATCTTCTTCAGTTGAAATCTGCAAAACGCAGACCATAACCATCACACCAGTAAGATCCAGAAATCATCGCCTTCAGTATCCATGCCATATCCGGGGGTAATTGGGGTGATAGCTTGTTTAAACATGGTCATGGTGGGATGCCGCGGGGTCAAATCTAACAAATGTTGCTGTCACAATGTTACGATGACCGACTACTTGCCATTCATGGTCGTCAAAGCGGATGTCATCTTCACATAGCCATTTCGTCTATGGCACAATTAAGTCGCTCTTACTTTTATATACCCCAAGGCCACACCAATTCATTTTCCTGTTTCTCAGACATTTTGAAGTAAGATTAGCTAGCAGCCAAGATGAAAACGGAAAGCTGGAAAGAAAACTTGCACCATACTATGTGTATAATCACTCCCTGAAACTGTTTGCACCAAGGTACAGCCCTCAGACTCATGGTAATATTTAAATTAACTTTATTTTCTTAAAATCCGAGAAGCAACAAATGAAATTGATATGGCCCAGGGAGAAGACTTTTACACTTTGTCATAACCGAGGATCATGTTGCAAACTTCTGACAAAAATACATCAAAATGTAGATAATTTCCATGATATCCGGTTGTAACATGCACGAGTTAGCAGTAAATCTGATTATGAACAAGAATCACTTGGAGGAGATACCTGAAAAAAAACTGGTCTCGTAGCCCACCCTTTATATATTTCGTCCACTATCATGATAGCTTGATGTCTCTTCATCATTTTTAGGTAAGTTGTTCTATGGTCCAGGTGGAACATCATAGTTCTAGGTCTCTTTATGCAAATGTATGCAAATGAGGCAAGTATGCCATGAATTGAAAAAAAAACACAGCATATTACTGGTATAATACTTGTCCAAATGACGTCAAAATTGGTGAAAGTCACAAGCAGCAATTTTTAGGCCTCTTCTCAGAATCTCCTCCTGGACTAAAGAATCACTTGCAGATATTATGTTGAATTACTCAAAATAAAGTCAAGCCTGTCTATGTTGGCCCCTCAAGGGTATTAACCTTCTCCCTGCTGCCTAACTCTGTAACTAATAGGGAATGGGGTGCCAACAGCTACTTTAGCATGCTAAAGGTTAAGAAAATGGTCACTGTACACAGGTGGCTGTAATAGACAGGATTCTTGATGCTTGTGTCAATGGGAAAAATTAACTAAGAGATTAAAAAATGGCCACATTGGCTAAGTGATCATTATGCAGAGGTGGTTACTTGTGGTTACTTGACTGTATATCAAAGGCCAGGTGGTCCTTATGTAGGGATGGTCACTAGTTCATAATATCCTTACATATTTACTTCATAGCACTTAGATTTCCCACTTGTGCAAGTTCTGTCGTATCATCCACTCCCTGATTTTGATTCTGCGGTTCTACATAATACTAAACTTTTGCGTCGCATTGCCCCAAAAAAATGTAGTACAATTAGTACATCAATCTTACATCAGCAACTCTATACCTTATCATAGATACTTTCCAATTAAGATCTAGCATAGGAATGGCTTTGGTTGCATGTTGTATGTTAGAACTGTCCGTAGCACTGAAATTATTGCTGTTTTGCACTGTAAAAGCATGAGTTACTGCGAGTCTTCATGGTGGATTTGTGACTTAATGATTGTGACTTTGAATTGATCATTACCATGCCTCAGACAGGAAGTGAACTGCACTGAAAAGAAACACTTCAAATGTAGGACAAGGTTCAAATAAGGTTTCCAACTCTGGAGGAATAGTAATCCATGCATAACCGCATTATGCGTTGTTTTACAAAGATGAACTTTGGTTAGAAACCAAAGATTTACAGCTGATTTATCAAGTTAGTGACCAAATGAGATAAGAATGGGTTTATTCTTATACCCCTGGCATCCTAGATGTTGTCAAATAATGCAGTTCAATTTGGTACAGTTGGCATGATTGAAATGGATTTCGTCATCAGCGGATAGAAATACTGAAGCAGTTGACTGTCGTTAGCCCTTCTGGGGCAATTGCAGTAGGCTCCGATTATCCCTCCCTCCAAGGCCACCATTACCGGACTGAATTGGACTCGGCAACAGGGGGAAATGGTAACTTAATTTGGCGGGGACATGTAGCACACATGGGAAACCTGTTGCCCGAATGAGCCACGTCGAAAATTGACCTGTAAACTCACTGTCCACCATTATGCGGCAGTGCAATGGGACCGCCATCAATTTCCTACAAATTTCCCCCCCACACTATCAAGAAAATGGGCAGGGAAGCTACAGATATGAACCAATCAGCACCCTGGATGGGGAAAGATGCAGAAAAGTCACACGTTGGAATGGATCGGCCAAATTGATGCCCCATTTTTGTACATTACTTGCAGATTTGCGGGATATTGCTTGATAGTGTTATGGGGTGGGAGGGATATTTATAGACTTAAGAATAACCTTGGCCTTGGAGCCTATAAATGAATTACCTTTACCTTTGCTTGTTGTAAGGTTTGCCCTTTTGCTGAGGACACCAAAAAACACCACCTTTAACTACTGATTTTATTGGGTACCAGACAACGCACTTGACAGCACCGACACAGACAATTATGAAGCAAACATTACAGATCAATGTATTACAGCAACTATGAAATTAAAGCGGGGACATGATATACAGTAAAAGGGGGAAAGTAGGCTTTTGCAGTGTTTTCAAATCTTCTCAAATATTAATCTAAATCAGTGCCTTCTATAATATTCCTTTGTCACGAAACTGAAACATATGTATGATTCCAATTTTCAATGGCAAGTCTGTTTTTATTTAAAGCAAAAACAAAACTTTTCTATGAATCGTTTTATATTAAACAGAATAAAATATTCGATGTGAATAATTTTCCACTTGCAGTTTTGATAGTACCTTCTAATTTGTCTCTTGGTTACCCTCCTGCATGTTTACTATGTACAAACGCGGTTCAAGAATGCAGACCCTGCTGAAACATAGTTGACTCGAAAATCTGGCCTAGATCGAAGTAAATTGTGTTTCCTGGTATTCTGTATTCCCATGAAGCGCGAGCATTTCATTTAAAGTCCAATAATCAGTAATAATTGAAGTTTTTAAGTGTAGATTACATTATCTGGGAAGGGGTTTAGATGTAATTATGAAAAATCGGTGCGGTTATTGACAAAGGTGTTCAAAGCGATAGACACAACGACTCGTCTGCCTTTGTTTCCGTTATTCTCGGTGGGAAGATGGATTCAAAATGCATGAAATGTTACCACCATGTATTCATCAAAGAGCTCCATTGGGGAGACCAAATCATATTATGTTCAATATTATATGGATCTGTGGAGTGGCTGCTGTGGCAGATAGGTATGGGAACTAGGCCATGTGGGCCGGCCAGAGTCTGGCTATTGATGCAATTATTATATTTGATTTTCCTGTTCCTGAGAGCATCCTCTGGGTTTTAGACTTCAATAGCACCAATATAGGAACTGTTACAACGGCCAAGGATTAACTGTCTGTAACAGGATTGTGTTTAGAAGCATTGTGGTGCCAAAAGTGCAGTCTACTCTATCTGGAAACAAAGAGTTAAAGACCAAAGTACTAACATTTTCTTTAACATGAAAGGCCAAGCTTCCTTTGACAAGCGTCATTGTGTATGTAATTTACTTTAAATTCTGCAGTTGCATATTGCTGTTTCATAAAATTTTAGTATGGTGGATGGATAATATTTACCTTTGATCCAACCCTAAGCCTGTACATTTCCCATGTTTTACTGCATATTGTAAGCATTAATTCTGCATCTAGCTAGAAAAAGAGGAAGCCCTGTAAAAATTCAAGAAACCATCAAAACTTAAAACTTGAGTATAACATCTCTGCAAGACAACTTTTTTCGTATCATGGATTACTGGTTGCTTCTGTTTGAGCCAGGAACATTTCCTGTAATACTTTACTAGTGCCTTAAACTTTCAGTTCAAAAAGTAGAATTAGGGGCAGTCTTGTGAACATAGTTTCATTGCTTCACCCTATCATCCACTCTAATCGTTTTCAATTTGCAATAAACTCTGGAAGAAAAGTAGCGGTCTTTGGGATTAAGAATCCAGAGAGAGATGAAAGTACTGGCTTATTTTGTAGCCAGGTTCCCATAAGATTCCTGGTTAACTTTGATATAAACGGCCGTGAATCCGGACTCTCCTTGACAAAGAAGTCAGAGATGTTTAATCCATCCCCATCACACAAAGTGCTCGGGGGCTCTGGTACCCTTCAGAAGGAATTATCCTCCAATTCTGAGGTGCTTTGATGTTTGCCGACCAGAGACCCACTGGTCACGTGGTTTGAATACGGTCTGGCTAACCTACTTTGGTTATGCTGTATATGGACAAAAGTGCTCAGGAAGACGACTCAGGGGAGGAATAGACTGTAGTCTACATGTGGACAGGTGGTCACTATAGACAGTATTCTTAATGCTTACATCAATGGGAATATCTATCTAAGGGACCGCCAAAATGATGTCATATAGGCCAGGTGGTCCTTATCTAGAGGTGGTGCTTGTATGAATGAATGGTTTTATTTGATCATTTTGATCGGAGATGGAAAGTACCTCGCAGCCATAGGCTGAATTACATACTTTTTACATATGTTACATAAAAACAAGTGACATTAGGCAATCTACTGGTTACAATAATGATATCATCCTTCCTAATCAACAATAAGTATATTCTAAAAATCACAGGTAAACACTACCTTAAAACTGGTAGGTTGAAGACTTACATGTTTGACTGTAGTCTTGTCAATCTATAGACTGATGACGTTTAAGATTCTAAATACAACACATGCTATACTTAATCTATGATAATGATTAATAGTGTACTATCAAATTGTGTGAACCATGAAAGAAATGGTAAAAAAAAACATTTTGAATCTATTTACTGAAATTAACAACAACTACAAGGCTGAGAATCGCTAACTTTTGTCGTAAGCTATATTGCTATTTCCCAATGTTATACCAGCATTAATTTCCAAATAACGCTTCTTACAAAGTCAGAAAACCTTCTCCTTTCTAAAGTCGCCCATTTTGTGCATCACAGACTTCCAAGATTATGACTTTGATTCACAAAGAGATATTGGAAAATATCCAGATTTTTTCAATTCTTTACTGAATCTTGCTGTTTTCCAATGTAATACCAGCATTAATTATCAAGTAACTCCTATTACAAAGTCAGGCAATCTTCCTCTTTCTAAAGTCACCCATTTTATGCATCACAGATTTCCCACAGACAAAGATTACGGCTTTAATTCACAAAGAGATATTGGAAAATATCATCATGATAGCTTCAATTTTTTTCTGAATCTTGCTATTTCCCGGAATTAATTATCAAGAAACTCTTCTTACAAAGTCAGACAACCTTCCCGTTTCTAAAGTCTCCCATTTTATGCATCACAGATTTAGAGTACGAACAGACATAGATTACGCCTTTAATTCACAAAGAGTACATTAGAAAATATCAAGATAGCTTCAAGTTTTTTTCTGAATCTTGCTATTTTCCCACATTAGTTATCAAGTAACTCTTCTTACAAAGTAAGACAACCTTCCCCTTTCTAAAGTCGCCCATTTTATGCATCACAGATTTCCCACGGATAAAGATTACGCCTTTAATTCACAAAGAGTAATGAAGGTCATTTTTGTGCCCTGTGCAGATGAACCGTCCGATCCAGGTGAAACCAGCCGACAGCGAGTCGCGGGGAGGTAAGACGAGTAAGTGTCGCTTCATGTGGTTTCCTCCTTGGTTTTTATTCAGCACAGTCCCCGCCATCCACCCCCGCGCCCTGAAATGGTACCTCCTGCAAGTGAAAGAGGTAAAGGATCATGGTAAGGTGATGGGGTTGTAGTGGTTGACCGGTGGAGTATATATTTTGATCTAGCCTGCATGGGTTCCCCATACTTATTGTGGTCTGTGAGGGACTGTGCTTTTCCTTTACCATCGAGCATTGCGCTATAGCCTTTCTCATGATCAGAGGTTACACATACTGAATTACTTCACTTGAAAGTTCATCTGTGTTGGTAGAAGTCATTCTGAATGGAGTTTAAACTGTAAACGCCAACACAATTTACCCAAATTTTTGACTGATCAACTCCAGTCTTTGTCAAGGAATGAACGTCACGGAAGCAGTGGATTGTTCATTCCTTGACAAAGACTGGAGCTGATCAGTCAAAAATTTGGGTAAGTCCAATTTATTGTGTTGGGGTTTACAGTTTAAACTCCATTCAGGATACTGAATTACTGTGAAAGGCAGCTACTACAACGTCATACTGGATCAAATTATACTTCTAGATGTCAAAGTCAAGTCAACTCAAAGCCTTTATTCTACCTTGATGGCTTGTTTACAATCAATGTTTATTGTCCAAACAATTGAATTTGATAAGACAGAAACTGCTTGGTTGCACATTTGCAATGCACTACATGCTCTATGGTGAAAGAAATAGAGTTAAGAATGGTTTTGAACATCATGTCGAAATGTTAACATTGTCACATGTATTCATGTACACGTACAAATGCATGCAACTTTCCTGTAAGTTGCCGGTTAGTTAACTAACTAACTAACCAACTAACCCAACATTGAAGTCTATAGTCTTGACATGGTGAAGTGACACGTGTCGTGTGGTGGTGTGTCGTCATGACAACAACTACCCAGCATGCATTGTGTCGTGGTGTATGGTTGTGTGTGTAACCACTATGAACAGGTAGGTGTGGAGGTGAGTTGTGGCATTTTTATTACACCTCATGTTGCAAAAACATTGCTCAGAAGACACCAGGTACAACGCAACACATGATTCTGTTCCAAAATAAATTTTTACAGCCAGCTTCAACACTGAATGTGTTGTTGTAGGTTTTCTTAACATAATTTGATATACTAAATCTTCTGCACTACTCTTGTGATGTGTTATAGGGGAATTTATGACAGACTCATACAACATAGAATGTTTTTATCTGTTTTGAAACAGAAATGTTGTACTTAAAAGGCAAGACTGTTACATTTTATACACATTTCAGACAGTGTAAACTTGCTGCTATAAAAGAAATCTCCTTAATACATTTTGATTAAAACACGCCCATAAAGGGCATCATACAAGCCATCACTTTTAATTTGATCAGGAAATAAAGTAAGATCAATTACAATAAAGCCTTGCAATAACTTTAGACCAGGAGCACTCAACAAGTGACAAAGTTACGAGCCCTTTGCCGACAGGTACATGTACACGTGTACCCTTGAAAGATGACCTGATTAGCATCTTCATGTAGCAGGGAGGAAGCAGGTGGTATAAGTCTGTCATTGCAACTCAATCAGATGCCATCAGTGCCCCATCTACTGCTATTAGTGGCTGGAAGCCTTGCTAAAAGCATTACTACTCTCCCATTGCCTCCCCATTCAACGTACAAAATGATCTGAGGCACCTCCATTTAACAATTACTTTGCGCTTGGAGGAGCGAAGTGTTTTCATTAAAAGGCGGGAAATCTACTTGAATAACCCTATTATGCTCATATATGCTGTATATTTTGTTTAAAGCCAATTTTATATTCGGTAAAAGGTGTTTTTAGGGCTTAATGCAATTAAACACTTGGGCTGTTGTGTAAGCAATTTGCTAAGTGAGAAAGGCTTTGAAGTGAAAGTTCTTTGCTGAATTGTAAATTGTTCATTGTATTTGTGACCCAACAACTAGCAACTTTATTATGCTAGTTTTGCTGATAATATTTCATTGAAGAGTACTGTAAAAACGAGCGTCATTGGTGAAAAGTAAGTTAGAATCATCTTTCTTTTTAGAATGAGAAGTTTTGAACGTTTTCGGTGGGTAGCATGGCATTGCATGGATCAACCTTTTTCAGTATGTGTTGGCTGTTCTTTTTGCTCTCCTTCCTCTCTGGAAAAAAAGTGTATGTTTTGTCTTTGAAAGGTCATGTTTGATGCTGCAAACTCTGATCTTTGTTGCAAACTGTGATCTTTGTCTAGATTTGTGTGAGCTATTTTGAGTTAAACCTAAGCCCTAGTTCTTTTCATTCTCAGCCAAACCTTTCCATGTGTAGACAGGCTTCTTAAGGCAGTAAAAGCTTTCAACTGTAAGTGTCAGTATGCATCACATGCGCCGAGTTGTTGAGAAGAGGGTCCTTCAGTGGCGTTGCATCCACCGAGTGTGATGTTAAAATCAGATCCAATATGTCCGGATTAGGGAGGATAGTATTTTGAAGTGTGCTGCATCAGATAATTCGAAAAAGCACCTTTTAACTTGGTCGTCTCATCATTGCTTTGAGCCGACTTCAATTTGGCAGGCCTTACGAGGAGCCTTTGAGGTGTGTTCAAAAGGCTCTCGGTTACGAGATCCAAATTACAACCAATCTGTTTGGGCTTTGGGGGAGGGTCACGTCTTATGTTGATGCCTTCCTGATAAGAGATTGCTTGTCAAGTGCGCACCCTTCTCATCCATGGTGAAAGACAAAATTGCTTCTTTCTTGGAAACTTTGTCCAGCCATTATGTAGTGCGAACTTAACAGGACCTGCGTTTCAAGCTTCGTCCTTGCGAGTTTTGGATAAGATGGCTTCTGGAATTGAGGTCAAAGCTCGCGGATGTGTAGAGGCCAGACCTGCTATTTGTTTGAGGGCCCGTCACAAAGACCTTACAATCGATGCTCTACAGATATGACAAGCAATCTACGATCGATCCCCGAAATCTCCGCTCCGAAATTCAACAGGTGACCTTCCGATTGCCAAGTCAAGCGAAGAGGTTGAAAACAATTTACCTTACTTTCGCAAAGTTGGATGACCTCTACAATAGGGCAAAGGGAATTCCGTGACCGGGGTTGGAAAGTCCTGCTTAGCATTCTGGAAATGAGGTGTTTGGAGGTGGAGTGCCCCGGAAGTTGCCTCGGTCGTGAACTGTGGGTTGGAGATAATCGCAAACTTTGATGGGGATAGGACGTGGCGTGACCGGAGTTCGGAATCCCTGCTTACGCCGCGGCGGTACGACAAAATTTCTCGTCGGATCTGCATTTCCGTCGTTCCACCGCATACATTGCAAACAATCACCCCCGATTTGTGTCGGTCAAATGAATTATTGTCTTTGGATCTAATACCGCAATCAAAATTCTGGGACTTACACATTAAGGACAAAAGTGTCAAGGGACCCGAATGGTTTGGAATAAACCATCCTGCATAAAGAGGTTGAGCTTCCTTTGCTTATTGCTTTGTATGGCATATATGTAGGACAGCAACCCTAAAGCTTTAATGTCCAAACCAATCTGTACGATGTATTCACTGAAAGATGGGAAAACATTTGAAGGTGTTATATTTACTAACATTTCTTTTGATATGTTGATGAAGGCTAGACATCCAGGTAAACAATTTAATAAATCTCTTTAGAATATTGATTTCTTTATTCAAAAAAAACACAGAGATTGCTTCTGGATATTTCAAGTGACATCCATCACTCTTCTTCAACTTACTAGAACTAGCAGTACTTTTCTTCTTCTTCGATCTTCACTGCTTAGCCTCATATCTGAGATTATCGGCAGTTGCGCATGGGTTAGATACAACACAAGTGCCCGATGCAAATAAAACGAAGGGAAAATAAAGGAAAGGCGCTAAGGTACATAAACAACTGAGTTTGTGTGTACAGAGGACAGGACAAGTGAATTTAGTGAGTTAGTAATACATGTATTTACATATACACGTACTACTTCGGATATTTCATCTCTTTGTATCTATTCCAACTGCTGCATAGCTATTGTAAATCCTGGCCCTGTTTTTGTAACTTGTAACTTTAAGATTACTGTGAAAAAAATGTATTCCTCAGCCCCACACGGTAACTCTGACCTTGAAAAAGATACTGAAGGTCAAAGAAAGATGCTCTCACCCAACAAATGTGCCAACATGTGATCTGATGTCGTGAACTTGTCAAACAACCTAACTCTGCAACCAGCCACTAGATCCCAATGCTAAGCCACCACTTACAAGTTACACACACGCACACACACACTAATGCTGCCTTGATTTCAGTCAGAAGCTGTACCACGTACTTAGTATGTTCCCTGCTTTCTCTCTTTCCGATGGCTAGGTTTGACCTAGTACGTTGCTGTCACGGATTGTATGAGTGGTGCCATGCAGGTTATCGTTCTGCCAGAAGTTTGGCAACCCTTTTTGATAAGCCGTGGCAGCTCCGTGCTTGGAGTTACAAACGACTACTTAAGATTCTAGGAAACGTTGGGTCAGGAAGATGCCTAGGTTGGGCAATTATTCCGTGCCCTTTGTTCGCTCCCTACTCGCGCGCAGGACGGCGAGCGAGAGACTGTAACCTTTCCCGGCCATCACGAGCCAGAGTGATAAGACTGCAGATCATCGGCATGCATGAATATTCCGATGCAAGGTTGAGTGGATTGGTTGGGTCAACATCAGGGGGGAGGGGGGCACTGTAAGACTGTATCAAGTTTTCGCAGTTATACCCCAATGTTCACCCCCCCCTAGGTTCCGACACCCCCTAACCCTATCCCTTACCCTAACACATAGGGGTGTCGGAATGTTCGGGTGTTGGAATATAGGGCTGTAGGATCATCAGGGTGTCCCTGTTTTGACACTTTAGGACCTAGATGTAGCCCTAGACAATATACTATAGTTTAGAGGAATGTAGATCAGGTGAAGAGGGCAAAGAGCAATTTGCAAGTAGTAGGATTCACGTTGTTGTAGACGTGCTGAAAACAAAAGAAGGAACATACGTCATAGCATAACGAGGTTTAGACGAGACAAGTTGAATACTTCTGACCATCTTTTATGTGCTGATTTGTAAAAAAACAAGGATGCAAGCTATAAGTCCATCTTTAAATGACATTCCTGTTCTTCAGATATTTCATCGTAGTCGCTCCCCTTGCGGTAACTTTATTTGTTTTTGAGAACTTCCCGTGGAAAGACAAAAGGATGAGAGTAAATGTGGAGACGTGTCTGCACGAGCCAATTACATCCCCACCCCTCTCTCGCGGCTCGCTGATAGAAGCCGAGATAAAGCGGCCGCTCCGTGACTCGCCTGAAAACAGCCACTTAGAATGCAGGGAGAGTGAAGTTAAGTGGGTGGGCAGAGCCACAATTACTCCTGGCCCATGATTTGGTGTCGTGTTGTCGCAGATTCGGTTCGGAGATAGCTGGAGGATACGCGGGAACAAATGGAAGGGAAATAGCTTAATCAGGGGGGAGGGGTGCCAACGTATGGCTTCAATGAGGTGCTGTAATGTCTCGCGCCATCAGTGCGTCATTATTCCGTGGCGCGTAAAGCCTCAAGGTTGTTTTGAAGAACACAAATTTCCTACTTTTAACTTTTCCGCAACAAATTAAAGTGAAAGGTGCTGCTGTCTTGACATTGATTTAAAGAGAAACTTTATCGTGAAGATATTTGTGGCACATGAATTTTCAAGGTGTTTTGAAGAACACATATTGCATACTTTAAACTTTTCCACAACAAAAAAGTGTGAAACATGGTGCTGCCTTCACATTGAATCAAAGAGGAACTTTATTGTGAAGATATTTTGTGGCACATAAATTTTCAACGTTGTTTTGTTTAGTACTTCTTCAACTTATCTCCAACAAAAAGATTGAAAAGTGTTGCTGCCTTGACGTTGAACTAAAGATAAACTTTATCATCAGGATGCCTCTATGTGAGGTTAGGTCGAAAACCTTTTCTATGTAAGACTTATAAGTTACACATGGTTCCAAGCAGGTCAAGATTAAGATCTTGGTCTGTTAATCCCAGGAATATCACAAATAGTAATATATAGACCCAATTCTTCTCGCTTGATTGATCAAAGGAAGAGGAAAGTTTTGATATAGTTACTGTCTCATAAACGTTAAGCTTCTGTGTATTAAGAGTGAAAATATACAGAACAGCTTTACACAATAAAGGGCTTCACTTCACAGTTAAGCTTCGAGTCGATTAATAGTCCAGACTATGGCTATAAATGTAGATAAAGTATGTCTAGTCACTGACAAAATAAAATCACGTCACATTGGGCCAGACTAAAATATGTTAGCCCAAGTTCAAATCATTACTTAAAGCGTGTGTGATGATCTATTGGGAAATGTTTTGCTCGTTTGCATCTAGGTAGTATAGATTGCAATCACATTGCTTAATAAAGCAAAACATCTTTTATGACTTAGCCCAGGAGAAATACTACATGGATGCAATAATTTGCTCCAATTAAGCGAGGGACACCTTTATTGCTCCAAACATTATTACCTTTGCCATAAACAAGTAGCACTAGACCACCTTTGCTTGTGGGTTGACAGCAAGTTGACATTTGTTGAAGGCTTTTGTTCAATTTTGTAGCATTTTGACAAAGGCTGTGATAGAACCAGATGCCCACAAAGATCTAAGACAACTTTTTTGGTACCAAGACGCTGAATTTGTACAACATATGCACAACTATCTTGCGCATTGATGTATTTAATGAACAATGTCACAAACTGTACTCAATTCAGGGGGAAATGCAGTTCTGCTCTCCCTGCTTAGGCCACACTATTTTAATTTCTTGGTTAACGGAATTTAAAAAAAAATGCTAGATTGGAAAATCAACAGGAAAACAGAATCTCAGAGCAAAGTTTGTACTTTGGTGCACACAGTTTCAGGGAGTGAACAGGGTCAGGTGCAAGTTTTCACCCCAGCCTTCTGTTTTAATGATTTTTTTATTTGCTAAAATAAAATAAAAAATCTGTTTACCAAGAAAATAAATGGGTGTGCCCTTATGTACATTTTGTGAAGAAATGAGTTATAAATAAATAAGTTAAAATTAAAGTTAGCTATCCAAAGGATGCCGTCAGCCAGGGATTGTACGACCAATGTGTCCGGGTCTTCAACTGAGAGCTTCATCTTGCCCCAAAGTTGATTTGTATTCCGAATAACCTCCCAAAGGTTGCAGTCTAATCCAGGTAAATCCGAATTATGGTACATTTATAAGACCCGTCATTACGTTGAGAAATTGGCTGCCGAGCCCTAGTGCTCAGCATGGCTTACCAGACTGCAATTACAGCTCCAACAGTTCACGCAGCCTCGCTACAAGGTCGGGAAACTTCTGGAATATCTTAGGTTACTGCACTTTCTGAATGACATTGAACTTGTATGATATTTGTATATTACACTGGCTTGTCTAAAAGTGGTTAGGTTTATAATTTTGCCCTCAGGCTTAGAATTGGCACCATTTTGATATACAAACAGGACAAGATTGCTTGAAATTTTCTTCTATTGAAAAGTTCTAGACTACAAGGTCAGGAAACTTCCAGAATATGATAGGCTACTGCACTTACTGAATGACATTGAACTCGTGTGACATTTGTGCATTACACTGGCTTGCCTAGAAGCGGTTAAGTTTATAATTTTGCCCTTAGAATTGGCACCATTTTGATATACAAACAGGACAAGATTGCTTGAAATTTTCTTCTATTGAAAAGTTCTAGTCTACAAGGTCAGGAAAATTCTGAAATGTGTAAGGCTACTGAACTTGCTGAATGACATTGAACTTGTGTGACATTTTTATATTACACTGGCTTACCTAAAAGTGGTTATAAGTTTATAATTTTGCCCTTAGAATTGGCACCATTTTGATATATACACAAGATTGCTTGGAATTTTCTTCTATTGAAAAGTTCTCGTCTACAGGTTGGAAAACTTCCGGAATATGTAAGGCTACTTAACTTGCTGAATGACATTGAACTCGTGTGACATTTTGGATCAAAGTTAAACTGTAATTGCCAAGTTTTGAACACAAAAAAATTTTGACTGATCAACTCCAGTCTTTGTCAAGGATTGAGCAAAATGAGTTTTACCAACACAGATGAACTTTTGACTGTTGTTTGACATTTGTGTATTTTCTAAAAGCTGTTAAGCTTATAAATCTGCCCTTAAAATTGGCATGTATCCATAGGACAAGATTACTTGCTATTTCATTTGATTGAAAAGTTCTGCTCTTGTATGATGTACAATCCTGTATCCATACTTTTGTGCAGACTCACTTTATTTCAACTCCACAAATAGACGTGTAGGTTTTCCGCTTGTTCCTTTGATTTGTGAGGAAGACTTGAGAAGTTCCCCGACCTCTGGCCTTTCAAACTTGCGGATGCATACCTGATTACCAAAGTCATTCCTCAGTCTGCCAGCCTATCCTGGAGGTCACTGACTGCTGTAGGTTCAGAAACGGTCTCAGCTGTGTGATCTCCAACAGACCAAAGGTTGGGAGTAGACTGCAAGTCGTTTGTAATTCTCGGGGGTGGTTAAGAATAGACCCGTCTCCTTCCATCCTGTCTTGCTGTAAATGAAATCCGGGGTGCAAACTCCCGGCCTTGGCAACTTCGCAAGACCAATCTCCCCGCCAGACATTCTGCCTTTTCTCTAATCTTTCCTTGTCGCAAGCGTTTACGATAAATCTCGTTCTCCGGGAGCTGTAACCTGTTATGACGTGCGGTAGTTGTAGACCCCCCATCAATGGCTTAACGCATCATCTTGCAGAGAAAGTTTGTCCTTTTGTTGGTCACTTCCAATTTGTGTCTGGGGGTCTAATGTATGCCAAGTGTCCATGTTCGTTTGGCTTGAAAAGCGTTTTAACCAGGAGTAAGCTGCCGCGGAGCCAGTGTCATTTCAGGGCGTTAGAGTACTGATACACTGGTGAACCGTCAGGATCATCCTATAAAGGATGCCAAAACATAAAACACAGTAGCCGGCAGAATACTGCATTTACCACACAAAGTAGGGTCAGAGTTTGTAATACTCAATTCACAGTTGTGCCCTAACTTAAATTGGGGACTCAGAATATTATGAACCCTTTCAGACTTGAGCCAAAAAACAACACAGGCAATTTGTTTTACAGTACACCAACATAAAACCTAGGTTACATTTTTGTTTCAGCTTGCAGGAAACAATCTTACTCTATAAGTGGACCAAAGTGCGTTAGAATATTGTGGTAGTTTGACATTTTGAATCGTTGCCAGACCCCGACATATGGAGATGGTAGAGTATGATATTGTATTGAACCATTGGGATATGGCCAGACTACTCAAACAGACTCTAAGGCTTCCCAGCTGAGATTTATTCCAAGTACATCCAGTGGCTAGATCTTAAATTACTTACGGTAACTTTATTTCATCCTCCCTCGGAGAAGATCTGGCTAGGATTTAAACTTTAGGGAACACCTTGGCTAAGATAAGAGGATCCCGCCGAGATGCCGCTGTGGCGCCAGGTCTCGACTCCCCAGACTGTACTGGGATTTGACAGACCCACCGCATTCTGTCCGGCTTAATTGCTTTAAAAACGGTCATTGATAATGTATAAGCTAATTTCCAACAGGCACAAAGGAACCACCTTTTCATGGAGAGGCTGTATGGACACACAAGGCTGAGTTAATTGTGTTCACTTACATCTATTTCTGTAACGGCAGTATCAGAGGAGTCACAAAGCAATGATACTTGAGGGGAGCTGGTCACACAATGGTGTGTTGTATCATTCTTAATCATTTGTCAAGCGAATACTGCCTTCTAACTATACCATATTTTAAAATCATTTTTCGAACAAACTTTTTTTAGAATATCACCTCATATAGTTACATGAAAATTTGTAAATTTTTGCATAAAGCAATCCAGAGGACTGTATTATTCTAAATCATTTGTCAAGCAAATACTTCCTTCTAACTACATGTATATCATATTCTAAAATCATTTTTTATTCAAACTTTTTTTAGAATATTGTCACAATGGTTTGTTATATCATTTTCAATCATTTGTTAACCAAATATTTCCTATATCACATTTTATTATCTTTTTTCAAACAAACTTTTTTTTAGAATATCACCTCGTTGTTACATGAAAATTTGTAAATTTTTGCATAAAACAATCCACAGCCATGTAAAAATCTATTAGAAAGTTTTTTTTGTACAGCATGTGTAAGTTTTACACGTACTAAATTGGAAAATGTGTTTTTACGGCCCAGAAATATTGTATCGATCCTTTTCATCAAATCTATTAGGGAACACATATTACATGTTCCCAGACCTTTTTAATATAAATTTCTGGGAACGAAGTGCTCTTAATTGTGTGTCACTTCCATTCAAAATTGACTGGGGAGAATACATCTTGAGGGAATTTCTTTCAGATGGGTTTGTGATTTTATTAGCTGCATGGCTAGTTCCTTTATTGATGTGATTCAGATAATTTGACTTGTAAAAGATGCTCTGAGACAATTAGACAGATGCATTACTTTTAAGTAAAAAATTTGTCTAGTATAAAATATGCAATTTTTCTGACATCAGAGTTTGTAATATCTTTAAAACCTTTCTATATTTATATTGTATAGCATTGTAAGTTGTTTATGACAGCAAAAACAACATTGCAACAAAAACTTCAGCACTTTGGACAGAGCTATCCTACATCAAAATTTCTATTCGGAAGGTTTGCATTTTAACAAAAAAATACAGATGTAGAACTTGTATTTCTAAGAAACTGGCCAGGTCACGACAGTATTCAAGCAGCACTATAACTTCAGCACCACAAACAGATGCCTCACAACCTGATATCAAAACCTCTACATTATTATGGAAGACTGATAGATACCTGCAGTAGCTTCCTCAAAAGAGAAAAACACCTAACATCTCAAAGCCTTAACTTTCTTTCAGAAGAAACATGATAAATGCCTACATTAGCTTCCTCTAAAGAAAAACAACCAAAGCTCCTAGATGTCTAAGACAGATGACAGCCGCAGTAAAATGTCTCAATGTTTTCTCCACCCTCCTTACTGGCTCAACCTTTTCTGACCTTAGTTTAGTAAGATAAGGGAGAACATCCCGTCCAAATGCTACGATATAGCTTACAAAAACGCTACACGATGAGTAACTGTGCCCTCTGAGCAACACTGACCATTAAGGCAAGATAAGAAGACCTGGATAGATCAGTACTTTTATGTATAGTTTGCTTGGGGATTCTGTTTATGATGATGACCAAGCCAGATATTTAAGGCTTGAGGGGAGGAGAGATAACGTAAAAATAACCGCCTACACAATCAGTCAAAGGCTCTGACTGAGATTGGGGATGCTTTCAAGAGTGTATCCTTTTATGTATCAAATGAAACAAGTAATCCGCAACATTTCTGAAGGGAAACCAATGTTTTACTGTGGCCTTTTAAGACATGCATACAGAGGAACAGAGTATGAGAGCAAGACCTATCTGTTAAATTTTTAAAATAATTTTTGCTGCAAATCTTTGCTATTTTCAGATTGAAAATAATTTTTGGACATAATGACACAATTCAATATATAGGAGACTTCACTGACACAACAAAAGTACTGGGACTTTTGTAAGGTCTATAACAACCATAGATACACAAAGATAAATACAATGATATGAAAAGTTAGGCTTAGATTAAAGCTTGTTTTGATAGCTTTAAACAAAGTAAGGAAAAAGAAACTTTGGTAATCCAGGGTAACTGCTAATCATCATTCTGCTCCAAAAGTTTACCTATAGTTGACCTATCCTTTGACAAACGGTTGTGTTATGCACAAAATATTACGGCTTATGGAACTTGGGCCAAGATGTAGGACATTTGACCACAGGGCAAAAATGCTCTTACTGCCTCTATTTTTATGTTACATTCAGCATTTAGGGCATTTCAATCCCCACGAAAAGCACTCCCCTTTGTAGATAAACATCACCGAAACGTTAGCAGCCTCTGAGGGGCCTTCTGGGCTGAGATCTCCGAAGACTAGAACGTATATGTGGGCTAATTTGTTCCTGTGAGATACTAATCTTCTAGTGGAGGATTATCCACCCAACATTTTGGTCTAGCGCAGATGGGCGTGCTTTTGTACAGGCTACACAAGTGCCGTATTTTGTTTAGTGGATCTGGCTAATTCTAGTCTTTTTCCATTTGGTGTTTCTCAAAGTTTGATAAAGCTGTTTGATAAATTCACAGGCACCTTCTATATAAGTCCAAAGTACAATATTGCATGTCTGAGTTGTTCTTTTTATCTTCTGCTCCTGTAATCTTTAAGAAAGACAGTAGATATTATAGACAGCAGTTTCCTTTGTCCGAGGTCTGCAGTGATTCTCTCTCTCTTTCTTTCTGCCTGTGTTGTGTATTAGCAGCCCTGGCACATATGCACTGCTCCATCCCAGCATTTACAGCTATTTTTCATACAACCAGCATTTTAGCACACTTTCTCAGGGCAAGTAGTAGTTCAAAGTTGTTTAAAAGTAGAAAGAGCCCAAAAGTTTATAAATAACAGGCTTTTTGTTTTAAATCAAGAAGATTGAAAAGAAAATCAAACAACTTGAACATGTGTGTCTGTCAGTCTCATCATACATCTTACTGTCTTGGCTTGGATGTCTCAACCTTTGCTCGAAGGAGTCACCAAGATAAGGGAAAAGGGTTCAACACCCTGCATGTCTATCGCACTGTTTCACTTAAACCATTGGTCACACCGGAAATAGACTTCATTCGAGTCTTGTGGCTGGGGCTCGGGTGATAATGCAGTCGCCTTGGTTTTCACATTGGCTTACTGAAGACATCAATCAGGACTTCTGGGCTCCTAAGGGAATCAGGGGAGGTAAATGAAAAGATTTAGAGTTTGGGGCAACTTTTCAACTCATGGCTAAAACTGTAACTCTGTACTTTCAATGTTGAAACTGTGCCAGACAACTGATACATGTATGTCAATAAGGTATATAGAAGATTGCTTTACGGGTCTAGCTGTATAGTATACAAAACTACAAGTCCCATTTAATACAGTAAATATGATGTTTGAAAATCAAATTATGTCTGACAACCACTATTTGTTTTATTTAGAGACAACTGAATAGATGACAACTGAATTTTGCATATGCAAGCAAAAAATGAATTATGTATCTCCAGTACTAAATTCTAGTTTGAAGAAAGATGCTGAAGATTTTTTTCCATATCTTTGTGAACACATAACAACCATGACTTAAGCATTTCTGTCTCCCAAGGAATCATGGAAAAACGAAAAAAGATTATAGAAAAAAATTATACGAAAGTATAGTTTGAAGAAAAATGGAATAGTTTTCAGTATTTTCACTAACTTTTCTGGCAGATTTCTATGAACATATAAAAACTTGACTTAAACATCCCTACCCCCAAAGGAATTGTTCCATTGTACCATCTATGGGGATCCCGTGTGACCCCCACCCTGGGTGAACGTTGATCAGTCCCCCGACGGAAACATGCAGCGGTGGTGTGTGGTGATTACAGCATTGATGGCTCCCACATGCCGGAGTCTAGGTCCTTAATCCTTGAGAAAATCCTGCTAATGGATGATGGACAAGACAATACTGGTTGAACACCCCTCCCAGAAGGCACAAACAGTCGTCCCGTGCCCCCAGGGGTTGCCCTAAAGCACCTGGACAATAGCCAAAACTTCACTTCCGCTCAATTGGGTGACTGAAAGTTGTCACTGTAATAGCTCATGAAGTCGTGTCTGCCTTGTTTCATTGTTGTGAATATTAATTGAAAGTGATCTTGAACCTGTTAAGCTCACTGAAGAACTACAATTCTTCCACTGCAGCGCTCGTGAGTGCGACTCGCACACAATATGTATGCGACCAGTTTCTTGAGAATGCGACTAGATTTAAAATCACGGTCGCACGGTGCGACAATCCAAAATTAAGACCTGCGCCAGGATAATGGCTGCAGAACTAAGCGGTAAGCCGAAAATATAGGTATCCAATGCTACCGCGAATATCGTCGGTGAATTTTCTATCATGTTCCCACACCCGCGGTACAAAAACTATCTGTTCCTAGTGGCAAAGTTACCCATAGAAATAAAGGATATAAGTTTCTCTCCTTTGTGGTGTATTTGTTTGATTTGTAAAATGTTTCAAACGCCAAAACTTTGTCGATGAAAGTGAGCGCTCGCCGGACGCTCGCTGCTTTCAATGACAATGGCGGCCATGATGTTTATGAAAAATAGACCGCAGCAGAATGAAAGGCTTGTTTCCTGCGGTCATATTTATACCTGTTCAAGCGATGATTTTTACGATCAAAAATTGATGAATCAATTCAAGTGGAGTTTTATTTAAAAAAATACAAAATTTTTCTTTTGTCACCGGTATCATTTCAAAGCTCATTACCTGCCCGTTGTTATGGTGCTGCATGTACTTTCATTCTGCTGCTGTCTATACTGCACAGCGGCGAATCACAAAGCTTTCCCCATGCGGTCTGCCTGTCATTGGATGACGGCGCCGCGCGGTTCTGACGCGCGAAATTTGAACTACGCGTTTCGAAGTTCCCGATTTGACCGAGTCGGCACAAACAGATCATTTTTGATACTATTTTGAGCAAGAATTTTAAGGATATTAAAGTATTTTGGATTATCTGTAGACAGAGGGTGAGGGTAAAAAGAAAAGAAATGCCTGTAAAAATGTTGAACTTGATGCCAGCAGTGAAGTTTCAAATTATGGAATATGACTTTATTTGTTTTGGTCATGAACCCAATAGATAAGTTCTAGAGTCATCTATTTATTTATCATTCAAGGTTATGTGAATCATTACCTGCCTTGTTCCAAGTAAAAAATACCATTGTGTATTTTTCAACTTGTTGAACTTGAGGCACCGTGGCCCCCGGATAGGGGCCAGCCGGGAAACCTATGCCCAATTTTTCTAAAAATCCATCGTACTAGTATCAGTATGTAGGAAGGTATTGAATGAATTGAATTGCCAATTGTTCTGCACCATCAATGTAGGTTTTTATCTTTTATGATCTATTCAAATACTTTATTCCCGGTTGTTAACGTATAACAATGATTAATAGGAGTATTATTTGGTATAGCCAAGACTTTTGCTTGTTCTTCCAACTTTTTGTAGTGGTGCCCCTAGATTTTTGCTGGTGCCCCTAACTTTTTTGAGTTAGGAGCACAGTGCTCCTAGGCCTAAAAGTTAGTCTGGAGCCCTGCACTGGTTGTGACAGATAAGAAAGATGTTGTAAACTGCTATTTCTGTGAAAGGATAATGTCTCTATCCTCAGTAACATTACCCTAAGGTAAAAGGACCGTACAGAAATAAAAGGTAAATTTTGAAAGTGATGTTGAACCAGTTTAGCTCACTGAAGAGCTATTCCTTCACCGGTCGACGACTCCAGGAATGCCAAAAAAACAGGTCATTGGCCTGAGTGTGATCTGCTGGTAAAATAGATAAAATTGAAATTGAATTGAAATTGAGAAGGCAGATGCTATGTACAGTATTTGCAGGTTCATTGTGCCAGGGAAAATTCCCCTAGATCTTTTTGACAAGTACAATGAACAGTGGACCATGGTATAACGTCCCGTAGCGGGAATGTTGAAATTCAAATTCCAGGCTCTTGGTCCAACCGCAGGGTCTGTATCTGTATCTGTATAGCCGGTATAACCGCCCTTCGGCGTAACACACCAGCCTCACAGGCACGCGGCGCGGCAGCAGCTGGTTATATTACACTGTACGGCCTGTCACACCTAACTTTTGCACAGCTGTCTGCAATCGTTCTTTGAAGCTATTTAGTGAAGGTGTTCCTACAGCATCTGATGACAACGAGTTCCATTCTACTATCATAATGGTTCTTGGGAAATACGAATTTTTGAACACATCAATCCTTGGTTTATAACTCTGGTACTTAAAGGCATGACTATTTCTTGTCCTTTTCTGGGCTGGTATTAGATAATTATCAGTCGGTACATCCACAAGTTTATTAGTCATTTTGTACATCATGCAAAGCCTGGTTATTTTTCTTCTGTCTTCAAGTGACTTGCACTGTAGATCTGTTTTCATTTTAGTGACACTAGCACCCCTGTCATAGTTGTTTGTGCAGAACCTGGCAGCTTGACCACTATGCGCTATGACCACTGCACTACGCTGGTACAGAAGCTTCTGTTGTGGGATGTTTTTTATTCCTGGAAAGGGACAGCATCGCTGCTTTCAATGATAAAGAATCAGTATTGATAGCATGAAATTTACCATGTAACTGTTGTCTTTCATGTTTTATCTTCCTGCTAACGAAAAAAAAGCCAGCTTTTTCCTACCTATCCTTCTACATGGAACAGTCCTCTTAAAAGTTTCTTTAGAAAAAGAAGATTTAACAACACTTCCACTTACCTCTCCTAATCCACACTCCCCAGGGTTCTCTGCATGTTTTTTCATGGCCCCCATAATCTATTGGGCTTAGGTATTACCCTAATACATGCAGCGTGGTGCGCTCTTGATCAATTTTAGTAATCCCTCTTTTCCCACATGGCAGTACTAATGGAAAGTGATTGCAAGCTGGTGTCGTTACATATTGGCACTTAATCTGCAATTAAGACAAGTTGTCAGACTTATTCCGTCATGTAACTGTAAAGTCTCTGTACCTTATGTGAATGCTTGGTGCCTAAATAAATAGTAAATGAAAATTTATTGTGTGCTGTGTACATGTATAAAGATGGGATGCCTCTGTGTAGTACAACTGGTAGCAACCTCATAGATGAGCTTCTGGCTCCAATTAGTGACTGGGAGAACATGGTTCAATGCTGGTGAAGGGCATCTCAGTTGGGGCTGCTCCCGCCTTTCAGAAGGGACGTAAAATGGGGTCCCGTGTTCGAGGAGGTGCCTCCAGCATGGTACAAAGGAAGGGTTTACAACCCCTCCATGTAAAATTGTACCCCGCTACTGAAACAGCAAGGAAACCTTTAGTAAAAAAAAAAGGAAAGGGAATTGCTATTGGCTTTTTAAACAGATATTCTCCAGATACTGAAAAAGTTAGGTCAGAGTAAAAACAAATAAAGCTACATGTACTGCCCCCCCCCCCCAACCAGAAATGTTTTAGAGATCTTTTTTAGCTGTAACTTTTGTCTCTGTATGGATTAAAGATTATGCAACAGGCATAGATGTTAACTTTACAACATATCAAAAATATGTCTAGCAAGATATTTCCAAACAATTTCCTTGTACATGCACCTATTTCAAGAACTCCTTCTAACCTCATCTATGTACATGTACAGGTAATGGCACTTCCCACGCAGGCATTTTGGACATTATTTTGTCTCCTTTGGGGGCCCTATATCGGAGATAGTCTAAAAGCTGTCATTTCTGGGCTGGCGGAAGCCTTTTATTCAGCAGGAATTTCCATGTAAAGTATGGTGGTGCGAGGCAAAGTGCCTCTTCTGGAATACGGTGATTTTAGCACCTAATAATTTGCCACCATGGGGTAGTTCCATCGGGATTTACCGTAAAGAAAGAGGTGGGGATAGTCATTTGCATGTGTTTGTCTCGCCCCGTTCAAAAAGTTGCCATCTCTGTATCTGTATAGCTGGAATAACCGTCCTTCTGCGTAGCACACCAACTTCTGTATCTTTATAGCCAGTATAATCAACCTGTGGTGTAACACACCAGCTTCACCTGCAGGCATGCTGCGCGGCAGCAGCTGGTTATATTGCACTGAACGACCTGTCACACCTAACCTTCGCACATCTAGCTGTAAGCATTGTTTTTAAAAAGCTCTCTAATGAGGATGCGCCTAAAGTATTCGGTAGCAATGAGTTCCTCTCTCAAGGCACCTCATCGAACACTAGACCACCATCTTGCATCCCTTCCAAAACTCTGGTGCAGTCCTAAGCAATATGTCTTCCCCAGGATTGAACCGGGGTCTCTCAGTTACCAACTAATTGGAACCAGGAGCTCGACTCTAAGCCTGCTACCAGTTGAGCTACAGAGACATCCCTACCGCCATTCTCTCCCTGCTCTGAATTCATCGGCTGCCCCATTACTGAAGATTTGGCGCATGTTCATGCATATGTCTTTGAGAGTCTTGCCGTCAAAGACATCAAAAGAGTGTGGAGTGAAGTGAACTTCAATTACGATCATGGCAATGATCCAAGAGAAGCAGCTGTCATGTGAAGTACACGATGTACCTGGTCTGATGTGAGACATGATAACTTCTGAACATGAACTTTTCAAACAAGGCAGACAGGCGTGCATTGTGCAGAATATTCTTACCAAGATATGGTCTTAGTTTGAAAGTTCATCTGTGTTGGTAGAAATTATTCTGAAACATTCCTTGACAAAGACTGGTGTTGTACAGCTGGGTAAGTTCAATTTTTGTGTTGGAAATAATAGTTAAAACTTGTTTCAGAAAGATATGGTCTTGCTTCTTTGTCCTCGGGTTTAAAAAACTGAAATATCAACATCAAAACAGATTCTGAATGAAAGTCTGTACGTTAGAACAGACAGTTTGATTGATAGAGAGTGAGAATAATCTGCTGCAACTTTTTCTCCCAGCCTCTTGTTTTCTTCTTCACCTCTTGCTACATTTTTACTTTGAGATGTCGGAAAACCAAGGAATTGTGTGGTGGGGCCTTATGACTGAAATAGAGGATTGATTACCAACAATACTGAATAGTAAGATAAGATAATTAGGATAACTGTACATCTACCAAGATGAACGTAAACTTGTATTAACAATGGTTTCATGCTCTTTCCTGTCATTTGATTGAGAAAGGACAGCAATTTTAGAAAATACTGCTGTGTGCTTTAGAATGACATATAAAGGCATGCTTTGTCTTTTATTTGTATGATATTCTCATATATAGCTTTGAAGAGACCCGAAAGGGTATTTTGTTTTTAAGTGAACCATCCTCTCAAATCCTAAAATTAATCTTTCAGTGTAAATTACCACATGGTAAGAAACTGAACGGTAGTTTTTACAAAGCCACATTGGTACTAGAATCCCCTATATAGTCTTCCAAAGCATCCTTGATGCTTCTTTTGTTCCCCTCTTACTCCGTACTGCGGGGAAAGCCCGGACGCCTACCACGTGGGTTACTCCATTTGTGGTACATTTACCTCGCCACCGTGTGCTGGGGGCAATTCCCCAATCCCTCATCTGCACTCCACAAAAAAAAAAGAGGGAGGAAAAAAAATCGATGGGAGCACCACTCTCACCTCATCCATGTTCCAGGGCCTTTCATGAATACTTGATGAGGTCAGCTGACCTGACGGGTGACCTCGGCAGGGGGTCGGCGGATCAATCAGGCGATGACATCACGGTTTCCCTCGCATTACATGCCACATTGGGGGGCAAAATGACTTCATTACGACGGACTCCTGGCACGTTCCGACGTCGTCATGCCCGGTAATTCTGCGATGTGATCGTTGGGAATCGAGTGATGAAGGAGAATTAGATGAATCTAATCCTGTAGCCACCTTAACAGCTGCGCAAAAGGTAGAGGGAGCTTTTAAAAGCCTGCTGCGAGTTGTTAAAATCCGTCAAAGTAAATGACTGCAAATAACATCAACGTAAAAGAAAATAGAGTAGCTACTGTCTGGGTTACTACAGGCCTATAGTACTGCTACGGTCTGCACACTTGAAGTAGTTTCATTCAAAGAGGTAAAAATGTAGTCCTTAAGCCATAAACTTGTTAGCGTAATGAGCTGTTAATTCTTTGTAATGAACTGTAAACGTGGTCATTGCACATATGTAATGGTGAACAGTGGGAAATAAGGTAGTGTGACAGTTGAAGTGCTGGCTTAGGCTGCTATATATGTTGGCTTTTACATGGCTGTGAATTGTTTGTGTCTACATGTACTTGTACATCCTGTGTTGTAAGATTATGCTATTTCATATCACTCAAGTCACTGCACTTTCTTGAAAAAGGACAATGAACTAGAGACTTGTGTGCTTCAAGAAGCTTTGTCCACTTCTAAACTTCTATATGAAAATGTCAAATTTAAAATTAAAAAAAGAGATATTAAAGATATAATATGATATGAGCTTATTTTAGTTTCATTCGAAAAAAAAAGAGATTGTCTTTATCAGTGAAGTACAACAGTTACTGGTCTTTTCAAGTCTTTCTGAATCAAGATATGGCCTACTGCATGCTGTCATAAATGCAGGAGATATGTACTGGAGCAAATGAAATTTCTGTGCATTTCTAACTTTCATCTTGTCTCTCTCTATCCATTTTAACGTCTTTTTTCCCCATCATATGGGGGTTGGACGTGCTTGCACATGGATGGGGGAGCCCCAGGACTCCTAATCAACCACAAGTCTTTTTTTGTAGAAAGAGTTTTTTTTCTGCCTATGTTATCAATCATGCACATTATGTCAACAAACTAAGCTCCAAACTGCTTCTGATCTATTGTACCTCAAAATGAAATATTCTGATATCATCCCACCACAGGTGAATACAGAAAAATTTGCAGCAAAACCACTTATTTTGTACCTGGCTTTGACAAGTCTTAAGGGTGCTTTGCATATAAGATATGCCACGGGCGTCTCTTTATGTCATAACCTGACATGTGTGAAAGATGGTAAGCCCCAGTTTATATACGGATTGCTGCATCATTCATAAGTTATTAATACTATTCATTGAGAGGATTAACCGGAGATTAAAGAAAGAGATTGAGTTATAGGGGAAAATGGAACTGTCACTGCGTAGGATCCATCAAGGAGATGTTGAAGTGCGGAGCACTTGTTTACGAGGATTTCGCGAAAGCTTTATTATCTCGTTGTGACACTGAAGGATACGGAGAGGTTGCCCTTGGCAAATAAGTGTAGTCGGGTCGTTGTTATTTTGCCACCTAAAGAGAATACAAATGTTTTTCTGCCACTTTGAAAGAATACAAATGATGGATCATAACAATGTAGTGTAGATCAGTGGGGAGGGGGGCAGAACAGTACGCAAGGTAGATATCTAAATAGCCATAAGAGATTTCTATTTATCAATTTGAAAATCAAAAATTATCAAAGGTTGGATATTATCAATTCTATTTATTTAAAACTCTTACAGCTTGTCTTGCTATATACTGTACATTTAGTTATGTTTGCTTGGACTTAATTTTGCAGCAGGAGGGAAATTTGATTTTCATAGGGTTCTAAGTTTGCAGTTGAAACAATAAACTTTACTACAGTAGTAATGAAAAGGAAATGTCATGCTTTTTTGGTATAGAGGTTAAAGCAACAACTGCAAAATTAAAACCAGCGTAAAAAGTTTCATGATTTACAGTGTTTCAAGATCTTTAAAAACAACATTTGCTGTATGCAAACTTTCGTGGACAGAATTGACACCAATTTGTGCACCATTTTGTTGAGGTGTGTTTCTGTCTGTGGACCTAACTGAAAAGCTGTGGATGAACACTAGTCCTAGCTGGTGACTATGTGTCTGATGCAACCCAGTGTACCCGTCATTATGAAAATATACAACTCTTATCTCCAAGCCATTCCGTGTCTCATCAGAGTGGGGCAGGCTATTCAATTGCGCTGGTGGACCCGCGTATTGATTTTTAAAAGTTGAAATAATCAAAAGCTGGGAGCAGTGTCTACAGGACAATGGATATGAAATACCGGAGGTCAGATATTGTGTCGCCGCTTATTCACCATGCAATGGTGAAGAATCCGTTGCTGAGAGAGTCTCGATCAAACCTTTTTGTGTAAATTTGTTTGATATTGTCCAGTTTTCATGAATCTAAACATGTATAAGTTAACAGATTAGAAATATCAAGATATATTTAAGATGAAAACAGTCATTGTTTGAGAAACAGGGTATTTGAAGGAGAACCGTACAAAGAACATTTTGTGTTACTCAAAATGTTTCATCAGGTTAGTAACTCACTGAATAAAAAGACTCTTTGTACATAACCAAGTGTTTTATTTGACCAAAGTTTCAGTGACCGTCTGTCACCTTCCTCAGGGTGATTCTGACTGGTTCACTTTGTAATGCAGCTAAGGTGTCGCTGCTTACAAAATGTTGATTTTTCTGTGACAAAAACTGTTCCTGTTGTTCCATGCAGCTTTCACTACTGCCTTCTTTTCAAACTTACGAAAAGTTGTCGAATGTGTTGAGTAGAAAAAAAAGTAGCCTGTATGTGCTGCCAATCAAGGAGCTGATTTGCATTTTGACGGGTTCATAGATCTTATCCCCAAACTTCCATTATAACGTGAGACATGCCCTACACCTCTGCAGACATAGTGTCGACACTACCACAGGGATGGAAACTCTGGGTGCATGCACACTTTTTTGTGCCCCAAATTGGAGCTTTGATAGGATATGAAGGGTTATGACATAAAGGTTTTATATACACTACTATACAGCATATTCTTCACATGTGTCAGAAAAATTATAATATAAAGGATCATCAAAACATGGTTATATTAATCATTTGTGCAGGTTTGACAGTATATTGAAGGCAACAGTAGATTCTTCTTGTCCTTGGTGCTGAACTTCGGACTGTTGTGCAAATGTTCATTAGTTTCTGCACCTAATTGTTGGACTGGGGGTGCACTAGTGCACCTAGATATGATTTTAAGGGTAACGTACATAAAGGTTTTATTGTACACTAGTATACAAAATATTCTTCACATTTAACTGACAGAAATAAGATAAAACCTTTGTTGTATTACTTGTTTCCAAGTTTGAAGTAAGTTGTAGGATTTCAGATCCATGCTCTGAAAAGAGACAATAAATTTTGTAATTAGGTTTTGCTGACAATCTACTTATTAATCTTATTTCTGCACCTAAATTTTTAGGTTATAAAATGGATTTCGAGCCTCACACCTTTGTAGACACAGTGTCGACACTCGCATCAGACCCGTCATCAGACATAAGACAACATCATTGATCCTACAATCACATACAGGCTCATCGGTTCAGACTCGATGTTGCGTTATCTTTCCAAAATCCCCCTTAATTTGAAAAGATGAATGCCAATTGATTTTCAAAATTGGTGGAAAGAGTTAACAGTAATACTCTGTATTTTCCTATGCTGATGAGACTATTGGGGGATCATCATATTTTAGATTGTTGCAGTTTTTAAACTAACTTTTCCATTTGCTACACATACAAATTGTAGCAACTGATATCAATGACAAGTCACTGTTTTCTTCCAAAAACATGATCTGTAACATTCCTTATGAAAAAGATACCACCAGTGTTAGCTATGTTTTGCTAAGGCCTACAAGGGACCATATATTGCACAATATGGCATATATAAGCTTCAGAAACCAATAGGACTGTTGATTATGAAGAATGATGGAAGATAATTGTTTGCAAT
Organism: Branchiostoma lanceolatum; assembly: GCA_035149815.1. Lineage (NCBI taxonomy): Eukaryota > Metazoa > Chordata > Leptocardii > Amphioxiformes > Branchiostomatidae > Branchiostoma > Branchiostoma lanceolatum. Next base: position 13,072,239 of record CM068884.1, read on the forward strand.
CTCTTATATATGCTATGTATCTATAAAGAATATGAGACTTTATGTTGAATTTTTCTACCATTTTTGAACAGGTTTTGTTCTGTCACAATCTCCACTGCACCATTTAAATTGATGGAACATTGAGAATATGAAGAATAGTCCTATATGATCCTCAATCACAGATTGTTTCCGAAATGGTGTGTACTAACTTACTGGCAACCAAATAAATGTATCAAAATACACCACCTCTTTTCACATAAAGAAAATTCAATCAGGACAATCTGAATATCTGGAGCTCTTGCACGTTTTGAGAAACTACCCAGCAATCCTGTGTTAAAACAACCAACATGCAACAGAAATGCACGACTTCTTTGTGTGGCTTCCAGCCCCTCCATACGAACCAGATTACCGAGTGGTGAGAATCAGCCTTGGTGCCAACAGCAGATAAAGGCACCCTTGTAATGGTAAGGTTATCGTCATTCTCTGTTCATTTGGTTATCGGTTACAATCAGAGTGCTTCACAAATAGGGAGCCGGCAAGGCAGATACGCGGGGATTACTGTGCCGCCGCGACTTGCAGAAAGCTATGCATATAAGATGAACTGCATGTTTAGTAAGCAGCACTATCGAAGAGCTTTCTCAAGGTTATAGAGTAGCAGGGGGTCTTCATTGCTAACTCACTTCCTCTATAGATTCACACATTTAGATTTACTATCTTTGAAAAAGAAAAGTGACTTTGAATATACTAGTGATCCTGCCTGATATGCATTCAAGGATCATTAGAAGCAGTATTAGGGCTAGTCCATTGGTTTTTGTCATAGCAGAAAGACATCAGTGTTGTGCTTAACCTTTAGCAGTTATGAGCCATTCTATAGCTGTTATGAGCCATTCTATTGCTGCTGTTCCATCGATGATGTGTCCCTATTTCCCGTTGCACAGTATTCAGGTCGTGAGGGGGGCACTGGGACAGACCTTGACCCAATTACTGTGTATGTAAAATTCATGATCAGGAGAGGAAGCTACCTGTAAAGCTCCTCCCTCTTCATCAGAATCACTGTTAAGTTTGCGGGCTGCTGATTTTGTCTCTTTCAAGTACATTCAAAACTGCCCAAAAAGACCATTTGGGGGATCAATAAAATCTGTTCATAGTGGACAGGTGGTCACTATAGACAGGATTCTGAATGCTTGTGTCCATGAGAAAAATTAAGGGACTACCAAAAAGTGGTCACATTGGCCAGGTGCTCCTCATGTAGAGGTGGTTACATGTACAGGCTTGACTCTATGTTGTAGTCTGTGGTAGATGATAGCTGTCACTAGTGCTGAATTTTGGACTGTTGTGCACATTTTCATTAATTTTACTGTTTCAATTTCTTTGTTCTAGTGTTACCCCACAGACTTTTGGCCTAGTTTTGTAGAGCTTAGTTCCAGTTTAGGCCGCTCTTCAATTCAGCTCACTGTCATCTCTGCATTACTTGGTGTTATTTCATATGACTGTTCAATCTCTCCTTAAAAGTGTTCACACTGGGTGCTATTACTACACACTCTGGCAAGTCGTTCCACCATGTGACCACTCTATTGGTGAAGAACTGCGCTCTTCTGTTGCTTCTTGACGGGGTTTTTTTGCTACACATAGACAGTGACCTCTAGTTCTTGTGTCCGTTTTCAGTTCGAAAGGGGGAACGGTATCATACTTTCTATGCACTTTCTTTGTTTCCTTTCCTGCGATAATCAGTTACTGTACAAGTGCAAGAGTGATTCCATTCCCCAGATGGACACTGATTATTGATAAATACAAGCAATTCATCGCCCGGAGTTTCTCATATGCATATCGCATGCTGGGACAGTGCTCTTCCTTTCCATGGACTGTTCCTTTGTTTCAATTCCTGTGATATTCAGTTCCTGTACAAGTGCAAGAGTGATTCCATTTGCCCAGATGGCCACTGATTAGGGAATAAGCCGTGGCCAGTTCCAGCTAAGGTGCACTGATGGGGCCAATTAGGCCCTGGCTTTATACACCTGATGCACTCTGACTCAACAATTAGTTCTTCCGGAGCATGCTAAAAGGGGGAGGGGACGGGTGTTCAAAGAATAGGAGAGCAGCATTGAGTTAAGGGGGGAAATGTTTAAATCTTTCAAGGGGCATGCAACAGGGAGGGGATTGTTGGATTATTTAACCTTCTCCCTGCTGCCTAACTCTGTAACCAATGGAGAATTGAGTGCCAAACAGCTACTTCAGTGTGCTAAAGGCTAAGATCCATTTTTTGTTTAAGACTTTAGGTCAATACAAAGAAGAACTCTTAAAGTCTTAAGAAGGACGTTTAATGGTACTGGTCAAAATGCTTGAAACTTTTAACACTCTTAAAGACCCTATATACATGTATCTGGACACTCTCTCCTCAGCTTTTTTAACTTGATTCAGTAGTAAGGTCACCTACTCCTAAAAGAGATGCATGTTTGCAACCAATCTTTTAATTACACATTTTTCTGCCTTTAAGACTCTCATATGTCTAGACAATTTTTCTCAGCTTTTTGAAGTTGCTTCCGAAGTGGAAGCACACTTGCTCCTAGGGCAGGAAGTGCAGGTGCTTTGATTGGTTGCGCTCCTGGGGCAGAGGCAGTGAGCTGAGACACTGGGGGGAAATGGTCTGCATGGCTGTGGCAACAAGCAATGAATAACAATCTCTCCCTAATGAGGATGTGAGAGTAAACCTGTATTGGAGGATTAATGAAAATTTCCAGGGACGCTGCATATTTCAGGTCCGCAAAGGCTCTCTTCCAGTTCATTTTCTATCTCTAGCCCTGCCCAGATTAGGTGTCAGGCTTCACCCAAGGCCTCATGGGGGATAGGTCAAAGGTTAAGGTCAGCCAAAGGTCACCTGCTGATACCCAGAATCCCTCCATGCCTTTGCCACTGTGTTTGGAAGTAACCGAGAGATCAAGTTGTCAAAAATTTCCAACTTTCGCCGGAGACAGCCGAGGATTTTAGCTGTCTATCAAAGAATCGCTAATAAAAAGGGTCATATTGAAAGGTCAACTCCTATTAAGCCAGTGAGTGGCTTGTCAATTTTACACAGACGTTTCAATGTTAACGCCATTATACTTAACAACTATGTAATATCTTTGCACTTTCAGCGATTAACATCATGTAAAAGGACAGTTCAAAGAAGTTAATTTTCCTTTCCTTGTCAGAATACATCTAAAAAGTCTGTAACTTGTTTGCTTCTGATCAGAAGTTCTACAAGCTGAAGTTGATTGACACAAAGCTTTGCAGCTGGTTGTTTTCCAAGAAATTACATTTGTACCTTGAGAGATACTTTGAACTTTTAACTTAGTAAGCATTTCTGTACGTTTGAGACTGAATAATTCTTTGCAATAATATTGCTACTCAATAGCAAAATGCAGATAGGCTGTGTTGGGAAGAAAATACTTGAGAGATATTAGACAAGTACTTTTAACTCTGAACTAAGTAAGAATATTTGTACGTTTGAGGCTGAACATTTCTTTGTGGTAATGAATGAATGAATGAATGTAGGTTTATTAACATGTCTTGCAACCTCAAGTCGAGCCAAATCAAATTAAACACATAAAGTAATAAATAATGATAAATTGAGATCCAGGCGAAAATGATAATCATAACATAGCAGAATAGTGCATGCTTTTAAAAAAGGTGGTATACAATATGGTTAATATGACTTGTACATGCACTAAATCAACTCAATATAAAGTAAGCAGGTGAAAATCTTTTACATATACTAAATCAACTCAACATAACGTAAGCAGGTGAACGTAAAAGGTAATACAATGCTAATATTGCTATCCAATAGCGAAATGCATAGGCTGTGTTGTTGAGGGGAGTGTTGCAGAGACGGCAATTTCACCAGCACCTCATGCATGGAAATGGATTTGTTGAAAGACTCAACGTCGGAAAAAATTCCTCCCATGATCTGGGATGATTGACACTCTGAATTCCACATTACCCCGGGATAATGCAGGAAGCCGGGTGTGAAATTCGTTTGAAAGCCCGGGTCTACATCGGTCTATTATATGGCAATATCAGGCTGACCTTCACGGCTAGATACCCCCCAAAATAATAATCTTCCCCCAAAAAATAATGGTCTCAACAAGGGAGAAGAGTTTATTGGAAAAGTAATAAGTGGAACACGGAAGATATTACTTTGGGAGACAGTTTTTTGCAGGGTGATGAATTGAAAACTTGGCTTGGAGCACCTGTCAAAAGTGTTGGTCTGTTCTGCTCTCAGAGTAGGACTCCAAGCTATAGTGCTGGTTGTATGTATGCACAGGTTTTCTTGTTGTCGTTCCAAAATTGTTGAATTCTGACTATTCTTTTTAGAATTTGTCAACAGCACTGTTAAATTTGTTGTTGGCCGTGGTATGGTTTTGATGTTATAGGGTTTTCAGATGGCTCTGACAGAACCAACCAAATTATTCAATATGGAAATATTACAATTGCTCTGTACGAGGCTCTGTCCACAACTCAAATCCACTTTAAACTTAGCCAGAGTTATGACTGTTTGCTTCATTGGCAACAGCAAAAACGTTTTAACTAATGATAAATATTCATCACAAGCTGGTAGTAAGACAGCTGTCTTTTGAATGAAATAATAAAGAGCAATAACTTACCTGTGGTTACCTATGTTGTAACGCTGTAGAACAAACTAACAATACTCCAAGGCCCCATATATTCTAAAACTGTATTCATAATGCATAGGATTTTATATCTTACGTGACCATTGAAAATACACTATGATTTATGACCCCCTGTTGCTTTCTCAGTCATCATCAGTAAGACCACACCCATGCCTTTGGCCATTTGCTTCTCAAAATGGTCCAAACCTACATCCTTTCTTTCTGTATTAAAGATTTCATGACCCGTGGCCATTTTCAAGATTCCTCTTTTTCTACTTCTTTAATCTTAAGAAGAAATTTGAGAAGGCAAACTTGCTCAAACAGACAGACCATTAAAGATTGAAGACATTGCAGCATCTGTCTGGCTGTTGGTGTTTTTTTAGTGCCATGTCATTAAAGTTGCATGGGTCTCTATGATGACATGATTTCAGGCATGTCAGGCCTGTTCATGTATTGTCATCTGCAGCAATTTGGGGCCATTATGGTGAACGTGACAGCAATGTGACGGATCTGGAACCTTCCGGAGAGGAGAGGGGCTGGTGGATTTGCTTGAGAGTGCAAAGTAGCTGGAATGATAGAAAGTTGATTTGCAAGTTCCTGTCTGAAGGCTAATTGCAAGTACATGTTAGAAACATAAGAGACATATATGGGACAATGGACAGTTTATTAACATTATCTAACAAAATACTTATCAAATACATGTACTAGTGTTGGCTATATCTAATAATGATAGCATGAAAATCTACATAGGCATAGAAATCATTAAAGTGAACAATTAGATTTGACAGTTATAATTTCGCAACAAATCTGTGAAGCCTCAATAAGTAGATAAATAAGTGAAAAAGATATCATTTAGTACCAAAATCACCAGAAATAAGGTCGATGAATTGGTTTGATCACAAAGCTTTCACGACCGTTGTTTTGCAAAGTAATTTTGACATCCAGAAAGTTTCCATTTCAAGAAATTATAAGTCAAAAAGGAAGGTCTCAAATTCACAATTATTCTGTTTTGCATAAACAATATTTGGATCTATGTAAATGTTAAAATGGGGGCTCTTATTTTTCTTTGTTGGATTTTAAAGGGGTGGGGCTGAAGCAACCAAGTTTGCATTATTGATTTGGTGGTGCGATGATTCCAAGGCCGTCCCTCCCTCTTCATATGAAACAATAAGGGTATTGTTTGATCATGCCTGGCTGGGCTAATGACATTGACGTATTGTTACATGCTAAAACCTATAGATCTGTAAAACAATGTTAGCCTAATAAGAGCCATCAGTCACACAGCTATCATGACAATTGTAAAGTAATTGAGAATAAAAAGTCCAATAATCAATGTCGTTAAAACAGTAATTTTGACATTCACAACTTAAGATAAAACATGTATCTTTTTTTCGATGGATTGAGAACTGTAGAGTTGCTTTAGCATTTAAGCCTGCTTGAGTTCTAAAAGGACAATGCTTTGAAAATAGGTCAAAGCTGTAAAAGCTTCAGAAAGTTCGATTTTGAAGAAATATAGCTGCAAAAAGTCAGTAATGACGACAGAGGAGTTGATGGATCACTACCAGTAATAAATTTCCATCAATCGTTGCGAAATGATTGATTCGCTTTCCGACGTTTTCTACAGTCGTGATAAATTGTCAAATTACTGTCCTTTTTTATGTTGATTGCGGAAACAATTTCAATATTTCTACTTCCTTCTATTGTTTTTTTAAGGATATAAAAAGAGGTTTTTGTTCTGAGGGATGGAAAATAAAGCAGGGTCCTTAGCAAATGTGATTCATGGGGGCGGGACCTAACCTCTCTGCTAACAAAATACTTTTCGTGTTACATTCTTACAACTGCCGATCTGGGTCATTGGATTTTAGACACAGCTTAATCCGCAGTGCCGGCTAAAACAATCAGAAAATTGCCTTTTACTTGGAGTAGTAGCACAAGATGGATTGCCTACGCTGAGCTGCTATAGGATTCCAATGTCTCTGAAGGGGGAGGGGGGCAGATACAATTCTCTTACACTTACACTTCTTCAAGTGTATCAAAGCTAAATATATAAGCATCCATATGTTATAGGAAGCTAAAAATAGAGTAAAAGTCCTTGTTTAGATCTTTTTTTGTGGAAATTGTCTAAAAGTTTGTTAGCTGTCAGTTTGGTTCTGCGGTAAAGATGGTGAAAGGCTTTATACCAGGTGACTTGGTAATTGGGAATCTAAAGTGCCAAAACGGGGAACATTGATCAAAGAGCAGCGTTATTCATAATGGATTGGTGCGAGGCTGGATTATAGGAATACGATTGCCTGTCGGGAAAAGGGCATGATTTTCTTAGCCCCTCGTAAACTGTGTAGATCTAAGTTAGTTTAACCTTCTACCTGAGGGTATGTCATCTTGTGGGGAACTGTTTGAATCTATACATGTGCTGGGTGTATAATGTAGGAGTTTCTAGAAGACCACAGTCAAACTTGGTCTGAAAAAACACTCAAGGGACTGTGCAAAAATGGTTTGGAGACTTGCTTCGGAAAAGAGAGCCTTACTAATCAACTATGTGAGATTGGATGGGGCTGTTTTAATGTGGATTCTGACTCGAGGTGGTTGACCGGTCAGGTATGTCTGTACTGTGGTTAGAGAAAAGTCACATACATGTAGGTCTGTAACCTAAAGGCAGATGATGTATCATAATTAGGTCACATTAATACAACATGATTGCCCATCTTAGGCCAGTGGATGAAGATTACCTGTTAGACATGATTATCACAAATATTGATAAGATTATTCAAGTACACAGTTGTTACGCCAATAAACTGAATAATGTTCAAACATGGAAAAGAAAGGACTATTTTCAAGTGGTAGGAAGATATCTATTCATATTTCACATATAACTCTTAGCATGCTATAATGTTACATTTTCTCAGACCGTCTTGTACTATTACAGAAGATGGTATTTCTTTTAATAATCATGACAATTCTTTCAACCTCCTTTGTATTTCCCCGTAGTTGACAAAGGCGAGAAACCGTATCCTTTGTTTCCAGTCATTATCGGACGACTGGGTGATTGATATGAATTGTCGGACCAGAGTTTGATTTTTTCATAATGAAGAAGAATCATCGGTGTCTTCGGGGGGCAATTGACCCCCGACCGTTGTGTCCTGGTCACGCATCGTCTCATGTCAAGTAGATGAAAGTATTAGCGTTACAGAAATGTTCCTGCACAAATCATCAGGAAAAATGGTTTCCAGTGTGCCTCAGTTTTGAATTATGTACCAGAAAAAAGTTTTGGAAAGGGGTAGGCAGTAAAGCAATCAAAATTAAAAATTGATAGGAATAATTATATCAAGCATATTAAATTTGGATTGTGCATTCAACATTTTGAGATCTTTTCAGAAAATTTCAAGATGTTTTTGAAGATCTTAAGATTGTACACCTCAGTTTTGAATGATGTACCAGAAAAAAGTTTTGGAGGGGGGGGGGAGTAACACAATTAAAATCAAAGAGTAATGGGACTTAGAACACCATCATTATCATTCCAGGGTGTTATCACTCTTTTGGAGGACCACCTAGCACATCAAATTTAGACTTAGTATTCAACATTTTGAACTGTTTCAAGATAATCTCAAGATAGGTTTGAAAATCTCTAGATTTTTTTCTACCTATTGGGAAGTCTATCAAGCACAATCAGACCTTTACATTCTTTCCCCCTATTCTTATTATTCCCTATTCTTATTACATCATGCCACCCTGAGCATGTTTCTACTAGCCTGTGATAATGCCTTGAGCAATTTTAAAGCATCAGCGCATAACAAAGGAACTTTCACGGCTTGCCTTTCAATCCTTGATGCACACCTTTTTATTTAAAGCCGTCCACACTTGATTAAACAAACACAGAAACTCCCTCGCATTTATCCTTTAGCCTTCGACGATGTTGAATGGGGAATTCCAGGCTATTGACACATTTAGGGAACTTGTTTGATTGATTGCTATAGAATTCGAAGAAAGTGACAACCAGCAATCAGTAAAATGAAGACAGATAGGCAACGATCAATAAGGGTAATTGTAGATTCTTAAAATGCGACCTATATGTATTCATCCACTGCTACAATTGGCTTAACAGATTTGTCTGATGACACATTAACAGAAAAATATGTCACAGTTTCATACACAAGCTTCTAACAACTTTACCTGTTATAAATTTGTATGTTTTATGTATAATATATAGCATTTTTCTGCAGTATAGAGTAGGAAGGATGGTTTGGGACTGATAAAAACTGTTGTCTGGTGACAATTAAGAAAATGACAAATTCAAGAAATGTTAAGTTGATAGGTGCATTGTGTATAGGATTTGCTACATTCCCCTTAATTAACCATTTTTGTCTACTGTATTCTTCAAATCTTTTGAATTCATTGTTATCAGAGATATCTTAAGCAGTATTTTGCACCCTGTTTCAAGTTAAAGTCTTAACGCCGAAGTCATATGTGTTTTGATAGGTGTCTCTTTAAATTTAGAGCAATCTATACACTATATATACGATATGAATTATTCTCTCCTAAATATCATATTATCAAAAGCTACTCTATCATAATTTTATACATATCACTTGACAGCATTGAAAACTTAACTATCATCTACTTTGAAGATTTCCTTAATGTGTAGAAGAGTATAACTATTCAGATATAATTCAGAGCTATGTTAAATGGGAAGTAGTTGCATCTCACTGTGTGCATAATGAAGAAAAATGTGCTGATGTCACCGGGGAGCTATACTGTAGGTGGGAAGGAGGTCGGAGAGGTATATTGATCTGTTAAGCATTAAATCAACCAATTTCTCCCGACTCCTTCATTTCATAGTCCCTTCACAGCTGGGGGTGACACAGTTTACTGTTTGAAGAAAACGAAAAGTATTTTACCATAGGTTTGTTTTAAACTACTATGGATGGACAAAGATGCAAAATTTCAACAGGTATTAGGGAAAACTTTTCCTTGGAAACGGAATACTGTATAGCAAGCCTATATTTTACATGTAGCAACCCAAAGCTTTCATTTTCAAAGTCAATGCTTTTCTAGGATATCGTTTGCCAAATTTGTACTATTTAACCTCTAGCCTGCTAAGGTAAATATATGATACCAAATTGGTATTGGTCATGGGGTTAGTCAGCAGGGAGAAGGCTAAGGTGGATGACATATCCTGTAACAAATAATGGAAGAACAGCCTTTAATAAATGATCCTGTTTCTAGGCTTTGTGTAGTAGTAGTAGTAGTAGTAGTAGTAGTAGTACGTCTAGATGGGTGGTCCTACACCACTGTTGTAGTGTTCACTCACACAACACACACAACATTGGATTGCTTGATAAAGATTGTTTTCTTTCATTTTGTAGTTACAAACTTGAGACCATTTTTCATGTTTGCAACGTCTGTAGCCAGCATCTTTCCCTAGTACTGAAATCTTAGCTGCTTTGTTAATGCTTGTAAATTAATGATCTTGCTTCGAGGCTTTGCCTGCTAGTATTACACATAGATAAATGGTCCTACACCACTGTTGTAGTGTTCCCCATACGTCTTACACTTCTAGAGCTATTCCTGTCCAAAAACACAAGGAATCCATGGCCATCAGGGCTCCTGACTTATCACATAACTAGCACAAGATTCGGATCTAATGAAAAGATATGGCCCCCAACCCGCCCCAGGGCGATTGACCCTTGACCCACGGAACATGCGCCCCTGATGACCTGGATTAAGTAGCTGTTTGGCTCGAATCCCCCCCACTGGCACGCGGGACCGGTCGGCTTAGGCTCCCACCTGAAACTGTAACAAGAATAGCAATGAACATTACCGCGGGGGGTAGGAATATTAGCAACGAATGTGCTGATAAAAGTGTTCAAGGTCTTGGCTTATAAATATGCACTTCTGTCAAGGATAAAGCCCAATACAGGAGCATGGCTGGTATGACCTAGTTCTCTGTAAATACAGTCAAACCTGTACAAGTTGCCACCTCTATATAAGGACCACCTGGCCATTGACATGCAGTCAAACCTGTACTAGGGACCACCTCTACAAAAGGACCACCTGGCCATTGACATTCAGTCAAACCTGTACTAATGACCACCTCTACATAAGGACCACCTGGCCAGTGTGACCATTTTTGGTGGTCCCTTAATAGTTTTCCCTTTAACACAAGCATTAAGAATCCTGTCTATAGTGACCACACGTCCACATAGACCAGATTTTATTGGTCTATTGAATTACTTTTTGGCCAGGTTTTACTGTAACTGAAGCTTTCTGTTAAGTACTGATCTACAAATGTGATACTAAGGCTTACTGAATATCTATATTCAAAGATATCTTATGATATAGAGTAATTAAATGATTCTTCATCATGTGTTATTGTTTTATACCATGTAAAAGGAGGCTACTTTATGTTCTGAATTTTATGAAGTTAGTTCTTATGGCTATGCTCTTAGGCAGGGAATATCACTAATACCCAATATTTCTTATGTATCCATAATGCATCTCTGTATTCCCACTGGAACCTTGGCCTTTGCCCTTCAAGGCTTAGTTTTGTTACCGGGAGCAGTGTAGGACCTTTGACCCGGATTATCCTAATGCACGAATGCTAAACATAAAGAACATTAAATCAAATTCTATGGCAAGGGATGTCTATAGGGATAACCTCAGAAGTTAGGATTTAGTTAGTAATGATATTGATTTTGTTTCCTTGCCAACAATGGTTTTTAGTGACGGTGTGTATCCTGAGAGCAAATTTGTAATCGTGTTATACATTGTCAAACAAACTTTTCAAGGCCTGTCCTGAAGGACATTTTTTCAGTATAACAAATAAAATGAAAACCTTTTTGACCCCATATTTGACAGTCTATCAATTTTGTTTAATTAGAATCACTAATGTCATATGTCTCCTGTTGTTCTACAAACCACTAAATGCTTAATGCTACTGTGTAGGTCAATTGTATGTTAGTTTTGTTGGTATCAGAGGACTTTTGCCAATGAAATACACGACACCTTTTAATTTGTCTTATAAAAAGCCTTTTTGGTGTTCTACGACTTTAAGTAATCCTTAAGCAAGCAAGTTTGACTTATCTCTCCCTTTGGAAAATACAAACTTCATCTGATGCAACTTGTGGTCTATTTGTAGGTCTGTCCTTTATTCAATGATGACATAAACATTATAGAAATGTAGTCAACGTAAAAATCATTTTAAGATAAGACAGTTTTGCACTTGATAAAGATATCTTGTAGAATGATCTTCCATATAACAAACATAGAACTTATCTACTTTGCTAATTTAGAAATTCTAAAGTGACCCAAATATTTCATCAAGGATTATGGCATACACCTATATATGTTACCTTCGTCAATCTACAGTTAGTACAGACAAAATATGAGACTTACTAGTCTAATGCAACATTAGTACAATTTACAACTTATTTTGTTTGCTAATTTAAACATTCTTCAGTGACCCAAATATTTCATCAAGGATCATGAAATACACATAGCTTCATCAATCTAAAGTTAGTATACATGTATGTACAAAATATATCTTCTTACAGTCTTCAGTCTATGGCAGTGTAAGTACTGTTCGTGTAAGTAGGTTTTTGATTGAGTAAACCTGTCTTTAACAAACTTTCTGAATCCCAAGTTTATCCACTTAATTGATACCACTTTATGTGGAGACAGTGCGACTGTCCTCTCTATTCACAAATGAGATTATACCATTAAACCGATAACAAGGCCATTTATTCCATGCTTTACTTCTCTGTAATAATGAATGTAACTGAAAGGAAAATTGTAAGAAACAGACATAAATCTTTTATCTGTATCGGGTATTCAACATTGAAGGATGGATTTATGAATGATAGATGTGGGAACTGATATTGTTTTACCTAATAGGATCACTATGTAGTTATGTATCTAGGATGGAGTAATAAATTGAGAGGTTTTGGCCTGAGCCATCACTGTGATACCATTCTGACCGAGTTAGGATTCAAATTACTTATGATAGGATGTATGCATGTACTACCTATGGATGTACAGACTAGCTCTATGATGAAAACCTGGTCAAAGAGAAAGAATCTCTTGTGGTCCATAAACTGAAACATTGTATCTGTCTATTGCATTTTGCAAACGAAACTATGTTTTATCCTTTTTGCCGGTTATTTCAGGATTCAAATAACTTCTTATTGTGCTCATACTACTTACACTCACAGACTGAAACTTTATGAAAAAAAATCTAGTCAATTAGAATGTCTGTCATGTGGCCGATAACCTGAATTGTAAAATCTGTCTATTGAGTTTGCAAACCATATTTTATTCGTTTTACCAGTTATTTCAAGGTTTGAATAACATCTTATTGTGCTCGTACTACTTACACATACTGACTTGAAACTTTATGATGAAAAATATGGTCAATGGGAAAGTCTGTCATTTAACATCTGTCTACTGGCTTTTTAGATTATTTCTTGTCTTTCTTACCAGCTATGTCAAGATTCAAATAACTATTTATTGTGCTTGTACTACTTACAGAAGCTTTATGATAAAATGTCTGTCTATTGAGTTTTGTAAATTGAGTGTTATCCTTTATACCAGTTATTTTGAGCATACATACAGTCACCTACGGAGCTTGAAAGTCCCCGTTACAAGTGTCCGCTTTCCAAGGCAGCAGCCATAACAAACCATTATGCTAAATGCAGCGCTGGGAAATGATACCTTCAGAGCACCCATCTTTCTGCTCGCAGGGAAATCCCTCAGGAAATTAGCTTCCACTCCGAATTCCATCCCTTATTTCCTCCTCTAGCGAAACCCATTTCCAGGTCAAATCGGCCTCTCTTTCCTCCCTCCATCAATCCCAGCCTATTTGTGACATGACGGTGAAATAGACCCGAACGCACAATTTAGTCATCTCTCCCTAATTTTTAATATGGAAGGAAGGAATAGTGTATTACCTTTATGTAATGATGGTAGCTATCATTTGGAGTCAATGACCCGGTATGTCCTCCCTAAAAGGTCGTTAACCTACTCATTCTAAAAGTAATTAAACTTTAATTACTCTTTGTGTGCCAAAAATTGATCCATTCACTACATTAGAGGACTTTAGAAACTAGGTTTTCTTCTTTCCTTTTCAAGTCACAAGCATATTTGTCAAATTTAGATTATATTTGTGACGACTTGGCAATGTCTATAATACCATCTGTCCCTGGTACTGAAATCCTAGCTGTTCCTTTTTTAAAAGCTTTTACCAAATTTGGTAAGATGCTGCCTTGATATGCTGCCCATATTTGGTAACTATAATACTGAGAAGGTTGCCTAAATATGGAAGTATTGTTTCTTCCAAGCTTAGCTTTTGTTTCAGTGAATTGAAGTCTTATTGTCTTAAAGTTTGTTGTTTTGTTTCGGAGGAGGGGTCCCATATAAGTAAGAGATATTCATGTAGCTTTTGATCTGTGTAGATATTAACCTGCTAAAGCAATGTGACTAATCTATATAGAGCTATTACCGTGTTTTTTATATTCCTCTGAAAGATGCAGAAACTATGATAAATAAACAATTTTGTGTATATTTTTTGTGAAATGTGGAAGCCTTGATTTAATCATTGATTAATTTGGTAGGCATTTAACAATCCTATTTTCATAGAGATTACTTCTTCAGCGGTGTAGGTTTCAATCCTTTGTGAACGATCCTTGCAAAGAAATAAGACATGCCGTTACGTACCCAATAAGTCAACTTATTTACCTTGTATCATTCTTGGACAATGTTGCAAACACTCTGCGGACTTATGGTATTATGTTTGATTTTTAATGCCATCGCCTGGCTGTTGTCATCGAAGTAAAAATACCATCCGGAATGGACTGCAATGATTTCTCACTTTTATTGGGCCTTATGGAAATAACGGTCTCACTTTGATGGTAACAATAAACTGTGTCGTAAACTTGAATGTCCAGTAAAGTCTAAGTCACATAATCAGCCATCGCCAAGTGTCTAGGGTACGGGTTTTACTATCTGAGTTACGGTGTCTCATAAACTTTTATTTTAGCAGATAGCCCTTGCCCCGATAAAGTGACATAAAGTGTAACAATTGCTATTTCACAAGCCCTCGGTGGGGCACTTCCATACAGTTAGAGGGGTGCGCGGAATGGGATTTTACACATACGAGGCATAATGTGCCATAAGTTTGTAAGAGTGTAATAGCTTATATGGTGCCAGAGAGGTTTACCTTAACACACACCTGAGTCAACTTGAGCTTAAAGTCCGCTTGTGTTAAAGGTCAGGATTGTTTCTGTACCTTAAGTGTTCCCGTATCGCCGTACTTAAGTTTGCGTGCTGCTGTTTAAGGACATAGTTAACCTGCTATCTCATTTACAGTTGAATCATCTGCTCCGATGTCCCCTAGAACGAGCCATAACATAAAATCTAAGCACTGTAGCCTATATGAGGACCTGGATGGCTGTAACTTTACAATTACAATGTGCCAGATTTCGCAAAGAACAAAGAACTATCGCCGTTTGCATATCAGACCCTGTGTTTGATTGTTGACCACCAATTTCTTTAACGGGGGGGATTTGGGAAGATTTTGTGAGAAAAGACAGGCTGATATACGTTCACATCTGTGAACATATGGCCCCTTATTTACCCTTCTACACTTGAAAGCTTTCTATTTGGTGGTAACTGACATTGTAAAAGGGGCCTTTTTGCTCCCTTCATTGCCGAGAATGGGACCGTGAAAGGGACCGTTGTACGTCTAACAGCCCCTCTGAGGGGCATAAGGTCGGTTACTCCCGCTCCCAAATCGAAAGGTTTTTACCATTTACCTTCATTTAAGCATCTCGTTATGTTCACCCCAACGTAATTTTTCTATTAGTTCCGGCGGCGTTTTGAACGGCACGCCGCTGCGACAAAGGGAGCCGATTGGTCAATTGTGGATGTATACACTGGCTGATTGCGAGGTAATGGTCCCGACTGATGGCACAAAACCATCATCTCACCATTAGGCCCGCCATTACCAGTGTTGTGTTTTGCCAGGCATGGCACTGAGCTATACGTAAAGCATGTCCAACCTTCACTTGTGCAGAACATATACCAAATGCAGAGATATTCAACGCTACAAAGGCACGGGGGGGACAGTGTACTACTACTAGGATGGCAGAAGTTGTAGGCTACCTATACATCCTTGGAAAGGAAAAAAGATGTACATATCAACATGTACAACTGAGTTATATGCAACACATGTCCAACCTTCACCTGCCTATGTAAGGGAATACAGAGATATCATATTCAAAAGTACAAAGAGAGGGGGCATAAGTTGTAGGCTACCTATACAACCTTTCAAAGGAAAGGAGACATGTATGTCAACATGTACACCTGAGATATATGCAAAGCATGTCCAACCTTAAACTGATTGTAGGAGAATGTGTCACGAAGGCAGAGATATGCAACAGTACAATGAGGGGGGGTGTCAGTGTACTTAAGGCAGAAATATGCTGACTAAGATGGCAGAAGTTATAGACTACCTTTATATCCTTTGAAGGGAAAGCAGAAGTACATGTAAACATGTACAACTGAGTGATAATCAAAGGTTTAGGATATGAAATGTTGGCTAAGCTGAAGGGATCTGTGCTGGAGATATCATATTCAAAAGTACAAAGACAGTATACTGGGATGTATATAGTATACAAATGTATACAGTATACAAAGGCAGTATACTAGGATGGCAGAAGTTGTAGGCTACCTATACATCCTTTGAAAAGAAAGGAGACTTTAATGTCAACATGTACAACTGAGATATATTTAAAGCATATGTCCAACCTTAAACTGATTGTAGGAGAATGTAGTCCAGGGCAGAGATATGCAACAGTACAATGAGGGGGGGTGTCAGTGTACTTAAGGCAGAAATATGCTGACTAAGATGGCAGAAGTTATAGACTACCTTTATATCCTTTGAAGGGAAAGCAGAAGTACATGTAAACATGTACAACTGAGTGATAATCAAAGGTTAAGAATATGAAATGTTGGCCAAGCTGAAGGGATCTGTGCTGGATTATATACATAGTGTTAAGGTGAAATCTTAACTTCTTCAAAAGCTTATCCTTAGGAAATGCAGTTCAGATGAATTTGGAAAACATTGATAACTTTGATTAGCTATTGATTGTTTTGGTTTAGTTGGATTTCTGATGATTACCAGACTTTCAAGGGCTGTTTGAATAGATTAACGAAAGTTTAGTTGATTTTACTGAGAGAAAATACTTTTTTTCATGAGCATGATTCCTGCAAATCCTTTCAGGCTTTCCATAGACATCATTTTCATATGATTGATTTTTTTTGCAATTTTTTCTGATACAGAAGTTGGTGTAACTAAATTTTTATCCCCTATTATCTCTCCTCTGGCGTAACTTCAAAATCAAGTTAAGAAAATAATAAAGCGGCCATATTTCATTGCTTCTCGCCTCTTTATTGGTCCAATTGGCCGGGCTATCAATCTCCGGAGCTTTAAAACCAAGTTCTTTGTGTACCACAGACCTACAGTATAGGGTCACAAAGGGGTCATGCCAAAGTCAATAATGACAATAAATGTGTCAGAAATTTTATTGGCCATCAAATTGTGGCCGCTAGGCCCGAAGCCATCGACGATCTGTGACCTAATTTGGACAAAGGCCATTTTAGGAGGATAAAAGCACGGGTAATACCCTTTCTATATTTAAAATTTAATACATAATGGAAGAAGTTAGCGTATGTAGAGCAGGGGCTGCACGTTACAAATTGAAGGTCTTGGCACGGCGCCCAGCTGAAGTGCAAAGTTCAGAAACTCCAGGAACCGAAGGCGGAAGGGGCTGTGGATAGAGGTGATGAAGACTTTGATAATTAAGAGTATCACAGCCTTGGCCTTAAAACTCCAGCTCCCTGGGCTAATTAAGATTCAACATTTTACAACTATCGACAACAATGGGGAGGCAAAAGAAGGTGAGCCCCCTGTTTGACTTCCCTATGTACCAATACCCCTATGTTAGGGTTATGGTTAGGGGGTGTTCTACATGTAACATAGGGTTGTCAGAACATACATGTAAGGGTGCCAAAACATAGGGTACTAACAAAAAAATGGTTGCCAAACTATTTGGTGCTAACTTTGCAATTACATCTTTTCATTTTATACAAGTTGACAAGATACAGACCTTTGTATCCAATTTTGCTCAAACAAAACACAGACAGATTTGACCCTCTACCAAACTTTCAAAAAATTCACGTCAGACTAAAAATGCAGTTGGGGAGGGGCGCAGCATTTTTGTCAACATGTTGCAGCTTCATAGAGTGCTACAAGTGAAGACTTTTTGTTGGCGATCAAGTCAAACCTCCATGTAATTACTCTCTCCATGGACTCCGTACCAACGGCGCACCCTTTAAGCCTAATAAAGGTGGAAGCCGTTACCTATGCAGTAGAAAGCAAAAGGGCTGCGACCCCATTAAAGCCTGGCCTGCATATAGCTTTGCATCCCCTGACAATTAAGTCATACTTTAATCTATGTATAATAACCCGATCGATTTGACGTTACGATAGCCCCCAAGGTCAGCCTACCAAAGTGGATACCTGCACATGTAACTAGTCCCCCGTACCCAGCCAAGTGCAAAATATAATTATGTTCTAATTTTCTCTGATAGAGCTATATGACCTCCCAGTTTCAGTGTCATTAGGTTGCGCGGCCCCAAGGTCTTTCCTCCCGTTTGCTTCATTAATTTTATGATTTTCTATTAAATGCCTCGAGAAGACGCGGTGCGAAACCAAATGCGAAGATTATAACGTGGTGAACTTAGTCGGTGTTTTCGTCTGCGTGTAGCGACCTCTGTGTTGGCTACACTTGTGCAGGTGGACTATAAAATGTCGGGTTGTAATAGACTTCGTCTTCTGACCTTTCGTCTTGACTTTTCAGTTCTTTGCTCAGCCTTTGTTCATGGGTATTTTTAGATAGTATGTAATAGTATAACGGTCCTGTAGCTGTTCTTGAAGCTTTAAGTGTCAGTGATCTTAAAGTTTTCCCTTGCTTGTTCTTGGACAACTTATACTTTGCCTGGCTAATTTTCCGAGTACAGAAATGTGTTACATGCATTGTTACAAAGTAATGGACGTGATTTCACCACCCTCGCTACACATGAAGACGTTTCCAGAGTTTCCAATACAATTACGCCAATATCATTCCAATTTTATTATTCATGTGTAGTAGCAAGGTCCAAATCTCCATCGGCCTCTGGTATCGATATTCTATGGCAAAACCCCCAAAGGAATGTAACGTCCAATACATTAAACCAGCCCCGGCCATGCAAGGCCTCTTACCACTCGAAAATAGACTCGGATTGTCATAGGAACGCCGTCCCCGGACATGATTGACACGTAACACAGAGCATTTTGTACGTGAACGTGGCAAGATGTCAAAGAAACAAGGCTTTACAAGGCAGCGCTACGAGCCCATGTGGCCTCTCCGTGCTGTATGTGTTGTCTAATGGCCCGTGGAGTGGTCAGTCCAGCTGGGTCTAATGCCAGACTGGCTATTACTCTCCAATGCATAGGTCGGGCTATTATATAATAATAGCCAGTACTTGTACAAGAAGGTGACGCTGTATGTCATACGTCCGAGGCGACTTCGGGATGGCATTTCTAATTCACCCTGATTGTCGCTCAAATGCTCCGGGCCGTTGTTCCGTTATTGGCAGCATATGTCGCGTATAAGTGCATACGGTTTTAGGCGTTATGAGAAATTAGGAGTATCGTAGCCGGCTCCCGCCACATCGATAAAGTCAATGGATACGACATTCCATATTCAAACCACGTGTCAGTTTTTGACCATACTTTGCATTGGAACGTCCACATATCATACAACGACGTGATTGATACGAAGGCCAGACGAACCAACCAAGGTCGCTATTTGTGTGGCGTAATTTGTGTAAGTGCGTGTAAGTTTATGCCATCTGACAGGAACACGGGATTTCTGACCCCCGATCATATCGGTCCGCATGGTTTGAGCGATGCGGTGCGGTGACCTCACGGTGACTTTTCCCCCTCGCGACAGATGGTACCAATCATATAGACATACATCACATGGTCTGGGATCTATTATGGCAGTGGTCACGGAGTCTTTGTAACCTCAGGCCAGCCCTGCATATGTAAGCATGAACACATGTACACGGTAAGTCATTATAAAACCAATACAAGGCAAGTTCACAGGACTGCAGATTAAAAGTTGACCTTTTTTAACACTTGCATCTTTCTTAGATTTATTTGCCCAAATTGTGGTTACTCATTAAAAACCTGATGTATTCGATTGTTTCTTTGATGCATTTTCAAGAATCTGTCTGGAGGTTTCTCATATCAGAACTTGTTACCTGTCATAGAAAGCTAT
This sequence comes from Branchiostoma lanceolatum, assembly GCA_035149815.1. Lineage (NCBI taxonomy): Eukaryota > Metazoa > Chordata > Leptocardii > Amphioxiformes > Branchiostomatidae > Branchiostoma > Branchiostoma lanceolatum. Next base: position 13,092,238 of record CM068884.1, read on the forward strand.
GAGCTTTAATATCTTTCTGTGACACTTTTAAAAAAGTTGTTGAAGAAATTATTGTTTGCTCATTGGTTGATTGATTGATTGGACCGAGAAGCAACTCAGTTGCAGTCTTACATTTTAACATAGACAGTGATACCTAGTCAAATCCCTCTTTGTCTTTTGCAGCATTCATAATTTGTAGATCATGCTAGATACAAATGTATGTACTTGATCATGCATGACATGCCGATGTAGAGATAGCCTGATGGTTATCATTCATCCAATCCATCAACTTTGCTTTAGAGATTTCCAAAGATTTTTACATATATGTCAAAGATTAGTACGTAACACACCTCTGACAGAGAAACTTTGTTACTTTATCAAACTTCTCTGCAGCCTAACAACATAATCAATGTATACTGGGTGCCAAAAGACTCCTTAACAGAAAGAAGATGAAAGTAACTTGCTTCTAACACTGTCAGACAAAGGTTTACCAGTTTCAAAAGCGGCCCTGTGACCCAACGTCTTGTATCACCGATACCTGTCTCACTAAGCTATCCCGGGGGGCCATTTTCAGTAAGAAGGGATACAGAGTTCCAAGGGCATTCCTTATCATTGGTGTAATAAGATATTCCATTGATCAGTTGATGGAATCTTCCTGAGAAATCTATAAAAGTTGGCATGTCTATTATTTAAGTCAACTTTACAGATTCGTGTATTTCTTGAGTTCATCTTTAGCAAATCTTTGCATATGCCCTATAGATCACACGTAGCAGCTTTAGAAGATCACATACACCTAGTTATATACAGTAGAGTGCATTATACCCTGCGTGGTCCTTAAAACAAACTTACATATTGGTATAAGGCTAGGGTTATCTGCTGTAAACATGCCCAAGGCCAGCTCAGTAACAGTCCAATATTCAACCCCTTCTCATTGATTCCGCCCATGTGCAAGTGTACCGTAAAGAAGAGGGTGTCATCATAGGGGCTGTTCGATGAAAAGGCTTGATTAAGGCAATCGATATGATGCCATGCTTTTAAAATCTAATTTAGCTCATATCTGAGGTGTATGCAACGGTAGCGTTGGATATAGAGGTGGGACTTAAGAGACCAAGTTCATATATGATACTTGTAGTTATAATACAGACTGAGAAGATAGCATATCTGAGGTGCATGCCACGGTAGTTTCATCGTTGGATATAGAGGTGGGACTTAAGAGGACGAAGTTTATATTAAGTGGTATTCGTAGTTATGATTCAGACTGAGAACATATTTCTTACGTATACCTTTGCTACATAGACATTGTGTGTCTTACTTTTGCACTCTATAAAAGTTTGGAAAAGGCTAATCAAAGATGTAATCTTAACCTTCTCCCTACCACCTGACTCTGTAAGCAATGAGGAATTGGGTGCAAAACAGCTACTCCAGTGTGCTAATGGTTAAGGGAGCAATGGAAAGATGGAAAAGTTTCATTAGAATATGATATCGATTAGGATAATATTTTGGTCCATTTGAAGCAAAGGAAATAGAAAAAAATGTCACAACAGCTGCCTCTGAGCTCCGATTGCTCAAAAACTATTTATTTAATTATCTAGATTATTTCTTCTTTATGACAAGTTTGCTGATCAGTTCTGTAATTAGAAATCTTTATAAGAATTCGAAGTGTCAGTGTTTTCCAACGATTGCAGACGGTTGTAAGATTTGGAGTGACAGCTCAAATGAAGTAAGTCTAAAAACATCACAAATACTTCAATCTTGCCAAGTGATTTACGCCAACTTTATGAGTGCACCAGACGGGGATTTAGATGCGTACCAAGACCCAATAAAAGTGGGCGTGTTCGACATTAAAGCCCTGTATCCATGTCTTCATACCATAGTAGCAGCTTTCTACTGATAAAATGCTACCCAAGTTTATTCAAAGCTTGGAGTTTTCGTTGTGTAGTCTCTGACTTTGATTTTCAACTTTCTTTGGGCTTCAGCTCCTTGACAGTTTCTTACCTTGTGTTTCTTTGGCGCAGTCCGGTCACAGAAGATTAGGCTGGGTCCCACTTGGGAACACGACTGACGGGATGATTTATTTCGCCTACCTATGTCTGCTGCAGGACTACTGTATAGTGTTTCCTGTTAAAGCTGATACCAAACTGGAAGGAATATCACCGTGACAAATTCAAAATTTCTGCCTCTTTAACAACTCAATGGCTTTAAGGCTCGTAATAAAGATTGTTTATTTGCAAATAAAAACGTGTTCATTTACGACATTGCTGACAAAGCGCTGTAAAAAAGTCTTCTTGCGGAATCAAATTTTTTGGGAGATAGATTAAAATGTCGATATTCTTTGGGCATGAATATTCATCAAGACAAATGGCTATAGATTGCATGATTAGATGTAATCGAGTAATTCATCAAGTGAGAGTGAATATTCCATTGTCAACACACTCTGTAATTGTCAAAGTCGCATGTCGGATGCCAAGTTTGAGCGCCCATGCTGTGATATTGCAGCAAACTGAATGAATTACACATTTTTTCCTGATTCAATGTGGTATGATGAGACAAAAATTGCAGCTAAAATTGTCCGTTTTTCTGCTAAACCTGTAAGTTGAGGTGGCCAGATGCGGCGCCGTTAGTGCCTGTTATCTAATATTGTCAAATGAGCTATGACCACAAGAACTAGGACATGCAGAAAAGCATTAAAAATTGATAGATATTGTTTAATTTCTGTCAGTCAGGTAAATGATCTGAACCAACTTTGATCTGCCTGACTGCTTTAAAACGGTGACACACTGCAGAAAATATATTGAACATTTATTGTAATAAAAAGTTAAAAATCCATTTGAGTAAAACAGTTTTCCAAAATTTTCAAACATTCAAAATATCAGTATGTGCCAAGCTACTGGTAGTGTGCTGTATTTAAACCTCCTTCTTACTACCCAGCCACTTAAACAGTGCAAATCTATAGCCAAAAGGCTACCTTAGCAGAGAAAGGGTTAATAGCTGACCCAGTCCCCTTCACACTTCTTTCTATGACAGCATTTCTTTGTTACATTGAATAATCATAACACTAACAACTGGATTTGGGGTTAAACAGCCGTTTTGGGGTCCTCACCCAAAAAAAGGGGTGAAAAGTCACTCTTTTTAACCCACTTTTCACTCCTTGGGTCCAGGTAAAATGGGGTAAGGACCCCCAAAACGGCTGTTTAACCCCAAATCCAGTTAGTAGTGTAATGCTATCAGGTATCAGAACAACATTCATTTACATTACGCATACTCAGATTGGATCCCTAAGAGACAAAAGTTAACCTTCAGTTCGCTAAGGTAGCAATTTGGTCACAAGTTTTTATTGGTTATGGGGTTAGGCAGCAGGGAGAAGGTTAATCAGTATTGTAATTAGAAATCTTTAAAAGAATTCAAGTGTCAGTGTTTCCCATTAACACTACCCATACTCAGATTGGATCCCTAAGAGACAAAAGTTAACCTTCAGTTCGCTAAGGTAGCAATTTGGTCACAAGTTTTTATTGGTTATGGGGTTAGGCAGCAGGGAGAAGGTTAATCAGTATTGTAATTAGAAATCTTTAAAAGAATTCAAGTGTCAGTGTTTCCCATTAACACTACCCATACTCAGATTGGATCCCTAAAAGACAAAAGTTAACCTTCAGTTCGCTAAGGTAGCAATTTGGTCACAAGTTTTTATTGGTTATGGGGTTAGGCAGCAGGGAGAAGGTTAATCGGCATTGTAATTAGAAATCTTTAAAAGAATTCAAGTGTCAGTGTTTCCCATTAACACTACCCATACTCAGATTGGATCCCTAAAAGACAAAAGTTAACCTTCAGTTCGCTAAGGTAGCAATTTGGTCACAAGTTTTTATTGTTTATGGGGTTAGGCAGCAGGGAGAAGGTTAAATGCAATCTTGGAGACTACCTAAAAACATATGATAGGTTGGGACTGTTTCATCACCCCTTTGGGAGGTGGCCTTTGACCAGACTGCCAGACAAATGGCCAGACAACCTGCTGACACAGACTGGGGATATTAACGAAGACAAACCTTAGACCATATCTACATTTGTCATGGGAGTGTTCCACAAAGGTCATTCTATAACAGACTGTGCTTTCTGACGAAAAGTTGAGCTGTAATTTCCAACGCAAATAATTTGGACTTACCCAAATTTTTGACTGTCCAACTTCAATATTTGTCAAGGAATTAGCAATCCACCACTTCTGTGACGTCATGTTATGCAGATAGAACAGGTGAAAATTGCTCTTTCATTAAACAACTTATAGCTTGACGATTTGATTTTTATTAATGTCTATACAGTATATAGTGACCACTCAAAGAAATGCTCACAGTAGATAGGTGGCCACTACATATAGACAGAGCTCCTAATGGTTGGGTCAATGGGAAAAGTAAACTAAGGGACAACCAAGGAAACACTGAAATATGAAAATTCTGTTTTTACCCTTCAGTCTTTTTAGTGGAGGGGCAATACAGGAAAAGAGACAGTGCTGTTACATAGCACTCAGTCATATAGTGTATTGCATTTCTTTATAAAGCTCAGAGGAGGGCAACTTGTAGTTAAGGCTCAACAGATTACTGCAAAGGCATTTAAGTTTGCGTGGTTTTTATTTCGTGCTAAGGCAAAAATAGGGTGTTTGCGGTTATTTCAAGTCTGCGGCAGCGCTATAGTCACATACTGCTATATTGGACAAAATGGTCGCGGTGGTTTTAGGTCACTGCGAAAACCGCATACATAAAACCACCGCAAACATTTCTGCATTTTCAGTAGTTCTTTTGTCATAGACATTCAAATTACCATGGTACAGTGTCCTTAGGGAATAGCCAGCTTTCTAGTGCCCTCTAGCAGCTTGTAAAGAAATTGCAGCCAAAAGAACGTACAATTTTCTGATTAATTCCTGTCCTTCCTGCCAAGACGAGTGACAATTATGCGACCGGCTAAATCACAGTTTCCAGAGCGTACGTGGTACAGCACGCTGCGTCACGCACCCCCTCCCCATATGCAAGGGAAATAGTATGGATCGTACCAAGTAAATCAATAACAGGGGGTGTGCAGGCTTTGCCAATAATGAAAAGGTGATCTATCAAGCTGTGACATTAATTGAGGGGGATTGATCACCCCTCAGTGGATGATCACAGTGGATAGGTCTAATTTCTGCTGATTTTCAGTTTGGGTAATGGTAGGGAGAATGAACTCAATTATGCCTCACAACCATTTGAGTCTTGGCATACTGTCAGTTCTGCTTGTTCCTTGTAGTACTGTAAAACGCATTTAAGTTTGCATGATTTTTATTTCACGCTAAGGCAAAATGGATTGTTTGCGGTGGTTTTGAGTTTGAAATAACGCTATTGTCACATACTGCTACAGTATTGGACAAAAATGTTTGCAATGGCTTTAAGTTCGCGATGAAACGGTTGCGGCGAAAACCGCGAACATAAAACCACCGCAAACATTTCTGCATTTACAGTAGTTCAGTTGTACATTTAAGGAATGGGTGGAACGAGAAAAGCACGGAGTTCACAAATTGGAAACTTCATCATCAATGTAAATCGCACAAAACTCGGCCAAGAGAGCAACTTTAGCCAGATGGTGGCATTAGTTTTACTAGTCCCTGTATGGTATTTATAGAAATGCGGTATGAATATGTTTTTGACAGGTCAAATTGGACAATGTATGACTGATATTCATTTTCGTAACTTTTGTAGGTCAATAGTTTTATTTTTTAGATTTGTCATCTTGAAATATGCTCTGTAGGAATCTACAAGGCAATTGGACGTCTTATACACAATCATACCCTACTTGATAGGTGTACTACTAAGTATGTCAAAGTTTTTTGCATAACTCTGAAAACATTAGGCTTGCAGCTTTTAGACATCTGTATAGCAGGAGTAGATATACATGTACATAGGTTTAGTAGAATATGCAAAAATTATGAATGCCAAAAAAGCTGAAAAATGTCAAGATTCAAAATGTGTTTAAAAATGTCTTCTGACATCTAGACAGAACTAGTCCCTTATTCGCAGGCATGCCTTCATTGATTCCTCATAATGAAACTGTTTAATATTTCAAAAGTTAAGGCAAAACAACAACCGGAGAGACTTGCCTATTGATCGTTAACTAATTAGAGCATTACTTCATTATATCACCAAAGATAGGTCACTAATCAGGTATTGGTGATACTGTTAGGGCTCAGATAGGGGTAATCTAGTTTGGGGACAGCCCTATGGTTCAACACCCCTAGATGCATACAATGTATGTACATTCCAACCCACCTACATGTATGTTAGGGTTAGGGTTTAGAGACGTTAGAGCATAGGGGTGTAACCAACTAGTTACTGGACTTCCTTTCAAGGTTTCTGGATCCTCTATTTTTGGGGACCTTAGACTCTAGATATATCTTAAGTTTGTATAGATTGTATAAAAGTTGTTAAGTGCACAAGAGTTCAATGTTGAATGTCAACTCTTATAGTTCTGCTGGACAACCTAAAACTGCGACATTGAAAACAAAAAGATTATCAAGGCTTTCTCAAGAATGTTTTAAACACCTGTATATCTGGAGTGTGCATGCCTCAGGAATTACTGATCTCTCTCTCTCCAATTTTACGTCTTTTATTCCCCATCATATGGGGGTTGGGCGTGCTTGCCAGAACTCCTCATCAAGTGCAAGTCTTTTTTGTAGCAAGAGTTTTTACGGCTGGATGCCCTTCCTAACGCCAACCCAAACCCTAATGTTGGCTGTAATTTAGTATCTCTTTAGATTCACCCTCAATATAACGTGAATGTTGAGGTTTATTTTAGATTCATCATCTTTGTAATGTAAATTTTGAGGTTTATTTTGTATTTGTAGTTTGCAGTTGACCTTATGAAAGTCCATGTACTTTTTATGGTGTCAACAGAGTTTCTTTCTTCCATCATAAATCTTTTTCTAGCACCAGCTAATTAAAGAAATAAAAGGTCATTTCTCACTCAATTAATGCACTCTGAAGGCCGTATGCATTTTATAGGCACTTTATGCTATAATACTTAATCAGACTCAATGCCAGCCATTTTAATTTTCCGTGATATAAAACATGGCTAAATCAAGCTGTTAACCCCAATGATCACCTCCCCTTCCCTCTAAATTAATACAGAGGTCAAAAAGGTCGTGAAGAAAATGTCCGTGTGTGCATTTGATGCTCCTAATGTGGGAATCTGTCATGACCCCACGACCCCGGCGGCCATTAGGGTAGGTGTAATCTCCGTAGAAATGGACGTAGAGGCATCATATCCAGGGATGTCACCTTCAGACGTATTAATACACTTATTGCTCATCATTGCGCCGATTCCGCCTCTCCATTTGCACTGACCCCCATAGGGATTTATTGAACATCCAGCAAAATATGAGTAGACTAAAAAAAAGATGCAATAGTCTAAATCTGAAGGAAAGATTTTGAGTAAAAAATTAACCTTGACCAGACCAAAGTCAAACTTTGCATCGTAATTATAACTTTGACCACAGAAATATCAAGCCCAAAATTTGTGTCGATGCTTTGAGACTTTAAAGAAATTTATCACTCTTGTTCTAGATTCTAGACCTAGAAAAAAGCAAACTTTAAAGCAGTTCAAACATTTTATATTTGATAACTGAAAATTGATGCTTTTTTTGTGTCAGACTCTATTGTAATATCTTTCATATAGAGTTCCAATAGAATTACGAACAGAGCGAACATGTTTAAGACTTCTTCTACCGTATTATTCAAACCTGCTGTCACCCTGACTGTATATCTGCCACAGTGCCTCCTATATGAGGGTTATTTAGCTGTAATAGCCCGCACTCATTTATATTTGACTGAGCCGGATAACGAGCGCTTTCTCATTAATTTCGGCCAACACGTCGGCGAAGACATCTATACAACCATCAATATACTTTTCGGTTGCATTTGCGCCATTACCGGATTAAATCGATCGAACTTGGCGGACTTTGCGGAAAACTTCTTGGTGAGCAATGGGGAATTACCTGCCTATTTTCTCCCTGTCGTTGAGTGTTAGAAAGGTAGGGGTACAGTTTAGTTTGGATATGCTTCTTGATTTTGTAATTAAGAGTCGCGGCAGTGTGACTTATTGATATATTGAAACGTCGCACCCGAAACAATCCATCTCAAACTGTGGCATCTATCTTCTTATAAACTGTGCAACACAATTAACTCTCAAAGAGATGCTCTTCCTATATTCATGCATCATATAACACCGTAATGTGTGTGTATATCAGTCTATAGTTGCTTAATGTCAAGTATGATATGCCACTTGTTGAGTAGAAAGTTTCACACAGTTTGAATTACATTTACTGTAGTACAGATACAATGTATACATCTGATCAAGCGCACTCAACGTATATCATCAACTCCCATAATGAAGCTGGGTACACTAAGACTACCACATTAAAAAGAATGTCTTGATCATGAGCATCTGAATATTCGAGCTTACTAATGCTGCTTTGGTAGATCTCATTGAATTCACAATTTTATTATTATGTGACAGTCAAAGGGTACCTAGCAGAATTATGAGAGTTAACAAATATCAAGTTGTAGTTTTCATACATCACACAAGTATCTTGATTTTTCCTTCCCAAAAAAACAACAGTTATCTCCTGGCATTTATTTAGCTCCCATGTTTGGATGTCTGTGGAAGTAGTCCCATTACTCAATGGCACAGTAAATCTTGGTAGCGTTCGGCTTTGAGATACTTTTCTCATTGGGCTGCCAGGGTAAGATTTACAGCTTAAGTGCGTCTGTATATAACTTTGCCAAGCTTCCGTCCTATCTTAACCTTTTTGTGGCATAGGATAAGAGCAGTGTGCCCACAGTAGGCTTGTTCCTTAACTCTGGAGTTGTAGGGTTGTGTCCCGTGTGTTCTTCGATCGAATGTACTTCTATCGGTGTAAGAAGGCTTCTGTTGTGTTAAGCCCTCTGGAGTGCTGCAGAATACCTCTGGATGCTCTGATTTTCTGATGTCTGGACACTGGGTCCAAAAGAGATTAATCTATTGAACTCAAATTTCTTACTGTTTTTATAACTGTCTACATTGACATCTCTTATAAGTAACATTTAGGATGATTTTAAGTGGATGGAGAATCCTTGACTAAATCTGCATTCTTCCGTATCTGTAACTTTCCAGGAAAAATATCAAAGTTACAAACATAAAACTCCTGATGTACATGTACTTGCAATGGGATAAAATTTCAAAATAGGCCACCCTGTGGATCTTTGGACACAGAAACAGAAGGAAAGACTTAAGCCATTTCTGAATCATTACTAATGCCATGTAGATGTGACAGTTTGTATTTTTAGATCAGGTCTTGTTTGCTGTAGTGTAAACTTTTATTAGAAAAGGCATGTCTAGTTAATGATCCTAAAGTAGTGAGACATCAATATTACATCTTTAAGACTGCAGTAGTACTCTTTCTGTTTTTACACAGCGGTAGCCTTAACTAAAGATGGCTTGTTGTTGGACTGAGATTTCCAACCTGTACATATGTTCCGTTTGATAGACATCTGTCAAAAATCAATCAAAAAGCAATTTTTCAACCAATTGGGCGCAACCGGTGCGTAGGTCCCGTAGCTGGGTCCCGCATTTCTCCACGTCTTATCTCGTGGCGGAGCCCGGGACCATCACTAATTAACTGTGCACCATTAACATGGCAGTCGCTCTTTCTAATGAAGTTGAGTGGACCTTGGCGAAGGCTGCTTCTCCGCACGCGTAACGGAAATCGATGCGCCTTACGCTTTCCTCCCGAGGTTGGCGTAAACGCAAGGCGAAGCGTGATTGAGAAGTGGAGGACCGTTGCATGAAGATTTTATTTGAAGTTTTAAAATGCAAGCGGCCATAAATGACTATGAAGCCTCAATAATCAAGACATGCGGCCATTTTTGATCCACAAACCAAGAACAAGCTTGAAGCTATGACATGCACTTCAAAGGAAAACTCTATTTGTCTAAAAATGTTATGATCACAATCACTTGCTCATTCAGTCTTGTAGTATAACCAAACAATATTCTACAACACTTAAGAGTAGGGGTCCATCCCAGTGTGAGTGGATCAAACCTTACAGTACGGCCTTACGTGACTTGAACCTACCCTGCAAAACTGGGATTTTACGCCTAAAGGCAATTTACTGGTTATACAAAACAAACAAACTATACATCAACAAGAATGCTGTTATCATCCGGTATGTCTTGATAAAAACTCTTCCGCCTTTAATGTTTTAAAGATCTTGAGTCGTATTCAAGGTTTCTTTCTTCAATAATAGAGTCATCCCAATCAGTGCGTCCTGACTTTATGCAAGAATACGTCGCAAAGAACCACATGAAGACATTTACCCAGGCAATAACAAGACAATACAGCCTCTTTCCATGCCGTTAAACACTGTTCCAAGGCCTTGACTTTTCCGGGCAGGATTTAAATCACCGGGGAGATCTGTCTTTAGATCATTTATAGGTTCCTATGTGCATAAAACCTCAGCTACATCGGAGGACTTCAAAGGATCTCCCCCGGCCATGTCGTAAACTACCAAGCGCACTTTGGCCATAATGGCAGCAGATATCACTACATGTATACATTACGCATTTAAAGGATGGGAAAGGAAAACTAGCGGAGACAGTTATGAACTTTGAAGTGCGTCATCGGATGGGGGTATCCGAGTGGAGATGTCAGTGCCCTTGTTGCTGACCCACAGTGACATCATTTACCACACACTTGCCCATTCCTGGAGAGGACGTTATCAATGGTCCGATCGTAACAACTTTATCGGGCAAATGTTTGTTCGTTTCTGGAAGGAAAAGTGACGTTTGAATGAAGAAATGTGGTGCATAAGTGAAAGAAATGTGCAGTGTATATAGCTAATGCAGCTATAGCTGTTAGATAGCAGATTGCAGTGTAGATCATGGTCAAACCATTTTTTCCAGTTACATCTGATATACTAGTACGAGTATTGACTTGTTCTACCCGTTGCGTCATTCTACTGACGCTGAAGAAAGATGACACTGGAATCTGAGTCTTACCTAGTTGTAGAGTTCGTAATTTCAAATGTCTTAAGATGTTGTTACCAGTTCCATGTCTAACCTTCATCGACGTAGTGTAGATCTTGATTTTGATTTCCTTACAGTACCCTCCCCCTGCCCAAAAGTTCTTTCAGGAGGAAAACATATGTTTTCACACAGGAACATCGTTTCCACTGTCAAATCTCCATTTAGAAAAGTTCCAAACACGATACCATTGATGTGCGCCATGTTTTTGGGCTGATTTCCAGCTGACCCCGAACATTATGATAAGATATCAAATGGATAGGATTTCATCCTGATGTCCTGTCAGCATCTCTGCGCTGCAATTACAGTACATCACACCTTTATCACTGTGGCTATTGTAATCACTGTAATACATTAGCTGTATCAAATGGCATGCACGGAATTAAGTATGTAGGCTAATGTAGACACAACCCCCCATTTTGAAACTAGTAGACAGTTACTCAGAACCCCCTGTGCTTACGTTTTACCTCCTCTCGATTGTTTTGCAGCAAGTGCGCAGTAAAAGAACTGTAAAACAGTTAGATTTTACAATGTATACCTTACTATAGTAAGCCTTTTAACCTCATAATAGTAACCAAGCATTTGGTGATCAGTGTGTGAACATGACAACTCGGTCATTCTGCGAAATTGAGAGCAATGCACTGTCTCTTGTCTGATGGAGGTGGGCCATAAGGTTGGGTTTCAATTATTACATCTGGGTGGAAATGTGTTGCTACTGCCAGGTCAATGGAGATAAAACAAGCACTTAGTTACAACAAATTACTGCAATACCACATCTCAATGTACATCTTATCTTGCAGCAAAATTCTTCACGCTAAAGATGGGGTAGTAAATAACTTTGGCTTGTCCAGAAGCAAGGTGTGCTGTAAAACTTTTCTAGCAGTGTTGCAAGGACATAGAAACGGTTTCTGACAGTTTAAATGGCATCAGTACATATGTGGAGTGGTAGAAGGTATAATTATGTGCATTTACTAATGCTATTTTGTTTGTTCAAGAACTTTCGTAGTGTACTTAGTTGGACAGTATGATCCTGTCCTTGGTGCTGAACATACGATTGTTTAGAACTTAAAGGTGGCAAAGACAATAGAATTTCAGAGCTTCCTAAAGTAAAAGAACACTGTTCTATTTACATACATTTACTAAGGATATGGAAAAAAGCAACATGTGCTTGATATAAAACCCTTTCCTATATATGTAACAAAAGCCGTAAAACAAGGGGAATAAAGATTGGATGGATTATTTACCAAAATTTTGCAATCCTGACCTTCATCCTCCTAATAAACTCTCAATAAGCCATTCAGTGATATTCAGTAATAAGGGCTTATATACAGGTTCACTTATCTTAGCCTTTACCATTTAGCAAATAGGATTTGAAGATTCAGTTTGCTTTCTATTTTGCAGTTTGTAGTCGACCATACTTTTTGTGGCATCAAAAAAGTTTTTTTACTTTATTTTCTACGATGTCTAAATCTCTACAAGCTCTGTCTGGACTTTCATCTGCCACTCATCAATTCCTCAATACCATTGAGCAAGTGGAATTTCTTGTTTTCTACTTTGTAGTTGACCATACGGAAATCAATAAAGCAACTTCTTCTATATTCCCTGATGTGTAAATCTCTACTGGCTCTCTCTGGACTTTCCTCTGACACTCATCAATTCCTCAATACATAATGGATGCAACAGCGTAATCCGACGGATTTACCCCCCACCACCAGGTGGCACCGTATCTAAATCAAATCAAAATATGTTTATTGATTTCTGCCAGGTCATGCTTCAAAGCTACACATGTTCTACAGGGCAGCTTCAGTAAAACTTCAGGTCAGGAACAGTCTGTTTGTAAGTTATCCAAAGAGTGAAGCCAACTTTGACATATACGAATGCAAAGAGTGTGTGGATGGGAGGTATCTAGCAATGGAGAAAAGTTTCTTTGCAATGCCTTTTTCATTAAGATTATCAAAAAGATTTTTTCTCGCTTTAACAAAATTAGCATTTGGAGACTTACTACAGTCCAACCCTGTGCAAGTGACCACCTGGACAAAGTGACCACATTTTGGTGGCCCCTTTTGTTATTTTCCCATTGACACAAGCATTGTAGATCCTGTCTATAGTGACCACCTGTCCACGTAAACCGGAGTGGTCTTCTTGAGCAGTTTTTACCGTACTTTGTACAGTAGCTGTTTGGCACCAAATTTGTACTGGATATGGGGAAGGAGAAGGCCAAAAGATTCTGCAGTTTCACATTTGACCTATTTCTTTAACCTCAAGACCACAGTGCTTTGACCAAAGAAAAGACAATACAGCAAATGGATCCTGAATGTATGGCTACCAATATTTGCCTTGACAGGGGATTGTAAATAACTGCAAGTAAACCGTGCCACTTTGACAACAAGTAGATGAGACATGGAGAGACGTTACCAATACAGGTCTACGTTTGTCAATGCAAAATTTAGAGTTTGTCCTCTGCATTTAGATGGAGAACTTGCCCCAAATGTGGAGCATGGACATGTATATTTCTGAAGACCTCTCTCGTGGTATTCAGGTCAAATAAAGGAAATATCCTCTTTAACCTTCAGCCGTTTGGCAACAAATTTTCATTGGTTACTGGATTAGGCAGCAATGACAAGTCCTATAAGTAATTTCAATTCATTAAGTTAACCAGAAAGTTACTTTTGAGGGCTTGGAGAAGTCAGTTAAAAGTCAAGACTATCATACTATTCCAAGGGTTTTGGAAATACTTTTTGTACCTGGTTCATTTTAAAGCTTCTATTGAGATATTTTCAAGTCTTGAGCTTAATTTTGACAGGGTCATTTTAGTTATTCCATAAGTCTCTTAGAAGAAGATAAAGTTGGGGCCGTATGTGTGTTTGGTGGCAGACTGTTCCGGACTTTTAAAAAAACTTGTAAGAAAATAGGACATCCTTCTAAGCTGGGAGAGCCTGTGTGAGTAATGCTGATCTCCTGTATCAAACTGTGTCATCAGAAGTAAGTTTGCTGACTGTTAGATACGCTTAATCTGGTCGGATTACGCCTCCTGTGCTGCGAGGGCGAGATTAAAGATCGGCGCCTCTGTACGTGCCAATCACCCGATGATTGACGTCTCATACGGATTCCATCAATCGCTTCTCCAGCTAATGGTGATGAGATGATAACACTCATATCCTGCTATTCCCGCTGGTCCGAGGCTACTTGCATTACAACTTGCCATCAGAATCCACTGAAATTGCATTCTGATATTAATTTAAATGTGTGTATTGCTACTTGGCATAAACGACATGTCAGAAGTAACACAAAATACAATGTAGGAGACATCATATCAACTTTCTAGCTACTCTGTTAGGACTACATTTTAGCAATTTATCATATCCTGCTATTCTCTATGATCTTAGGCTACTTGCATTGCAACTTGCCATTAGAATCTACTGAAATTGCATTCTGATATTAATTTAAATGTGTGTATTGCTACTTGGCATAAATGTCAGAAGGAACACATAATAACTTTATTGCACAACAATTGTACAAGGTACAAAGTATGGCATTCACTGGTACATAGATAACATTCTATTAGGCTAACCAATCTATCTAATACAATATTATGAAGTAGTCTATCTTATACAATATGGTGTAGTAGTATGGGATGACAATGGGATTTTACAATGTATCAGACACCACATCAACTTTCTAGCTACTCTGTTAGCTACATTTTAACAGTTAATCATATCCTGCTATCCCCTATATGGTCCTAGGCTACTTGCATTACAACTTGCCATTAGAATCCACTGAAATTGCATTCTGATATTAATTCAAATAACTCTTGTATAAGAAACATGATCTGTTCATACATCTACACTTGTACAAAGAAGCGAGAAGAAGTTGACTCTACTGGATTAGCTTAGTTTATCACTTTTGTCCATTGTGTTTGTTTAAACTATATATTGTATATATTTCACTGTATATGTCACAAACATGTTAGTTAGGTACATGTCAGATGACCTGTACCTAGCCCCTCGGGGCACAAATGTACGATAAAGGTCCTTCATTTATTCATTAATTCAAATGTGTATATTGCCACTTAGCATAAGCAACATGTCAGAAATAACACAAAATACAATGTACCAAACATCATATCAACTTTCTAGCTACTCTGTTAAGACTATATATTAATGGTTTAGGATGGTTTGGCATGACATCATAAAGAGATATTGCCAGACTCCACCCAGTTGGAACTGTTAGAATGGACTATCCCTGAATATAATCTTTCCTCTTAACCTTTTCCTTCTAAAGTAGCCCTTAGGCACCAAATTTGTATTGTTTATGGGGTTAGGCAGCAGGGAGAAGGTTAATAAGATCCAAATATTATGTCAGTGAGGTGCTGGTGTTCTATGCACCTTACTCCATGGCAAAGGCTGTATGCATACCTGGGGATCTGGCCTGGGCAAGGCTCTTCATCCCTATTGCTTCACTAACCTGGTGATAAATGAGTAGGGGGAAGGGTGAACACTGTGCTGTAGTGGTCTACTGAGAACTGTCACATATGCATGGAGCATTCTACTTCTAGTACTGAATTCAACATGGTATGACTGTGCCATGGCTCGCGTAAACATTTGGAATCAGTATGTTGCAAATGCATCCAAGAAAGAGTTGATATGGATGCAAGAAAAAGCCTGTCCTTTATATCTGAGTAATCTATTCAGAGTTAGATTTATGAATCATCTTCTCAGATTCAAAGCAAGAACTAGATTAGGATTTCAATTTGCTTATCAAAAGGACTAAAATCTGGAGCCAAAGGGGGAATAGTAAAATAGACACAACACTGTAAAAGTTTAGATGAATACAACTTTGTTTTTAGTATCAATTCTATTAGAGGCAGCTTGTTCTTTCATCAACATTTTCTGCATGATTTTTTTTTAGGAATTTGTTTGCAAGAAAGTGACACACAATCATGTACACCTGCATCCTGGCCCTAGATTCTCCCCTGTCATTTTGCACTAATATTAGTTTTGAATTCCGGAGGCAAAACCAATCAATATGATGCTGAATTTTAGAAATTCCTTAATCCTGGTATTATCCCAGATCCCTAGTTTTTGCATAATTTCTGCCACATCTTCAATATTTTGATGTCATTATGTTTTTGTATTGATTCATTGAACAGTCTGAAGAAGATATGTAGTAAAAACTACCCAGTACACAAAGTAATCCAAACGATGCGATGCATAATTTCTGACCCTAAAAAAATGAATAATTGCAGTATTGTCTTAATATAGACCTGAAGATAAACCAAACAAAGTACAATGAGAGCATTCTCAATGTACCTAACACTTATGTTGTAACAATAGGATATGCGAATCTTGATTTTTTTTCTGCTTCTTGCCTTAAATGTCATAGTTGAGTCTGACCTACATTCTAGTATCCCTTCCCGGTGTTACGTGGCAGTGTGAGCTGAAAGATGTCGCCAGGTCAGGGGAGAAATGTCAGATACGTCATTCATCTCCTCACCACACTGACACAGTTTGGGAGGGCGGTCCATCACAAGTGTACTGTGAATTGCTGTGGTCAGGGCTGTCTCCAGGACCCGTCCCTCCGTCCCAGTACGGAAATTTGCTTGTTGGGGCGGAAAAAAATCTCACCCCGTCTGTCCCCAAAATGGTAACTTCATGACATGAAATTGATGAAAATGCATTTTTGTAGGCTTAAAATGACTGATTTAGCAATAAAAATTGGATCTCAAACAATGAGTGAGGCGGAAAAAAATTTAAAGCTGGAGACAGCACTGGTTGCGGTGGAGTAATACTGTAAATGCTTTAATTTATGTTCGTGTGGTTTTTATTTCGCGCTAAGGCAAAAATGGAGCATTCGCGGCCGTTTTAAGTTTGCGGCAGCGCTATAGTCACATACTGCTACAATATTGGATAAAATGTTTGCGGTGGCTGTTAGTTTACGATGAAACTGCAAACATAAAACCACCGCGAACATTTCTGCATTTACAGTAGCAGGTTCTGGGTTTGAATCCCCGGAAATGCCCCGTTGACGTTGTGCCCTGTGAGTGGATCAAATAAATTTGTCCAGATATGCAGCTTGTACTCTTCAGTACAAACCTGTTGTGTTACGCCACAAGTAATTTACAAAATACAAGAATAAGTCGAACCCTTTTGTACCAAAGTTGCATACATGTTGACTGTTTGATGAAAATTCATTGATCCAGTATGAAATTATGTTGGGCATTGAATTATCTGGTCAAAATCTTGATCTAAGTGAGTCCAAATTTTTTTTTATTGGATCAAAAATAACAGGTTATTTCAAAGTCGTTGATCCCGGGGGTCTGTTGGATTGTCCGACCATGTCGGCCGAGATCATAAAACAGGATAGAGCTCGATAATGTCAGATTGTCGGATAAAACTGGGAAAATCTAGGTCAATTTCCACTTATAGAACAGTAGTTATGAAAGGTCAGTGTCAGGGACCCTTCGAAGGTTTGCGTCCATTTGACCTCTACTGTAAATTATCCTGTAACAACTTGATTGCCGGAATCTCCTACAATAAGAGGCTTTCAGCATCAAATTATAAAGAACTGCCTGGGAAGTATTACGAGCAGTATGGAACATATATTTTTTTCCTAGTGGCTGGCTGGACAAGGACAAGGGTCAAACTATGCTTACTGTTATCAATACAACCCGGTAAAGCAGGTTTCTTGCAAACATAATTCTTCTAGCAAAGTTTAAGGTGAAGAGTTAGTTTGAGTGTTTGACTGGAAGGGTTTTATGGTGCTTCATTCTTCACAGAGACAGTGGCATCTAGACATATTGATCTCTGAGGGATTGTCTCACAAAAAAATTAATAATGCATGATTTTTGGAGGGAAAACAAATATGGTGATATTACACGTTCTCACATGTTATTCGTCTTTGTCACCTACGAGATGCCAAGTTATCAAACTTCTACAAAGTAGGGACATTGTTTTTGGTGAAAAACATGCTCCCGAAATTCAAACTTAGTGTCAACATTTCATAAAACCAATATGCCATGCATGGCGTCGGCGTGGCATCCGTTGGGTCATTTATTTCGGTCCTGATACTTTTACTGCATTTCTGATATTTCTATGGCTTTTTTATGCCGTTTTAGTGTTTTTCGGATATGGCCGGACCACACACCATCTGCCGTGACCCCAGGCGTAATCACCACGGAAAATGAAAATGAATGGCACCATCCAGTCCAATTATGACAGCATATGATGTTTCTAATAGCTTTTTTTGCTCCTGCCCAACCATACCCTCCTATACCATGACTCATAGCGGCTTTCCGACCTTGCCCTTGCCTTAGGAAGACCAAGTTCGGTTGGCCTCTTCAATGACCTCTTTTGGTCGTCCCTTCGCCGGTCGATTTTTGTCACAAATATGGGAGTTCATGCTAGAACAATGGATGTCGAGTTAGGGCACCCTCTTGGAATAGATGACCTTTCTTTCAGCTCCGTTGCACTTTGGCAACCAACGCAGAGAGAGGCCCATGCTTGATTTCTGCGGAACCAGCATTACTGTGTATCCACAATTAGCACTTGATGTGTCATGCTGCTGTACTTGACAGACACTCGGCCAGATTTGTACCGAAAGCTTCACGCTACACGCTTCATGCTGTGTTGTGCGCCGTGATTACTAACCATTCATGTAGATAAGATTTTAACTTATGCATGAGGAGAGTAAAGATTGTTTTTCCCGTTTCTGTCACAGAGGCAATTTTTCAGCAGTGTTAAGTAGGCCACTGCACCCTGTAGATTTGTCATAATGAGTCTTTACAACAGTTCTTCACAATTAAAGGGAAAACAGGTAACCATCACACAATTAGCCCAAAATTACCCTGTCTACTCCGTCCGAGTTCTCAGTCCCCGATGGCAAAATTTTTCTCAATATTCCAATAGGCATCACTTTTACGAATCGTCTGAACTTTTCCTGACATTTGGAACAAATTGCAACCCGGGCAAATAACGGCGACGCTAATTTAGAAGTGATGTCCGTCGGCGGAGGCAACCTTCCAGTGGAACAGCGTTATCATTTCATCGTGCCATTTCCTGGTCTCCTGACATTGTTCTAATCAATAATCCTCGTTAATGAATGGCTGTATCGATTACATTCTAAGTCCCCATAAGAACGGAGACCAATATGAGGAGGATGTTTATCCCAGACCCTACCGCCGCTGGGAAAAACTAATTGTTGCAAGTTCTTAACAGTCTAAACCCAAAAGTCGGTAAAGTGGGGGGTGTTGGAGCAGCACATCTGTCACGTTGAGACTGAACGAAGAGGAAATCTAGAAATCATGAGTACATATGGGGAAGTACTGGTGCTTGATATAGGGGAAGTACAGAACAGCATTATAAATAACCTTCAAAACATTGGAGTAACTCATTTCTAAAAACAAGAGCATGCAGTCGGTAGATGTATATGGTAAGGCCATCTATATGTAATGTGTTGGTTCTCAAATTTATAAAAAAATGTGCGTAACTGGAAAAACAACAAAGCCTGAGGACCAGGTTTATGCCTTGGTGCACTCAGTTCTATAAAGTGAATGCAGTCATCTTTTAAGTTTTCCTCCCTTCATTCTGCTTTCATGATGTCCACTTGCTATACTTTCATCCTAAAATGTCACAAACGAAGGTAACAAGTTGGTGTGGCCTGAAGACATCAAGTTATCCAGCTATCTTCCAAGGATACTAACTATCGGACATACTCGGCTCATTGTCAAAAATATATATTGACCGTAAGGCATATGTGGCATAACTGGCTGATCCAAGGTGGGAAATACACATTGAATATCTGTAGTCTTATCGAATATGTGACCATCAAGCTCTGCGTTATGCTGACGACGTCCTTACCTATAATCCAGGTGGCCATTATTACACATATCATCTACATATAGCAATCTCATTTGTACGGATGGTCAATACGTGGGGGGAGGGACGAATATGGCCCCTGCCATAAATAATAGTTTTGGGGTCAGGGTATGGCACTACGTGTAACGCTCTAGGTCAGATTGGAGCAGTAACTCTGAATTTGACGTAGTAGCCAGTAGGTGTTCCATACTACAGTCAAACTTGGTCGGGTAACCAACTGCCTATTTTGTCTCAGTTTTAGCATGATATATTGAAGTCTTTGACAGAATAAAATGTGCCCTCACTAAACATTGAAAACATAGACTACACTAGCTGTGACAAGGATGACTATTTTGTGTCAGTATTAGCATGATATATTGAAGTGTTTGACAGAATATACTGTAAAATGTGCCCTTACCAAACATTGATAGCATAGACTACACTAGCTGTGACAAGGATGCCTATTTTGTCTCAGTATTAGCATGATATATTGAAGTCTTTGACAGAATACACTGTAAAATGTGCCCTTACCAAACATTGATAGCATAGACTACACTAGCTGTGACAAGGATGCCTATTTTGTGTCAGTATTAGCATGATACACGTATATCTAAGTCTACTGCAGAATATACTGCAAAATGTGCCCTTGCCAAACATTGATGACAGTCTAGCTCTCCAAATTGACATGTACGAACATCCCCATTGCCATTACCGTTGGAAGCACCCATCCTGACGTTCATTTGCCACTCCAAATGTTACTCGCAGACATCTTCAAACAACCAATGACTCCTGTGACCTCTTTGGGAAGTGATTGCCCAGAAGTGTTATGTACCATGTGACACCTTCGAGTGACATATGTCAAAGATAAGGCTCCGAAGGGATCTACCAAATCCCCCAAACTGCTAACTACCCTCCCATGACAATCCGAGATAAGCCTCTGAGATGTCTTAAGAGACATTTATCAGGCACGAATCTCTGTCATGTGTTGGCCCTAACCTAGGGCGGGAGAGCCAGGACCCATTTTGCGCCCTAAATCAGTTATTTGCCGCAGATTCCCAAATTCTGATGCGAGGGCAGAGTGGGACAAATGTGGGAGAGTTGACATTTTGATGGCCGCGAGAGGAAACACTAATTCCTAGGTGTGCGGAAGATTTAGGTCACCAACTCGTGACAGAGGTCCTAGGTGATTGGAGACACTTTCTGGCGGAATAACGTCGACAAGCCCTTGCCACAACAGAGACCACTTGTGCTGGGTGTTATCACCTGGGGTGTCAAATATGCAAATCAGTCCTCAATTTTGATGACATAAAGGGAGAATTTATCGCCGGGAGAAGCCATCTTAATCTTACGGATTTACGTGAGCTTATTAGACTCATGCTTGATGAGCTAGAAGAAAGATTCTGACGCAAGAGTTGAAAGTGCTTACGCAGGCTAAAAACTGGAGGAAAAACTCCAATACATATTAGAAACTCTTTATAACAGACTTTGAATGTTATACACATGCATGAAAGAATATGACTATTTTGTAGCCATCTTATAGTCCCTTAACAGCAGTATGACAAGCTATAGCTAGTACACGTCTGGATAACAAACTGTACCTACCCATTACAACCAGGTTACACTTCCACCCTGTTAACAAAGTCTGCTCTGCCGGCTTGTCCGTAATCCTAACCTGAAGCAGAAAGGGCCGAGGATTCTTCTGTTTCCGCCTTTTACCCGCCAACTCACCCTCGGCTGCCTCAGTCATTCCTCATTACCTCGTCTAATGGGACTTGTCCACCCCTCCCGCTCTGTGACTCAGTTTCATAGTTAGAGCATCATTCATCATCTCGCAGTGTGCAGATGTTTTGTATGTATTAAAACAAAGCTATTTGTCCTCAACTTACGATCCTGTAAGTAGGTGTCTATGTATGATAACGTTGCATCTTGCAAGATATTTGTTGTCAATTTATGAATCTATAAGCAAGTGTCATGTGACCTCATCATCGTCCTCATCCACTGGTTTGCAGTCGTAGAAACGTTCTGCAGCTGCATTCAGTCATACTTCATATTCTTCTACTACTGTGTCTTGTGAGCTCCCTTAGCTCTTGGAGTTTTTAATTTGTCTATTTGGCATATGTATTAAAACGTGGCATTTTGCAAAATATGTGTCCTCAACTTAGGAATCTATAAGTACATATGTAAGTGTCTATATGTTACTTACATGTGTGGCATGTATCTTTTTGCAAGGAACATTTTCTCTGTAAATGAAGCTGTGTCTACACTGGCAAGCTCTAAACATTTTTATGGTTAATCGGTAGAAAGATTTCTGATGATAAATGCATTAGTTGAGTCATAAATTAAATTTCGATACTAGATTTATTTTCACATCGCAACACTAACATCAGAAAGTCGGCATGATAATAATTTGATAAAGATTTCAAAAAGCAACTACCTGGCATATAGTATAGAAAGATAAAGCTAGGCAATGAAAATACATTGATTTGGGAGGTTGACTGTTTTCTTAGCCTTGCAATGTCTTAAATAGTTTTTATGTAACACTGAAATTTGCCAGCTTTGATAACCATACTGACCATAGCATACCAGATCTAGGAAAATCAAAAACTACCAACCAGATTGACTCAGAGTTTACTTATTTCTGGATGGACATTACCACACATCATCTTCAAATCTGTCCCAAGATCTTCAAGTAAGAGTTGATCATACATGTTAATGGCATCCATTCCAGATTGAAGTTATATTGAACTCACTTAAGAGGAGAAATACCTGCAGATAAGACCAAGAAGCTTCACTTTAATGGCGGTTGGCTGTGCGTTATCATGCCTGATAAGTGGGGAAGATTTGGTCCTGGCGTGTAGCAATGTTATCGGAGCCTTCTAACGGCCGACGTCTCGAATATACGCGGTGTCCTAGCAGGAATAGTCAGCCCGAGAGTGAAGTTAAAGATACCCAAAGGAGTCATTAGCTTTTTCTAATAACGTTTGGGGTAGTTAGTTTGGGATGGCATGACGGTACGGACAGTTCTTAACCTTGACCCTCGAGAGTAGCAGCATATTGGGATCGCAGAACTAGTGTCGTGCATGGTGGTGATTATGACATAACGTTACTGTAATATGTGCTATTTTTGCTGCATCTTTCTTGATAGATATTTGACTAGAGGGCAGTTGAAAATAGAAACACATGGCATTTTAGCTTATTCTTTGCCTCTAGGAAGAAAATAGACAGTGTTTTTGAGGTATACAAAGCAAAAGGTTTGGTTGATCGCAATTCCTTGACTGCGAAAACTTCCGACTTTCTGGTAAATGTTGGAAGTGACTGACAAATCTAGACGTCAGAATTAAAACGCCGCCGGCAACGGTGCAATCATAGGAGTTCTATGCTTGGCGGCTTCCCATCCACCAAAACAAATGGATTCTTCTATGATAAAACTGGCCCTGGGGCAATATTTCCACTTTCCAGCCGAACCGGCCATATTTATACCATCAAAAATCAACATATCAAGTTCGCATTAGGGTAGACGCAGCGTCATACCCGAACAAGTTCCGACCCCGTACGGGAAACAACGCACGGGTCATGTATAAAATATATATTGGCACATTATGCGTGGAAATGATATCAAGCCAAGCGGCTTGGGATGGAAGGTGGTATTGATTGGTATTGATCCAAACGGGGGATGGTAAGGCCGGGCGAGCGAGTGGAGCAGTACTAGTGGTCAGTGGACGGGGCTGGGAGTTAGATGCAGCCCGCTGTGGTGATCAGTGGTGGGACCTCCTGTCTGTGTAGAGTGGATTCCTGCTACTGTTGGAGGCCTTCCTTGATCAGGTGATAGAGGGGAACACCATGAGGCATGCAGAGAGAGTCGGTAAGGGGTTTCTCCGCGGTGCTGATTTTGTAGTGGTGGTTGTGGTTGTTGTTGTTCACTTGGATGGCAGTTGCTCCTCGTGGCATTTTGTATTTGATCCACACTTCTAGTATTTTCAGAGGAGTTTCAGTCCCAAAGGTTTTTTTAAGGACTTTCCAGAGCTGCTGGTTGTGAAGTATAGATTTCAACCACAAATCTTGGTACATTTTATCCTTCTTGAGTAGTCAAGCCATACCCATGTGTAGATATACCTTGACCATTATGTCTATATAACTGTTAGAGAAAGAAGAGGAATTGAAAGCTTCAATGTTCATGGAATCATATATGTAATGAGTCTTAACTTTATCTCCTAGGTATGTAAGAGAGGTTTACCTCTCTATGTGAATTTCCTTTCAGTTAGTATTTCCACTTCTGGAGAGTTTCTTTCTCAAGAGAGCCTTTACAAGTTCGTGTCTAAAATTTGATTGAGAAAAGTATTCATAAATGATGCTACACAACAGCACTTTAACTCTAGTGGGTAAAGAAAGGAGTTGTTTTTAAAATCTATCCACCGCCGTCGCCTTAGCTTAGCTTTCGTCGGCGAGGCCTGGAATTCGGAATCAGTCGTACAAAGGGACGTCAATGACAGATGAGTATCCGAACGCTCCCGTAGGGCAACCTTGCAATTATTAGATTATGCTACGACCAGATGACCTAGCTATGCATCGGTACTGACAATGTCTTCATCGCGGTGCGGCATGCCAGGAGAGCAGTCACGTAGCGCGGCCGGGCCGGGTTCCCGACAGTATCTGCCACTCTCTGCTGCACTTTCTCTGCATAATTGAGCACGGACATGACTGCAGGCGCATCATACACGTAGACAGCAGTCAGCGAAACATATTTATATAAAAGGCATTAAAACTAATGTGGTTGGCGTCCAAGGTGACATAGCATCGAGGGAGAATTGCGGCATACTATAGAACTTTACCACTCGCACATTGGGGAATCATTTAAAGTAAAGAGGGGTGAAGGTAGATGTTACCATACTTTTCCCAGCTGATCTAGACAAAGAGATGTAAATAAATTCTTCCAGTTATGGTCATGACAGTAACGTTTAGATCTAGGATTTGAAAGGGAACTACGTACATTTTATGTATGCAGCAGTGCTGTTGTAATAATTGATACTGCAGAATATGGTAACAAGCTGGGAGAAAACAGGTAATAAGGATGCTGTCCGACAAAAGCAATTAACTAGTTAATTGCTCAAACATGGAAGGTCGTGAAAATGTTTTTTCATTTTGATGCATAGAATATTGGCTATGAATAGAGATAGAGTGGCCTAGATAGAAAGCTTCCACCGTCTAGACGTGAGTTTGGTATTGTTGAGGCAAATTATGAATAGTGTAGAATGAATTTTGAAATCTGTGTGTAATATAGCGATGGTAGAATGATGAAACTCCCACTGATCACTACCTTGAGGGATACAATAGCTACTCTGTCATCTGTACAGCAAGTGTAATTGCCCGACAACATGTTCATAAGCCCTGTCCGTGGTACATATGCGGCATGTCTGTGTTTTGCTCAGGCTCAATTATCCAATGCATGAGGGCTAGCAGGGGCCGTATGCCAAATTCGCTGGAGAGTTTTATGTAGGACAAGGTCCATGGGACGTGAGCTGTCATTAATCCCATGTTCCTGTGATTAACATCATCATAATAAATCATGGCTGCATGATATTTCTGAAGGACTTGGTTGTTTTCGTGCACGTAAATTGTTAGTGTCACTTGGACTACAACGCATGGCCTTTGCTATGAGTGTGCGGCAGCAGTTGTACGCAAAAAATTCTCTCCGCTTTTTGCAGTGGAATGATTAATTGTCTAGAGGTGATAATTATGCATATTTGGAATTAGATTCTGAGAGTGACAGATGCTTCTCTGACCAATCACATTTATGCAAATTCGACGGTGACCAATGGCAGCGCAGCAGTGATGATTGGGTCAGAAGCACAATTTTTATAAGCATTGTAAAAGGGTCGGCTGTGGTTAGAATGTGCGAGGTTTGGTGCTCATCCTGTCCCGGAGTATCACTGTTCTTATTGTGACAGCCTCCACTATGGTAACCCAGAGAAGACCAGGTATTTTTCATCGTCCGATGTATTTACTAGTCTCCTCAGAAGGAATCGTTGTCTAGTGTTGTGATGGTTTTGCTTGTCTTGTAGAGAAAAGGGTATGTTGAGTAACCCTTTCATGTACATGTACAGAGTAACTGTTCTATCAGTTCATTGATAGAACAGAGTTACCAACAATTCTTTTGATACAACCAAAACTGTTCTTAGATCATCTTTCAAATGTGCAAGAGTTGAATGTGAGCTAGCCATCTTTTCAGTTTTTTTCTCAAAATTGTAATTGTCAGCTGAATTGTGCTTATAAAGTAGGTTTTGCAGTAAGCTGATAAAAAGACGGCTAAAGTTTAAATGCATCTTTTGATGAAAATCTGACAAAATGTGACCAATACTTGATAAAAAGAGAAAGGAAGGGTTGAAATATCTGGCAATCATTGAAATTTAGCAAATTTGTTCCGGTAAATATATGCTTTCACATTGTAAAACTAAATGTTAAAAGATTTGCTACATAGTTTGAATTGTCCTGACACCATTTGAGAGAATGTTTGCCACGTAGGATAAAACAGAATCAATTATTAATAGCATGATTCATAGTCAGGTTTATGGCCATTACACTAACAGTTGGTCACATGCTGGTTTCACATGCTTGTTCAAACCCTGCCGCACGGAATTGTTTTCTAGTCGACCGCCTCACACTGACAGCCGACATATTTTTAGTGACAACGGCGTTGAACTTCAATGTCCCGTGACTTCCCGGATGCGTATGCTAAGCCGGATAAAGTCACATGTCGTTCACATGCTTACCCGGCTCGCTGTCGTGTTACCGTGGCGATAGATCAGTACCCGCCCCCTGTGAGTCATTGCCCGGCAGATGGGGCCGATAACAAAATAATTTTCCTAATGCCTTTGATTTTCAATAACAAAACTACTCCTCCGATTCACGTGACACTCCCCGGACAGTCACACGTTTTTCGCTGAATCTAGCGTGGCGAGAATAGCCCGCCGACCCGGAAAGATCGGCGCATGGTTTATGGCGCTGAACTTTGGAATATGATGGTGAAGAAGGGCAGGGAGAGAGGGTACACTAGTATGCCTCCAACCCTCGATCCATCACTGTTAAGTCTTTATAACCACTATTGACCAGGTGGAGCTATTTCCCCATCAATAAGGCCGGCAGCTGTGGATTCAGTGACTCTTCCCGCGCTAA
Organism: Branchiostoma lanceolatum; assembly: GCA_035149815.1. NCBI lineage: Eukaryota > Metazoa > Chordata > Leptocardii > Amphioxiformes > Branchiostomatidae > Branchiostoma > Branchiostoma lanceolatum. The sequence continues at coordinate 13,119,305 of CM068884.1, forward strand.
ATGCCCCCAGAAAGGCTCTCTCCAACCACACGTTAATGGAAACACGCTGTATGACATCACAGCAGGGATATAAGAGGAAAGGACGCCTGTCGGAGCTGAGAAACAATGGCATTTCTACTGCGGCACAATTTTTACGACAGCTGAGGAGTTTTCCTTTAGTTGGTATTGATTAGGAGCACATAGAGACATATTGTGTGAATCCTAGAGTAAGACCAAATGGCTGTATTTCATTAAGACTCATCAATATCTCCTCACTGACAGCCCACACGAGTAATGACGTGCATCCCTTACTGGAGGCTATCCGTGACTTGTGGTTGTGGAAACGGCAGTCCATTTCTCACCCGCCATGCCCCAAGGCTCCCTTTCCACGAGGCGGCGATCGCTTAGCGACCATACAGCGACCAAAATTGGCTTTATGTAACCCTCGATTTCATAGCTGTTTCATAACTTGAATATGATACAAGATGTAAAAGTATGATTCAGAAAAATAGCAAAACACAAAACGTAAAAAAAAGTTCTTTATTCATGAAATTAAATTCGTTGAACGATCTTTCATCAGTGGACAGTCGTAACCTCTAGTGCAAAGGGGTGTAAGTAACGTATTGCCTAAGCCCATGTAAATGCATCTACTCTGTTATCAGATCAACTTGTCAGAATGTAAAAAAAAAATTGAAAAATTAAGTTAAACTGAAAAATGGGACCGTGATACCTATTCATTGCTATCTACTGTTTGTTGAAATATTCTTATAGTACAGTGAACTAGCCCCCTGCTGTAGTGATTGCACAAAGTTGTGTGGCCATAGGGCTATTGGAACGGAGATGGGTGATGCCCTTTGCACCATCTGGTGCAGTAAGGGCTTTAACTAACTTCAAAAACTCTGTCATGTAAACTGCCCCCCCCCCTCCTCCTTCCAATATTTTGGCCAAGGTTGCAAATCACTCCACTGCTACACACACCCCTGATATGACAAAAGTCATTTCCAGCCAGTTATTGAAGACTAACATGAATAACAACATGATCTGACGCAGATTTTCAAAATCCATAACTTGGCATCCCTGATAATTGCCTTAGTCAGACCTTTGCTGAGGTAGCATTGAATCGCTGGAAAATGAATTAGCCTTACCAGAATCCACCAGGATATAGGTATGAAGATTATTGATGTTATTGGAATCCCGTACAATTTTGCCTCACTTTATGAATATTTTCTTGACTCCTTTATGAAAACAAATGGCCGTCGGTAACTGAGGAATGATTGTAGACGGGGTGGATTCAGCTGAGTAAGCTCTTTTGCAATCTTTTCATTTCCTACTTCTACAAAAATAGGGGCAATATGGGCTAAAGGTACAAAAGGTTCTTTTTAATTAATTTATTGATTAATGGGTGGTTGTACATGACAAAATCTCTAACATGGTCGGACCCGTCAATATTCCGATAGTTTGCTGAGCCATATCTCCCTCAACAGGACGCGTTATTTCGGATTCCGATGGTTACATTGTCTCACTTCGCGTCTAATCAAAGCTGCTTTCCTCCCTTGGCACGCCAAGTTTCATGTTAGCGTCTGAAATACAATAAAATCAGCGTTATGAAGGGACTAATTAACAGTTTCCAATATGCCGCCTAAATCCTGGCTGATTTAATTATTGAATTTCAAATAGTGCTTTTGCTGTGCATGTTTCCTCTTACAGCATGCAACCTGTGGATCTGTCAGAAGTCCAACCGAAATGACGCTTCCGTTTTTAGATCTACTGCAATTGGATTGTACAAACTTCAAGCTTAATGCTACTGGGAAGTTTTAAACATCAATTTTCTCAGTGCCTTTTTTCTTTCTTGAGAATTGAAAAATGTACAGAAAAATTAAGTTGCACTTTGATCAGAGTTTAAGAGGAATGTTTTTTTAATGAAAATCAAAAAATCTATATAGATTTAGTAGTGTATCAGTAGACATCTTTTAGACTGTACCTAAATAATATGTCAAAAGAAGCACTATTGATGCAACAAAAAGTGCAGTGATTTTGAAACAGTCAAATACAGAATACAAAATAGAAATACAAAATAAATTTTACGTCAGTAGAAATCATGGCTCTTTTTGTCAATGATGGTTGGTCTTATTTTTCTGTAATATGTGGACCTCTGAAAGAGCCTCTGAAAGCTTCCTTTGTCATTTTTGAAACAATTTTTACCAAATTTGGTCATCCATCACGAAGATTTACCATTATTGAAGATGGGCCGAGAGATAGCGCTTTAATATCTCGTGCAAAACAGACAAAGGTCACAGGTCGTGCAGGTCGCTAACCCTATGTGCTTATTTTAGATGTCCTATCAACATGCTGCATCTTTTATTAGGGATGGTTCTACCGTGGGGAATATTCATTGATTTGGGGGGGGGGGGGGCACGGCTGTCTCTAGGTGTATATTTTTGTCCATTCTTTCTTGGGGGAGGGGGAGTTTTGTCTATCGCATTGCGATTAATGGTTGGGGCATTGCAAATGAAAAACAAATCATGATAGATTTTGATACAATTGGAATTTAGAAGCCAATGTTGTTAATTTTTTGTGTTAAATCTGATTATTTTTTAGCTTACAAGTAATTTTTTTGTGTCATAAAGTTAAGATATTTGGACATACAGGGTGGATTTCACAATATAGCTAACATGAATATTGTAGACTATTTCAAAGGATAAATATATAAAAAATGTAGTTACTATGACATACATTGAAGGCAAATAAGAGTGGACAACCTCTAGTCAACCATACACATTCACATCTTCAGAAAAGACACTGTAGCCGTATAGTTCCCGTTTAGAACTTCATTCAAGCTATGATGTACATTGAAATCATTTCTCTCTAAATAGAATGCCTGTTTACAGTAATTATGTAGCAGGCAGAAGTTGCAAACATCAGAGATGGTCACCTCTTACACCAACCAACATGTAGATCGAAACCTATCAAAGGAGAATAACCAGGGATTGTTACAGTAGTGCTTTCCTCTGTAGTTACTAGGACGTCTACATTATCAAGTCGTTTCTCTCTAAATAAAATGACTGTTTACAGTACTTGTGTAGCAAGCAGAAGGTACAAACATCAAAAATGCTCACCTCTTACACCAACTAAGATGTAGATTGAAACCTATCAAAGGAGAATAACCAGGGATTGTAGTGCTCTTCTCTGTAGTTACTAGGACATACATTGAAGTCGTTTCTCTCTAAATATTAGGACTGTTTACAGTACTTATGTAGCAGGTAGAAGGTGCAAACATCAAAAATGCTCACCTCCTACGCAAGATCTAATTACAGATTTATATCGGATTTCTGAACCAAGCCGCGTACAGGTTAACTTCGCACCCGCGGGACGTCCGTGGGCGAAGCCGATAAAACTGCGACCAAGGTCAAAGAAAATGGACGGCTATTCTTTAGAAGCGGTGACTTTATTTACCAATCAACACGTTCCATCGGGTGGCAAATGGGAGTTGCTGCTTTGATCGCTGCGTCCTGTTTATTGGAACGGCCAGACGTCTGGAGCCATTTGAGATTAACAGCCCCTCTACTGGTAATGAACAACATTGACTAGCCAAGGCTGTACGTCACAAAACAACTACGTAATAGTAACAGAAAACTTTTTTAACTTCAGTAAAGTAGTATGTTCTTGCAATGTCTAGCAAACTTTAGAATATTTGAGAATAAACACTGATTGGTATTTAATGCATATCACAAAATATTTCCACTGGTACTATTTGAGATTAACTACCCCTCTACTGGTAATGAACAACATTGACTAACCAAGGCTGTACATCACACGATAACTACAGAAACAGTTGATCACAGAAAACTTTTTAGGTTCGGTATTAAAAGGAGTACATTGTTGCGCTGTCTTCGCTTATTTACCGTGCAGTGGTTAGTGGTACATAGGGCAGCAAATGTCCTTGCTTTTTCAGTAGCAGGGAATATTTGTACAGGGAGGGGTTACTACTGGCTGCCCTTCCCCTGTTGTGCTGTTTAGCAAACTTTAAACTTTGAAACATTTGAGGAAATGGAGTAATACATTGATTGATCCTTACTGTAAATCGCAAAATATTAAGGATTGGCTTTATGCAAACATATTCAGTCTTCTGCATGCCCCGTCCCCCTCAGTTTTGCTTCACTGCAAACCTAAAACACAGCAAATTCAAATTCACTTTACATTATTCTGTAAGTCCCGTCTGTTGTCCACAGTTGTAGGTCTATGTAAAGTAAAGTTTATCGATAGATTAATTGCTCTTAGGATATCAACATATTGCCTTGACTGTCTGATGTTGGCTCCTCTTGGAGTGTAAATCTGAACTGAAGAAAAGTATTCTGTGTGCACTAGCAATATTAATATCATTTTGCCTTTACTTTTTATCAAAAATTAGAACAAGACATTTTGCCTTGGATATTGGTTTCCTTTCTCTTCAATTTTGGCACATATTGTGGCTGAGACATCAAGATGTAAGCAGAAGTGAAACAAATGCACTCTCACATGATTTGCCCGCACAGCCACACAGGCATTGGTCATCTGTTAAATCTGTGCACCGTGCGTGTGCAAGGTCGTGTTCACAGCCCTCCCCCACGCAAGGCCGCTTCAAATCGTGTTACGGTCGCATTGATCTCGCACTTCCCACTCACTATGCACTGCCTGGCTGCACAAATCATCTATAGTAGTGCAGCCCCACACTTTTGCAAGAATTCACTGAAATGCAGATAGCTGTGTCCTCCTCTATGTTGATGTCCCCTGATGACGTCATGTGAAAACAGTCTATCGGCTATTGTCACACAACTGTGCTCTTTTCTATAGATTCCACTTCCAATACAAGACACCGGTGCCCCCCAGACAAATACGTCTACGGTAACTAGCCTTTAGCTCAAACTTGAGACACAATTAATCATGGCGCTGCTTTATTGAAGATGTCTGCATGATAAAAGGTTTATGTCACAGGGGAGAAGCCTCTGTAAGTTATCGTCATCATTGTGAAACTTCAGCATTAGAATTGGTACATGTACCCCCGTAGCCTGTAATGTATGGCATAGAGAGAGAAGTCTTCTGGGACACGTCTGTTACTGATGCACTTGAACTCGAGCCAATGATGTTTTCATCAAAATACGGTGATATTTCCAATGGGACTTTTGGTTTGAGATTGCCTATATGTCACAACGTTGCTATTTAGTAGGCTATAGCCTTACGGCTATTGAAACTAGCATTTGAAAAGGACATTGCCCCAGAAAGTGATATCTGCAATTACAGGTTCATCTTACAGAGAAGCTAGTAACATGGGTGTAGTAGATATTCAGTCTTATTAATACTGCATGCTTCTGGTACCCACAATAACGGGATCCCCTAGCTAGTGCCCATGCTTCAAGTTAACAATATGATCTAGGTATAGCAGACAATCATTTTACAGAGCTACTGGTCGACTCTACATGGATGATAGGTTCAATGGAAGACAATCTTGTTATTCTGATTGTTGTTTACAATCCCAGTTTGCAAAGAGTGACTTGGGAAGGCAGTACTAAAAATCAGTGGGATACTGTTTTTATTGCTGATTGCTACCAAGCTGAGAACATCTTTTGGTTGCAATTTTTTTTCTTAACTTTTTGCAGAATTTTTTTGATTATGTTAATGCTGAAACGTGTGTGTGTGTGTGTGTGTGTGCATATGTGTATGTGTGTACAAAAATGGGTGTGTTTGTAACTTTAGCATGTGATGATAATAAAAAATCAGATCATGATATGAATCAAATAAGCAAGAGAATGCAATTTTTTCTATTTAACATAACATGATCATTTGGAGAACCTCCAACTTTTTATTAGGATTTGAAAATGTCAAAATTCTATTGTTTCTTGGTTGCTCTTTCTGTATTGTCTGTGATAATAATTCAGTCCTGATGATAAACATCTGTATTGAATCAGAGAAATGTCACCTCAAGGTTCTATGGGTTCTGTTTCAATATCATACGTCAAAACACCAAGGCCAAAAAGGACATCACTTCCCAGATTGTGCAATCAACTTATTAATCATAATTAGGTGTATTGAAGATATTGACATGGATAACAGACGACCTGCACATGTGGTAAAACTGAAGGTCAACTTATGAATAAATCATTACCGTCTGTCAATTGTAATAAAATAACGCTCGCTCTATATTAGTTTAAGGTTTTGTAGCATAGAGCGTAAAGAACTGAGCCTGAATTAGGATGTTTCAGTAGATCATACTTTTTAAAGGATATTATAAACATGTACACAATGAACAATACAAATAACATAGTATGTACGTGTATATATGCATAATGATATCAGCTGTACTACATCTGAAACTATACTGAATTAGAGTACTTGCCCTAATTTTATTATCCTAATATCTTGGTACATATCAAAACGAGCCATGAAAAGATATTTTGTGACAAGGACAATTTTTCAGGTAGCTTTTCTCAATGCAGACTTTTATGAAATGTATTAGGATGATTACATTTGTGACTGATCTTTATCATTATATTTGCATGTTCTGACATGCCTCATTTAATACATGTACCACACTGATTCGATTTGTTACTTCCCTGACATTTTAGAGCAAGTAAGAGAACAATACAGAAACATAAGGCTGGGAGAAAAACTTGCATCTTACTCTGTTCACTACCTGAAACTGTGTGCACCAACTTAAAAACTTTCCCCTCAGCCTCTTTTCATGTTGAAACTCCAATCAAGCATTTGCAAGGCTACAATTAGTCAAGCAACTGGATGAAATTTTATCAAATTGCTTCAGTAATTATAATTGTTACTGCACATCTTCTTACCAGTATATCTAACCTTCACCTTTAAGCATTTTTTTCAAAAATCCAAGAACGAACCAATGAAATTGGTGTGGCCTAATGGTGCCTTTGATGTCATCAGTATATGACTTTTATGGCCTTGTTGGGTGGAGTCAGATGACCCCGCATCTATAATTGAAAAGGGCCACACCCACCTGACTTCTTGCCAAGTTACAAACATTTCAGTCTGTATATCTATATCATTGGACAATCGATACATTTACATTACAGGATGTATTTCGGATATTTTTAACTTTTTGACATTATTGATGTTTTCTACAGATTTATTTTGCATTGTTATACTGATTTTTCCATGAATATTTTTGCATGTACTGTCATGTTGTGTTTTACCAATTTTAGAAATACCAAGAAATGGACAAATACGTTTACATTACAGAATTTATTTCAGATCTTTTCAATTGATTGACATTGTTGCATTTTCATGCAGACGTTGTTCTTTCTTGGTATTGTCTGATTCTGTTTAAAGATAATTTCCTAATGTATTGTCATGTTTTCAGTATGATGTTTTATATGTTTATTAGTTATGTTGTAATGAGAAAACAATCAATGAAGTTTCTATTCACAGGAGTCATAGAGATTTCCCTGAGTTTGCCAGTTACTTCAACTTTCATAATTTCGCCCAGTACTCTAAGACCACTACATAAACAAAACAATGTTATCAAGGTCTTTTTCATTTTATTTCAAGAACATCTGGCTATGTGAAGTGTGCATACCTTCGATATTACTAATGCTGAATAGTAGATCTCTTTAAATTTACTGTTTTTGTTTCATGTGATGGTCTTAGAGTACTCAGACTTATGAGAATTGATGCACGATGGTTTTCTTGGTCATGTGAAACACCTTGATGTTGCAATATCTCATCTTTGATCTGTATACAATAACAGAATTAGAATTCTTGTACAGCCAAACAAGCTATTGAGTATTTGACTTGATTTTAACGTGTGACTTTTGTTTTGTGCCAACAGAGGACCGGAAGTTGTTTGTGGGCATGCTCGGAAAACAGCAAACAGAAGAAGATGTGAGAAGGTTATTTGACCCGTTCGGAACGATAGAGGAATGTACCATTCTGAGGGGTCCCGACGGACAAAGTAAAGGTCAGTTTAGCATCTTCTCATCTTTACAATCTATATAATCAACATAATCAATATCAGAAAGCATATCTTTGTTATAAAGATATGCTTATTGCACATGCAACATTTTTCAGCACCAAGGACAGATGCTAGGATTTTCTTTTGGGAAAAAGACTTTTAATGCCAGACAGAGGCCTGTAAGAATAGTAATTACTATTAGCAAATGGCCAAGTAAAGCCTTTGATCAACAGAAAAAATATATGTAAGATGAAAATAAGTACAAAACTTCTAGTAGCAAATTCAGCACCAGAAGAATAAAAGAAACTTCTCTCTAGAAGGAAAATGTTTCTAGAAAGACCCATCACAAATAGAAGTATCATAAGATAGAATTTAGTCCTTTAATCAAACATGAAAAGTATATAATGTAAGATAGAGGCAAGAACAGAATATGTAAGAACCATGTCAGCACCAGGGAAAGTTACTCAAACTGTGAAGGAAACGTTCTAAAAAGGTCCATCACAAGTAGAATGTACTATGAAAGGAGTTAAAGCCTTTCAAACAGCATAAAAGTATTCATAAAAGATAAATTTAAGTGCCAAACTTGCAGCATACATTTTAGCACTGTGGAAAGATACTGTAAGATTAAAGGCATACTTTGTCATATTTCAAGAAAAACCTGTCACAGATAACATATACTATAAATGGAAAAGAGGGCCTTTTATCAACATAGAAAAAGATGTAATGCAAGATGAAGGTGAATAGAAACTTGTGGCAAAATTCCATCACCAAAAAGTATTCAATGTAAGAGAAATGCAAGAACAAAATCTATAATAGCTATTTCAGTACCAAGGAAAGAAACTGAAAGAGTAAAGAGAATCTCTGCCATCCTTCTAGAAAGGGCTATCACAGATAGACCGCACTATAAGTGGTGTTGAAGGGCTCTCAATGCCTCTCTTACACCTCATGCCATTAAAGCTGGTGCAAGTCCAAGTATAAAGCATGGCCTTCTGTAGATGATGGATGTTGGAGGCTGGCTAAAACATTACAGTGACAAAGTACTGTACCACTTATCAGCCTCTGGGCATTGCCTTTTTAAGGAAGCCAAAGGGAAGGCATTAAGCGCCAACAGTGGTCCCAGGAGCGCTGGACAGGCTTTACGTCTGGGTGACAGACTGTGGAGTGATCAATACTTGTTGTCGGGACAATTTTCGCTGGTGGGAACATGGCATGGGGGAATATATCCTCCAGTTTAATGGCCAGATTCAGAAATATCATTCTCACGGTTTCGGTTCATATCAGGGCTGTCTCAAGCTTAAACTTCGAAGCAAAAGATTGGTGTGCTTTTGCTAAAAACTTCGGAGCAAAGATTGGTGGAGCAAAAGATTGGAGCAAAAGATTGGTGTGCTTCTGCCGCAAACTGTGCGCTAAGAATGATTTGGATTTAGGTCTGGGGGTTGTATCGATGTTGAGACCACCCAAGGGTGTTACCCATTCATCACTACAAGATATGATCCTGACACCCCCGTTTTACAACTTGTTTGTTGGTTACTTGGCACAAAGAGATTTCGGGTTTTCACTTGGGAACGGCCTGACCACCTTGCTAGCTAGTACGTTTGTCGGAGTTCCTTTCCTTTCAAAACACGTTTTTCCGTCCTGCTCAATGTTTGGGAGCCCATGTTGTTCATTTTCATGGCAGAATCTATCATCTTAAGCTTACCAAATTACATTTTCATTTTATGTCATGAAGTTTGGACGAAGAGGGTGAATATTTTTTCAGTCCAGATAAGCACATTTCTGTCTCGATACTGAGCTGAGGGGACAAGTCCTGGAGACAGCCCTAGGTCATTTACTTATCAAGATGATTCCAATTAAGTTTTTCTGACAACACTCTGATATGTATGCATCCACCTCTATGCTAAATATGAAGGCTGGGATGATGATGTATTGGTGTAAGAATTGATGTATAATTCATACATGTATATGTCAATACATAAAGAAATCTGCTCTTAGCAAACCTGAAAGAATCAGTCTGTCGGTTCCAGACTTTATCATTATTCCTTATTACTTCAAATTCACGCTGTCAACTCTTATGATTCCTTAGGGTACCCAAAGGCCACCACATTAGGCCACACCAATTTCATTACTTGGTTAACAGATTTTTTGGAAAAAAAAAACCACACTAGATTGAAAAATCAACATGAAAACAGAATCTCAGAGGAAAGTTCGTACTTTGGTGCACACAGTTTCAGGGAGTGAACAGGGTCAGGTGCAAGTTTTCACCCCAGCCGTCTGTTTTCATGATGTCCTTATGCTAGAATCTAAAAACAAAATCCATTAACCAAGAAATTGAATTGGTGTGGCCTTAAGAAAAATGATATCATCTAGGCCTTCCAAAGAATGTCTTGAACACCTGGATATCTGAAGTGTGCATAACTCAGAGATTATTGATACTGCATTGATAATTCTCTTTAAAATTCACCTTTTTTTCTTAAGTCTTGTGGTCCTAGAATATCATTTCTTATCAGTCCTTTTACCCATTCCTACAGGAAGTATGTAATATGCAGTTACCAGAGGAACCTTTGAATGAACTATGGCCACAAGCTATAGCTATAAATCTTGCTGGACAGGCTATTGGCAAAACTGGAACATACTGCCAAACCAACTATTAACATATTTTGCTCCAAGTCATATGTGTCCAATACGTCTGGATCAGATAGGATGATGCCAAATTTTTGAATGGCTTTTCTTTGAGACGGACGCCCTTTTCACCCAAGGCTACAAAATTTAATTTCTTGTGAAATGGACTGGGCATCCCGTTCCCCTCCTCACGAGTAATTACATCTAAGAAATGTTATAAGATGCCCAGTGGGCACAAAACATACTTTTCTACTGTACATGCACAGTGCCATTATGTAATGTAGGCCTAGTGCAAGTTTTGCAATACGTATGACAGTATCAAAGTTATGAAGCTGTATGTTACCTGTAAATTTTAACACAAAGGAATTTTTAACTTTACGGGATATTTCAGTACTTGAATTGGTCATTGTGTTGTTACAACTTGTCTAAGAATAATCTTCACTTTTCATTTGCTTTTTACCTCATGAATACCTACAGTATGTCAATCTTCAACCAAATGAAGCTGAAAATGTACTTGAAATGGCCCAGCATTTTTCCCATTAAAAGACTCGATTTCCTTGTCTAAACCACCTGTCAATCAAGAGAGAGTTGTTACCATGACAACCCTTTTCAGTTTAGGGATATTAGGTTTAAAAAAAAGAAAGAACATGTATTGGAAAGAGTACAGCTTTGATCACATTGGAAGTTACCACAAGTTTCTTGCCTGAACCACTTGTCAATCAAGTGAGAGTTGTTGCCATGACAACCCTTCTCAGCCAACCATCCCCTGTGTGACATGCCTATTCGGGGACCGTACCACAATGGAATTAGGGGGGATTAAGCAACCATTGATCCAGTTCTGCTGCGATAATTGCAGAGAATTCCCAACAGAAAAATGTGAAATTAAAGCCGATTTTTTCCCAATTTCCGTGACGCACAGGAAGATGACCCTACTGTAGTATGTATACACTTGTGATTTCAGTCTACCTCCTTGTGGAGTTGCAACCTTTGCTGTCGACAGTCCACTGCGACAATCTGTGACCGGGACTTTATTGATTTGCCCTAACAGTCACTGACCTATATAAAATGACAATTCAATATTATTACGTTTTAATGAAATTAATCGCGGTGACAAATTTCTTTTCGGCCGCATCAACAAAAGGTTAATAGAATGACTCGATGAATAATTCATCATAACGTCAAATATTTCTCAGCCTTGTAAACTTTCTGCAATCAAACAAAGAAGGGCTGTCAAATTGCTTAATTGAGACAAATCCCACTTTATATACATTACAACTGTTATGTTGTCATTACTCTTAATGGAATAAAACCAGGGATTATCCTTTTTAGTCCAAGCATGGAACAGAATTTCAATTGATCCAAACTAGGTCAAAATTCACAAGGTCAAAAGTGTTATCTCTCCACCAATCAGAGTACAACAGAATACAAATCAGACACCTGGAAGAATCTTGTTTCAATGCGGACACATTTCCAAACCGACCAACCTGTTTGCAGGAACAAAAATTTTTAAAGGTGTATCTAGAAATATACAGAAATTATACTTATGACTGATTTTTTTTAGTAATACACTTTGTATATACTTTGGTGTCTGTTATATAATCCTTTCTTTCCTGCAAACTGCCTGGTCGAGTGCCGGTTTAGAGATGTTACCTTGGACTTCACAGATCTTCTTATATAATTATAAGAGGGAGAGAATTTTCTTGGTGCCGTTTTAGGGATCTCATATTAGAATAGCAGCCGTGAGGTCCATAATTAAAAAGAACCGACTCGTGCCGTACTTTATTTAGACACTTCATTTCTCCAGCCACCCGACCATAGTGTTGATATTCATTACTCTGAGCCTGTCCAATTTACCCGCGTACGAAGCAGTGAATCAGAAAACGTGCCAAGGAACCGGCGATTGCGTCGCTCCGATATACAGAGAATTGATTTTATGGAACAGGATAATAATGAGACAGACTTAGTAATTTCAATTTCCAGATAGACGTTTTCATCGAAAGTGTTTCGATGTGGAAAAAGTCCGGGTATGGGTAATCAATTTCTGGACACGTTGAAGTTTGATAACTGCTATCCTGTGTCAAACAGAGGTGGGGTAATAAATTAGAGCCGTTTCATATTGGCCAATACGTGGAATTAGGTTGGAAATATCGTCTGATTTGAACAGAACCATCCTTGAGACATGGAATTGGTGATACGTCAAAATCTGATGAAGAGTATTAGACTGTCATAAACATTGCTCATGATTTATCTTTTAGATAAACCGTGGACTTGATTTTTCGTTTTCATTCCAAGCTCTACATGGTCTATGTAGACCTATGGATTAAGTGTTACAGCCAGGGCTGTCTTCAGCTTTAAATTTTGTCCGTCCCACTCATTGTACGGAGCCAATTTTTAAATTTTCATTGTTGAATTTGTCATTTTAAACTTAAAAAAATACATTTTCATAAGTTTTATCTCATGAAATTGATATCTTTGGGACGGAGGGGGTTGAATTTTTTTCCGTCCCAACAAGCAAATTTCCGTCTAGGGAGGGAAGGATAGGTCCTGGAGACAGCCTTGGTTACAGCAGACAGTTAAAGTTAGCACATATCTCTGTTTCAGCTATATGTGTATACTACAGCATAGAGTACTTGCATACTGTAGCATAGAGAGAATATACTGTAAAAGGAGATATGTTTGCGGGGAATTAATTACTCGGTAGGGAGAAAATGGTGTGTTAGGCCACACCAATTAAATTTCTTGGTTGACAGATTTTTGAAAAAAATGCTTGTTGGAAAATCAACATGAAAACAGAATCTCAGAGGAAAATTTGTACTTTGGTGCACACAGTTTCAGGGAGTAAACAGGGTCAGGTGCAAGTTTTCACCCCAGCCTTCTGTTTTAAGGATGTCCTCGTGCTAAATTTTTTTTTAAAATCCATTAACCAAGAAATTAAATTGGTGTGGCCTTAGGGGTGGTTTTAAAGTTGCAGTGAAGAGGCTACCAGAAAAATCACGAAAATAAAAGCATCGCAAACATTTCCCCTTTTTACAGTATGAAGCATATATTTTGGATTCTTTCCAGTTTTGGAAACGTCGATTGACTAATTATTTTTTGATGCAGCATTTGGTTGCTCTCTTTATTCCATATAAGTGCTGTATGTCTCAATTATGAGGAATTATGGTGATATTGATTTTGTTATGTATAAGTGCAATGTATGCACTTTGCAACATTACCTTGCAAAAATGCAATAATTCACACCTTAGTATACCTTTTCAAAAGGTCTGTGGATATTGATATGATGTTATATCACTCTGGCACCAATTGATATGGTGCAATACATTTCATATGTCAACTGTGCACTCAGAACAATACCACCAGATTATATCTAAATACAAAATCCTACGCATTGTATCATGAACCATCTTTGGACAGCAATGTAAAACAATATGAGCTACACTAGGTGTTAATGGAATTATGACACATACAGGGTAAAAGTCGCACCTGTAATTTATTTTGCCATTTGCATTGTTCCAAAAGCAATGATAACGGTATGGTTCTGACGCAAATTCATTTCAATATATGACACGATCCAGTAGCAGGCAATGATACCAATCTTCAATTGGTATATGGTAGTGCTCGTAAAACTTGATCTATTGATCTACTTTGAGAGAAATATGGAGCTGGAATCAAAGGAAGTGAATGATGAAATTAAAGTGCAAGAAAACATTTGGTGAAGATGTATCATCGAGACGAAATTGCCAATAGCAGTTCAAAAATTTGATGCTAGCAATGCATCAATGTAGAGGAAAATGTGTGAAGATATACATGAAAAGTAGGAACAGTAGTACAAGGGGTGCAGGAGGGGGGTTAAAAAAATAAGCAAATCGTATAGAAAATTTAATCACAGCTCATTAGGACAGTAAGAGGACGAGGTGACAATAGTTCTTTGCTGTGCCATTCATGGTAGTGAAGACAGCAAAGCTTCTGTCCCTGGTACTGAAGTTGTAGCAGTTGTTAGGCAGGAAGAGGGGTGCAGGAGGGGAGTTTCTGAAGACTCCAGAAATTAAACTGGAGATAAGCCGCAGTGCCTGCCAGCTAAGCATCTTATGAGACTGGGAAAACAGATTGGATGTCAGTCTAGGATGATGAGAAGGCTGCATAGCTGGCTCCCATCCCAGAACTGACATTTCTCCCAGGCACCGCAGAAAGACACAAAGAACTTGTCCTTGAAGATGGCCATGTACGTTAGCTAGAACAAAACAGTACAGACCACTTCTGATTTTAGAAAGAAATGTAGGGAATGAAGACTGGGAAACAGATTGGGTATCTAGCAAAGATGATGAGAAGGCTGCATGCCTGGCTCCCATCCCAGAACTGACATTTCTCCCAGGCACCGCAGAAAGACACAAAGAACTTGTCCTTGAAGATGGCCATGTACGTTAGCTAGAACAAAACAGTACAGACCACTTCTGATTTTAGAAATAAATGTAGGGAATGAAGACTGGGAAACAGAACAGATTGGATATCTAGCAAAGGTGATGAAAATGCTGCATAGCTGGCTCCCATCCAGGAACTCACTTTCCCCCACACCGCAGAAAGACAAAAAGAACTTGTCCTAGAATCTAGCCTTATTCAGGTGTCAACTTGCCTGACTACCAATAAAAATAATTAGAGCAGAACACGGTTTGATAGCTGTAGGGTTTTTTTGTCAGCAATATATTTGTGAAAACCTCTCAACATAATTCCCAGTGGCCCACTGCAATCCGCTGTAATTTACTACATTAATAACCTTTGCCTTGATATTTGACTGATTCAGATTCAGTTTTATTTTTCATGACTTTGCATGTGACAATTTCATAGAAAAATGCACATGAAGTGCGTCATAATTCACAAAGGGCTCATGATCTGTAAAATTCACTATGTAAACATTGACTATAACATTACAAGTTTAAAATAACATTGCACGATCAGATGAAAATAAGGCGCTGATTCAAGTTCCACTTATACATGAACAATTTCAACAACTTAACAGTTCGAGCAGTTGAGTTACGTTAGTGGCTCAACGTTCATCCGCAAAACAGTACAGTAAAAGCTGTGGTATCAACAGTCAGTGAGGTAGAGCAGTTTTGATGCTCGGGGAATAAACGAGAGTTCGAGTCTCATGGATTTACTGGAAATGATTTCTATACAACCTGGCTGATCAGTCTGTTTACTAAAATTGAATAGTTGATTTAAGGTTTGATTTTACATGTTAGATCTGCCAATAGTGGTAAAGTAATGAATGAAGTAATAGATTTGAGATAATCTAAATAAAAATTAGCTGTTGTTTTCAACTAGAACAAGGGCAGCATTGAGATGATTTGTCTGAAGTTGCAAAAATGATATCAACAAAATCCAGTACTTTGAGAGTTCTGTCAGAAAAGATGTGTCATGTTTTGCATTTTTTTGCGTTCTTGATTGATTTTGATACATCATTTGTGTCTCAGAAACATTTTTTCAAAGACTAGCTCAATGGTGCTTTGATTAATGGTGTGTAGTGGTTTGGACCACCGGGCTGTGGGTTTGAATTCCAGCGTGCTATTTAAACTAAGTCTCAAAACCACAAAACAACTGCCCCAACTTATATTGTATGTCCAAATTGTGCTCACAATTCCAGGAGATGGTCTGCTCTAAAACTTTACGAGACTCACTTTTACAGTGCAGTGTACTTCTGTGGTATATGTGATGGTTCTAGAGTGTTAATCTGTAAAATGTCAACCCAGATATGTATTCATGGTATTGAAACTTTTATCAGCTAGAACACCACCACTGTAATATTGATACAGACTTATGTGCAGTAAAGATGCTTAAAGAAAGCCCATAGCTCTTACAATGCATACATTCTGTATATTGCTTTGGATAGGTTGATCGATGGTTCACATCTTTTGGATTATTTGGTATGTGCCAGTAAAGTTTAGGCATGCATATGACATTTATTTTTGTGGTCTGCGGCCTTGCGAGGTAGTCTCTCTGTCGTTTTTCTTGGTACAATAAAGATTTTGTGTGTTTTCCTTTTATTTCAGGCTATGCTTTTGTCAAGTATAGACATGCGTATGACATTAAGATGTATTTTGTGGTCATTGACTCTCTGTGCACTAAAGGTTTTGTGTGTTTTCCTTTATTTCATGCTGTACCTTTGTCAAGTTCTGTTCACATGCATCGCCTCATTTGGGTCATTCAGTTGAATTGTCCCAACATAACTTTGGGCATTTGTTTAGTGGTTTGGGGACTAAGTTGGAATAACAGGCTTAGACTCAAACCCACAACCACGTGAATCAGTGTCTCTGTCATGTTTCCGTATATACTAAAGGTTTTTGTGTGTTTTGTGTCTATATACATATGTATCAAACTCCTCCAATGATTGTAAAATCCCATTGTCATCCCATACTACTACACCATATTGTATTAGATAGACTGTTTAGCCTAATAGAATGATATCTATGTACCAGTGAATGCCATACTTTGTACCTTGTACAATTGTTGTGCAATAAAGTTATGTATTAAAGGTTTTGTGTGTTTTATTTCACACTATGGGATTGGAACCCCCAACCCTGTGGTCCGGCATTTCCAGGGTGTCTATTTGTAAGTTCTAAAGGATTTCTTCCTTTTATTTCAGGCTGTGCCTTTGTCAAGTACAGCTCTCATGCAGAAGCGCAGGCCGCCATTAACAACCTGCATGGGAGTCAGACCATGCCTGTAAGTACAACATCATTCCTTGTGGTAAAAAGCATGGTGACTGGTTTATTTGCAAACAAGTGCATACACATGCCATTGCAGCCTTTCCTGGTTGAATTGGGGTATGAGACAAAATATGTCTTAAAATGCATTAAAATTCATTCAATAGCTCATACAGTTTTTACAATAACTCAACACTACATTTAAAAACTGTACACTCGAGTCAAGAAGTATGAGTCAAGAAGTACAATTCATTCAGTAACTCTAAGCTGAAAGGTAATTATATATAAGGTGGTGTTCTTAAATCTAGAAGTTCTGCAGCTGAACTGTGAAGAAACGTGCCAGAATTGTCACAATAGCCAAGTGGTAGACTGGATAGAGTGCTTGACTTGCATGTGATAGGTAGTGGGTTCAGTGGAGTCATAACAAAGACTTTAAAGATGGTACATATTGCTTTCTCTGCTTAGCACTCAGCACATGTAGACCATATAGAGGTATAGACACTACTAGACCACTGCAATGGCCTGGTGCTAGAGTGTTCACTTTGCATGTGGTAGGTAGCGGCAATCCCTGACCCAAGTCATTTAAAATGATGTGGCCTAACAGACTGCTAGATTCTATTTGTTGCTTCACTTGTCCATGTACATGATTTCACCACATTTGTTTTTGTTGAATTCTTAGTTAACCAATTGTATAGTTTTTGTTTCATTTTATTTATTTGTATAGGGACTCCAGGAAGAATAGTGCATATTGACTGTATCACTAATGGAGATCTAAATAAAACAAACAAATGTAAAACTGATGGGCTACTTTCCTGTTGATATTCCAGATTAGCATCACTGAATATTCAAATCTGAGAACTAAGAAATGAACATGCTGCTATATTTTTTTTCTTCTATCTACTGTAAGTGCAGAAATTTTAGCGGTGGTTTTATGTTCGCAGTTTTAGCTCTTTGCGCCAAACTTAAAACCACTGCAAAATGTTTTGCCTTCCTACCCCCTTGTCAACTATTGTCTCAAACTCGAACTTAACACCACTGCAAACTCTCAATTTTCTCCCTACTGCGAAATTAAAACCACCCAAACTTAAATGCATTTACAGTATCGATGTAAAACTAATGGACTTCCTTTGCCCGCCCAGGGAGCATCTTCTAGCATTGTAGTGAAGTTTGCAGACACCGACAAGGAGCGTCAGCTGCGTAAGATGCAGCAGATGGGGCTGAACCCTATGGCCATGTTCAACCCCATGGCTCTATCACAGTTCGGAGCCTACGGTGCATATGCACAGGTATGTGGTTTTTATTAAGGTTATGTTAGCATAGTTCAAGAAGCTAGGGGTGGATTGTCATATTTTGTATGTGATATCAAAAGACTGATAAGATTTTGGGCTCCCTGGTGGATTTTCTGGATGCACTACTTTCTTTATTACTGCAACAATCCAAGTGGCTAGATGTTGGGCTTCTTCATGTCCTACTGAATTCCTTACCCCAAATTATATGAAATAAAACAGGCAGCTAACCCCAAGCAGAGTGGAGAAATTTGTTGTTGTATCAAGTTTGTGATTTATGTATTGAACATCAGCTATAACAAAACTTCTGATTTCACAAAAAAGACTTTATAGACTGAAGAGGCAAGTGGGATAGAAAATTCAATCACAGCACATTAAGACAGTAAGAGGAAGATGTAACAATGGTTTCTCTGCTGTCCCTGGTACTGAAGTTGTCGCAGTTGTTACGTAGGAAGAGGGGTGCAGGAGGGGAGTAGTACAAGAGGCAAATGGGATATAAAATTTAATCACAACACATAAAGACAGCAGAAGTAAGAAGCGACAATAGTTCTCTGCTGTGCCATCCATGGTAGTGCTGACAACATGGCTGCTGTCCCTGGTACTGAAGTTGTGGCAGTTGTTAGGTAGGAAGAGGGGTGCAGGGGTGGAGTAAAAAAGAGGCAAATGGGATATAACATTTAATCACAACACATTAAGACAGCAGAAGTAAGAAGCAACAATAGTTCTTTGCTGTGCCATCCATGGTAGTGCAGACAACACGGCTGCTGTCCCTGGTACTGAAGTTGTCGCAGTTGTTACGTAGGAAGAGGGGTGCAGGAGGGGAGTAAAAAAGAGGCAAATGGGATTTAAGATTTGATTACAGCACATAAAGAAAGCAGAAGTAAGAAGCGACAATAGTTCTCTGCTGTGCCATCCATAGTGATGCAGACAACACGTCCCTGGTACTGAAGTTGTGGCAGTTGTTAAGTCCTTATCTCGTTCTCGCTTCAGTAACTCCTGGGAAAGAAGGATCACTGTTGTCAGAGGAAGCCTGCAGTGCATATGCAAACTGCGCAGATAAGGTTTCAACATACGGCAGACACTGTGGGGTAACAGAGCTCCAATCAGCATACATGCTGCTCGTACACTTGTGACAAGATCCTATCGGGGCAGTAAATTATTCTGGCGTGTATTTCTGCATAATAGTTCCCGGTGTATCGGGCGAAATATCAAGTTGTTCAATTGAGTTTTGGACGTCGGAATTACTCGTCGGTTTTCCCGGGACCTGTTATCTTGCGGAAAACAGATGAAGGAATGGAATGTTGGAAACGCATGGCCCTGGGGTAGAGTTAACTTTCAAGGTTTAATCAGAAATAATGGCTAACCTTTTCAGAATGAGTCGCAGGGAATTACTCTTGACAGCGGAACTCAATTTACACCGTTTGCTTATTACGACGTGAAGTTGCTTGTGACATGTTGAATGTAATAAAGCAACTGGTCGTGTGCGATACACACGGTTTCAGATGTTGTTGTTTTTCACCTTGTAGTGCCTACAGGCAAGTTGCTGTTTCTATAGTATATTTCTACAGGCAGAGGTTGATAGGCCTTCCCCTATGGTTTCAGATTATCCTAGTCTGTCAGCATGTACAGTCTCAAAACTTGCTGTTATGATTGCATGAATGAATAGTGCTGTCTTCATTTTGCCATTCTAATCTTAACCTTTAGCACTCTGATGTAGACATTTGGCAGCCAATTCCCTATTGTTACGGAGTTAGGCAGCAGGGAGAAGGTTAAGGATCACTGGTTAATGTTTGTAGTTGAATCATATGTCCATGTCTAAAGTACTTTCTTGCTGGTGCTTAAGTGTAAAAGGTGTAAAGCTCCTTTCTTCCCTAGTGGCCATGTCTGCAAGGTTTTAATCCCGCAGCTATGCCATTACAGAAAACATATTTCAAGCTCAAAGTAGTTCTTTTGCAGAACTTTTCAATTACATACAAAGACTTGAGAAATATGTGGCTTGTATGAGTTGAACAAAATAGAGGATCGGTCTTGTTGGGACACTGCCAAAAATAAGAGTTCTAGCCTATCAGTGTAAAATATTGTTCAAGTGATATTTTGAGAGGTTTATGGAGTGTGATATGATGGCAAAACATTCTTCTGGAAAAACAACATGATGAGATATATATTTGCTGCCTCTCTTATTCTCCTCTGGAGTTTTTCTAAATGAATGAAAAATCACACAAAACAAATTTTTATTTTGGAAAAATAACATGATGAGATATCTATTTGGCACCTCTCTTATCCTCCTTTGGAGTTTTGATAAATGAAAAATTCCATAAAGTATCTTTTTATTTTGGAAAAATAACATGATGACATATCTATATGCCACCACAAAATATCTTAAGTTTGTATTTTGGAAAAACAGCATGATTAGATATCTATTTCCCACCTCTCTTATTCTCCTCCGGAGTGTTTCTAAATAAATGACTTGGGAGACCCGACCATCTCAGTGAACTTGTTCCGGAGAAGGGCTTCATTTGTTAAGACAGGATACCATCTGGTTGCGCCGCCCGCGATGTTGTTCCGCCTTTAATGACCGGGCGATCCTCACGTGCGATGTAACTAAAACCCATCTGCCCAACGCATGGGTGCAATTACACCTAATTCTCCCCACCCTCCTAATAAGTCTCCAGCGCGGACTGATGATCAATCTTGGGCCTTCATTAGGCACCCAGCTGGTAGTTCTTGGTTTCATCCCCTTCTGGACGTCTTAGATTCCTGGTAAAATAACTGTGGTATAAATAAATCTTTAAAAATCTTCTATCATTTTATCCTTTATAAATCTAACAATTTGTATTTGTTTGTATGCTTGTAGTTCTTGGTTTTATCTCCTTTTGTCCATCTTAGATTTTCACTAAAATAACTGTTGTATGAATAAATCTTGTCTTAAATATTTTACATATCATTGATGCGTATGAGTTTATCCTTTATAAAACTATTAAACAAAAAATTTGTGATATTTGTAGTTCTTGGTTTCATCTCCTTCTAGATGTCTTAGATTCTCACTAAGATTTGTATTTGTTTGAATTCATTTGTGAAATGACTTGCATGAATAAAATCTTTTAAAATATTCTATATTTTTATCCATAATAAAACTATTAATCCAAGCTCATCCAAATTTGCCTCCAAAGCTGCAAATATTCGATTGAAATAGCTCAGACAATAATTACAGTGACAATGCGTTTTATTCTATCTTTTGTAATCTAAAATCATAATAGATTTATTGTCATAGTTTGTGGGACATAAAGTGACATGAAATAATGGAAGCATTTCAAGAATGGAAGCATATGACATATTCAAAGCTGCAAATACGAAGTATCAGTCAAAAGTCAGTGGCCATGTGCCCTGAAATAGTTGTCCTATCCTCCAATATGTTTCTTTTCCTTTCCCTTCCTGCCTCAAAAGCATCTTGTGTGCCGACGTCCATGAATCAGCTTGAGTTTGCCTGGAGTTCATTACAACTCCGACATTACCATTCACTGCTGTGGCTGATGTATCCATCCTGAGTTGTCCAACCAGGTTTTAATTGAGATAGGGGAACATACCATAATCCGGGCGGGACAGCGGCATTAACTCACCCAGACTGAAGGATGGAGGAATCCGCCCAAGGATCCCGGCCAAAGCCTCTTAATTTGTAACAAAGTGTAAAGACGAATCTATCAGGAGCTGGCGGAGTCTTAGAAGGGTCATCCTGGCTTATTTCAGCAGTCTGAAGTGGACGGGGACAAATGTCTGTGTGAAGAATTCTGTCCTTGCTAAGACTCTATCACTGTTTGTTACGTTCAGTTCAAAAGTAACAAGGCAGCACGCAATCTGTCTTCTGTCAGAGGGATTTCTCACGCCTACACCCCGCACTGGTTGATAATTAGAACGGAAGCTCAGGTCCGTGCTAGTTATAAAGTTTTCATTCTTTGAGGATAGTGTAGGACGTGTATAGGAAATGTTTAGGTTTTATTGAAAGAAAAAGACGTTTTGCATACACCTCTATATCTGTGCCTTACAGACAAAAACTCAGATATCCCAATTTTTTTAAAAAGTTAACAGGAGTTTGATAATCTTTCGATCAATGAAAGTTTTCTTGTAAGCTAAACACATTTTTAAATTTCAACAGTTCAATTATAACTCAAATGCATATCAATTAAAACATTCTAATGAAAAATGTTTAATAAACCCCAAAACGATAAGATTCAATTCAGAAGTATAAAATCGGAAGGGAATCAATTGAAAATTCTGTACAGTCAAATTCTTGGTGAGAATTTGGCAGAATGCCCTTTTCGATCTATAAAAGTGCAATAGTTGAAACGTCACCAATGATACATTTTTGCACATCTTGTTTCCTTTGTTATTGGACAACTTATATATCACGTACAGATAGTTGTTATCAATTTTTTGCACCTATATTTGTGGATTCTGAATGAATTCAAACATGTCGGCGGCGCGTCCCGGCCAACTGTAGTCATTTGCATATGAATCTGATGCAGAGTGGGGAGGGCGAGTGAGTGATTACATGTTTTGTAGGACGATATTTGTACCGAATTACATCTACTCTGATAGCTTACCTACTTAATTGGATTTCATACGTTGTTTGTTCTGATTTTGTGGTGTAAACTTGTGTGGTAGAAAACTGCTTGGTGGAAACTGCGTGCCAGCGGGCGCGGTACACGGTAGACTCTGTGTAGTGTAACCCGGTGTGGTGTAAACCTGTGTGGTGTAAATCTGTGTACTGTAAACCTGTGTGGTGGTATAGCCAGTGTGGCGGATACCTGTGTGGTGTAGCCTGTGTGGCGGAAACCTGCGTGGTGGAAATCTGTGTATTGTAAACCGGTGGTGGTACAGCCAGTGAGGCGGAGACCTGTGTAAAGTAAACAGGTGGTGATACAGCCAGTGAGGCGGATACCTGTGTAAAGTAAACAGGTGGTGGTACAGCCAGTGAGGCGGATACCTGTGTAAAGTAAACAGGTGGTGATACAGCCAGTGAGGCGGATACCTGTGTAAAGTAAACAGGTGGTGATACAGCCAGTGAGGCGGAGACCTGTGTAAAGTAAACAGGTGGTGGTACAGCCAGTGTGGCGGATACCTGTGTAAAGTAAACAGGTGGTGGTACAGCCAGTGAGGCGGTAACCTGTGTAAAGTAAACAGGTGGTGGTACAGCCAGTGTGACGGATACCTGTGTAAAGTAAACAGGTGGTGGTACAGCCAGTGTGGCGGGAACCTGTGTAGTGTAAACCTGTTGTGTTGGTACAGCCAGTGTGGCGGAAATCAGTGTGGTGTAAACCTGTTGTGTTGGTACAACCTGTGTGGTGTAAACCTGTTGTGTTGGTACAACCTGTGTGGTGTAAACCTGTTGTGTTGGTACAGCTAGTGTGGTAGAAACCTGTGTGGCATACGTCTGTGTGGGTGATAATTTTTCAATAACAAAATGGAACTCCATTAGACCATTACACTTGTATTTTCCTGGCCCTTTGTCTGATGCTTGGCAAGGCTCAGCCAGGAGCACAGCCAATAGACAAACACGAGATAAAGGACGTACATGTCACATGCGACTTCAGAACTGACTGCACCTCTGACTGGGCTACGTTTGCCTTTATGATTAAGCACAGTGGGGTGAATGGGACTCATTTCGGTCACAAGAAAATAATGATGCACAATGATAGTACAAAGTTATCATTGATTATGATTTTGCTTCTAAGTGGAGATGTCGAGATAAATCCTGGGCCTAGACCGCCAAAGTTTCCCTGCGGGAGCTGTAACAAAGCTGTACAACATACCCATACTGCAATTTGTTGTGACGGCTGCGATAAATGGTATCATAAAGACTGCATTGAGCTATGTTCTCAGGTGTATACTGCATTAGAAACACACCAATCATACTCGTGGATTTGCTGTGACTGTGGCATACCAAACTTTGCATCAGCTATGTTTGACATAACTGATGATACTTTTCATTCAGTAAACTCATTTGATACACTGAGCTCTAGTGCAAGCTTGACAGATGACTCCCCGGTTGCTACATCCACTCCACTTAGATCTAAGCAGGGTAACCCCAATATGAGGGGTCGTGGTTTCAAAAAGACCAATGGTAAACTCTTACTGGTAAACTGCCAGAGTATTCGAAACAAAAAAGCCGAACTGGCGACTGTAATTGACACGTACAAACCAGATATAATAGCAGGCACAGAGTCATGGCTCAATCAAGACATAGCAAGCAGTGAGATATTCCCTGACAACTACATAGCTCACCGTAAAGATAGACAGACTGGCCCTGGAGGTGGTGTATTCCAGGTTAACAGGGATGATTTGATTGTCACACACAGGCCAGATCTAGACACAGACTGTGAGATCATTTGGACACAGACTCAACTAGCAGGAAAGAAACCACTAATGATTGGTACATACTATAGACCTCCATCGGACCAGGGCAATAGCCTGGATGAACTGGACAAGTCCATAAGTAAGATGGGACCTAAAATTAACTCTGACAATGTGATCATCCTCGGAGACTTTAACACACCTGGTATAAATTGGGATGCTAGCACTACAGATAACACTCAGAGCAATTCAGGACAGGCACAGAAGCTACTGCACTTAGTGGATAACCATGGGTTATTCCAAACAGTTCAAGAGCACACTAGGAATGGTAATCTCTTGGACCTGGTCTTAGTTAATAACCCAAACATAATCGAAAAGACCACAGTAGTTCCTGGAATAAGTGACCACGACATGGTATTGGTGGATGTCAACCTTGCACCCAAACAAAACAGGAAACCCAAGAGAAAAGTGTACATTCGAACTAAAGCTGATGAACCG
This sequence comes from Branchiostoma lanceolatum, assembly GCA_035149815.1. Classification (NCBI taxonomy): domain Eukaryota; kingdom Metazoa; phylum Chordata; class Leptocardii; order Amphioxiformes; family Branchiostomatidae; genus Branchiostoma; species Branchiostoma lanceolatum. The sequence continues at coordinate 13,144,681 of CM068884.1, forward strand.
GCCATCAAGAGTGACCTAAGTGATTATGCAACGAACTTTAACAAACGAACCGAGGATATGTCCGTGACACAGAAGTGGGATGATTTTAAAGACAAAATAAAGCACACGATGAACTTGCACATCCCTAGTAAAACAACATCAAGCAGATACAACCTGCCTTGGTTCAACAGAAACCTAAGAAGGCATTGTCGTAAGAAACAACGTCTTTACAACAAAGCTAAGAGAACAGGGCGAGAGGAAGACATGAACAAATACAAGAGAGTTAAGAAGGGCGTACAGAAAAGCATAAGAGCAGCACATTCAAAATATGTGGCAGACATACTGGGGGAAGCCATAATTGACAAACCCAAAACATTCTGGTCATACATAAAAGGCCTAAGAAGAGACCTTGTCGGCGTAGCCCCTCTAAAGATTGGTAATTCCATTGTCAGTGATAGCGAGAAAAAAGCAGAAGCACTCAGTTCACAGTTTAAAAGTGTGTTCACAGAGGAAGACACAACAAACATGCCAACTCTCGGACAGCCCTGTACCCCTCCCATGGAACACATAGTGATTTCCCCTAATGGTGTCGAAAAAATGCTCCAAGGTCTCAATCCATCTAAAGCATCTGGTCCAGACCAAATACCTCCTTGGTTCCTCAAAATGACAGCCACCGAAATAGCACCTGTGTTAACCAATATTTTCCAACACTCGTTAGACACAGGAGAAATTCCCAAAGACTGGAGGGATGCAAATATATGTGCCATTTTTAAAAAGGGAGATAGAGCTGTCCCCGGCAACTACCGACCTGTATCACTGACCTGTATATCCTGCAAACTACTTGAACACATTATCCATAGTCATGTCATGAAACACTTAGAAAGTTTCAACATATTGACTGACTACCAACATGGATTCAGAGCAAAGCGATCCACAGAAACACAGCTTATATTGACAGCTCACGACATAGCTGGCGCACTGAACAGTAAAAAACAGGTAGATCTAGCAATTCTTGATTTTACTAAAGCTTTCGATAAAGTCCCACATAGCAGACTCATCACTAAACTAGAGCACTACGGAATTCAAGGCACCACACTAAATTGGTTGAAGGCTTTCTTGACCAATAGGGAACAGACGGTAGTGGTAGAAGGCAAGGCCTCAGCTCCAGTTAGAGTTGCGTCAGGCGTACCACAGGGAACTGTTCTGGGACCGTTACTCTTCCTCCTGTACATAAATGACTTACCAGACCAGCTTGATTCAAATGTTAGGTTATTTGCCGATGACTGCCTGTTATATATAGAGTTGTCCACACAGAGTGATTCACAGCTTTTGCAAGAAGATTTGAACACACTCGAAGAATGGCAAAGCAGATGGCTAATGCAGTTTAATCCGGAAAAATGTTACATCATGCATATAACAAACAAACGAAACCCAATTGTAACCACCTACCAGTTCTGTGGACAGGCTCTAGCAACAGCAAAGAGCCACCCGTACCTAGGCGTTACATTAACAACGGGGCTAAAGTGGAACACCCATATCAACAAAGTAACAACTAAGGCTAAACAGACATTGGGAGTGATCAAACGTAATTTGTGGGCATGCCCAGCAAAGGTAAAATCACTTGCATACACGTCTCTAGTAAGACCAAACCTTGAATATGCTGCAACAGTTTGGGATCCATACACAAAGAAGGATATAGATAAACTCGAGAGGGTGCAGAACCAAGCTGCCAGATTCTGCACGAACAACTATGAAAGGGGCGCCAGTGTAACAAAAATGAAAGCAGACCTGCAATGGATGTCACTTGAGGACAGGAGAACAATGTCCAGACTTTGCATGATGTACAAGATGACTAATAAACTTGTGGACGTACCGACTGATAAGTATCTAATGCCAGCTCAGAAGAGGACCAGAAATAGTCATGCTTTTAAGTACCAGAGTTATCAGCCAAGGATTGACGTGTTCAAAAATTCGTATTTCCCGAGAACCATAGTAGAATGGAACTCGTTGTCATCAAGTACTGTAGGAGCTTCATCACTAAGTAGCTTTAAAGAACGGTTGCAGTCAGATATGCAAAGACTAGGTGTAACAGACCGTTAGGTGTAATATGACCAGCTGCTGCCGCGCCGCGTGCCTGCGAAGCTGGTGTGTTACGCCTGATGGCGGTTATACCGGCTATATAGATACAGATACAGATACAGATACAGATTAATGGCTGCAGCGCGTGAATCTGTCCCTGTTGCCATTATCAATGGAAGGTTGCCATAAAAGGCAGTTGGAAGCTCGTCCTATCATTGAGCAAATGAGCTAATGCATCAAGTGTTCTTAATAGTAGTTCCAGTAGTTTCACCAATTACTGTCTCAACGCTCGGCCATAATCCCCCCGCCGCATAACGGGTGTGAGCTCTTCTTTGACCTCTAGCCCAAACGACCTCTATCTAACCAGGGAGTATCATGTTACATCGAATATTGTCAGAGAATCTCTTTTGTGCAGTTTTCTTGATGTTTTGCCAGATGTCGAAAATTGTGCGATGAGAGACGTGGACAGGGAGCCGTACCAAACCAATAAAATGTTCTTGTTCAATTTCCCAAAAAAAGAGAAGTTTCTCTCATCAGAGCCAGAAAATAAGAAATATGCTAATACAAAGATTGTAAACTTTCATTTGCATTGCCCTAGTATACATTAGTGATTTGATAACTTCTGTCTCACTTTTGTTTCAACTAAGTGACATGTGTACATGTAAGTTTAACTGTATGGTTTCAAGTTCCCAGGATGTCTCATAACATGAGAGTCATAATATAAGTCACAAGTCAAGTTAAGACATGTCTTTAGTAACAAATTCTGCACATGCTTTTGCCACAGTCAGTTGCTTGCTGTGACTAAAATGTGATAACACACAAGACTATTATCTGTGAGTCTACAACAGGGTTGTCTCCAGGACCTGTCCTTCCGTCCCTGGACGGAAATTTGCTTGTTGGGACAGACAAAACGTTCACCCCGTTCGTCCAAAACTTCTGAAATTCATGACATGAAATCAATCAAAATGTAATTTTATAAGCTTAACTTAAAATGACAGCCAAGGATTGATGTGTTTCCGAGAACCATAGTAGAATGGAACTCATTGTCATCAAGTACTGTAGGTGCTTCTTCACTAAGTAGCTTTAAAGAACGGTTGCAGTCAGATATGCAAAGAATAGGTGTAACAGACCGTCTGGTGTAATATAGCCAGCTGCTGCCGCGCCGCGTGCCTGCGAAGCTGGTGTGTTACGCCTCATAGCGGTTGTACCGGCTGTATAGATACAGACAGATACAGACAGATTTAACAATGAGGATTAATAACGTGGACTGCTAAACAATGAGTGGTCAAAAAAAAAATGTAAAGCTGGAGAGAGTCCTGGTCTATACCAAATGAGATTGAAGAAATGTGACCTCCGCTTGCTCTGATAGGATTATCTGCTGGGCTTTTCTCCACCGTTGTAACGACAAAACAAATGCGTTCTCCTGTCACATCTTATAGGAGCGCATCCTTTGTCTCAATCAGTACCTATAGGTGATTGCTCGCAACGTAAGGTCCAAAACAAGGACAGAACACACAAGAATTCCCTATCCTGTTAGTCTTTGGTGAATGAGGTTGAAGATGAACCCTGGTTTGTTCCGATACGATTATCTTGTGCGGTTTTCCCGACTATTATCTACCAGAAAACAAATGTGTTCTTGTGTACATTCACCTTCTCATCGGCATTATCTCTTTGGTACAATTGCTTGATAAATCGGCGTCGCTGGCAGGACCTTGCCGCAACTGTTTGTTCAAAATACTCGCTACATCTGCCAGAGACCACCGCTACTTTATCGACCCCGAAAGAAATTGTCTTGTCCCACTTCCGCGGCATGCCCACGGAAAGCGCACTACAGTCACCCTATCAGCGAAGCTTTGTACGCGACAGAGACAAATGCCTTCTCTTACTTTTTATCCTGCTTCCATTTAGAAAGGTCGGACAGAGGAGATATCGACCACAGGACAGATATATTTACTTCTCGGCACCTCCTTTGAAAATGATATCATCCCGAATGATTGATAACCTGCTGAAATGATAAGGTGCTGGCATTGTCACTTAATGCAATATGCTCTACCCGCCGCCAAAAGATAGCCTTTCCCTTTGCAAAGACGCAGAAAAGAAACACTCTCAATCGACTGCACAAGAACATAAAATTCTTTCAGACACTCCGTATTATTTACTGCAGCATTGAAGAAGCGGCCTTGGCCTTTATATGGTTTTATGTGGAAAAAGAAATGACCACAAGTAAACCTATGGGTGTTTAAAGTTTGGTGTGCTTTTGGAAAGTTGGGATATCTATTTTTTCTATACGGAGCTGAGGGATTAGCGTTGTCAGATTTGTATCTACATGAGGAGGTCAATGATCCTGTAAAGGTTGTTACCACAGTGAAGAATGGCTCGACATGTTGCAGTTGACAAGTTCATTGTTGAAATATCCTCAGTCCTTTCTGATCACATATTTATACCCAGCGTAGACACAAAACTCAATAAGCCCAAATCTCCCCGTAAGGCTTCGCATTTGTCAACATCACAGTGTTATAGACAGGCTCCGAGATGGTAGTGGTTAAGTCCATATTCCTCCCTGTAATGGCCGAGGCTGTTTGAAGTCGGCCTAGGGGATCTACGTATGCATGGACATTTGCGAGATATTGCACAATAAAACTTCAACTTCTCCCCAGCTTCTTCAAAGATACGGCCGGGGACGTATCGATCGGGCGAATCAGTACAATGGCAAGGCTGCGAACGTCTGACAACTGCCGATGCACCTTTATCCGAAAGTGCCATCGAAGAAGGATGGGAAAGGGGGATAGCTTAGATGTATGGCGCAATAAAAACATTCATCATCAGGTCCATCGGCTGTAAAAGTTGGAAATGGACAGCAGTCTTCTTTTCGAATGGCTCCGGGCGAAGTGGAGTCCATTTATCACTGTGGCAGGACGGCAGAACGAAATCTGAGGGGTCTTCGTACAGGTCAAATTAGGTCAAGATGTTAGCCAAAGTGCTGGGGGCTTACTTTATTTAAGCGGTGGTTTACAGGAAAGTTTTATGGTGTCCATATGCCTGCAGGAGGACTTAGTTTTGTACGCATATGCTGTAGATTAGATTATGAATGACCACATAAAGCTTGCATAACTCCCTTTGTCAATAGTGTTATAACAGATGTATTTGTCAAAAGTATGGAGATGTCAAAACTTCCTGGGAATAGTTGCGACTTTTTCTAGTATACATTATCGTAGTCAGTGTTTGAGTGCATGTCCATGTACATTCTTGTAGTATTCTTGAGAGTTAGTTACGGTTAAAAAGAGGATGTCAAAGTTATGTTTATTTGGATTGTATTTTCTCGCACTATGCTGACACAAATGCAAACTTCTCGGGACCTTCTATACTTTGGTTAAGAGGCATGGAACCTGTTCTAACTACAGATATACTAAGCAAACAAAGAAATAAGAGTTTCCTACTAGTGTAGTTTGCTTGTTGTGTGTTGAAGTGTACCCCTGGTGTCCACCATGTGTAGAATAGAATAGAATAGAATAGAATAGAATAGAATAGAATAGAATAGAATAGAATAGAATAAGAGGTTGTGTTGGCATAATAGTTAGGCCAGGGTGTTTGGCCCAAGACTCAGTGGTCCTGGGTTTGAATCCCCTGACATGCTACCGATGTTGTGCACAAGGGAAAGACACAACTTTCCTCACTCCACCCAGGTGTAAAAACGGGTACCTGACTTTGGTTGGGAAGGTAACATGCAATGGAAGAGAGGGTTGGGCTCCCCTTCCAATACCATGCCCTAGACTCTGTGGATAACAACCCACTGTCCCCATGGCTTAAAAAAGGCTATGGGACTACTTTTACCTATATGGGGTCAGGAGCAGAGATACATCAATTACATCTGAGGAGAGCCAGGGACAAAAGGGCTGACAAGAACCAAAGTAGAAATTAAAGGAATTGACCCCAAATCAGGTGCTCTTTTGATCTCTGTAGCCCTCACATTGCTCCTGTACATGTACACTGACATGTCCCTTTTTTGGCTCTTCCAGCAGCCGTCCTCCCTCCCCACACAGCTGATGCAGCAGCAGGCAGCCCTGATGGCCGCCGCTGCAGCCCAGGGGGGGTACATGAACCCGATGGCAGCGATCACTGCTGCTCACATGCAGCAGATGTCTGCCATGGCCAACATGAACGGCATCACCAACGGAGTCACACCTCCAGCTGGTAAGTGGCTTTTCTTACCAGTATTGAAGGCAGAGGTCCTGGGTTCAAATCCTGTCATGTCACTTAATACAACTTTTCTCATTTTTTTTACTATATATGATAGTTGGAAATGAAAATGAGTACCTTTAATATGCTGGGGCAGCTGGTTTACACTGTGACTGAACCTGTCACACCTAACCTTTCCACATCTACATGTAGCTAGCTGCAAGCATTGTTCAAAGCTAATGAAGATGCCCACACTATACTTGGTGGCAACTAGGTGCACTCTAAGATATGACACTGCAAGAGATGTTTTAACATTACGTTTGCCCCCCCCCCAACCCCCCCCTCCCCCCCCCCACAGGTAACCCTGCCACCATGAACGGAGTGGTTCCCAACGGCATGCCTTCCCCCGTTGGAGTCAGCAGTTTCAACATGGCACAGGCCAATGGCCAGGCTGCGGACCCCTCTACCTACACCAATGGCATGCCTCCTTATCCAGGTAGGTCCCAATGTAGTTGTCTTTCCCATTCTTTACGCATTAAAGACATCAACAGGTGGTTAGGTGTCACAAATATGCAAATTAGATCCTAAAAATGCAAATGAAAATATATAGCAATGGACAAATTGAAAACGAAGAAAAACGGGTGTAAATAGGAAACAATTGCTGGTTAAAGCATTGTTTTCTTTCAGTCCCAAGGATTGGGAAAACTTTAGGTTCAGTTCAGTTCAGTTAACTTTAGGTAACCCTTGTAGGGTATTACAGATATGCAAATCAGATCAAAGATATGCAAATGAGATTGCAGATATGCAAATAAGGTTGGAACCCTTCTTCCAGCAGTCTCTCATCGTACCTAGTGCTTTGTTTCCTTTCAGCCCCTGGGACCCCCACGGGTGACCCCGCCCACCAGTATCCAGGCATACAGCAGTACCCAGGTACAGAAGAGGAAAGTTTTCAGTGGCACAGTCTGGGTGTGTGGTCTTGTGTTCTTGTCCCTCTAGTTGTAATCTGCTTTGTCTGCAAAAGGATGGTGTCTCGATCCTCAGTAACATTCCCTTACTGTAGGAGTGTTAGTTATCAGTCCCATAGCTAGTAGCTATACAGAGGACTGTACTGAAAGAAAAAGGAAATTTGGAAAGTGATTTTGAACCAGTTTAACTCACTGAATGGCTAATATTCCACTGGTTGTGACATAGAAGGAAGATGCTGTTTACAGTATCTACAGGTTCAGTGCACCAGGGAAATTCCACTTGCTCTATTTGACAAGTACAACAAACAATAATGTTCCATCCTAAGGACTGTGGCCCAATCTTGTAGTGTTCATGTTGTTTGAGCAAAAAAAGCTCCTTTCCTTGGTGCTGAAACTAACTGATGTTACTGAGGAGAGACTTCCTTTTGCAGAATTTTCTTGATTTTATTTTTGGCAACGTCACTTTAGATGTGGTGTTAAGTCTATGAAATTTTCGTGATGATTATTATCAGTGCTGCAAGTAATGAATATTTGTTTTCACAAAAAATTGATACTACCTCTGAGTCACAATTGTTTTAGAAAACACCAAGCTTTTGATTTCGAGTTGTTTTAGTGCTTTGGTGTGGCGACAGTGACTTGAAATGTACTGACGTTGGTGTGGAATGTGTCGCTTGCTATCCCAGCATACCCATGGACCAATGGCCAACTCTCCCAGGCCTTCGCACAGCATCCTCCCATCATGCCTCAGCAGCAGAAGGAAGGTGAGGCATATCCCATGATCCTTCATGATGGTCACTCAACTCCAACTGGTAAATAGTCCATAATACTCTTCCACCAAATGGATCAAAAGAAAATCGATGAGTCCAAAGGGTTAACATCTTTTTTTTTAACCTTCCGCCTGCCAAGGTATCTGTTGTGTACCAGATTTGTATTATTTACTAAGTCAGGCAGCAGAAGAAGTTAAAATGGCTGTTCTTTTTTTAGGAAAAATCTGTACCTTTTTATTATAGTTCTATTTTATTGTATCAACAGTCTTTGTTGGATGTAAATTCCAGGCATTTTGAAAAAAATTAGGATGTGTAATACTTTGAAGTCCAATTCTGAAACTAAAAAGTTTGTATCCGAATTCGATGCAAAAAAAGAAAAAACATGTAGAAAATATAGGATCTTTTTAAAGCTTTATCATGTTCCTAATTGTTTCTTTGCGTTTTCAGTTTTCCTACACTTCTAGGCTAGAATTATTCGTGTCAGAAATACAAATTGTTGTCATTTGGCAAAAAGTCATAATCTAAAAGTTTCTATTCAACCCATTCACATTTTTAAAGAAAAGTTGACTAGACAGGTGAATAGATTTCTATAAAATGGTCTTTTTCACTCGGTCGTACTAGTTTCAAGGTTTCAACTTTTTCCCTTTGATCCATTTGGTGACACTCTCAGTACAGCTGCAGTGTCTTCTGTACACTGTACTCCAATTTCTTTCTATATTGATGAATTTATACCCATAATAGATAGAACAGTTAGGTTATGACACTGTATTTTACAATCCATTTAAACTTAATGTGTAATGTTAACCATGTTGCTCTGATACTTATTTTGGGGTCCTCTTTCTATATTGATGAATTTATGCCCATGATACATGAAACAGTTAGGTTATGATGCTGTATTTTACAATCCTGTTAAACTTAATGTATAATGTTAACCATGTTGTTCTGATACTTATTTTGGGGTCCTCTTTTAGCAGTGGTGTGAGAACAAGTCATGGCAGATATACCTCACATTGCTTTCTTTAACTGTACAGCAAAGTATACAAACATATCTGATTACACTTCAAAGTATAGCTAAGCCTTACAGTCATGTTATACTGTATAAACAGATGATGGACATTGCTAACTAGTGAACGAATGTAGATTGAAAAGAGACAGTTTAAATAAAAACTGCAGGTGTTGAGTTTGAATTTTCTGTCATCGCTGCAGAACAGACTTTTTATACTAGGAACTAGAGAGAGCCAATTCAGTATGGGTTTAAAATGTTCTTTTATGACATTCCCTTGGTAAAATTTCTGTATTTGAATTTTTGAGAATTAAGGTATTGTATTGGTGTGGCATAAATGGGAAAATTTATCATCTCAGTTTTCATGAACTCTAAATCTTCCAGGTCTAGAGGGGTGCAACCTCTTTAAACTCTGGAGTTCGGCAATTCTGAGATTATGCAGTAAATAGGACAAATAGTATAGATCTGAAATAGGACATGAATGGACAAAGAACTGATTCAGAGGAATTTGTTATCACAGTTTCTGTGAACTCTGTTCTTCCAGGTCCGGAGGGGTGCAACCTCTTTATCTACCACCTGCCTCAGGAGTTTGGCGACGCCGAGCTGATGCAGATGTTCATGCCTTTCGGCAACGTGATCAGCGCCAAGGTGTTCGTGGACCGTGCCACCAACCAGAGTAAATGCTTTGGTAATTAAACAGTGATGTTGTTTCATATTGCCCATGCATGGGTGTTCTGTATCGCTGTCACACACGTGTCATTCCATGTATATACACCCTGAACGCAAGAAGTTCGGAAACTTGGATTTGATCAATCAAATCTCCACTATTACTGAACAAATTGCACATTCCTGCGACACCCCCCGCCACTGGGACCTCTGGGAAGATCGGCCATGTTTATACTTGTACAGGCTGACAGGGCCGTCCAAGGAAAATAAGGTTTCTACTCAACTACTCTACTCTACAGTATTATGTATCATTAGAAAGCTTACATTGACAATAACTGTTACAGTAAATAAGCTTTCCAATGATATATGATACAGTTCAATTAAGAATTGTATTTACGGAGATTTGACCAGAAGAAATCAAGTGTCTGAACTTTTTATGTACAGTTTATTGTAAATGCAGAAATGTTCGCGGTGGTTTTGTGTTCACGCTTTTTGCGGCGAGCATTTCACTACGAACTTAAAGCCACCGCAAACATTTCTGTCCAACACAGTAGCAGTATGTAACTATAGCATTGCTGCGAGCTTAAAACCACCGCGAACACTCCATTTTCGCCTTAGCGTGAAATAAAAACAGGCGAACTTAAATGCATTTACAGTATATCTTACTGTATAAGTCAGTGTAACACAAACTCTTGCTGTTCGGTTCCATAGCGGTTTCTTTCCGCTGTGCTTGTGTAGGACATGGAACTCTACCTTAGGGGGAAATGCTTTAGAAAAATGAACCACCAACGAGAGGCAGTATGGGAGTCATTATGAAAACATACAGGAAACACAAGAACAGAACAGTTCCCATCTGAACTATGACATAAAGAACTTGGCAATGATCAGCTCAAGCTCTGTAATGCTTTGATTTCAGTTGATATCGTCAGATTTCCTTAGGTTATGGGTATTTGCCATGAAGTGAGTAGATCATTGATTTAGACGGTCGTTCGGTGGAAAAGTCTGAACTTGTGAACTGAAATGGTTGATTTTTTTGTTTGTAGATTAGAACTATCTATATATGCTCACTGTTTTGCTTTGGGAAGACTGCATACCAATACAAGAACCTGTTAAAGGGGCTCATTGTGGGATTTTAGTGGGGAAAACTGAAATTATTCTGGTTAACCAAATTTTCATGTTCTTTCATTTACCTACACATTTTGAACCCTTGCATTGTTATTTTTTATTTTCTAGAATTCAAAGAAAACACAAAAACAACCCACTCCAAGGCCCCCTTATCTTATGGTGGTACCAATAAATAGATACAAACAAGCTAGATGCAATCAGTTTTACTATGCAGTCATGTGACACAATGATGTCACATTTATACTACACAATATTATACAGTCAATTCAACTTTACTATTAATTTGGTAACCTTAAACATACATTGAGTGAGTCTGGGGTAAAGTCTTGAATGCTTTAGTCTGCTTTCCAACAGTCACTATCCCGAGCTAACAAAAGCTGGTAAGAATGAGCTACAGGCTACCATTGAGTGCTCTTCATTGATGTCTTTACAATCTTTATTGACACAGCAAAAGTACAGCCACTTTCGTAAGGTCTTCTACAACCATACATGCAAACAAACAAGTGGATTCAAAAGAATTAACCTATGCACAAGTATATGGGTGGATAATGCAACATTTCGAGTTTAATATGTTTTTAACATGTCTGTTTTGCGTCTCGCTTCAGGGTTTGTGAGTTTTGACAATCCTGCGTCTGCCCAAGCTGCCATCCAGGCCATGAACGGGTTTCAGATCGGGATGAAGCGCCTCAAGGTTCAACTGAAGCGACCAAAAGACGCCAATCGTCCATATTGACCTCCTAACTTGTGCTAAACTACTGAAATCAGGTGAGAATGTTGTCTTTCCGTCGTTTTTTTCCCTCTGTAAATCGTAGTCATGACTTCTACAAACTAACTAACATACTCATCAAACGTGAAGCAGCTGAAACTCTCAATGGTTCAACTAAAAGATCATCTCAGTCCAGAGAAATATCCAAAAAGGTTTGTTTCTATTTTGGTGGTAAGGCCTTTGCAGTACAATGCAGCCGAAATTTCTGTTTTCTGTTGACATTTACTCAAAACACAAATTAAAGATTGTACAAGAAAGGCTTTAAAAGAACAATTTTTTTTCTTATTTCTCTCTATCCACCATTGCATTTTGCAAAATCAGTTATTTTAAAATCTCATTATATAGCACAAACACACATAGGTGTATCGGTAGGCAAAACGCACATCAATTTCCCCTCAAGGTTAAAAATTCCCCATGGGTCTCAGCTGTTTTCGTGCAATACGTGACTTCCTAGTAATTGAAGTGTACTATATATGGGAAGTTAGATAAGTGAGTTATTTTTGAATGGCATTATGTAAGGGACCATCTAACACTTCAAGTACTTGTCACAATAAAGTTCATCTTTGATACACTGACATTTTGTCGGCTTGAAAGTTCATCTGTGTTGGTAGAAATCATTGTGAAGCAAAGTTAAACTGTAATTTCCAACACAAAAATTGGACTTACCCAACTTTTGGCCTAACTCGAGTCTGTGACAACATTTTGTGAAAGAAAGCAGCTCACAAAATAATTTCTTGATTTATAATGTTGAAATATTAGCTGGTCCTTGGTACAAAGATATGTTAACTTTAAAATATCTATTTTAGATTAATTTTTCTTTTCGTTTAGATACTGCCCTTCTTTTACATTTGAAGTTTCTTTTTCAGGAATGGTGTGGAATTTGAAAAGCCATTGAAAACCTGATATAGTCCACTTTATATACTGTAAGATGCGAAATTGGATACCCAATGGCTTTCTTTCTTCCTTGGGAATAGCCTAAGAGCAGATATTTGGCAGATTCAGTAATACACAGCTTAAAATTAGCTCTAACTCAGTAACTGCACTTAGCCATTATGAGGACAACGTAAATTTCTATGTGCCACAATTTAGAAAAATCATCTTTACTTCTCCTGATCTTTCTATTCTTTTCCGATAGTCCGTAGTCGGAGTCCCATCTCTTTCACTTCTTACGAATCTGTGTTATCTTTCTTTACCACCCCATTGCTTGAGAAGTCTGTTATTCTTTTTAAAAAGTTCCCATTTGAATGTCTCATTACCTGTGATCTGCTTTACCTTTGCACTCTGAACTCTGAACTGATCCTGCACCCTTCCCATGATTCTCTCCTGCATACCCCGTCCGTCATCATATTTCCATGGCAACTAAAGCAAGCAGGGCAAACAAAGCCCGCGCTGAGTCCACTCAGGCTCCGCCCCTAGACCTAAGACTGGCAGATACCCTGCAGTAAGTGACAAATTCATGGCGGTGTTGTTGGAAATTCGGTGGCGTATTTGCCGTGGTGTGACTTTATATGGGTAGCCAGTCTGTGGCCTGTCTAGATATTGTGACCTATGACCTGTGACCTTTTTGACCTGTGTTTCTGGTGACCATTGCTAGGTGCCGTGCTCACTGTACCAAACTCCAAAAACAAATTGCACTCCAAACTTACTCCAAACCAATTCATGAGCCCAGTGTGACAGCCAATTTTAAGAACCACTAAATGTTGTTTGTTTTAGCTGAATCGTAGAGTGTTTGCACATCGCTTAGTGTCGAAAATCTGTTTTGAAGCTCCGCTATGTAAAGGAAGGAAATATCATTTTGATCTTAAACTCCCATCTCTTAACTCCTGTTACTTAAAGACATGTTGTACATAGTTTTGTTGAAGTAAGTATGTATATACGTACTAACGTCGGCTTGGTATTGTGTTAAAAGCATCAGTGTTGCCAATCTATGTTTGACATGATTTGTTAAAACCCAGTAGCATATATTGTCATTTCGCTCTTTGCTTTTGTGTATTATATTCATGTACCATTTTGTTAGATCAGGACATTGTTGTGGCAGCTAAATGGATCAGTAATTGGGTAGCTTTTTGTCCACTCCAAGGATGCAAACAACCGAGTTGACATGAAGCTAACCATGATGGTATATACCAGCTATGAATGAAATAGTGTCTGTTTATACATGTATAGTGAGTAAGACTTTGCAATGTACTAAGTAGTCAGTGACACAAAAGCTTTGGTGCATTTTGAACCTTGCACAGTCAGCTGATTTATAGAAGTGACAAAGTAAAAATGCAGCAACTATATGTAGATGCTAAAACCAGCTTGGGCTATTTCATGATTGTAAACATAAAACTGTGGAAGGTTCAAAAGAGGCTTTTGTGTCCCATCATCTTGTTGAATAACTGTGTATATGTAGTAGATAAGTTGAATTCCAGGGACGTCATGACTTACATGTACCAGAAAGGTGAATGAGGGTGGTGTGTGAAATTTTTAAAGAACTCATTGATATAACATAAAGGAAAGAAATTCCATGAACTATTATTGGCATCAAAAAGCAAAAAACAACATCATACACCCACCCTCATCCTTTCTGGTATGTCACCCTGTACGTGTTATGTGTATTTTGAATATTGATAGTCAGAACTGAAAAGTGTCAAAGCATATTCAGAATTCAACTCATATTCTTAATAAATTTCTCCAAAGCATATGATGACTATCTGGAGAAAATGTCATGCATAACGGAAACATTTTAGCACTTGAGACTTGAACCCATTACTTTTTGCAGGTAAAAAGTTGGTAAAACTTTGACTAAATTTCATGTTTCTTGTTTTCCCCCAGGTTCTCAATGAAGTGGCTTTGGTGCAATATTGAAAGCTGACTGATGAAAAGGAGGTGGGATCCCTTGGCAACCGTTGTCATGGAGACCGCGATGCCAGACTTTAGACTACAGTGCGACATGTATCTACAGCGATTGTTGCTAGGTCAACTATAGGAGAAATGTAAACAATTCTTACCCGTGTAGTGAGGGACCAATAATGTTCACTGAAGTTAAACGAAAAAACAAAAATCAAAAATCGACGCAGATATGCACAATTGGTGCAAGGCCTGCTGGGAATATGACCTTTGACCTTTAGGAAAAAATGCCGAGGTTTGCGAATTCCGTGGCGGGATTCGTAAAGTTGCGGCAGGCCTCCTGGAACATTGCGTCTGTACAGTACCATGCCATCATTTTTAAATGTAGAATAAGAATAATTACGAGTTCTCGTTAGGGCAGTAGAGATACAACAATATAGGAACCTAGGTATAACCAAACTTAGAGGAAACGACTTTCTTATAGATTTCTCAGATCAAGAACCATTTTATAGCCTAGAGTAGCGAAGATTTCCAGAAATCAGGGAAATCGCGGTCACTTTGTAGGAATGGCGAAACCAGTAGGACGAGTAGAGATGAGTAGGAATTCAAACAAGCCCCGAATCTTAGATGATAAAAATCATCTGAAAATGTAGAAGTAAATGAAATAAATGCATTTCCTATTAATCTTACAATAAAGAGGGCATCAGCTTGGGATGCGAATGCTTAAAAGCATACTAGAAAAAAATGCGCTTCATCTGCTGAGAGTATACTTAAGGTACTTTGTAGAACACAACAAAACAATCGGAGTACCCCAGATAAGTAGGAACATTCCAATGTAATATACCAAGAGGGGTGCACCTGTTTACTAATAGCGCATCTGGCTACTAGACCAAAAGCGACAGGTGTAAAAAAAAAAAAGGGAAAAAAAATTCTTGCTCGGGGCTCAGTGCACATATGTATGATATTTAACTGAAGAGAGACGGCTTCTGTTGCGCAATTTTTCAGCATCCACAAATCAACAAACTAGTGTGTGACACTGTATACAACAGATTTTAGAACACTTATCCATTTTTAAAGTTTTACCTGATGTTTACCACCATTTCAAAAAAAAGCTGTAGGTTCTGTTACCTTAGCATATTTATTGTCGGTTGAGTACATGTAATTTCTCATTTTAACTTAAAAGGAGGTTTGGAAAACTACTTGAAAGTTTTAGTGTTTGGTGTAATAATTGCTAAGCAGTCTGAGGGAACAACAAGAATGATTGATTAAGATGATTGTAACTATGTATTTGAATACAGTGCCACGCATACCTGGGTCTTCTCATGCTGAACCCAGAGGAAAAATTGTGTCAACTGTGGGTTGGTTTATGGTGAAGTTTGTTTTACATTATGATTATCGTATCGTCACAAATATCTTAAACAGGGTTGATTTTAAGTATCTTATTTACTCTTGAGATTCTAGACTTTTCTTCACCGGTCATGGACACCAAAATTACATATCAGAGGTGTAAAGGTTTATCAGAGGAGGACAGAAATATTTATTTGACAATCTGAGACAATATTACTTCACTAAGTGATGTGAAAACTACAGTACTGAGACCCCTTTCTCCGCCATGGTATGTTCCGCGACTGTCGTGTTTAGAGTATGAATGCGTACAGTTTCAGAACATACCATTCAGTTTAAGGGGATGTTCTGTATTATAACATGATAGAGACATTAATGCTAAAGATGTAGATTTTGTGTTGTGCCAAACAGTGACTAGAGATGATTCTATTTATTGTGATTGATTTGTGACGTGATAATTTATTGATCACTTTCTATTTATTACTGTTTATTGATGCCATTATTATTGGCTGATCTTAAGGTAGAGATACTTAAGTTATTCATTAATTTATCTTCTAAGTTAAGGAAAGATCACTTGCTGCCTTTTCTCTAGAATGCCTATAGGGTAAATCACTTCTCAACATAAAAATCATACACACCAAAGTATGCATGGCTGGCCTCTCATTATCTATCTGTTAATGAGGGCATTTTTTGGCTACTCCTTTGGGGCGTAGCCCGCTTTTTCCTGTTTTGATCACCCAACGCCCATGAGAAGTTATGGAACTGTCGACAATTGTAAAGGAACATGCCATTAACGTTAAAGGGGGTGGTTAATCTACCAAGAAGGGAACTAATATATCTAGTGAAGGTAGGAGAGAACTAAGGATATAAACGAAAGTGTAGACTCTACCATTGCAACTGTAATCTTCATGCTTAAGGACCATTGGCAGGTATAATATTTAACTAAAGGCTGGAATGTGGAACATACTTAGCTGTGCAATTTGGTTGGTTCGTACAAGTATGCTATGGCTATCCCTTTTAAGTCGTCATCTTTTTCATTTAAGAAAATACTTTTAAACGATTTTCCTGTAAGAAAATACTTTTAATGTTCGGATGGTTTGGAGAGAAATGGTTGTTGCACTGCTAGCCAACTTGCACAGCTGACAATGGAGGAACTGTTGTATGATTGGAAGGCATTAACATGTGGACCTCATCAATAAGCACAGCAACTTCAGGTTTTTAACAACATTGCTACGATATATATATATGATGAAACCCGCACCCCTCTGTGAACTTAGTACAGTCCAGTTTCCTCTGGTTGTCGTCAGATTTTGGACGGTACCATGTGTCATGCAGGGAGGAAAACGGGGAAAAAGTCATGCTCTTGGAGCAGTATCCACTAAGCCTGTAATGTTATCTTATAAATGGCCTATAGGTTCCATATATTCCTTAGGGTAACATGTACTTAAACAATGCTGGTGAAAGGACCTAGTCTAAAAAAAATGCTTGAGAATTCACCTAAGGTATTGATAAGGTGAGATGTATATAGTACACTGCACCGGCAGCCTTTTGCCTAGAATTTACTAAGAAGAATGTACAATGAAGACAAAATCTTGACACTGAGGAGCAACCAAACTTACCGGGTCGCACGTTAACGTTATACATTTTCATTCTGGCTACCAATTTATATCTGAAACTTGTTGTTGTAAGACCAAGAGATGGTATCACATTACATCATTCACGGATTATGCTGGTTTTTGGCGAAGCTACAGGGGCGGAGCCTTCTTTATTCCGGTTGGGTCAGAGAAATGTGTGACCAAAAATGTGACATGTTTACAGACGAAACAGTTATTGTAGAAAAAGACACATGTAAGAGTTGTGTGTGTGCCATTATACTTATCACAACTACATGTACGTGTACAATAGTTGAGAACCTATACCATCTTTTAACCGAAATGTGACAACTTCTACATAACAGCAACAAGCAACACATTTCGTCAACCAGCAAGAAGTAAGGGTAATATGTGTGACCAGATACTGGCAAATTGTATTGTCTTTCATTCACTGATATTCTGCTGTTACAAAGAAATGACCTCCAGGGCTAGGCTAAAACTCTACTGATTCATAATCTCTTTGATTGACAAACCATCAACATCGTCACATAGAAATCTGTCTAACCGTTACAATTGGACCAAAGTAATTGGAAATGTGTACTTTCTTTATCAATCCCTCACCAACGTCTATGTGATTTACTTGTTGCATTAAATTGTTGGGAAAGGATCATGTAAAAGATTTTGGGGATTGCTCGAGAAAATGGATTACATGTTCTTGAGTTCGGAGTCTCTTTCATGTTGTGGTTTTCCGCAGGTTTGGAACTGACGTGTGGTTTTCGTTCGGATAGTGTCTCCTGGTAATTTTGGTGTGCTCCCAGTCTGGCCTGTACAGATGATGTATCTATCATAGGGAGATAATAAAACAACGAATATTTACTATCAGTGTGTGTTTGTCGTTTTTGCTGTCGCCTCGTAGTAGTTGAATGAATGAATGAATGATCTCGAATCAATGAATGAATGAATGATCTCGGATCAATGAATGAATGAATGGATGATCCGCAGATTTCAGGTGTTTGATGTTGTCATGGTAGTGCTTGTTCTTAGCAGTTGAAATTCCACGTGCTATCATGTTCCCTAAGTACTTCCATATGCAGGTGTCACCCTTGTTATTTTATAAATTAAGTCAATTTGGATTAGACATCCAGGTTGTAAGGTTATACAAGATAACAAGCAACCGAAATCTACCCAGTTGCTGGAGTAATTGATATCTAATGCGTACAGTAAGTGAAGTTCTGCATCGAACGTTTTTGCTCTGGACACAAAAACAGTTTGATAAGTTTATGTGCTGTGCTTGGCTGTGAAAATGACATGAATTAACAGAGTATTGAATTCCTTGTCGTACACATGTGTATCGGTATGTTAATCTTAGGATCTAGTATCTTTGAAGTACTTTTGTAACTTCAATTCTTATAGTTTTAAATACCTTGTAATAATATATGTGTGTGTGTGTGTGTGTGTGTGTGTGTGTGTGTATGTGTGTGTCTATATGTGTACGTGTGCCGCTTGATAGTGCATGAAATTCTTGGTTTTCGACTTGTCAATACTTTGACAAATCAGAAATGTTACGTACAAAGTTGAAACACCCCATACGATGATACCTTTTCATGAGTTGCTAACTTGCCTTTGCTCGTCTTATAAAGTACGTGTAGTTACATGTAGGTTTTAGCTATAGACTCAAACCTGACCTCCTCCCTTGAACTTTGTAAAAAAGAACGGCCGAAGAGTGTAAAATTTCAAGGTTGAATAAAGGTTTAAAAAACAGGGTTAACGTTGTCAAAACTTCTAAATATGACTAACCACGTTTCTACATCCATTTCATGATACAACTCACCGTCTGTTCGCATTACCTTAACACTTTATATGCTCTATGTGACGTCTCCACGTCAATGAAAAATGTCAAAAACACTTGACACTATAATTCCGGAAAACCGTTTTTTTTCCAAGTAGATTGACTGAATTAATGCCTAGGAGCATGATGAAACACAAGATTATCAATATATAGGTAAAAATTAGATGTCCCCAGGGATATAAGCAGTTTTGCGGAATTTTTGAGAATTCTGGTAACCTCATCTGTTTGAAATTCTCTTTAGGTATTGGTTTTTTCACCATGTTGTAACATCATTAAAAAATTATTTTGTTTTCCCAAAAATAATTTCTTAAGGTTTTCCTGAATTAGACTGTCAGTCCGGAATTTATAGTGTCGCCTATTTTATAGCATCTTCGGGACGAACACGCGGTAACAAGTTACTCCTATTGATCACAAAGCCCAGCGGGAAAATAGCGGCATCACAAGAAAATACCAACAACGGAAATATCTCTCCTGAGGACAGGCTTAAAAACATCGGAATTACTCATCACATTAGTGGAAAGTCCCGTCTAGGAATACAACATGAGATGATATTTCATCTCGCAATGGTTCTTCTTGCCTTTAGGGATAGATTAAAGTTTCCATCCTTTGTGTTTTTTCTGCCTACCCACTATTAATCATGTAGATACCTCTGTGGTAATGGGTGGTTGCACAAAAGTAGACGAGAGCTTACATGTACGACCTCGAGTTAGTGATTTTATCATATTAAATCGTATTTTCTAGTTACATCTGATGTACTTAGTCTCTATCAGACTAACTACGCCGGCTATAGGGAAAAATTTGTCAGGGTTTCATTTGCAGGCTACGCGGGCGAAATGTGATCTTCACCATGGACTGACTCTACTGGCTACTTATTCCTTTTTCTGACGGGTTCGTGCCTTCAGGATAAAAGATTCGTGCCTTCAGGATAAAAGAAAAACAGTTTGAAATTTTCCTCTAGATGCTACCTAAAAAGATGCGTCATGTATGGAAGACTGGGCCGTGACTTAAAAGCTTGAAGTATGGCCCTGTGTAACCCGCCAGAACCAACTCAAATTGAGGTGAGTTCACCCAAAACCAACATGCCATTAAGGTGTATTATCATAATTTACCCAAATGGCTATGTCTGCTTTAGATTAAGTGATATATCGGAGCAAGACAACAACAGGCATTATTGTTATACGTAAAAACATTATATGTATTCTTCATTTCAAAGATGTCCAAATACCAATTAACCCGTATATCGGGGAGGAATCAAACGTACCTTTTCAAACGTTTCAGTTGTTGGACCGCAAATGAAAATTCTACAGAGCTACTCTGGGCTTCACGCAAGATAATTACGAGTTATGTCGTTCCTTGCTTGCCATGGAACGACACCGTCCCATCTTGGGAGAAGATGGCATCCCAATTGGACTGGCATGTGCGAGCCTTGGACGGCTGAGCTGAGCTGTCCTATGGCTTAGGAGATCACTAGTTCTCTGTCTGGGAACTTAGTGTCTCAAAAACTAGGGCCCTCCGTGGTGCCCCTTAAAGGCCGGTCTGGCCACGCCAGGCTGTGTCGCAAGACGTCACGTAACACGATGTCGCATTATGTCAGAATTACACTAAAAAATACAAATATTATAAAATTTGGTCGTTATAAGTTTATTTTCCCACAATTTCCCAGACTCTTCTTGCCCTCCCCTCGATACAAGGTTTAATATTATATGCAAATTCTGATTTGTTATTGCAAACCCGTGTTTGGTTTCCCCAGCCCCACCTGCACCCCCGCAAATCTTTACACTACCTTAAGAGCAAGCATCTTTCCTTCGTGGTTTGGACACCAAAAAGGCCATTTGGGTAAATTATGTTCATGAACACCTGTAACACAGGTGAGTGTAATTAATCTGAATGTAATAATTGACTTATTGAGAAACTATAAAGACTGGTCAGGACAACTATCAGTCAATTTGATCGTAGGCAAACTTCGGAGGCCCAGTAGCTGACGTGAGGATACAAAAAGACATTTAAGCAAAAACAAAGAAACAGTTCGAAGAAAAGTATTCTTTATTCAATACTTTAGATATAAACAAGAAAAGAAGGTAATAAAAACACATCTACTGAATCGCATTCTGTCATAAATGCTCCTATCAGAAATCTGATAAAGGAACAACGTCCAAAGTGTACATTGAAACAAACTCTGTCGTGCTTATAAGCATTCACGCTATCATTTAAGATATAAAAACAAACCTTATTTCAGTTGACATTAAATACTTTGTTATTTGTAACGCAGATATGCACATGATTTACTTATGACAGTTTTCCGTTATGACACTAGTACAGACTGACTTGTCACTCTACACTATGATTCATGCCAATTTAAGATACACTACTTCCACAGGATGTATATTTCACTTGTGGTCCAGATACAAAATAGATCATTTGGGTGAATTATGTTGATGAGCTTCTGTAACACAGGTGATCGTCATTAAGGTTGAATATATCTATTATTCATAGATAAATTCATAAATGAATATTAGCATTGCTACAAGGCATCTATTTTTATGAGAGGTCTTTTCCGCTTCAGGTTTTAACAACTTCCTATTCATCTTTAAACCATAAAATGTGCCTTAAAAGGAAATGTGATTATTACAACTCGTAATTGTGTTGTCAGTTTGACTTCAGGTTATATCTTTTCTAATATCTTTATCTTTAATGAGTTGAAAAGTTTCAAAATCCTTCCGGCTATTTTCATACCACAGCTTCAAACTTAAGTAAGCTATAAATCAAGACTGAAAGTCTAAAACGACATTTGAACAAGATGACACGAGCCATTTGTTACTTTAGTACGTTGTTTCGTCATGAATATATATTTTGACTTTTCCTATCCGCCAAGAATGGTTGCGTACACTTTTAAGAACAGTACAGCTTCCAGTGCTTACTGAAACGACACCGGGAATAAAAAAAGGAAAGAACATGAATTTTTGTGGTTATTAGTAGTTTTCTCATTCATTCCCGTCGGCATCTGTCTGACTTCAAAAGAGCGAGTTATCCGGATATATTGTGCCTCCGTGTGAGAACGGCTTCCAACCGCTAGCCGCAAGCCATGCATCCATATGGCATCCCTCTTATCGCAGACATTCCACATATCATGTCCGTGCCTGGCAGGGAAAGGTATGGGATGTGTCATTTGTGCCAACATCGCCAGGCCGGGAATGAAGAATAATTAAGAATTCGGTTACTTGAGGGCGATGCAGAATGACAGCTGCAGAAAGGTATTACACAAATCACAATATGTCTTTTCACAGAGTTCAAGAAAAAAACGATATTTGCTAAGATAATGTTTGATTAGGACTAGAAGTTAAAATACCTAGCCGTCGTTCGGAAATGTACGATTGTGTTATTTGACGGCGATACAGAATGGCAGCTGCAGAAATGCGTTGCACAAATCACGATATGTCTTTTCACAGAGTTCAAGAAAAAATGATAGTTTCTAAGATAGCGTTTAATTAGGAAGAGACTGACTAGAAGGTAAAATATCTACATTTCATTCGGAAATTTACTATTTTGTGTTATTTGAGGGCGATATATATAGTATCACAGCTGCAGAAAAGACATTACGCAAGTCGCGATATGTCTTCACAATCACAGAGTTCAAGGTAAAAAGATATTTGCTAAGATTACTTAGTGTTTAATTAGAAAGAAACTGTAGTGTCTAGAAGGTGAAAAACCAAGACTTTATTCAGAAATAACAAGTGTGTGCATCTAATGGTCTTTAATCAAAATAAACACGTACTCTATATGTGAAATATTACTTCGGTGAGGCAAGATCTTGTTTTCAAGCTTAGCTAGCACGTAAAGTTTCTGCAATTTTCTTCCAAATTCGCTGTTTATTACCCCTATTACTTCCTTTTTTTGCTTCTAGATGCCTGTTGCCGCTGATGTAATGTGGGTATTAAGAGATTTTATTACAGTTTTATGACCGCATGTCGTGGTAAAAATATGCAGTCTGTGGGGTATTTAGGCAATCACATGATAGTAAGTACCTTTGAAATAGTTTTCCTCCTTGAGCAGATGTACTTTTAACCATAACGGCGTCATCCATTAATCACAACAGCAAAAACGATGTCTTTGGGCAAAGAACTGCACCCGAAATCATTACTTCTTATGAGTCGTTACGCAGGATATGTTTCTGTCCTGCGGGGAGTTATCAATCACGCACAGAGCGGTATGGCGGGGTAAGAATGACAGATATTCAGCTTTCGAAACATGGAACTTCGCAGAATAAGTAATTTCTGTATCAGTTCAGTGACTCTGACAGTCAGTCGAATCCGAGACTTGAGTAACAGATTTCAAAAGCAAATTTTTTACTAGTTCAGTTTAAGATATCCCGATATTCAGCTTTCGAAATCTGTAACTTATCAGAAAAAAGAATTTGACTGTGATAGAATGAGAAGAGACTTGAGTAACAGATATTATAATAATGGTTTTTAAAGGTATGAAAGATATTCAGGTTATAAGTAAATGAGATTGCAATAAAGCTGGCTGCCAATCAAGACCAGGTGAGCGCTCAAAGCGTAAACAAGCAAGCTTTCATATCAAAACGCTATTTTACGATACTTCCTGTTGTTGCATATTAATAGTACGTTACTATGGCGACGTATGACGTTCAGTTTTAAAAAAAAAAGTGGTACAAAATTCGATTTTCTTTTTGTTTTCGCTGTTTGAATGGTACTGAAATACCGATTTGCTTAACTTGAGGCAAACGCAGAAGACTTTTGTAAACTTGCCATGAGCATGTATTAGGTAGTATCCATTCAAACAAAACCAAGCAATACGCCCAGATGAAAATGACTTGTGTCAAAATTCGCCTTGTTTTTGCGGCCATGTCGGCTTGCTGGTTGTGTCGTATTACTGTTCTATATCTGCCACAAAAGTAGTTTCTGTTTGTGTTTGTGTCGATAAAAGCCGTCGGTAACAAACTTTACGACAAGAAGTGACAATTGATGTGTAAATTGCCATGCCATGTATTCGTCTTTCCCTAACCGTTGACTCTCAAACATCAGTTGTGCTGCCTAGAGAGTCAGTGTAGTGTGCTTTGACACTTGAGAATGAATAAAAAGAAGTGACCCTCAGTACGCATACACACGACTCTTTTTTACATGGATCAAAATAAAATTCCTTTTATAGCTCTTTCCGGGCGTAAGAATATCCGCTTCTCTTTTTTATGCATACGTAGCTAGGATTGTATCCGACCTTTAAGATGGTATTTAAGACACTTGTACGTAATCTTTATTTGAAGGAGAAAACTTGTGGATTTAGCGGCGCCAGGGACGCTTAACTGTCGTCTGTATCTGCGTATGAATAACAATTTCCACACCAAACATTGATAGCTTAGTACACAAACGGCGGTGTTTAATGTGTTTTCAATGATGCATATTAAATAAAGGAGGGTTGCCCTGTAGCCCAACGGTTGGCAGCCTCGCGATTGAACTTCTGGATCCAACTAGTTGGTAACTGGGAGATCCCGGATCGAATCCGGGAAGGGCGTTGCATTCGTCTTTCGGAAGGGACCTAAACTAGGAGAGAATAAGCACTGCAACAGTCTGATTGTGTGTAATCAAACTCATTTGTATGCACCTACCTCACGAAAGTCGATGTGTTTTTGTTGTGTCAATAAAGATCTTCATGTAGTTGCTTTATCGGGAAATGCATTATCGGGAAGTACAAGTATAGTATATTACAGTTTGAGTGAGCTTGTCTATAGAACCAGATTATAGTTTACAGCTATGTCTTTCTTATATCATTTTAAGGTGTAATGTTAAGATAGTTACTATATAAGTGGATGGACAATTGAGTAAAAAGCTGTCATAGAAAATGACTGTAGAATAATGACTCCAAGCAGATGTTAGAGTAAAAGACCGTGATATTTAGTGAGTGACAGCCGGGTTTCTTTGGAAGTCCCTTACCCCAGATGAGTATTTTCACAGTTCAGTAAAATGCCATAGTTCTCAAAGAGAGCGAATGATGTCCACATATATTCTTGAATCACTGATTAAGGACTAGACTTGATGTGTACATGAATGTAGGCGGCGCTTCGACGGGCGTGACATGAGCTCCACCCCCGCAATTACAAATCGATCATTTCTATGCAGACTCGTGTTTTGAAAAGTCTCACAAGTTATTCTAAACGTATGTGAAGACTTCCAGACCTGTTTGGTCGAGTGTTTATCGGCTTTAAGTGCAATGCCTTGAATATTCACCCTTTTTACAAGACGGGAGCATATCCCCTATTGGAGCCTTATCTGCAGTACCGCTCCCGGCCTTATCATGAAAAGTGACAAAGGAGACCGTCAAATTGCCAAATTTCGGTCTTTTCGGGAATGGGGAAATCGTGAAAGACTCGCAAGGGGTTTCAACTTTGCAAGCTTATTTAACTTTGTCTTCAATAATGCGATCATTTAAAATTAAGAATGACTATATTTAAGACATTTAACGAAGAAAGCAATGAGATATTAGTCCATAAATGACTCATGTCCTTACCATCTTACCAATAGACGTGGTCGAGTGTACATCTCCTGTCACGCTCAGTACGGCTACTCCGCCCAAAACATTATGGATTATCGGGTTGAATTTAAAGTATGACAAGAAAAGTACATATCATTAACTTCTTGTTTGTGAGTTGTAGAGTACTTCTGTACACAATTGTTGTTGTTGTTGTCATTGAAACGGCCGAAAATTGATGCGCGCGCGTCATCCATATAATGAAGTCAGCGCGGCCAAATAATAGCAGTATAATGCGAACCTTTGTGTATACTTGGTTGACAGTGACAGTTGTACATGACAATGCCATCAGTTCGAAAGGTAGAAGAAAGCACGCTCCTTTTTCTGGGCACGGATGAGTTCAAAGAATCGGACACGTTTCTCTCCACTTCCAAATAATTAGTTTAGCAAACCGAAAACAGCAGCCCCTAACAACCGCACGGCTCAAAATATAAAAAAAAGATTAATTCTGTTCGGGAGGTGTTGTTGCCATGACAACTAAGCACGTCTGTGCAGACGTATTTTTGATGAATGACGTGAATTCGGTCTAATGGACTCTCCAATTATTTGATCATTAAGATGCCATTGTGGGCAATATTGGGAGCTAGGAAACGGATATGTGGCTAAAGCATTTGACTTCCTCGGTTAATGAAAGTCACGGATGGCACCGAAGGTTGGGAGAATTTGGTGTCCAGTCCTGATCTGAGCTTTTTTATAGATTAAAAACAATGTGGTTCCTTCTTATTAGAATCTAAAAGACAGCTTGGCTGTGCACTGAGAAGGTAAAGAAGTATATATGCGAACATCATCATCATCATCATCATATACCATTATAGCATATCTTCATTTCTTGACACTACGTTTTGTGTGTTTTGCATTTTTTTTTAGATCATCCTTTCAAATCTTGCATCATATCCCGATTATAAAATCGAGGGTCACAAATCCAATCGTAGTCATTGTACGGTTGCACAGCGATTACCGTCGAGCTTACAGTTGAATGCAATTGAAAGCCTTCATCAGTGGGTATCAGAAACATATTTTCATGTAAGCGCTGCCCTTTCATCATAAGCGAGGTCCTTATGCCTTCACTCCTCTGCACACAAGTGAATATTCACAGATTACGATTTGGTCCCGTTAGTATGGTGTTGGAGAGGTTGTTGATGAGATATGGCTATGCTGGCACTGTGTGTGTATACTCTCCGTTATTTCTCAGTGTACTTCGGAACGTAACGTTATGTTATGTTGAACCAAGGAGGTTAAATATACGTATTTTTAACCTCCTTGGTTGAACCTACATTGATGTCCAATCTGTAGAGACCAACGAAGCATTGGAACAGGGGCGCCACCTGGCGAATCTAGACTAAAACGCCGGAGTGGATTTTTTTCGTGTATGTCGGACACTTGGTTTGACCTTTGCCAAGAAAGTTATGTTTTCTGTATCGTTTGTAGACAGCCTAACTCGAGAAGTTGTGGATGGATCCGTATAACATTTGGTATGTTGTTAGGTGTTGGCAAAGCAAAAGGGCAAGTTCAATTATGGACCTCCTAGCGGTACTACAGCATCCAGTTTTCATATCCTGTGTTCTAGGCAAGAATAAAAGTCTCCAAAATCAAACCTGCTATCACCTCACAAACTGATAAAAGCTGGTATATCGTAATACTTGGTTTTATATGGTTGCAGTTTCGAGTGCAAGATCAAATAAGCCTTAAAACTTTAAACCCCTTTGCGAGTCTTTCGTGATTTCCTCATTCCTGAAAAGACCCTGAATTTGGCAATTTGACGGTCTCCATTGTTACTTTTCACGATACGGCCGGGAGCGGTACTGCAGATTAGGCTCCAATAGGGTATATACTCCCATCTCGTAAATTGTGAAAATATTCAAAGCATTAGCCTTTAAGCCAGTAAAACTCTGCCAAACATGTCTGAAAATCTTCACGTACATTTAGAATGACCTGGAAAACGTTTCAAAACACGCGTTAGAATAGCAAGGGTCCTTGATGAAGTGCAGGGGGGAAGCTCATGCCACATCCGTCGAAGCGCCACCTATATCCACGGACACATCAAGTTTAGCACGTAATGAGTAATTTTAGGACATATATGGACATCATTTGCTTCCCTTGAGAATATTGGGCTTTTAATACTCAGATGCATCCGCTTTTATAATAGACATCTGGAAAACAGACCACAAAATCATGTCACAAGTACATAAACCTACATGATATAGACTGGCTGTACAGACTGGCTTACTGAAAAGAACGTCAACATTTTTGTAGCAGTCTGGAGTTGTAGATCAAGCGTACTTTCAAGGTTCGACGTCTGTCCTTCTGTTTATATATACGAACATGTGAGTTCAGTCAGCTTAATGTTAACGCTACGTCGATGAAGGTTAGACATCTATGCAATGGTACCTATTATCATAATCTATTCATTTAGATATGGCTGCTAGCTAAGACATGGATATGTAGTGCTTTGTCGGGAATTGCATTTTATATTATATATGTTGTACCTGATTATATAGTGTGCCATAGAAATAGTTTATCAGAGTAGTTTAGTAACTCTTGTTGCAGGAATATTGATGTTTCACAGATGTTTGATAAAAAAAACTACAAACATTTCAGAGTTACAGAGTTTTACAGAGAGCTACTCCAGGCTAAGAGGATTCTTGGCTGCGTTGTTTCTATGGGGAAGGACAGCTAAGACATCTACTAACATAATTCCACTAGGGTACATCATTTCGCCACCCCGAAAAGATACGTCCAAACAGATCTCCAACCCAACGTCCCCCAGTATAATGCACTCCTGTATATCTAAACTGTGCATACCTGGGGGTGCTACACTAGAGATCTCTCAAACCCGCTGTTTTTCAAAGGGGCGGATTTACATAACCCGGCGGATTAATGTTAATGAAGGTTACACGTGTGAAGTCTTGATAAATCAATGCACATGCACCTTTATTACACATACATGATATTACAGAAAACACAAAAAAGTGTTTTTTGTTCCGTGTTCGTTCATTTGGGTCATCTCAGTTATTGCCAAAGTCTCTTAAAAGAGGACAAGGTTAGAGCCGTGCGTGTGTCTGGTGGTAGACAATTCCAGACATGGGGTACACGGTAGCCTACGTGGATCTTCTGAAGGTCTCTCGCTTAGTTTCTGGGACGATCTGCTGATTGCTTTTTCTTTTTCTGGACGTCGTTCTTGTGCTCTGACCTCCACAATAGACAAACACAGGATAGTAGTTTTCTGTGTAGACCACAGTAAATAAATAGCATAGATGACATCAGTGCGCTCATTAATTTTCGCCTGATCTTGAAAATAGAATGTTTACCCCTCCAGAGATGGTCAACATGACGAGAAAGTACCAAAATGGGAAAATATGTCGTGTTGTAGCCTTGATTGTACTTGTAGAAGCGACACTTGTGAGGTAGCTATGGGTGTAGATGTATTTGTAGAAGTGAAACTAACAAACAAACAAACTAAGTGTAGTAAGAGAATTGTAAAAGTGGCACTAATGTGGTATGTAGCTATGAACGTATTCGCTAACTTGGTAAGTCACTTTGTGAATTTCTTGAATACAGGAATGAAAGACTTGTTGGCTGTAATACCATGTTTTGTCACTCGATTCTTGGTACAACTTTTATTGTGTCTTTTCTTAAGAAATCTAGCCATCTTGTTTTTCGTTATCCATCTTGTTGTTTTTGCCCTCTTGCATTAAATTTTGAGTCTGTAGTGGATGTCATCCATGCAATTTACTTGCTGTGGCCTAAATATAAATTTAACGTTATATATCCATATCAAAAGAACAGTAAGAATTCTTCGTACATGTTAGATTTCCCAACAACGCTTTGCATTGAGTAGAGTTGATTTGATGTGGGTAAAATGAAAAATAACTTGCGTGCGTGCAGACAGCGTGACTCCGCAGACCAATTCAATATAGAAATATGAATTATTTCATGCAATACACCAGCCTACCTTCTTCGCCAGTTATAAACAACGAATCTATGAACCATATAACGTTACGTTCGTTGTAGAGAATGAATGCAACTGTGTAACCGTTAGTTTGTAATATGACAAACTGTACTATAATAGCTATAGATAACGGGCACGTGAAGTTTTTTCTACATAAAATGATGAATTCGGTATGAAAAATACGTATTCAAATTCTACATAGAATACCGTATTTTGATTAGAAACATTTAGGACACCATGTAGTTTGTCTGTCAAAACAATGTATATTCATAACAAAGAATATTAAAATAAAACACACGGTGCAGACACGTGCTGTGGGTCTCACTATCCAGTCCTTTTCATGCTGACAGAAACGCAGACGACCAAAACAACCGAGCTCCTCGGACGACATTTGGCGAGGATTTTTCCCGCCAAATCTGAGGAATGGCGAATGTGGACGAGGAGCCCTGGGCGCCGCCAGACACGTCCCCTGGTTCTAACGTAAACTACGAACAAGCCTGTGACGTCCGTTTGGCTTTCAAGACAGAAAATGGTAGGTTTTAAACTATTGTTTAGCCAATGTGTTATCTACACTTAGTGATCATTGCGGCATTAAAGTACATATTGATACAAAAACAAAGCCACAAGAAACATGTAATGTTAAAGTTAGTAAGATAGCGCTGTGTTGTATCGGTCTGGCACAGAAATATTGACACCACTGGGCCTTTTTTTAAATATCATGTTAGGATCCAAAAAGCGATCTCACGTCATAAAGGGACATTTGCCTTTGTGACGACGTATACGAATATAGCGACCAAAACGACGTTTGTAATGTTTAGTGAAGGTTTTAATTGGTGTTTTCCACACTTAACTTTGAAATACTTCCATAAAAACATTCACTTATTAACAAAAAGTCAACAACTCAGGAGGAAAACTCACGATTTAGAGTAGTTCACTAACATTGTAGGACAAAAGCAGAATCTAAAAGTTTTCTGGTTTTTAACACGTAGGGAACCAGCGGCAGCAGCGTGATTCCTTCTCGGCAGCGGAGCTGAGTGGCGCCGAAGGAGCCGACAGCTCGGCCCGTGCCTCTGACGGAAACACTCAAGTCAGCGAGATCTACGGAATTTGCAGTAAGTATGACTCTATTTTCTTAGTGGAAATCATAAACAAAGGTTACGTTATAGAGATTGTGTTGTCAAGCTCTGTAACATTCAAGTGTATATTAAGTATTGTAATAGTATGTGAGAATACCCTGAAACTGCGTCAACACACAGTCATGTCCAAAGTGCTGAACACAATCCATATACATTCACACCTGTCCTTGGTGCTGAACACTGTCCATATACATTCACACCTGTCTTTGGTGCTGAACACCATCCATCCATATACATATATTCTTGTCCTTGGTGCTGAACACCATCCATCCATATACATATATTCTTGTCCTTGGTGCTGAACACCATCCACATTGAAACGAACGAACGAACAAACACACACACGCACAAACACACACACGCACACACACACAAACGCAGATGTATAGTGCAAAACTCAAATTTAAACATCTAACATCTTCTAGAAACATCCGTTTCCAAACGCTCTGTATTAATGCCACACTACTCAATCTCGTGGTTCTCGCATTCGCCGCTTTTGTCTTTTTCTGCTTCGTAAAAAAAGATTACATGTAGTATTCATGGTACGCTGAACCCCAAATCTTCATATCTTTGTTAACAGCAGTTGAGAAATATTCTTATTTTTATAGTTGCTAATGTTATCGCATTATCCATGCACTTCATCTTTATTTCTGGCTTTCTATTGTTTGAAATGGTTTGAGGTGGTGGGTTTTTGCTTCCCTGATAGCATTTGGGCCTGTTTTACCCTTTTTTTCATTTCGCCCCCTACCTGCGTTACTTTCTGTAAAAGTCCAAGGAAAAGGGTAAGGCCGAAGCCAAAAAAAATGCAAAGCCCTCCAGACTTACGTAGATCGAGGTTTCAATACAAAAACACCGGTGGCAGATATTTGACAAACCAACTATGTCAGGTACAAATTAGTCTGTGGGCAGAAATGCTGTGTCGGGGGGATAGAATAAAAGTACGTCATCTGTGATTGCATTTCAGCTACCGACGAGTCCACCGACACCGCCGACCCGCCGGACAGGGCCCGCGGGCGTCCGAGCACCAAGCCCCGCGGGAGCGGCTGGGTCATCGCGGTGCTGGGTCTGTGCGCTTTCGTCGGGCTTACGGCGGCCGCACTGGTCCAATATCACCGGGCTGCCGACAGCACTGAGCCACTGCTGGTGTCTATAAACTACCAAGTAAGGAAATACACATTAATGGTGACGTTATAAGAAAAACAACAACAAATAGTTTGAGGTGTCCATACAGTACGTTGGAAAGTTCAGTGAAATTCAAAGCATCATAACAGCAACAACATTCGTTCTGTATCTGGGTTAATATAAAATCACAGCGTGTGTGTGTGTGTGTGTGTGTGTGTGTGTGTGTGTGTGTGTATGTGTGTGTGTGTGAGTCTGTTTGTTTCTATGTTTGAGAACAGAATAACTAGAGAAATTTAAGATATTTGGTATGTTGGTAGGTATTGTCAAAATGAAGAAATTATCACACTTAATGCCCCCCATTGGTTTTCCATGGTACTGCAACGGAACTTCCGGTTTCGATATCTCGTGTTCTGGACATACTATAGTCATGATTTTCAATGGTAGATGTTAGACATGTTCAATTCTAACCTTCCTCCAGTAAAAAGAAGTGGATCATGCAAAATGTTTATTGAACTTCTTTCGCGTACAACACACAGCTCGAGGCCAACGGCAGAGCCCTGCAAGATGTCCTGCTCAGCCTGAAGACGTCAAAGCTCCGGGAAGACATGCCTGACCGATACGTGGTAAGAACAGTTCTGATTTTTTCTGCAACGTGAGAGACTCAAGAATTTTGGTCAAAATGTTGAAAACATGCTGATTATGAAGGGAATTATTATGATAATAATTACCAAGCGTCTAGGGTTAGGGGTTGGGTTAGTGTTAGGGGTAGCATAGAGTTTTTGAAAAAATGTTGAAAACATGCTGATTAGGAAGGGAATCAGGATAAGAATTACCAAAAGGTTAGAGTTTGGGATCGGGTTAGTTTAAGGGATAGCCTACTAGCCTTCACAGTACAACCCTAGCCTCTACCAGGCTCCACGGATCGCTGGAAAATAGTAGAAATTTCCCCTGGCAAATATTCTCCCTTTAGCCGGCGTGGTTAGTCTGGTAGAGACTAGTACAACCCATCCTCCCATGATGCGCTAAGAGTCTTGCCTGAAAATTACTTCGCATCAAGAGTGCGACGCACATCTCTCCCCTCGGGTATACTAAAAACCCTTAAGCCGTCTTGTAGCACATATTTGTTAGGGGCACAAATTTGGTTTGACACCGGGTCCAAAGTTGGTATCACCGGCTAGTGAGACATTCCCAATAATAAATTATATAACTTTATACTTTATTGCAAGTTCATGCCCAAAGACTAATTGCAGACAAACAGGTACATGAATACATTGAAATCGAAATAGTTATCTAGTCTACTGTGAAAGTCCTATGTTAGCTATGGTTGACTATGGTTGGGTTTGACATTATAAGACATTATAAGAAATTTACAAGAACGCTATAATGAGATTTGCGTTTTCTTGTTCGTCCTGTGCAGACTGTTCCAAAAGTCTTTGCGATGAATGGCACCGGTGTCTCCTACATCGGACGTACCTACCGCCAGCCACGGACTACCACCCCGACCCGCAAGGAGCGCTACAGGCCAACTAAACCGCCAGTCCCGCGTACAGAAGGTTTGGACTGTCATCGCCTAGCTATTGTTTACCATGATGTCGTGATATCATTAACTCTTTAACTTATATCTTTAGTCTTTTTGTTAAGTTGAAGAAGGTTAGACATCCAAGTAATAAGATACGCAGTACAAAAATGATACACTTAACAGATGTTACTAAAGCAAAATTTATAAGTAACTTCTTGTTCCTATTGTGGTTATTCTTCTGCTCCTTTCAATAATATTTCAAGATCCTTTGCCGACAGTCGAAGGGTATTCCAGTAACACAGTGCAAAAGTAATTTTCACTGCGCAAAAGTTACTAAAACAAAAGATACACAGTGCAAACAGTGCCACGTACAGAGAAAAATATACCGATTTCTACACAAGGGTGGAGTAAGGAAAGCCATGTAAAATGCCTTTCCCAAAGGCACAACATCGGTGGCGTGGGGATTTGAACCCGGGACCGCTGGGTTCTGGGCCGAACACCCTGTCGTTACGCCACACGACCCCACAAAAGTTACACAGTACAAAAGTTCCTTTTATTCTTGTTCATGTTGTGCTAATTTCCTTTTCAAGATCCTTTGCCGACAGTCATAGGGTACTCCGTTCGCAGCGGAATCTGCCCTGGGAACAACATCATGCCCATATACGGCACCTCCCTGGAAGACTGCGCCGAACGCTGCACAAATCACCCGGGATGCGTCGCCTTTATCTTCTCCAAGGCACACCGATGTTACCCGAAGACCAAGACCTGCGACAAGCCCAGGAAGACCTACAACAGGAATCTGTTGTATGACAAGAAGATCGGTGAGAGGGTTATATGACTGGTTTCTTGAGTGAACTCTCTTTTAGTCCGGCGGCATAGCCCGATAAATTAGCTGAATTGGGCACTTTTGACTAAAAGCACAAAAGGGCTGAACTACGAAATTCAGTACATCATCTTAACTAGGCTTAGCGTGGGATTTAATCTACATGATAAGATACAACAAATCAAATCTCACTGTACATTAAGATCAACACTATATATAAAATTTCCTTTACTCCTTGTTGTTCCAGAGTCTGCAAACATAATGCATTCCATAAGGGTCATAATGATGCATCCAAACAAATCTCCAACCCAACTCTCCAAGTGTAATGCACTGCTGTATATCTACACTGTGCATACCTGGAGGGTGCTGCACTAGAGAGCTCTCAGAACCAGTGGTTTGTCAAAGTGGTGGATTTATGTAACCCGGCGCATTAATGTTAATGGAGGTTATACATGTAACGTTAGGTAGTTGGGTAAAACGTTTCAAGTCGGAGCCTTACCTGTGCTTCCGTGCCCATGGCAAGAGTGTTCTTTTGCCCAAGGTTGTGTGTTGCTGTAGACAACTCCGGATATTGAGAACCCAATATTCGATGCTTGCTCCCCTAGCGGCTTTCTATGGTACTACGGTAGAACTTCGTTTTGATATATTCTGCTGTAAACATTCCATTTATGATTTCTGAGTGGCTGACGAGTTTGAAAAAAACTTGGTGTTAGTTCGGGCTTTGGGTTTGGAACTGCATGACATTGTGTGTTTTTGTTGGAAAAGTGTGAAGCGGTGTAACTCAGTAAAGGGATGCATGGATATTGACTTGTGGCGTTCTAGTGACTTCTCTTTGCACTGCAGAAGTTTCAGTTGTTGTATTTCCCTGTTTCAGGAGGTCCACCCATGGTGAAAGGCTATGATATATCCGAAACAGGTACTGCGTTGGGAACAACATCAAGTCACTGCATGCCTTCTAGTGGTTTCCCTTGGTAGTGCAGGAGAAGTTTCAGTTTTTGCATTTCCTTGTTTCAGGAGGTCCACCCATGGTGAACGGCTACGCTGTCCGAAACAGGTGCTGCGGTGGGAAAAACATCTGGTCCCTGTACGGTGCCGGCCCATTGAAGCCTTCTAGTGGCGTCCCTTGGTACTGCAGGAGAAGTTTTAGTTTTTGTATTTCCCTGTTTCAGGAGGTCCACCCATGGTGAATGGCTATGCTATCCGAACCAGGTACTGCGGTGGAAACAACATCTGGTCCCTGTACGGTGTCGACCCCAAAGCCTTCTAGTGGCTTCTCTTGGTACTGCAGGGGAAGTTTCAGCTTTTCTATTTCCTTGTTTCAGGAGGTCCGCCCATGGTGAAAGGCTACACTATCCGAAACAGGTACTGCGGTGGAAACAACCTCTGGTCCCTGTACGGTGTCGGCCCCAAGCCTTCTAGTGTTTTCCCTTGGTGGTGCAGGAAAAGTTTCAGATTTTATATTTCCTTCTTTCAGGAGGTCCACCCATGGTGAAAGGCTACGCTATCTGAAACAACAACTGCAGTGGGAACAACACGTTAGCCCCAAACCTTTTGGTGACTTCTCTTCGCATTGCAGGAGAAGTTTCAGTTTTTGTATTTCCTTGCTTCAGGAGGTCCACCCATGGTGAATGGCTATGCTATCCAAACCAGGTACTGCAGTGGAAACAACATCGGGTCCCTGTACGGTGCCGGCATCACCCTGCAGGACTGCGCCCAGCGCTGCAACGCCCATCCCGAATGTGCCGCCTTCCTGCACGTTGGCGGGAACTGCTTCCCCAAGTCCAGACAGAAGTCCAAATCGTGCACGGATAACTCCACGCCGGAGAGCACTTTCTACGAAAAAGAGACAGGTGATTGATCCTTTCTTTCTTTCTTTCTTTCTTTCTTTCTTTCTTTCTTTCTTTCTTTCTTTCTTTCTTCCTTCCTTCATCCATTCATTCATTCATTCACCCAAAATCTAAGCTATTCATTCGACTTGGAAACCGTTTAAGAGATAACAATGAAAGGTTAAAGAAGTGAAAAATTGCTCATCAGGACAAATATCAGCGCTTTTTAACCAAGGTAATGATGGTATTATATTGGTGGGGTCGTGTAGCGTAACGGCGTAACGGCAGGATGCTTTGCCTAGAACCCAGGGTTCGAATCCTGTCATGTCACCGATGTTGTACCCTTGGAAAGGGCACTTTACACGACTTTGCTCGCTACAGCCAGGTGTAAGAAATAGTACCTGACTTTAGTTGGGGAGGTACATGTAGAAGGCGCTGGAAGGAGAGTGTTGGGCTCCGCCTTCCAATGCAATGCCCTAGACAAAGTGGATAACAACCAACAAAAAGGCTGTTATACCAGGGACTACCCTTACCTTGAATACCTTTAATGATGGTAATCTTCATCATTTCCAGTGTGCAAGATCAAGGCAACCGACATGACCTACCGGTACCAATGGGACCTTCCTCCAGTCACCTCCTCCCCATTCAGGTGGGTGTAATTAAAACATCTTTTAAACAATCAGCCAATTATGTATAAGCAGCGACACCTGTGCTGCATTACTTTGTGAACCAGTCAGCATTGCCTTGAAGAAGGTGACAGATGGTCACCGAAACGTCGGTGGAAATCATCTCTTGGTTTTGTAAAAAGAGTCTTTTTATTCAGCCAAATTTATCAGCACTATCCAAAACACAGCAGTAGCCTGGTGGGTGGAGTACTTTCTTTGCATGTGCGTTGCAGGTTCGATCCCCGAACCAAGTCCTGCCAGGTACTTTAATGATGCACCAAATAGCAGTTACTCAAGCAACTGGATATGATTTTGGAGAATCCTAAAGATAATATTATGATGATATTCTCTTGACAAAAGATAGCCAGTATGCTATGTTGCATTTGCTAATAATCTCATTTCATCTCAGAAAGGCTATGGGACTACCTTTATCTTTCTTTTACCTTCTAGGTTTGAGGTGAAGGCCAGGAATGACATCCACATCGCTCTGTCGGGCGAGAACGCGGACTCGGAGGAAATGTACAAGATTGCCATCGGAGGCTGGAGGAACCAGCAATCGGCCATTCAGAACCAAGGACAAGCAAAGGTTAAGGTCAAAACCCCCGGTATGTAAAATTCCTTACAGACACTACCAACTGGATTTGGGGTTAAATGAATATTTTGGGGGTCCTCATCCGAAATGTGGGGTTCAAAGGAGGGAAAAGTCACTCTTTTTAACACACTTTTCTCTACTTGGTCCAGGTAAAATGGGGTAAGGACCCCAAAACAAACCTTTAACCCCAAATCCAGTTGGTAGTGAGACACATGATTCCACTGC
The DNA here is from genome assembly GCA_035149815.1 of Branchiostoma lanceolatum. NCBI lineage: Eukaryota > Metazoa > Chordata > Leptocardii > Amphioxiformes > Branchiostomatidae > Branchiostoma > Branchiostoma lanceolatum. The sequence continues at coordinate 13,182,221 of CM068884.1, forward strand.
CACCATCTTGGAAGGAGAGCCTGCCTCATCACCCACATGTCTACAATATAGTATATCAACATACTAACATACAGACCGACAATTTACTCAAACCGGCCCATGGGCGCACCCAGGGAATCCACCAACTTGAATACGTATACCATACCATCTAACTTTACGCCTATACAGACACACATAGATTTTCTTTTTTTGCATGTACAATACCTGAGTGGAGCTGAATCCAAGGTTGACTGTAGTAGTCATTATAAATTCGTAGTTAACACTGTATGCTAACAATACAATTCAACATTAACACGTTAATTAACAAATAGCAACTGCATTCTGTAGTTCAAATCCCCTTTTAAGTAAATTTTACACTTGAATGTCTCTTCTTTCCAAGGCATTGCGTCACCGGTACAATTCCGGACCTTCTACATCTCCTGGGCCCCTGACGGAACCATCAATGTCAGCAAGGCCTCCGGGATTCCCTTCATGACCTGGAAGGGCCCTAACCCCCACCCCATCCGCTATGTGGGCTACTCTACAGGGTTTGGGAGCTCTGGAGTATGGGAGTTCTGCTCCAACGGCGTGTATTGTAACGTTATAAATTATTATCAAAACATGGTGATACAGTTACTAACTTTAAGACATTATTATTTTCATCAAAAACATAATACTATCAATGCTGTTTGAGTTTTTGCATTCTTTTGTGAAGAGCATATCTAAATGTGAAGCTGAGCCAGCTGTAATAAAGATGAACACACACCAAGACAAACAAACAAACAAACAAACAAACAAAGACTGAAAGCGCTACCTCCATTTTCACTGATCCGTAGAAAAGAAATTAATAATCTTTTTTTTTCCTGTCCAGATCCGGCGGAACGACAGCCCAAGGGTGTGTGGCCTATGAACTTTCGGTTTGGACCAAGGGACATGACTGGAGACAGGAATGACGGCAGAGCAATAGGAACCATTCCTGCCCACGGCCCGGACAACGAAGAGTACGGGTCTTACCGCTTCACCGGGAAACGAATGTCTCGCATGCTGATTCCCTTCAAAAAGTCTCTGGATATCCGGTAATTCTTTACTTTTTCTTTGCAAAATTGTAACCATTATGTTTTTGGTGCTGTTTGTGTGTGTGTGTGTGTGTGTGTGTGTGTGTGTTTGTGTGTGTGTGTGTGTGTGTGTATGTTACAGTAAATGTGTGTCCGTGTGTCTGTTTTTGTGTGTCCGTGTGTCTGTTTTTGTGTGTATGTGTATGTGTGTGTATTGCCAGTATAACTACTAAGCTCTGGATGGATCCTTATGATATTTGGTAGGAGGGTAGCAGTTCGGACAACAAAGGTTCAGGCACTTACATGCTGTACAGTTATGTTGCCTAGTTGGGCAAACATGTGCACTAAAGGTCTTCATTCCCACATTATCGCAGGTATTCCATGACCATCCTGGTCCATGTGCGCACCGATGTCCCGTCACTGCCCCTGTCTGACTTCATGTCTGACAGCTGGGGGCTCCTGAGGGCGTGGAAGACCAGGGCTACCCCAGCAGACGGGGCGGGTCAGGCCGGCCAGCTAACCGGGCGGACTATGAGGACAGGGCAGACTTATACACCCAGGTTATATGTCACATTATTGGCACATGTCTGATCAGATGCAATGTGCAAGTTAACATCAATGTCTCCCTACTTCAGCTTGATAGCAAAGTAATGTTTAGTTAAAGTTAAAATCCTCCCACACCATAAGGTGTATGGGGCGGTGCCCATCTCCGTTTCATAGCCCTGGGCCACACTGTGGTGCAATCACTGCAGCAGGGGGCTAGTCCACTGGCAGTGGAGTGTGTTGAACTTCCATACTGTTTCAGAAGTATGTACCATTTTTATAAAGTCTAGCAAAGTAATGAAATTGTTGAAATTTTTCTATTTCAGAAGACGATTGTGGCCAGGCAGGCGTCTGCGCGCGACTGAGCAAACACGAGGTGCAAACAGCGATGTCCCCAACCTTGTCCCAAACAAGTGGACCTACGTCGGGATCAGCTACAACTACAGGGTTGGCGAGGTGGCACTCTGGATGGACAACATCAAGGTTTGTTAGTTTGTTTGTTTGTTTGTTTGAACCTTTGCTTACTCAGATCAAGCTCAAATCGGCAGGCAGGCCGCTTTTCATTGAGGTAGTGCGCATAGGTGGCGCACAAGCCGGTGTTTTTCAAAGATTTCTTTTCTTTTTTGTTTCTAAAATTATAACATGATTTATTTGATAACATATGTAACAAATCTTGATAGACTACAAGACTAGTCATGCTAATTACACAATTGACTGTTCATATAATAACCATTTACAGCATACGTTGGATATGTGTGCAGTGCATGTATGTCAATTAAGAGGATGTGAAAGAAAAGAATGTTCCGTGTGTTGGTCTTCAGTTATTTGCGCAACCTACCTGACCACTAATGATTTCATAATGAAGGCAACTTTTTTTGCCCAACTTTTTTTCTTTGCACGCTCGCATCAGTCTAGGGGTTTTCAGACGATGTCATCCACATAATCAAATCAGTATAGCCTTATTCGGGGGTGTCCCTGTGGTGTAGTGGTCTGCGCCTTCTGCCTCTCACAACATCTGGTTCAAATTACTTGGACCAGAAGGACTGGGGTTCAAGCCCCAGGTAGGACACCTCTGGACAAGAGGCGCATTGAGTCATCCCAAAGACTTTATAAAAATGGTAGATACTTCTGAAACAGTATGGAAGTTAAACACACTTCACTGCCAGTGGACTAGCCCCCTGCTACAGTGATTGCACCACAGTGTGGCCCAGGGCTATGAAACGGAGATGGGCACCGCCCTATACATCAATAATGGTGTGGGAGGATTTTAACTTTTTAGCTAGCCTTATTCATGTTTTGTAAATTGCTTTTACCATGTGCACATAGATAGAATAAAATCATTCATACCAACAGGTGGCACACAACTTGATCGGGAGTGCTGAACGCCGAGCCCTGTTCCCGATCGAGGTGGGGTACAACGGCCAGGCCTCCAAGCACTTCTCCGGCCAACTGTCCTGTCTCCAGGTAAAGTATTGAGAACACCGGCCACGACTGGACGCTTTGACTGCTGGCATATGAATGACTAAGGCCACACCAATTTAATTTCTTGGTTAACGGAATTTTAAGTCTTAATTGGCTTCATCTGTTGTTCTAGAAGAATTACACAATCATGTCATAATTTTCTGAGGTCTTGTCTCCTGCCTCCAGCTGTATGACTACGCCTTGACCCGGGAACAGATCGCTGCAGCTCGCAACAAATGCAAAGGTAAGGCCCCATTTTGTTTTACAACGTACTGGTTTATATCCCCCAAACTAGGATATATGAATATAGTGAACTTAAAGGCAAATCGTGGACAGGCCAACGGAGGAAAACAAAGTTAAGACAAGACATTAGGTTCACGCCAATAATTAGTTTCAGTAGTATAATCCAATACTGGATACCACTACTATTACTGCACATCAGTGTGACCACAAGGGTATATTATTGGCAAAAATTCCCGAAGTTGCCGCAATGATTTGGCGCAATCAGGTAGCGTGCGTAGTCAGTGGTTAGTGATCTTGACTCTGGAAGTAGAAGCCCCGGGTTCGATCCCGGCTGTGTCGCTCACCCGACATGCGCGCTACCGGAAAGGGTTGCAGTCCTTAGGACGGGACGTTAAGCCGTGGTCCAATGTTCATTGTGCTTCTCGAAAAGAGCTAGGGGAATTTCCCGGGTACAATGAACCTGTAAATAAATAATGTACATAGCGAATGTCTTCTCTCTCACGACCAGTGGAAGATAAGCTCTTCAGTGAGCTAAACTAGATGGAGATCACTTTCCTTTCCTTTTTACTTTTGCCCCGTGAGACATATTAGATTGAATCATCCTTCTCTCCCCCTCAGTGGATGAATTTAGGCTCTGCGATCCGAACTGGCACAGCCACGGTTCAAGATGCTTCCGAGTGTTCAGTGCTGCAGGGCCGTACGCAGCAGCTAAAGCCATGTGCGCTCGCCACGACTCACGAGTAGCTCTCCCAAAAGACCCAGCGACCAACGCCTTCATTGTACAACTGCGAAACAAGGTTTGTCTTTAGCACAATAACGTTAATAGCCCGTTTTTTAAAGTGAAAGGGTGGCATAACACCTGCGAGTGACCCATAACCACCAATTAAACCACCTCATTTGTTTTGCTCATTTGCTCGCTCATTCTGACTCTGTATCTGTCTACCTATATAATGCTATGCAAAAGAGAAGCCGTGTCATAATGTGAAATGTTTCATTCCATTATCTTATGTATCGAGTAATGATGTTAGATTAATACACTAGTATAAATAGTCCGTAGTTGTTGATATTCCATGTTATTTGTCATACATTGTAGCTGAATTGTTGTGCAATAAACTTTACTTGACTTTAAAGGTCATAGGTCAATGGCCAGGTGTTTTGTTACCGTTAACCTCTCAAGGCAGGTCATTAACCTTCAAGTGTACAATTCTGAGCTTAACTTTGTTTGGAAATATACTTATGATTCTATTATTCACTCGGACTCAAAGTTACTTAGCTAAATATCAAAAATAGTTTTGCATCATTAGTTCGATGAGATGATACTGTAGATGCAGAAATGTTCGCGGTGGTTTTATGTTTGCGATTTTTGTGGTGACCGGTTCACCGCGAACATAAAACCATAGCAAACATTTTTGTCCAATACTGTACCACTATGTGACTATAGCACTGGCATGAACTTAAAACCACCGCGAACACTCCATTTCCCCTTAGTGCGAAATAAAAACCACGCGAACGTAATTCACAGTAAATAAATGAATGAATTCACAACAGGTTAGCAGACAGCTCGCCACATGGATCGGACTGAGGGATGACAAAGAGGAGGGACAGCACGTGTGGGAGGATGGGGAGGTGCTGGGAGGGTTCCGAGCTTGGGGACCCGGTGAGCCCAACAACGCGCCCGGGGACTCCGACTGCGTCCGCATCGAGGCTGCCGACAGAGTCATGGGTGCCAACAGGTGGAGAGACTTCCCCTGCAACGGGGGCAACTTTGGCGTCATCTGCGAGAAAGGTATATTTTTATACGTTTGTTTGTCTGTTTGTTTGTTTTATTCAGATCTCCATTTAATAGTGTAAAATTAACACATTTGACACTATTCTTCCTGGAGTTCGCCTACATTGAATACAATTAAATCAAATACAAAAATAAAACTTGGTACACAATTGGGTTAGACATACTGTAAATTAAACAATATCAAATTTGATGAACTTCAAAGTGATCTGGAGAGGTCAGAGGTTAAAACTTGAAATTTCATCCGCTATTGCTAGGCTGGGTCATACCAAAGACTTTTCTCTGCTTAGCACTCAACATTTGGGAAAGAGTTGGAAGTTAAACACACGCATCACTACCAGCAGACTAGCCCCCTGCTGTAGAGACTTGCACAAAGTTGTGTGGCCCAAGGGCTGCAAATCAGAGATGTGCGCCGCCATATGCTCCACCAAGTGACGCGGGAGGACTTTAACTTTTTTTTACACTCCCAGGCCAGGTGAAAAAATGCCCGAGTGGCTGGACTAGGCTCGATCCATTCTGCTACATGTACGTGGACAAGCCTGCCTCGTTTGACGCCGCCGACAAAGTCTGCAAGAACCTGGGAGCAAGCCTGCACACCGCGTCAGACGAGAAGGGGGTGCGACTCATGCAGGGACTAGCCAGAACTGGTCTGTTTGTTTGTTTGTTTGTTTGTTCACAAAACGTATCCAGCACAATGAATATTAAGTAACTTTGGCATTAAGTAATTCTCATAACCTGGATGTCTGATCATCATTGACTTGTTTGCTTATCTATTCAGTTGTTTGTTTGTTTACAAATCGTATCCAGCAAAGCTTGAGTATTGAATACTTTTTTTATATTTTCTCCCTACTGCTAAATCAAACCCCTGCGAACTTAATTGAATGCAATTACGGTCAAATAACTGGCTTCTACAGCATTAGGTACCAGTCGCTGGGTCTGGACAGGCCGAGAACAACTGGAGTTTCCGCCACCAGGAAGGGACAACGGGAGATGCAAATCCTTCCTGAAACCTGTGAGTAAAAAACTAGTTCTATGATTGTTTAAGGCTAATGTTGATTCGATTAAAGGATGACATCTACACGCGCATCAAGTGTCGTCCATTTCCAAGGAAAAAAAGTTTAGCCCTAATGTAACTCATACCAATAAGCTGCAAAATGAGAAGATATATGCTGTAAATTTCCAAAAAAAATTTTTTGGAAAACGGAAACTGATGTTTTAGGATGCAATTGCAAAGGCAAAGAAGAAGAAGAAGTGAAGGAACGAAAACGAAGAATATATTATTCGTTATACCATACACTGTGTGTTAATCTTTGTTAGTCCTCCCTGACAATGTAGATTTTATAATGAAGGCAACTTTTTTTTGCCACTTTTTCTTTTTTCCCATGGTCGCATCAGTTTTGGGGTCTAAGATGATGTCATCCATATGATTAAATCAACATGGCCTTCTAACACTAGAGGCAAAGTTCCTGCGCAGTCTCAACTGAGAGACGGAGGGCGCCATAGACTTCCTGAAACTTGATATGAACCACTGCCCCCCGAGTCATGTGTTCTACCTAAATTACGTGACGTCACAGAAGCAGTTATAGGTTGCTCATTCCTTGACAAAGACTGGAACTGATCAGTCGAAAATTTCGATAATTCCAATCTGCATCTGCTAATTCGCCACCAAGAGCGTATGATGGGAGATAAAAGACATTAAATTGGAGAGAGAGAGCTTTGAAATGTTCTATTTCTTTTATTACAGAAAGGAGGGATTGTACCCCTTCGCCCATATATGGCAATGCAGCGCTCTTGCACCAGAAAGAATGCCTTCATCTGCAAGAAGGGATAAGAACGGAGGAAACGTCTTGAGCATTGAACGTAGAGAATGGTACTGATAATGACCTTTGTCATTACAACTTTTGTGTAATCACAGAAACATGTATCAATTAGTAATTTGCGTAACTTTTTTGTTACTTTTGTTGTTGATGTAAATGATTTTTGTTTGGGGTTTTACCCCCAGTGCACATTGGAAAACACCTTTTGAAGTGATAAGCTGAGGAGTAAACAAACGTCGACCATGTGAATTTTCTACAAGTTTTGTCATGAGCCAGCTTTTGCTCTACTACATGTGTATATGTTGTATGTTGTACCATACATAATTTAATGATATATGTTGAGAGAGAGAAAATTTCTGTGGCATAACTTTAATGTCAGCAAAATATTGGATTAATTCTGTTTATGATATAGCGATGTAGAGACTACTCATGATGTATAGAATGGTGACTGAACAAGCTGGTCTTGTGTCGGTCACAGTAGCGAATTTCTGATGGATGTTGTTTTGTGCAATAAAGAGTATCATCACGAGTTCAGTCTTGCGTGAGTGGTACGAGTGTAACGGCCGGTAGGGGGCGCTAATACGGGACAGTTCATACAGTAGCATCGATGTGCGGTATACAGGTTGATGTATGCATTCAATAATTGTCCAATTGCTATACAGTATACAGAGGTGGAGGTTTCTAAACCTTTTTTTATAGAAATAATGAATTCAAGACGTCCCTGCTTGCCACTTAAGACACTGTCAAGTACTTTAAAGATTCTACTGTTTTGTCTCAATACTAAAGGCCTGCTTGGAATTTTCAGGGACATCGACGCTCAAATTGCAGCGTAAACAAAAGAAAGGGTTGTATAAATTTTACTCTTATTGGATCTAAGCGAATGCTAATACACGCTTAAAAAGGAAATGACTAGACTTTTAGAGACAACACTGCTTGAACATGTAGATACATCCAATTATTCTATGAATCATACTTTTTAGACATAACCTAAACACCACACACAACAAAAGAACCCATCACATTTTAGTAGTTACACATCATTTATTGATAAATCTATAGTTGAATTATTTCATTCAACCAAGTCCAAAAATATTTAACATCTCAGTTCACGTAATATAGATTTAGATAACAAGAACAAGTGAAAATCATCTCTTCTGATTTTGATGACAACATGAAATACTTTGTACCAAGAACAAGGCATACGAACACCAAATGAATGTACAAAGTTTTCATCAAGGCAAATATACATATTACTGTATACTACACAATGGTTTTTAGCTCATACCCAGTGCAGGTATGTAGTATAGACTGCATCATCGCTACACACATCTTTCAAATGACCCAATCTTATCATAATATTAAAAGTCCATAGCTGCCATGCCACCACACCCATGCGTAGAAATATTTTGAAAGTAAGATTCATCATGACTGACCTTGATCATGCACTCCTCATACGCATCAACTTTATCACACTAAAATCATTATATAATTATATTATAACACTATTTACATATAACATTATTTTCGGTCTTCAACATTAGAACTGTCCTACTTTCAATTAGATATCCATATTTGGTGCTTTTACACTACTTGTTTTCATGTAACATGATATCAAAGCTTCATAAATGAGTATGGTACTCCTTCCGTGAATAATTACATCAGGTTGGAGAATGACTGAATAGCAAGGTTCTTTTATTCACAACTAAGTATTTTACAAGAGCCGATCATCTCACCATTGTTGCTTAACAGTAACTTTTAATGTAACAATACTTAACGTTTGGGACTGTATTTTTAGCAGTAACACCTAGTTTCAGTGCACTGTGAACTAGTCATTATTGCCCTGATGAAGATGACAGTTGTCGAAACGTCGGCTCTTGTAAAATACTTGGTTGTGAATAAAAGAACCTTGCTATTCCGAAGATGGTACTTTTCCAAATAATTCTTTCAATTTTTGTCTATATACATATACAAAATACACAACTGCTACAGACAATTTTCATCATTATCTGTGATGATTAAAAGTTTTGATAAGAATAGAACTTCATTTTGCAACTTTTCTTCCCAACATGTACATGTAGGCCACAGCCTGACCTCACGAGAAAGAAACATGAACTGAATTGTCTCCTTTCCTTTTTCAAATCTCAAGCCCAGACAATGACTCCCTATCCTCTACATTACACTAATTGTTTGGTCCCAACAACAGCTGCCGGCAATCTCAATATCAAACTGGCTTAAGTCTTTGTTGAGTTGAAATTTGGTCCACTATATGTTAACCATAACAATGAAATTACTTCCTTACAAAATCTACAAATATGTACTTGTACTCATAGCTGCCTGTCACAGAAAAGACAACTTGTACAGACTAAGGCACGGTACAATACCACTTACTACACACAGACAATGAATCATAAATATACAACTATTCAAGATGAACAGTATTGCTGTGGCTGACATCATGCATTTCCGTTGTGGCTTATAGTATCAAGTTTTGGGTAGATGTTGTATAATATTATTCACACTACAATTTAGACAATATTCGGTTTTCTTTAAATCATTACTGCAACCTCCCTGGAAGGCTAGCACACAATCAGTCGTTATCATTGCACTTTCTGATGATTTACATTGGAACTGCTTGCAAATATTTACAAAAGGCGTCACCAAAAAAGCCATTTAGCTGCAGTGCTAATTAAAAGGCACAAGATTTAAATGAATATATTGACAAATAATTTTGTGGCAATGTCATTTGTGGCTTATCAAGTACACACAGGATTAAAAAATTCAATCATTTGACAGACATAATATTCCATATAATCACTAAAATCTTCTAATAATTTTCAGTCAATCTCTTGCACATAAAATGCAAAAATCTCATTATCGCAAAATCACATAAAAAGATCATATATTTTCTACCTCTTATAATAAAATTGCATACAATATAATCCAAACATGGCAGAGATATTGCAAACAATTCTAGTTCTTTGTAAAAACTTCGGCCATAAAATTTGCCTTTTTTTCTGCTATGGGCATCTTATGTACAGTCTGTAATCAGAGACATATCTCTTTAAGTATTGGTCAACCAGATAAGGGTTAAATAACATCATGGCCAATGATACATCTGGCTCTAAACCTTAAAAAAACTGTACAAATATAACTTTTCTACACTTAAATCCTTAAACGAGCTCTAAAATATACAAATATTTAACCAAGAAGCATTCTGTAATTCTTATCGTAACCAGGCACCAAATCTATTCCACCCTAAGTCTTAAAATTCGTCTTGAAAATAATCTTTAACACCTGGGCAGTAAGTCTTTGTACCACTGGCCATCTCCTTTCTAGACTTAAACGACCTCTAAGATATACACAATTGTAACCAACAAGCATCTGTAATTCTTATCCTTACCAGATATCAAATCTACACTATACTAAGTCTTAAGATGTGTCTTGAGAACTGCAATCTCAGACTTAAGACCTAGGCAGTAAGTCTTTGTACAACTGGGCGTCTCCTTTCTTAGTACTTAGCCACTGGCCACAAGGGAACGTCCATTGTTGGTTGGTGGCAAGGTTCGTGACCTCAACCCTGTCCAACATCCAGTCCGCTCCAAACCCTTTATTGTCGTGCTCGATGCGCACTTTCGTGACCTCTCCAAGATCCAGCGCTTCGAACTGAAAACGGTCGGTCTGTCCGCGCTCAAAGAGGTCTCGGAACTTCTGTTTGAGTTGTCGTTTCCCGGTGTCCCCATTTGCGCCGTACAGGATTATGGTGACGTTGGCGTCCGTGCCGGCGCCTTTCTCGTCACTTGTTACCGTGACAACCTCGTACTGGACTGGAGCAAGATCTGAAAGAATGATGAAAACAGATTGTTCTTAATGATGGCAACTTTGTTGTGAACAATATACCTGTTAAGCCTGTCACACATAGCTGACCATCTCCAGACCATGTTTGGGAGTTAGTTGTGACTTGGTCTGGAGATGGTTGCATGGTCAGCTACTCCCAAGCCCAGATGAACTTGCTCACATCTTGTTTGGTTGGTGAGGTTGCCTACTAGCCTGTAAAAGGGGTCTGCACCAGTTGACTATAAATTTAGAAAAATCAAAGTTGGGAAACTACAATTCCGCTAAGAATACTAGTAAGCTTTGGTAATTTATCCAATCTTAAGCTCTGGGTAACTGAACTACATGTACACCAACCGAAAATAATTTCATCAGGTTGGTAGAACATAGGATATTAGAGATTCTTTTTACACAACCGGTAATTTGCAAAAGCCCCACCTACTTCGGCTACTTATAGCGGTGAGAAGCAGTACTCCAGTCAGAAACTCTGAAGAAGGTGTCTGCTAGACACCGAAATGTCAGCAGGTGAGAGTTACCGGTTGTGTAAAAAGAATCTTTAATATCCTACATGTACACCAGCATAAGGCATTCAACTTACTTTTGATGGCAGTCTGTCTACTTTCCTCTGTGTCTGTCAACTTCAGGCGTCTCTCGTCCCCTGCTGGGATCCAGTGGTTGCACCCAAATATATACCTGAAGGTACAAGCAACGAAAACATTACTTTGCAATAAGTGTAGTGATTGGTAACCTTAATACGATATGGACAACACCAAAAATGCGGGGTTGAATTGCAGTGTCCACAAAAGTATTGAGTCTACCCATACCCAGGTATGTTCTTACCAGGGGTATATTCTGCTACACTAGTGTGTTAATATGCCCCAACTTATGGCAGAGTACAACTTACATGATTGTATGAGTTTCATATCATATTTTCTAACAAATTTTTTTGTGTTAAACTCAATGTATATCTACTATGTCAGACTACCAAACTCTTGGCATAAGTCCCCGAAATGAATAAATGGAGCATCCCCAACATGATAATAAGAAAGGTTGTTAAACTTTGACTAAATAGAACTTACTTGTCTGCAGTTGAGGTGTTTTCCACAATGACCTCTGACACGTGCCACTGGTGCTTGTCCTTTGACCCCGCCTTCCTGTGTCCCAAGGTCATGCCCTTCAGGGTTCCGACATTCCGGGTGGTGAACTTGAACTCATCTGTGCGACCCCTGAAGAAAAAACAAGAACAGATGGGATAAACATACTGGCTTGATGGTGACATTTCATGCAAAGTCATGCATGTACAGTCAAACCTGTATTAGCGGTCACCTTTGCATAGCGGCCACCTGCCCATAGTGGTCACTTTTTGTCGGTCCCTTGGATTTTTCCCATTGACATAAGCATTAAGAATTAGGCTATAGCAGCCACCTGTCCAACGCGGTCGCGGCCACACGATTTTCGGTCCCGCGGGTCTGGAAACACTGCCGATAACGGTCACGGCGCATGGTCCCCGCAAGATTCGGGAGCCTTCTTTCAAATCTCGGCAGAAAAAAATATCACTATAGCTGCAGTGTTACCCATGAAAATGTTGTGCATGGTTTTATTTTGCTCCTGGTGTTGGTTTTGCATTTCCAAGACCAGAAATTTGCAGACAAACAGAGCCAGTCTTGCGCGCGGTCCTAGCGGGACGCTTTGTTTACTTGGGTTACTTCACTAGTAGTACCATGGGCGAGCAGTTTGTTAAAAACACGCCTTTTATCCTAAGAAAAAAAGGTTATGAAGTCATCCATTCTTTATATATTCTATTCTCTTCATTCAAAGAACTTCTTTGACGAAATAAGTTTACATTTTGTACTATTTAATGTAGAGTAAAATCATAACTCACACATTGCAGCTGCACCCACATTGCAGTAGACTATCCCAATGACCCTATGAGTATGACCTCACAGGCGCCATCTTGCAGCTGTTGTTTTTTCTCCCGGCAAGGAATCCGACCCAAACAGGCTGATTTTACCGTGAAATTCCACATTTATTTGCTGATAAATGATGTCGCCGCGCAATTGAAAATGACACGGTTGTCTTCGGCAACATTTTGGTCGCATGTGCTCCGGATTGGGGGCGGATCGATGGATCGACTTGGACTTAATTTGCTTGTGGAAAAATCCGGACGAAAGCAGTCATCTTGAGCCGATGGTCGTCTTGTGGAAGTGGTCGGTAGACCAAGTTTGACTGTACATGTATGTGAATAAATGTTTCTCAGTGGGTACAGAAAACATGTGCCACTTATTGGTCATGGTCAATCAACCGTTTCTATAGAGCGGCCACCTGTCCATTGCGGTCGATTTTGGCCAGTCCCTTGAGTGACCGCTATAGGCAGGTTTGACTGTACTGTATATACAGACACTAACACAGACATACACATAAAGACACACACACAGACACTCAACCACACGCAAACTCAAACACACACAGAGACACACACACACACAGACACACACACACAAATACATTGTATACATGTATGTACAGTAGATGTAAGCATTACCACTTAGAGAAGGACAATAAAGGCATGTTTATAGACAATTTCCATCAATGGCTTTACGAAGAATTTCATAAAAAGAGGAACCAAAAACTTTTCCCAAAACATTGTTATTTAGATCTGCCAGAGAAAAAGGGCGCTCAAGTCTTACTGAGCTAGATTATTCACTGATAAGAAGATTAGGAACTAACTAAGTATTGAGTAAGCAAAATCTTACTGTTTGAAGTATTTCCCCTTGGCGGTGTTGTCCATGGAAAACTCCTTAGACTTGCGCAAGTCTCCTTCCAGGATGAGGAAGGCGTCATTGGTGGTTCCTGCTTCCTTCCTGTCACTGGTCACCACTTTGATGTTGTAAGCTTGAAAAAACATTATGTTTTAGTTATCTATGTAAAAGTTATTCAAAGCAATCTAATTACATTCACATGTAGTACTACATGTTTGTACATAATGTTGATGAAGGTTAGACATCCAAATACTAAACAGTATTCATTGTCTCTGTCCCAAATATAACCCACAAGCCTTCAAAACCAATGTTTACCGCCATCTTCTACCACATAACCTTTGTCTTCTACCAACAGTGCCTTCCACTGAGCAAACTAAAAGAAAAGATAATCTAAGTAACCTAGTACGTAATACACCTAAGTTTTGGCTTGGCATTGTTAACGCTTAGTCTCGTGCATTTTTTTCCATATGCGCTTCAGTCTTGTGATGGTTTTTGTTGATTTCGTTTCTGTAATTTTACTTTGTGTTTTGTGTCTGCCTCTATGTGTGTGTTTGACGCACTTTGTGAAAGTTTGTATTGAACTTTGAATACTGTTCCCAGGGCTAACCCTTTGTAATAGCCTTCGGCTAGTTGGGTAGTCCTGGCTGTACTTTTCTACAGTCGAATAAAATCAAATCAAATCAAATCAAAAGAAGAAAAACTATTTACACCCACCTATTTTCTCCTTGTCAGACTTGGGTGTGCCTGGAGAGGTACAGATCAGTTCTCTCATGATCTGTTTGTCGTCCTCGTCCTTTGCTAACCAGCGGCCGCACGGGAACGTGAACGACTTGTCCGTCTTCTGGTCCAGCACCTCAATGTACTCCAGGTGCCAACCTGCGCCAAACCCTGGGGAAAATTAATAAAAGAAACATTACTCAATGTTCACTTCTAAGTTCATCGGTGTTGGTAGAAGTCTTGATAATTTTTCCTTTAATTTACAAAATGTTACAGAGTAATGTCAATATACATTCAAGATGTACTGATACTGATACAAAATCGATACAAAGATTTCAAGAGAAGAACATTCACTTGAAGGCAACTATGACATTGATAGTACATTCTTTGTGTTCAACTTTATAAAATATCTATGGACAAATAGACATTATATGATTTCAAGAAAGATTACAATTAAAATCTAAGGAACTTGCAATACAAAGTTTCACATATTCAAAACTGGCATCAAATTTGACGTACGTCATATTTTACATAATTCAAAACTTATTAATGTGAACAGTGAGAATAAGAAGTATTATGAAATCACAGTCAACAGAAAGATGAAACAACCTAACAGAAAAAAGTTTGTAAACTTGATTTCAGTTATCATTTCTCTTTTGTTATTCCATCAATAATTATTGTATTGCATAATATATAATTGGAAAGCTTGTTTATTACCCTAAACAAATCATTATAGTGTCCAATCTACTATGGTTGTACATTCAAGGATTGAGATATGATCAACTTTCCTAACTTATTGTCTAAGGTTCAGTATTACTGTAACACCCTCTGATACACTGAAACATCACCATCATACCTTCTGGGGAAACTGAAGAAATTTTGCATGCAAAAAAGTGAAGAAAAGTTGACATGAAGAAAGGAGTCCAAAGAAAGTATGTAATTATAGCAAGTAGAATATACAGTACATTTTCATGCAAAGATAATCACAACAAAGATGTCTGATATGATTTGATCATTTTGTCATTCAAAAGCCACAGTAACAATAGTATGTGAAATCAGATTAGAAAGCATTTCATGCTCAAACTAATCTATTCCAGGATTACCAGATAATATGCTTAAGATGCATTGGAAATATAGGATGACAATGGAATGACAGAACACAGATTCTGAAGTTAGAGCAATAGAATAATTATTATGGCATTCATGCAAGTGAAATATTTTGAACTAGACCCCTTTAATGTCATACCTTCAAAAAGTTCAAATCATTTCTGCCTGAATATCATGTACATTGTTCAACTGTAACCTTTTTCTTGGAGCCTAAAACCATAACCAATTCAAATTTGGTACCAAACGTCAACTTTGGCATCCGAAAATAATTTCATCTCATTGGCAGAACATGGGATATTGGAGTTGTTTTCTTTAAACAACCAGACACAGCAAAACGTCAGCAGGTAAGAAGCCACTGGTTCTTTAAAAATAACCCTCCAATATCCTATGGCAACCTTAGGTAAAAAAAATGAAGACTTAAATCCTTACCTTTACTATCATGCCACACCCTACACTTGTGAAGGTCTCCAAGACTCAACATGTCGGGGTACTTAAAGACGTCGGTCTGGTTTCTCTCGAACTTGTTGGAACTGGTTTCCGACTCCTTGAGTTTCAGTTCGCCCGAGTCGCCGTTTTCGCCAAAGATGATGAGAGAGATGTTTGCGTCCGTTCCTGCCCCCCGCTCATCACTCGTCTTCACTGACACCTTGTAGGTGGTTTCTGTGAGAAAGAGAAAGAATGGTTTCTAGGTTAAAAAAAACTGTGCAGCACAAATGGCTGAATTGTGCTTTTAACGGTATGTTTTGAAAAGAAGGTAACAAATTAGAATCGTAAAAGACTAAAGTAACATGACAATAATGAATCAACATCTCATTATCTAAAATAACCCTATGTTTGGCACCCCTATGTGTGAGAGATTCATACATGCATGTATGCCCCATATAATCTGCTGAAGTCTGTTCTATAATCTTAAACAGTTTTTGATGTGGGATTTAATAGTTTAATTTGCAGACCCACAGAGCAGATGGAGTTGGAAGTGTCAGGAGACCCAGAGAATGAAATGTACTTCTAATCTTACTCAACCATAGTTGAAATAGAACTTTCACAGTAGACTAGATCACTATTTTGATTTCCATGTACGGGGATTGTTGTGTATCACCAGGTACATGTACCTGTTTGTCTGCAATTAGCCTTGGGGCATGAACTTGCAATAAAGATTATTGCTAATCTTATAATATCCAAAAATATGCTGCAACACATAATAAGTTATTGAAAAGAGATGCCGATAATCGTTTAAAGTCTGTCTCATTCTAAAACTCAGATTTTCAATATGGATTTAGTTTGATGCGTATGTTTTGATGAAGACTTACTCTTGATCGTCGCTTTCCCACCAACACTAGCAGGGATGTCCTTAGTCAGCTGACCGTCTCCTTTGCTCTTAGAGATCCAGTCGTCTAAGATGAACACTGAGAGTTCTCCTGAGTCCTGGTTCCTCAATGTGATCTAAATCATAAAATCAAACACATTATACATCTCAGTGTACACAATGTCATTATCAATATTGGGTAGAGGGGTACATTTTGTAGCTTTGCAGGCAACACAATAGGCAGGTTTAATTCTCCAATCAAGTCATACCAAAGACTTTAAAAAAAACTTATTGGTGCACACTGCTTCTCTGATTAACACTTACATGTAACTCTTACATGGATTAAGTTATGGGTTTGATCCCAGGCCATGTCATACTAAAGAATTTTCAAAACTACTTCTCAGGAAGAGTATGGTACATGTACATGTTGTTGAGAACGATGAGCTACCAGCCTGGACTAACCTCCTGCTGTTGTATTAATCTGTGCTTGTACAGCTGTGTGGCCCAAGGGCAAGGGAAACATAGATTGGCGCTGCCCCATATACCATATATGGTGTGGGAAGGACTTCTAACATTAACATTTCTTAAATATATTGTAACTGGGCTGTTTATTCCCAAGATATGAAAGAAAATCAACTAAAGATAGAGGAAAACCAAAAGAAAATGACCCCCAAAAGACCATTAACTCACCTTTTCCAGGTACCAGTCCGGCCTGCTGCCCTTCCCGTTGTGGCTCACTCGAATCTTCTTCAACTCACCAACGTCATCCAACTCCATCTACAATTGATGTTAATAAAATGTAAAAAAAAAAAACAAGTTAAAAGTTGTACAGTTGCATTATGTTAAAGTGAAAAATTAACCTTTAGCACACTGAATTAGCCATTTGGCGCCCAATTCTCTATTGACTACAGAGTTTGCCAGCGGGCAGAAGGTTAGAAATATATGTTAAAACAACCCAATGCATGGGACCCGGTGAGCTTGCATGGCTGATCAGCACATGTAGCTATCAATAAACAAGCGTCATGCTTAGTCCTTAGTTTGACATTGGCTGCTTTCCTTTTACCTCACCAAACTAAATGGAAACATTACTTCACATAATTATACAAAGTTTAACTTCTTTCGTTGATAGCAAACTTTCAGCATGGAGTGCTGACTCAACAGTGGCTTACCCTAAGGATGTCGACCTTTCCTCTCTCAAATCTGTCCTCCCCTTTCTCAAGTGGAATCTCCTGAGTGGTGCCACCAGAGCCAAATACGGTCATGGTGATTTTCGCATCGGTGCCACCACTGCTTATGTCACCCGTGTACACTGTCACCTCATAGGGTACCACTAGCGGAAAACAAAAACAAAAAATGCTGTTATTGAAGAGTCTTAAGAATGTCTCGAACACCTGGATATATGAAGTGTGCAGAACTCTGAGAATAGTGATGCTGCATTTGTAAATCTGATTTGTAGGGTGTGCACAAAGTTTATGTTGGAGCCACCATTACTGCAGTGGCTTCTTCAGTAAAACAACGCCTAGACATACATTCAATTCAATTCAATCCTACATGTATAGGCCACACCAATTTCTTCTTTGCTTTTCAGAGTTTAAGAAAATGAAGTTGATTTAACTAAATGTTACCATGAAAACAGAGTCTGAGGGAGGTACCTTGTTGCAAGTTTCAGGGAGTGATTATACACATGATAGTACATGTAAGATGCAAGTTTTCTTTCCAGCTTTCCGTTTTCACTATGACTGCTAGCTAATTTTAACTTCAACATGTCGGAGAAACAAGAAAATAAATTGGTGTGCCTTTATTGTGAAATCAACTGCTGCAAGTACAGTGCAATACATGTACACCTGCATAGTGTTGATTACAAATTCTTCATACTTACTAGGAGTGTAGCTGAGCATGGTGCTCTCTGCATCTTGCAGTGTCAGTACACGAGAGATCAGCCCATCCTCCTTGTCCTTAGCCAGCCACCTCTTGCAGGGAAAGTAGTAGTGCTTTCCAGCAGTAGGCACGTCTAACTCCACCTCCTTCACAAACCACCCCTGGCCTGGCAGCACACCATCATGGCCAAACTGCAGTTGTGGAAAATGGATGTTACAACAAAGAACATCATGCTATATATAATACTAAACAAGTTTTTATTTTTAGGTCAATAAATCTAGTTACAAGAACACGTCAATCCTTTTCTTTTTCCCTTGGTTTACATGACCTTTTTTTCTGTTTCTGCTACTTTTGGCTCCGAAAGTTCCCTTCTTTTTTGTGTTTGATTGCTGGTTTCCAAATGTACATCATGACATATTATACAAACAAACACTTGCACAAAACCAGCAGCTGAAAATGTTGCTGCATTTTCACTTGTCATGAGTTGAGTGAGAAAATTCATTTCCCAAGGGCACAACATCAGGACCTATTAGAAATCTGAATTTGCTAGGGATTTGACTCCAGAGACCCCCTAGATTCTGAGAGCACAGTGTTAACCTTTGGCACTCTGAAGTAGCCGTTTGGCACCCAGGTCCCTACTGGTTACAGAGTTAGGCAGCAGGGAGAAGGTTAAACACACCTCTATCTTCTTGACGTCCCCCACATCCACCCCTTCTATTGCAAACGTCTCGACAGACGCCGGTTCAAACTTGCTCTTTTCCTCCAGATCCAGAGGAATCTTTCCTGTTGTCTTCTTCTTGGGCCCCATGATGGTGATGTAAGGGTTGGCGTTGGTCCCGTTGTCATCCCCACCTCCCGTCACGACCTTCACATTGTAGGGAATCACTGGGAGGAAAAAGTGTCACCAGGTTGATTCACAGCATGTTTGGGAAGATTACATCACAAGAGTAGGACAATTCATATACTGTAATTCTTGACTTGTTAACTGTAACTTAATTTTAGCTGATTTAACTGTCACTAGTCAACAGCTAAAATTTCATCATCGCTCATATTTGATCACTAATATTTAAGCCAGTAATGTTTGTTACCACCGTTTAAATTAAGTGCCGCGACCTACTCCATTTTCCCCCAACCGCTATATTTTCCTGCCGCTATATTAAAGTGATTTACAGTACAACATTTTGTATGCTAGTCATAGTCTGGAATTAATTAATTCTACTAATAGTTATCCTATATGTGCTATGTTGTACATACATGTAGCCCAAATTCTATAGCCTGGAATCCATCCTATTCTAGCTCCAGTCTAACTCCCTACTCAGAATATTCTGGCACTCATCCATATTCAAATGTTTGGCCTTTAAAATAATTATTGTATTTGGCATCAAATATTTCTCAGTCAATCTCTGTTACCACATTACAGAGCAACTCAGAGTCAATCAAAAATTGCTTAATATAAATTGATAATATAGATATATTTCAGCTGAATGTTCATGTATCAACAGTTGCCAGCCTATTTTGAAGGCATTAGCAATAAAAGGACCAGAATGGAGCTCGTATAGGATGGTAACTTTGAAAGACTGAATGATACCGTCAACAGTAGTTGATTATATAATCCACCAATGTCTTGGACACACCTAACAATGATGAAAAGTATACTATGTACTTACAAGGTCCCTCTGGTATAGTCTCCTCCATAAGAGACCCTCTGGAGTTTTTCCTCTTCAGACTCGGACTGGCGCTTTTCAGCGACAGCTGGCTGCCACCGAACGAACTCCTGCGGGACGATGTACTCGATGTGTCGCCTTCATAGCCCTATCAGACATAAAAATAGGAATATACATCATAATACTATACTCTTGTAACTAACATGTATAATGTGCTTTGTAATTACAGTCAAACTAGTACATCTGACCACCTCTACATACATTGTGTATTTACTAAGTACTAACATACGGCGTTTAACTTACTACATACCTGGCCAGCTTTTTGGTGGTCCTTTAGATAATTTTTGGTACTTATCTTTTTGAGATGATGTTATGACACAAGGTACAGTGTATCATGTAAGGTATCATGTGATAAGAGCTAATAGAACATTAGATTTAAACACAGATATCAAATTGAAAGTTGACCTCTAATAGATCTACATTTAGTGTAATGATTTATCTGGATTTGTCAGTTGTCAATCTTAGTAGACTAAGATTATCAATAAGCAATGCTATGTCTCACTATAATGTTTGAATTCATCCAAATACATTTTCCTATTCAAATGAAAATAGGTTACAAACAGACTAAATTTTCTCATTTTATTAGTCTTAAAAGTCTTTTTCCTGATGTTGAATAAGAAAAAATGTTGAAATTACAGATTGAAATAAAACACTGACCTTGACATAGAGTGACCTCTCGATTTTCCCATCATCCTTGTTCTTCCCCAGCCAGCGCTCGCAGTGGAACACAAACGTGTCCTGGTCAGCCAGGTCAACGACCTCGATCTTATCCAGGAACCATGCGGGGTTCAACAGGGCGTTGTCATGGCGGATCTTGACCTTGAAAACCTTCCCAAGGTCAACGGCTTCTAGCTGGAACTTGTCCACCTGTGGTGAATGAAAGGACAATTGTAAATATATAAAAAGAAAAGGAATATAGAAAAGGCTTCAAGTACTAACCCTAACACAACAACCACAAACAATAGAAAATGCACCACATTCACAGAAAACCAGAATTACAGATTGAGCTACATGTATTTGTACTGTGTTTTACAACAACAAAAATACATATACATGTATGTATACACACATGTATCAGAAATAAAACATTGACAGGCTAAGACATTGACGTTAACCTTCTCACAGAAGACATGTTCTCGCACCAAAATACTACAGTCAGTTGCACATGTAAGTTAGCATAACGTACATATGTACATGTAGGATTACAAAGCAGACATTAACCCACAAAGTTGAAAATAACCAGGAAAGTCAATGTGAAAATAGCACCATGATATCACTCTTTCCTATTGTGTTGTTGAATTCAATTCTTATTTGCTGTGTATCTATCTAAATATTTCATTATAAACTAAATCTTCCCACACCAGGTACAATGTAGCTAAACACCTTTTAAGTAAAACACCTGAAGTTTTATATACTTAAAACATTATGTACTTTAAAGAAATGACTTACTATTTAATCACCTTACATGTACCTTTGATAAAGTTTCTATCAATACTGTTTAACTGGTCAGTACTGTAGTTGAATAGCAAAGTTTTTTTATTCACAACAAAGTATTTATATTAGCCAAAGTTTGGATGACTGTCATCTTCGTCAGAGCAATACTGACTAGTTCACAGTGCACTGAAGCTAGGTGTTACTGCTAACAATGTAGTCCCAAACGTTAAGTATTGTTAGCAGTAACACCTAGCTTCAGTGCACTGTGAACTAGTCAGTATTGCCCTGACGAAGATGACAGTCATCCAAACTTTGGCTAATATAAATACTTTGTTGTTACTTGTGAACCAGTCAGTATTGCCCTGATGAAGCCGACAGTCAGTCATTGAAACGTCAGCTCATGTAAATACTTGGTTGTGAATAAAATGACAGTCAAATTGTGCTTTTCAGTCATTCTCCAACCTGATGAAATTATTCACGGAAGTACTGTAGTTGTTGAGAGTACTTCTTCTACTCCAGTTGAGCAAATTCTATGACCCTTTTTTTAGCCCAAAGTTGATTATAAACTAAGCACAAAGAAGCGATATAATAACATGTAGATGATATTTCATACAAACTATACACATTGTAAGAAATTTAGCACCTGTATTTTCTCAACCTTACACCAGTGCAGCACACACTTATTTGAAGACAAATGTAGACAATATCATGCATGTGTCAAGACGTCTTTGTGTCACAGTGCTTGTGTATTCCTTTATATCAAGCCAAAGGAATGGCCAAACACACAAAATTCTGCAGAAATCTGGACGGTGACTTAGAACCCAGAGATTTCAAAAGGTTTACCTCTGAACTCTGCCATGCATGGGGAGGGGGGCAAGATATTCGTAAAACTGTGAGAGAGTTTTTTGGCCTTACATCACGAGCTTTCAGGATGTGAAAGCTCTAAATAGCAAGGTCAAGCGAAATGCAATGTGTGGATAAACAAGAAATGTGCACAGTAAAATAGGATTGTTGTGTTCTGTTTGGATAGTTTAGATACAAAACTAGTAGCCATCATGCTTATGGGAAATTAAGTGGGATTTCATCATGCATAACAGTTGCTAAGCAGGAAACAAAACTATTGGCTTGGCCATCTCTTAGCAAACATACTTAGAAAGCAATTCTGTACAGTATAAATTTGATACTGACAGTCACATTATATGTATACTCATTACAGAGTATTGCAGCCATTACTGTCAATTAGGGACACTTACAGAAAACCAAAAGCTAGTTGCAAGAATTGTTATCCTGGTATTAATACCTTGCACACAATCAGGCATTGCTTGAATGTACAATTATGATGCATTTACAATACACAGTAAATGTTTCTATGACTGTCACAGTTAATTTTGGTATGTGAGCTCAAACGTTTAAAAAAAATCTATCTAGAAGTTATCAGACAAGCATTTACTGTTACACCACCAATCGCAAATGATAGAGTTAACCAATGGTGAGTATTTCATACCTGTCCACGTTCAAACTTGTCCATGTGGGTCTCTGATTTATTCAGTTTTCTCTCTCCTGTGTCGCCGTTTTCTCCGAAGATGTTTAAGAAGACGTTAGCGTCAGTTCCTGCACCCTTCACATCACCGGTGTACACCAACACTTGGTACTGTTTCACTGCAGAGGTGGAAAAGAGCAATACATATTCTTAGCATTCATCTTGCTGTAAAAATGCTCTACAGAAAAAGCATCCATAACAGTGAACTGCATAATACACACTGTCCTTGGTGCTGAACGCCATCCATATAACATTACATACATGGAAAGCACACTTAGTGCTAAACTGTGTCTACAAACAGACCTGTCCTTGGTGCTGAACACAATCCATATAATGTTATACACATGCATTTTTGTCCTTGGTGCTGAACACTATCCAGTGGCACACTGCAATAAATACACCGGTTTTGTGCTAATATCGGTCCAAACACAGTTCAAGGCACCTGTCTGTGGTAGTGTTTAACCATCAGCCAGCTTTGGTAGCCCTTTGGCAACAAATTTGTATTGGTTATGGGGTTAGGCAGCAAGGAGGTTAAAAAAAAGTCAAAGAAGCAATAGATTGCTCATTCTTTGACAAAGACAAGTGCTGTATGTACAGCTGACTTGAAAAAGTCAAACTTATTTTTGTGTTGGGAGTTACAGTTAAGATCCTGCTTCAGAATGAAACTATCAATTTATCAGTCTGAGATTAACTTTACTTTCATACGAATACATTTTGTCTCTTTCTTTTGATCAGAAGGAAAGAAATGCCACTGACAGCAATCTGTTGGACATGTGAATGACATGATACTGTAAATGCATCTAAGTTTGCATGATTTTTATTTCGCGCTAAGGCGAAAATGGAGTGATTGCGGTGGTTTTAATTTCAAGTCACATACTGCTAGAGTATTGGACAAAAATGGTCGCGGTGGTTTTAAGTTCGCGGTGAAACGGCCGCCGCAAAAACTGCGAACATAAAACCACCGCAAACATTTCTGCATTTACAGTAACTGCAAAAGAGATGTCTAAGTCCAAATGAAAGATACAAGATATCAATTTCTTTACTGACTACTTTTTAGACTACAAATAGTATTTCCTACTTTCTAAGGCATCATGTTTGATCTCCTTCTTCTTCATGCTGCCGTCTTTCCTTGTTTTCTCCTCCATGATTTTATCCGGGAGAAGCTCACGCACGATCTCTCCATCATCCTCCCCCCTGGCCAGCCACCGCTTACAGGGGAAGGTGTACGTGATCGAACCCTGGGAGAAAATAATCATTCAACTTTTTTTCAGTACAAGGATATAAAAAAACAATGAGTGAGTAGACAAACACATACAAACAAATAATATGTAAGTTAACAATGAGACATATTAACTGGCTTGGCTCATTTTCTAAAATGATTGGTTAGATTATTCAATATTGTTATTTCTGTGAAGATAAAGACAAAAATCTATTTTCTTCAGAGATATTTGATAATACACAGATGCATTTATAAACTCTCAAAAGATATCCTAATTACTGAAAAATGTATGCAATAGAATATACATCTGCTATTTGAATCAAAAACCTAGACAGTCACTTTACTTTTGAGTAGTTCAAGATGATAGCCTTTTAATTGTTAAAAAAAGAAGATATTTTACAAATTCGGAAAGTTTCTTAACAAATTCAAAGTCTTATAAGATGCAAGCGAGAACTTTCACTTTCTTTCATACCTTCTTGTCGTCCGTCAGTCTTCGCACCTCCACCTTCTCCAGATGCCAGCCTGCACCCCAGCCCTTCCCATCATGCCCTATTCTGATCTTCTCAATGGGGTCTCCAACGTCCTCCATCTACAACAACAACGACATGTTTTTAGTCATCGATTAATGGCTCAGAATCTTGGGTTTTGAACATGCCCCAGAAAACTCAACGGCATTTACACGAAGATGCTCCATGTGATTTACAACACACCATGGTGGAAGCACGCTACAAACAAGCAGTTATATGGATCATTGCCAAATGTCACCACAGTGGTGAAACGTTGCCGGCTGAGTCCGGCGGGTCACATGGTACACAGTAGTGAACCAGCGGGAAAGCTTCTGCTTTGGAACCCGGACGCAAAGACAAGGATTGGTCGACCAATCACAACACTCAAGAACTCATAGAAACCGAAACTAATTTGGAAGGAACTGAACTCCTCTCTGCAATGAACGACAAGAAGTTCTGGAGAACAAACTTCACTTGCTACACCTTGTAAGAGGAGGACCGATGAGGATGATGATGATGATTGATGGGAGGAAATAATCTGGTCACACACACCAGGTCACCCTTACTCCTCTCCATAAGTGTGTTGGGTTCTTTAAAGAGTGTGTAAAAAGTGAGACCACTAACGGATCCTGCCATAGGAACGAGTTAACTTCAAACACGTTTTACTGATGAAAGTCTTACAGTTCTTTGATATTTGTACTTTTATTTCAAAATAGGAATCAGGAATAATACAATGCACGTAAAAACATGGTCACAAAATATATTGTACAATGTAATTACAATAAGGAAAAAAAACTGACCTCAACAATGAAGATGTCCTTCTGGGCCTTCTCAAACTTTTCTTTCCTCTCCTTCTTGTTGGCGCAGAGACTTTTCTGTTCCGTTTGCGTGTCTCTTCCGAACAGCACGACGTAAACGTCCGCGTCCGTTCCCGCCCCCGAAACATCGCTGGTGTACGTAATGATCTCATACGGAACGTCTAGAAACATTGCACAAAAACATCAGTACATTGTTGATAAAAGAAAACAAGCTCTAAACTTTACGATATTTACTTCATAAATCTAAAAGGAATGTTGACAAAGACAGCAACGAGAAACAACAGAGACAGATGCCAGTGACAGCCATGCAAACATCAATCATTTGGTAGAAACTAAAAAAAAAAGAATGACTTTTTTACCTATTGAGTATGTTAAGTTCAATCCAAGTGGTGACAAAGATTTGATATTCTTATATTTTTGTCACCATTCATGAAAATGTCATCAAAAACCTTGAAACAACCCTTTTCTTGTTTTGGTTTGATATTATTCATAACACAAAATAAGGTTTCACGTACATGTATAAGTTACACGTACACGTAAAACTATAACTACATCATAAGGACAGTCATTGTAAGTTTGTTAAATCTGATCAACAAAAAGATGTGACTCACCATTATACCAACATTAAAAATGGGCCTTTACAATCTTGTACAATATCTCTGATTCAAAACAAGATATATGTATGATATCTCTGATTCAAAACAAGATAAAATAGTTAAAGTCATGTATTTTCCATAAGACAAAAATATGGGAGCTCCTTTTTCTCTCCTGAAAACAGACTTCAGAAAAGCCAGCATTTCAGAACTAAGGACAGTACCAATGCTTAAAATCCTTAGTACTGGAACTTGTGTGTTTCCTGTTGTCTAACAGTTAAATGTTACTGTAACTACAGCAACTACTGATTCACAATGCTATTATAATGCTATGGTGTAAGCCTCCCCTCACAAGAATGTTGGCAAGTTATTCAAACATTTTACCTCTTTGTGTTTACAATTGTATCAACTGATTAGGTGTTCCTCTACAAATTCTACTGAAACTAGAGCATTACAACCTACCTGAAAAGAAAGGGCAGATGGATGCAAAGAAGAAATAAGATTGGAACTGCTGACTTTAACATTGCTTCTTAAGCTTTCTTTAATACAGACCGACATACCTTTCACAATGTACTGAAAGCGACCAGCTTTGCAAGAAGAATATGGGGAAGAAGAGACCAGTTGACATGCATTGTAAAAAGTGCTCTTCACCCCTACTTTGACATGGGAAAGTCCAGTATCAGAGATGCAGAGATAGACACATAGCCATTACCATTACATAAAATAGGGGTGTTTGCAACTTTCACAGCAAAGACATTTTTAGCATCATGCATAGAAACGCTATACTGGATTATTCCATTTAAAAGTGTTTAAAGGGAGCCAAATTTTTTCTTTTTTTTTCCAAGATTTATCTAGTGGTGGTAAACCTTTAGCAGACAGAAGTAGCCACTTGGCTACCAATGCTCTACTTGTTACATGGTTACACAACAGGGAGAAGGTCAAAAAAAAGATGAGAGAAAATCATGACAGAACAACTGAAAACACTCCCTCAGCCCTTTAAATGGAATATCCCAGACAATTTTGTGCATAACTTAACACTGATTGTACAAGCACATAGAAGCTGTTAAAAAGTATGTTGTTAAAAAGTTTGTACAAGGTAATTGTAGTGACAGAATGGTTGCGCAGCAGAATATGACAACATTGCAGAAATTTACAACAGCAAGAAGTTTCCACATGCAAAAGTTCAAGTTGAAGTTTACAACGAGTGTTAGAGCTGTGTACCTAAACAAATTTTAGGTACAGGTACAGGTACACAGGTTTAGGTACAGGTCCAGACCTGAACCTGTACCTAAACTACTTGTTCGGAAAATGCTTAGCCTAGATTTTCAATAAGGACAAAAGCATGTTTGAACTGGTAAAAACATAATATTTGATTGTGCTAGGTATTATTTCTATGAAAAAACATTTGACTCCAGCCATGCAAATGTGTTTTCTGTGCTTTAGAGCACTGTCACAGTAATTTAATAGTAATTTTATCTGTCAAAGTGGCCATCCCCTGAGTCAGGTCCAGTACCGATACAGCAGGGTCAAGTATTTTGGACCTGTACCTAATTGATTGTACCCGGTACTGTACCGGTACATAGCTCTAACGAGTGTACAAGCAGATAAACAGAAAGAACAATTAAGCCATGATCATGCTTCTGATACTAACATTTACAAGCATTCCTTTGAAGATAAGCATCACAAATAGAGTCATACAGCATAAAAAAACTAGGAAAAACTGTACCTATTTCTGTTAAATTAACCATTCCGAGACATTATGCGTTTCTTTGAGTAAATGTATGGCTTGAACGATATCTTTTGAACTTTAACACACCAAAACAGTGGAGTATTATGCAATTGTCTGTCAGTCATCATAACAGTTCCTGTCAGTTCTATAATCTACAACTGTAACTATTTTTCTTCTGTAATAGAGTCACTATCTAGAACTGTAATGCATTCTGTAATGGAGTCACTATCTAGAACTGAAATGTGTTCTGTGATAGAGTCTGAGGTGATGTCAAAACTTGTCTGTTCTGTAACATATTTGTAATCTACAGTAACTGTCATGTGTTCTGTAATAGAGTCACTATCAACTGTAACATGTTCTGTAATAGAGTCACTATCTAGAACTGTCATGTGTTCTGTAATAGAGTCACTATCAACTGTAACATGTTCTGTAATAGAGTCACTATCTAGAACTGTCCTGTGTTCTGTAACAGAGTCACTATCAACTGTAACATGTTCTGTAATAGAGTCACTATCTAGAACTGTCCTGTGTTCTGTAACAGAGTCACTATCAACTGTAATATGTTCTGTAATAGAGTCACTATCTAGAACTGTCCTGTGTTCTGTAATAGAGTCACTATCAACTGTAACATGTTCTGTAATAGAGTCACTACATGTATCTACAGTGTCTTCTGTCATAGAGTCTGAGTCGGCGTCATAACTTGTTTCTGTACTTGTCACACCTGAAAACAGCAGCAATAGAAACACCAAATCATCAACTGTTTTGTAGGCTGTCCATAATGACAAAATCTACATAGTTTACTGTAATGTATGCTTTGAAAACCATGTCATACTGATATATATCATTCATTGTCTTGAACACCTGGATATCTGAAGTGTGCATACCTTGGGAATTACTGATGTTGCATTAGTAGATCTTTTTACATTCACTTCTTTATGATATGGGTGCGTTAGGGTATCTGGTGGAATTTGAGACGTTGACTTGAGATTTTCAAGTATGATTGTGTAGAAATGTAACCTCCATTAATATTAATCCACCGGGTTACATAAATCTGCCATTTTGAAAAACAGTGGGTTTGAGAGATCTCCAGTGCAGCATCCTCCAGATATGCACAGTTTAGATACATACATGTACAAGACTGCATTACACTGGGGGATGTTGGGTTGCAGATCTGTTTGGATGTATTTTTTCAGGGTGGCGGAATTATGTACCATGGTGGATTCATGTTTAGTAGATGTTAGTTATAAAAGAATATCATGTGGACGTACAGGGGTTGTATTCTTCCGTTGCAGTGTTGGCGGGGAAGAGTTCTCGCTCGAGTTTCCCGTCGTCCTGCCCCTTGTCGAGCCAGCGTCCGCACGGGAAGTACCACTTTTGCCCCAGGGAGGGGGCGTTGATTTCGACACTCTCCAAAAACCAGCCGGCGAAGCCACCCTTGTTGTCGTGCCAGATCCTGGCAAAAAAAAAAAACAGTAAATAAAATCAACAATGATCAAGAATAGAAGAAAAAGATTTGACACCAAAGCAAATTTTTGTATGTAATGTTTCCCCAGACATTATACAATCATGTGTAAGATGGTGAAGTAAAATTTAAATAGAAATTGATGAAATATTTTTACTGGATAGTAAGAAAAATTTAGCAACAATGATTTGGTAATCAGAAGAAAAACTATACTTGAGATTTCCAAACTAACAAGCAAACAAACAAGCATATACATACATACAGACAGATTATGAAAAACATTCTATTAGGTCATTCAATCAACAAATCTTTTTGTTACCGCTAACTGGTTAAACTTTTTATTTTGTGACACTTACTTGATTTTCTTCAGATCTCCAATGTCCACAGCTTCCAGCATAAACTCATCGAGCTGATTCCTCTCAAACTTGTTGGAGTTGTTCTTGGATGTCTTCAGCTGCATGATACCTGGGACATAAGATTCAGCTTAAAACACTGAAATTTAAGACATCTTTCCCTTTTAAAAGGCAAAAATGAACATCATGTCAGCCTGACCTGACAAATGTACACGGGATCTTTATGGCTTTTAGAACAGATACATGTACCTGAAATTAAAGCTGCTGTAGTTCCTTACCTGTATCATCCTGCTCTCCATAAAGAATGGTGTACACGTTGGCATCTGTACCAGTTTTACTAGAGTTACAGCTCTAGTTCCTTACCTGTATCATCCTGCTCCCCATAAAGAATGGTGTACACGTTAGCGTCGGTACCAGCACCCCTTACATCTCCTGTCTTCACATTCACATGGTAGGTGGTCGTCTGGGCTGGAATCAAAATTACAAGAAATTTGTAATCATTAAAAATAAATACATAATTGTCATGTAAAATGAAAAATGAAAAATTACTTTTTGTCACCTCAACATCTCCAGATTTCCTTTAGTTCGTGAACAAAATGTAATATTGAATGTAGGGCTTGTAATATTATCTATTTCACAGTCTTGACCAACACACAGCCTGAATGCTGTACAAAGGACAAGCGTGTAAGTCCAAAACCAATAGGCTTTTGTCTGGCATGATCACTCATGTGGACTGATACCCCAGCTATAGTATCAGTGACTATTTTGATAATTGAGCTTAACTCTCCCTGCTGCCTAATCCCATAATCAATAAAGAATTAGTTACCCAAACAGCTACTTCAGTGTATCAAAGGTCAAACAAACATGGGAATAAATGCTTAATAACCTCTTAAAATGCTTACAAGTCCTACATTCAATTTGGAGTTAAGAAATCTATAATAGCCTGCAATTGGCAGGGATTAAAATCAGGGCTTGAACTTTCCATCCAGCAAAGAATCAATACAATGCGGCCTGTGCTACCATTTTAAAACATCTTGTACCTTTTGATCTGGAAATAAAAAGTAACTCCATCGCTACTCACCCATCATCTCTAGTCCCAGTTCATCCCTCAGACTTGTTGTAGATTTTCCCTTCTTCAGGGATCGAGTCTTGTCAAACAGGGCCTTGTCGACGGGAACCAACTCCCGCGCGATCTGTCCGTCATCCTCGTCTGTCGCCAACCAACGCTGGCAGGGGAAGTAGTACCTAGTACAGAATGATAGTGTTGCAAAATCATTAGTTGAATTTCCAGTCCGTATGGTGCATTGGGCAGAGCCAATCTCTGTTTCTGTAGCCCTTGAACCACACAGCTGTGCAAGCATCATAAGACAATTATAACTGTTTCTACAAGCTATGCAAGTTGTGTTCAACTTCCATACTCTTTTCCTACAAGTGTTGAGTGTTACGTACTGAGCTGACAGCCAGCCAGCTTATCCTCTGGGAGCCAACAGAGGGAAGGAGGGAAAAGGGCTGACAACGCACAACCTATATTAACAACTTAAAAAGGAATGCTGGGCCCAGCGACATTACTACAGCAGAACTTCGCTCACTGATGGAGGACAGGGCTGAGTGGAGAAAAAGAACCCATTGTTCCCCGTGTTGGCATCACTAGATGTCCCCGTGCAAGGTTCAAAGTTGAGTGTACATGTAGCAGATAAGCTGTTTGAAAGTCTTTTTTATGACTGACTGGCAAGTAAACTCATAACCCATGCAAAGCAAGCACCCAACCCACTTGGCAAGTTTTTCAGATAAAAGAAGCTTTTCCTATTATTAAGATCATTCATTAAGATAAAAAGTAATTATCTCATAACATCAACTCACTTTTTCTTTGCCTTGACATCCTCCACCTCTACTCTGTCCAGGAACCAGGCCGCCCCCCCACCCTTGTTGTCATGTCGAACTTTGACCTTCTTCACTTCCCCAAGGTTGATGGCTGACATCGTAAACTTGTCCACCTGCGGCAAGACATTTCAAGGTCAAATAAAAAGAAAAGTTCATTTATTATTACCAAAATTAAAAGCTATTTTTTCTTCATTGTGACAATGACAGACGCTATATCGTATGTATTGTACAGTATGAAAAGGTTACTGATAAACGTATCTGGAAAATTCTTACAACTACATGCAAGTAATATCATGATCTATTGGTCGACAACAGCTTAACGTTCATCATAATCATTATTGTTGCCAAACATCAGAAAAATTCTCCACTGACTTAATTAAGTAACTGTATCCTTAAGACTACAAAGTATATGATTTAATTCAGCAATACTTGTAAGCCTTGAGTTACTTGTGAAAAGTTAAGTGCATGCTGTTGAAACACTGGTCTCACATTTCCTCGTTCCCATTTGTTCATGTTGGTTTCAGAGTTCTTGAGTTCGCGCTCTCCCGTGTCTCCGTTCTCACCGTGCACGGACAGGAAAACGTTTGCGTCCGTCCCCGCTCCAAACTTGTCACCGGTGTAAACCCTCACCACATACTCATTTTCTGAAAGACGAGGATGAGATTTTTGAATATCAGACATCAAATTATTGTATGAATGAATGAATGAATGGTTTATTTGTATCAAAGTTCTTGCTACATTACGTATACATTATGTAGTAGACATTTCATGACATATCTGCTATAATTTGATTGACACAGTTTTCTGCCAAATTGGTGTAAATTTTCAGTGGAAAATTGTCAGAAACAAACCGTTTGTGAAGGTTAGGCATCCAGGAGTGAAGGATAATGTTTTTCAATTCAAACTAAACCACTGGAAAACCAAAAATTCTTGCCCAGTGGTACATGTATACCGGTAGATTGAATAGAAAAATATCATGTCAGAAAGAATATGCGACCATTGCAAGAAATTGAAGCCAAGGCCAACCCAAATGAAAGCTTATTTGTACATCTAAAAAGAAATAAACCCACAACAAACAATACTTTGTACTATGACAAACCCAATGCATATATATTCCTTACCTTCAAGGATGTTGCCTTCCAGCGGTTTTCCTGCCTCATCCGTGGGTACCAGCTCTCTTACTATCTGCTTATCATCCTCATCTTTTGCAAACCATCTGTTTGCCACAAATAGATACACCTCTGCGTTACTCGTCTTCCAGTCTTCCTCTTTCTCAGAGTCGCTACTTGAGCTGCTGCTGTCTTTCTTGGATTTCTTTTTCTTCTTATCTTTCTTCTTGGACGTCTTCTTCTTTTCATCCTCAGAAGAACTCTCGGAAGACGAGCTATCTTTCTTGGACTTCTTTTTGTCCTTGAGAGATTTCTTCTTCTTCTTGGAGGATTTTTCATCCTCGCTTTCTGAATCAGACTCAGAGAAACTAGAATACTTCTTTGACTTTTTCTTGCCTTTTGCGGACTTCTTCTTCTTGGAGGATCTCTCGTCTTCACTCTCTGAGTCGGAGAAGCTGGAATATTTGTTGGACTTTTTCTTCCGAGATGGAGAGGGAGACGTTTTTCTCCTGGACGGTGAGGTGGATTTTTGCCGTTTTAGACCCTTCTTCTTGGCTTTCCTTTTCTTCTTTAGCTCCTCTGCTGTTGGGTATCTTTGAATGACAACCTGGTCAAAAAAAAAGAGAAAAAGATGTTGATAAAGACTGACATTGACATATTGACAAACACATCAATACTAGAGCTTCTACAAGAAATGTTTCACAAAAGATAGATCTGTATGTTCTCTAAGTATGCATGATTAAAATAACTTCCAAGAATACTGTAAAATTTAATGCAGAAATGTTCAGTTTCAGTTTTGAGGTATGGAGAAAATGGAATGTTTGCGGTGGTTTTGAGTTTGCGTTTGAAACAATAGTAGTGCAACAGTCACACAATGGAACAGCTTTTTGCAGTGGTTTTAAGTTTGCGGTTAAGGGTTCACTGCAAAAACGGCAAACACTTCTGCATTTACCATTATATTAATTTTGAAATTTTTCTACATACAGATTAAACAATATTCTACAAAATATCTACATACTCTATCAAGGCTTCATACTTTTAAGCTAAATCATGAAAACACCCTTTTTTTTAAACTATCAAATTTGAAAATTCTACTTCGTATATGACAATAGTTACCTTGTTGAGGAACCAGCCAGCTCCGAAGCTGGTACTGTCATGCCCGATCCTGATCTTGGTGATGGGTCCAACATCCTTCTGTTCAATCTGGAAGGAAAAAACAAAATACAATCACTACACCAAGTCAAGAGTAGGATGCATATCTATACAGTAGTCTGTATAACACACCCTAAGCTTGCACTTATTGTCCCTTCCCAACAGACATCAATTTACTAACGAAAGGCCAGTATGGCAATCAATTAATACAGAAACAGAAAAACAGAACAATGTCGATTTGAACCACAACATGATAGCCCATGGCAACTATCAACTCCAACTCTGGGACAATCAAATATCAGTTGTTGCTAACACTAACCATTATATCTGGGGGGCCAGATTCCCCCTGGCATTCATGTACTTGCCATCAAGGTTCTAGAGGACCAATCCTTGGAGGGTTGCTAGCGACGTGATTTAATCTAACTAAACTTTCCTACAAATGTACATTTGTATGCCAGAGTCATCTACATTGTACATAACCTGCTATGTAATGATGAACAAATTTCAATGTACATATCTATTTTCTTCCATCCGTGCATTGAATTTGTGTTCCTTACACTATCCTATCCTATGTTGGGAAACATGAACTAGAGTTTCTACCTTGAACTTGTCGACTGCTTCCCGTTCAAAGTTGTCTGTTCTGTTCCTGAGCTGAACCTCTTCAGTTTTCCCCTTTGTTCCATAAATCTGTAGAAAGACGTTGGCGTCCGTTCCTGCCCCTCGGATGTCTCCTGTGTAGATGTCTACTTCATACGGAATGCCTGCGATGTTCGGAAGGAGATGTGGAAAAATAAATCACATTTTGCAACTTGCATTTAGAACTTCATATGGAATACACACATGTACCTACAAATGTACTATTTTGTTAGGAGATTCATCATGTAATGATTTGTACTGAGAAGAAAAATAACAGTTAAACTCAATGGGTACATCTTACATGTATCCCTACAATGTACATACTATGTATATACATGTACGAGCACCTACCGGTATCTTACAGGCATCAACCAGTTAAGCTAAGACATCACTAGACTAAGTAAACTTTCTAGAGCATTTTATTACACTTAAAAACAAGGATTCACAAAAGACAACATCTTTAGTTGGTGTGTCTCCAGGTCTTGTCTACAAGAGATTGGGAAGTTTAGATTTACACTAAATGCTGCATATATTTGCGAACAATATGTCCACATTACAGTGAAAACATTTCTTTCAAAAATTGACAAGAAAAACAAATGTTAGTGTCAGATCCAGTAGTTTGGAAAACATGGCTTCATGTGTTTTACCTTTTGTTGCTACTTGCAAGGTGATGATGTTTGCAGCAAATTGTAATGGAATACTGATGCCAAGTTTTTTTTTTCTGTGCTTGGAATCTGATGCCATTTTTTTTCATACAGATAAATCTGTGATGGGACTGTGTACCTAAAATAATTCTGTACCTGTACCTAAATCAAATTGTCCAATCATTTGTGAGCTATAAACATGTAGCTAACTGGAGGTAAAAGTTCAAGGCATCTTTGTATGAGGATTAGTATATTTTTGATTAAAAAAAGAGGATTTGAATCTTTTCCTTATTTTCAAGTGCTAAATTGTTAAAATTGCAATCTTTGGTAAAAACGGTATCCACAAATATTCAGTTGTTCAGGTACAGGTACATTTGACTCAAACAATTTTACTGACACAGTGTACCAGTACACAGCCCTATTCAGGGATAAAAGGGTGACTGTACAAATGTACAAATATATAAACCTAGTGACAATACTCTTTGTTGATTTGTCACTGAACATCTCTTTTTCCCAGAAGCATCAACCCAACCTGGAGACACCCTGAACATCACTGCTACTGATGACATCACAGACTCAAGTTTAGCTAGCCTAGATGCCAGAACCAGCGCAAGATAACATCGATCCCTTTGGCTAGGGAAGCAACATGCCCTGCTTCCAGAGTCGGCACCCTATTGATAAGCTGACTATCCTTGGGTATAGGGATGCATTTATCTAAATGCTGGAAGGCAAGTGAATTGGTGTAAAGAGTACACTACCGTACAATTTCTTACTGGGATCACTTGCACTGTTGTGTTAGAACTTGCCAGTGAATAAACCAGACAAGTTTGAGTTTGTTTCAATCTGCAGTTATGCCGCCGTGTCTTTGATAGTAGTCTTGGTTAAAGAGTCTTCAACTTAATTTAGCCAAGTTACTGTACTCGCATAATGCCGTTATAACATTAGTCAAATATGTTATGGGTTTAGGGTCAGACTTACATGTATTAGGTCCGGACCTGAATCTAAACCTCTGGATTCGAATCCGGACCTGAACCTGAATGTGGGTTTATGTACACATCCCTACTAGGGTTAGAGCGCCAACTCTGGGAGCAAGGCATATGTTTCTCCCCCAGCCAAAGGGATTGGTATTGCCTCCACTGCTAAGGGCCTGGGATCAAGGCTAAAGTTTACCTGGTTCCACCCGTATTATGGAGATTGCTGGGAAGGTGAAGGGTAGGCAGTGAACAGGGTAAAGAAGAATGTGCAGTGGCTGTTAGTACAGACAGAAGCCAGACACAGGACCTCATGCAAACGGACCCTTCTTCACAGAAAACAGAAAAATGACAGTCAGGCATTCAAATATACAGACAAGAAGTAAGGCAATTGTACAAGAGATAATTGCTTTACATTGCTGATATTCATAAACATCATAGTAGAAATATGAAAATTAGTATTAGAATTCGTATTCAAGACTTAGATGCAGATAGAGGATAACAGAGTCTGTGCTAGTATGATAATTAACATCAAATTAGAAATTATTTTCTAGAAGAAAATTACACTAAAAAATGATTCACAATTACATTGCTTGCTATTATATAAATCAAAGGTAATTTTGGCCTGCTGATTGGTCAATGCAGATCACATGACCAATCAACAGACCAAAAAATAACCTTTACCCCCTACAAGACAAATGGGCTAATTTTGACATGCTGATTGGTCAATGTGGATCACATGACCAATCAACAGTGAGGTCACTTTTAACATGCTGATTGGTCAATGCAGATCACATGACCAATCAACAAATCAAAAGTGACCTCTAACCCCTGATGAGCAAGTCTGAACTTACGGATGTCCCCTTTCATGAGCTCGGTTGGGTAGAGCTCGACCTCTGTCTTTTCGTCTCCCTCGTCGGACGCCAACCAGCGGTGGCACGAGAAAACGTAGCGCTCGCCGCGGGATGGAACATCGATGTCGACTTTGTCAAGGAACCACCCTGACCCCGGCCCCGAGTCGTCATGGCCGATACGGATCCTTTCAATCTGAAATGGAACAAGAAAGTTTCTTGGTCATGCTTAAACTTTTATGATGAAATTATTAACTTGAAGTTTAAAAACAAAATGCTCTCTGTTTCATTGCAAGATTTTACATGACCTTGTTCCCAGTACAGGTTTATACTTAACTACAAATGCACCAGAAGACATCATAGAAAACACCATATTTTTATGCTTTATATGTCATTTCATGTAAAACCACTGGGCAATGGTTCTGGAGAGCTATCACAAGTTTTGTCAATGTCATCACTGATTGTACATGACCTAATGTGATGACATCGTCAAACTTTAAAATTTCGGGTCAAGAGTTTGTCTTCTTGCCCAGCCTACCTTTCCAATGTCTGCTGCTTCCAGTTTGAATAGGATTTGGCAATATCATCATTGCTTGAGTATAATATATCAAGAGTCATAACCACAATCAAAGGCGTCTACAATATTCCATGTCTGCTGTTTGGCTTTATCTAGTAGTTTTCCCGCCTTTAGTATCACGCACCTGCGCACTAGGTACCAGGGGCCAAGACCCCAGATGTAGTTTTCTTCTCTGTACAGAAAGTTCTGGAGTTCTGTCAATACAACACGTGAGTTCGTATACGTGTGTGAGTTGTGATCTTTACCTAGTTTAATAATGGTAGCAGAGGGTGGTTACAAGCCTACCTTTCCAATGTCTGCTGCCTCCAGTTTGAACAAGTCGGTTCTGTCTCTCTCAAACTTGTTGCTGGTGTTGTCTGACTGGTAGAGTTTGAGCAGACCTGTGTCTCCCTTTGCCCCAAATATCTTCAGGAAGACGTCAGCGTCTGTTCCAGCGTTCCGTTCGTCCCCAGTCTTGACTGAGACGTGGTAGGATGTTGCTGGAAGGGGAAAATTACAACAATTAATATTTCAGCACCGAGGGCAGACTAGTGACATCAC
This sequence comes from Branchiostoma lanceolatum, assembly GCA_035149815.1. Taxonomy (NCBI): domain Eukaryota; kingdom Metazoa; phylum Chordata; class Leptocardii; order Amphioxiformes; family Branchiostomatidae; genus Branchiostoma; species Branchiostoma lanceolatum. The sequence continues at coordinate 13,220,442 of CM068884.1, forward strand.
ACAGATTTCTTTGCACTCAAAAATAATGGAGTTAAATAGATAGAAGCATTTTACTCTATATTCTCAAAAATATGACTTGTACCCAATGCAATAGCCTGTCTGGGAAAATGCTATGTTACAGTAAGGCTAAAATTTGCAAGCCACTCTAAAATCTAGCCCTCAGGCTTTAACACATTTCATAGTGCACCTAGACGAACACTGACAATTCTATAATGAACTGCAAATTCTGTTAGTTGAGCAGCACTTAAATTTAGTGGGATTTCTCTAGTTTGTGGTTGAAACACTAGAAGCCAAACAAGACAGTGTGGTGATTTTGCGGTGACCACTCAAACTTAAAAACACTGAAAGAGATTTTACAGTGCACCATTACCCACATGTATAAAGGATCAATCTCGACCAAAATATTGAACAAGGTAAAAGAAATATAAGGTTACTCACTTGCAAGTAGCTGAGGGGTCCCCTCTGGAAGAAGCTCCCGAACAATTAGACCGTCGTCCTCCCCCTTGTCCAACCAGCGGTCGCAGGCGAAGGTCATCTCGGACTTCATCTTACCATGTTCCCTGACGACCACCTTGTCTAGGTACCACCCCGATCCTGACCCAGTTCCATCATGCCCTATTCTGACCTTTGTCACCTTTTTCAAAGTCACAGCCTCAACTTGGAACTCATCAACCTAGGATATGAAGGTAGGGCAAAGGTTAGGTAGGGTAAAAGTTAGGAAACTTTTTGCTCCCAAATCTACATGCAAAACAGCAATTTTTTTTCAAAAGTTAAAGCAATAGTTAAACAATGTCAGCAATTCTAAGTATAACTGATGTCAAAATGAATGAACTGCTTCCCTTACATTTGTATACAGTATCACTAATGTCCATACATATGTGACAAATGACTTAATTGGTTGCAACTTTATCTTTAACCAGTCAAAATGAAATATGTCGTCTGGTATTGTAGCTGATTTGATGTTGATAGCGTATGTCTAGGGTTTTGCCCCTGGGCAGATAAAGAAACATCAGTTATAAGTTCCCCATGGCGAAATGAATAAATAATAAAATATAGCAGTAAGTCGACAATTTGACTGTTTTGTCTCACCTTTCCCTTCTCAAACTTGTCCATGTTGCTGGACTTGAGTAGAGGCCTCTCCCCTGTGTCTCCCAGCTCGCCAAACAGACACACGAAGACGTTGGCATTCGTCCCAGCATTCCTCTTTTTCCCAGTATGCACTTCCACATCGTACAGGACAACTAGTAAAATGGATATAAGAGTATAAGTGTTAGTTTCTTTAGGCCAGGCTTTGATCCTTTCAGTAAAGAAAGTTAAGGTACCATAGCCTATTTGTGGTCATATGTGCTGAGTAGGCTGCTAATATACTGAACTATGTACATGTACTTGGCACAGTAAATGAAGAAAATTAAACAATCAATCCCTCTCCTCGCACCACTTTTTATCTCCCCAACTGAAGCCTGGTACCCATTCTTACACCTGGGTGGAGTGAGGATAACCTTTCCCAGGAACACAGCATCCTGCTAGGAATGCCAGGCATTGAAATTGTGACCTCTCAATCCTATGCTTGCAAGTCTACCCACTCAGCCATTGATGCCACAAAGTATACATACACAGTTGCAATAAGTGCACAAAGATTCCCAAAATGAAGCACTACAAGTTGACAAACTTTAACTATCTTTATCTTTAACAAAAATTGCAACAATACACAGTGGAGTGCCAGGCAGACAAACTGATGTTGCAGACCACTCAACATTACAATTACACTGAACACAACAATTAGACACAAATCATAGCATGATACAATATAAAACAATGCAGTAAGTATTGAGTACGCAATTTAGAGGTGTCTCAGCTGGAAGCTACGGGGCAGTAAATCATTTACCAACCTGGCAGAGGTTTCTTGATGAGTTTCCCCTCAGCTGGCATCTCTCTCACAATCTGCCCATCGTCCTCCCCCTTGTCCAGCCAGCGGCCGCACTTGTACAGGTAAACCTCACCTGTGTCCACTCTCTCCATCTCAACCTACATGCAGCACATGGTGATAGGAATATTTATCAGTAATTATAACAATTCAAGTTTCAGATCAGAGGCTAGGGCAAAGGGAAGGACTTCTTGGAGGATCCACCTAGAAAGCAAGGGGCCAGTTTCTGGCCTGTGCATGTAGGCAGGTAGACAGGCAGGCAGGCAAGTTTCCTACGTGAAGTTATACAGCATGCAAACCTATGGTTTACCAAAATCTTTTAAAGTTCATCTGTGTTGGTACGTAACATATTTGGTGAGTTGCAATTCTTGTGTCCTTTCTTCATAATCTTTCACACCACTTGCAACCCTATTATATATAGTTTTCATATGCATGCTGATACAGTTGCAAGAAAACTACTTCAGAATCTGCCAAATACAATGGTGAGATATCCTTCAAGAATCATACAGCTGTTGCTGAGAAATCTTTCACCAAAATTTAAATATAATCACTGAGTTGGAATGTTCTGAATTAATTACAAAAGGGGGGTGTGTATTGGCACATCTTTCTAGAGTTTCAAAGACATTTCACCTTGGAAAATAAAATCACTTTCGTTTTGTGGCTTACTGGTGGCAATGTGAAACATGCTTTTTTCTTACTTTGTCCAGATGCCATCCTGCAAATGATCCGGAGTCATCATGGCCAATCCTCATCTTATAAGGCTTCCCAACATCTTCAATCTCGACCTGTATGTGAAAAAATAGCATTCAGATTGTTGTTGATAACCTAGTCACCTCTGTACAACTTATAGATATGCTAGAAAACAAACACAATAATTGTTCTCCTTTTACAAATCACTAAAAAGGTATACATGTAGGGAAAGTGGCGGACTTGCTACAGTACTGACAATTTTGTTGACAATTTTGCAAGAAGAAAGTTAAAAATTACCCATTAGAAGTATTGTGATAAGACAATGTCTAATTCAAATTTGATGTTTACCTTGAAGTTGTCCTCCTGTCCTGCTTCGAAGTTGTCGGTCTTGTTGCCGATGGAGATGTCGTCAGACTTGCCCTTGTCTCCGTAAAGCACGAAGTACACGTTGGCGTCTGTTCCCGCTCCCCGCTGGTCAGTTGTCCACACCGTCATATTCCACGCCACCTCTGCGTGAGAAAATGATACATGGTTGGAGTGTGAATGCGGGAGGGCGCTATTTGATCAAGAGAGGCGGACACTGTGTTTTGCAGTCAAAAGTATGACGGAAATTTGTACACGACACACCAAAATCAAAACGATTACAAAAAATAAAATTTTGTAGGATCTTTCTGTCAATGGGAATTAAACCTGGTGGTAGTTATGCTGTCTAAAATTACATCATCTATGTAATCATCTATTTAATACTGCATTGATTAACATCTCAACTTGGAAACATCTTGTGAGTTGATCCTCTTCAAGGCGACCACCTGTCCAACGCGACTGCTTTTCCTTGGTCCCCTGGGTGGTCACCTTGGGCAAGTTTGACTGTACAATTATGATAGTTATTTAAAGATTAACGAATACAAACTTTTGGTTTTTGTCTGTCTCATGGAGATAGTTTCCTTCAGCTCTCTCTCGATGAGCCCGTCTCCCTCGTCCAGAGCCAGCCAGTTCTGACACAGGAACGTCTGTTCGTAGCCGGTGGAGGGACAGTGCACTTGAACCTGAGTGAGAAGAAAATAATACATTCCAAATCAATGTTGAACAAGACTGTAAAATATTATACAACATTTATTTCCCGTATAAAAGCATCTGTCAAGGACAAGTGAAATGCTACATGAAATCAAATTCTAAAATCACTGACAGTCAGTAATTTCTTCGAGCATCAACATGTTTCTATCATTCTTTATTTGGTCTTTAAACATAGATTTCCACAAAAGGTAAGCATGGCACACATACAAATTATAACCTAACACACATGTACAACAAAACTGAAACTATAAGCTAAACCAGGAAAAGACTTTCACAGTATGAAAACAGGAAATGATAAGAATTAAGCAAAGATATTTTGTTTTAGCTATTTAGCTATAGCTCATTTCTTTCCTTCAAGATTCCTTGCAAATTGTCTTTTCTGTTGTACAAACCCCATCCCAATAATTCTCCTAATTCTTCCTTTTAACCATTGGTCATTTGACCACATTCTCTATTGGCTACAGAGTAAGGCAGCAGGGAGAAGGTTAAAAAGCCTTACTTACTAATAGATAAAATCATTCAGGAATTAATCTGCTTGCCACATACTTCTGCCAAATTTGCGTAAAACCCGTACCTTTTCACAGTACCATCCTGGTCCTGAACCAGAGTTATCGTGACCAATGATGATCTTCGACAACGGACTCAGTATGGACCCAGTCTCAATGTCAAGGGCGTCGGTTTTCCCCCTCTGGAACTTCCCATCCAGGTAGATCTTCCCACTCGTCTCTTCTCCGTCGACCCCCCACATTTCGATGAACACGCGGGCGCTCGTCCCAGCGTTACGCACATCTCCAGTCTCCACTCGGACTTGGTAGGGGTAACCTGGGTGTATAAGGAAAGAAGAAATCAGTTTGGTAAAGTGGAAAAATCTGACTTAAAGGAATTTTGACCATTTTACACTTCTTTAGACTTTCACGCATTAGCTATACTGTAATTCTTCATTTGTTAACGGTAAATTGATTTTAGCTAATTTAACGGTCACTAGTTAACTGCTAAAATGTCATCATGCGAACTTAAATGCATTACTAAGGTAGAACAATTTTTACCATGACAATCATGTTACTCCAAGTACAAAATGTAGATAAAGTCAAGACTGAGCTTTTAGTCTAAGAACTCGTTTCTGTTTCATGCCACAAAACTGTACAACCAGTCACTTTCATGAACTTTTAAACGTGTAATGTGGTAAAAACCATCGTTTTTAAATTGTATTGATCTTTAAATTGTCCTAACATGTATATTTATGGCTATTTAAACTCGTCATTCCTGTCCGACGGTTTATTCTTGATGCCACGCACACAAGCTTGCAATTATTTTATAGTTCAAGGACATTTTAGATCAAATTGAACTGTGACCTGTATTTTGTATAACTAGTGGAACCGACAATTGTTACTGTCAGAACAATTCAGGATATCCAGTAGGATATCCTGCCAGTCTGCATATTTTGAATAAAGTTTGTAAAGTTTGTAGGTTTGGACTTTTGGCTCTAGTCTTTCATGGCTTATACTAAAGTATCAGATATGCAATGTGTCTAGGGCACAGTATTGAAAGGTCTGGAGGCTAAGACTTTCCTTCCACCACCTTTTACCTCCCCAACCAAAGTCAGGTACCTATTTACACCTGGGTGGAGTGAGGACCCTTGCCAAACTGTTGTCTAATGTAGCATTAATGCCAGAAATACTTATGCAGCACTAATGCTTGGTTAGTGCACACTGCCATGGTAATTTCATGGTAATTATGGCTGTCCAAATACCAGTCCCTCAATGTCCTAGCAGCCATGCCTTGGACCAAGGCTTGAACCAATTAGTTGGCATCTTTCCAGCATTAGTGCTTTCTGCCACGGCCTTTAGTCATGCTTGACCTATACATTAGCACCCTGCAACAGCTGGGGTTTTTAACAAGGGTGGACTGTAGTTAGGGGGCAGAGGGTTAATTTGGTGTGACCACCCCTACTGGCACCAGCCAGGGGAAAGGGTTTCCACTTCCCCTTCAGTCCAAGAAGACTGGGTGATAAATGATGATTAATGGACACGTACAGGGGTGTATGCTGGCATTAATGCTCTGTTCCAAAGGGAGCAGAGGGAATCCAGCATTAATGCCCAATGTGCTCCGCTAAGGAGCGCGTAGTGCAGCATTAATGCTAAATTAGACAACAGTTTGGCAAGGGGAATGTTGTGTAAAGTGCTTTTCCCAAGGACCCATTGTCCAGCAAGGAATGCCAGGAATCGAACCCGGGACCTCTCAATCTCACGAAACAAAATAAAAGAAGCAATTTTCTTATACTGACCTCCTCTCTGTCCAGTTAGCAGCAAGTCCCTCTGTATCTGTCCATCATCCTCGTCCTTAGCGAACCAGCGGTTACAGGGGAACTCATACACACGACTCAGCTGAACGTCATCCACTATAACCTGGAAACAAGTGTGAGAACTTCATCAGATTCTGTACACTTAAATAGACATATATCAGATTTACAGAAATGCTGCACGCAAGACTATCTAACTTAACGGTTGAGCTAAACAATAGATGGACAACTAGCTAATGATAATAAGATCGATTCATTGCATCACATGTAAGTTCATTGTACATTAACAACTTTTCTGACAAAGGATAGAGAGTTTATTTCCTTGATGGCAAAGCATTTTTCCAATGAAAGTTTTATCTAACTTTCAACAAGCTCTTTTATGATCTTCATGATTATCGAAGGGTCTCGAAATCGTATTTTGAGCAATAAAATCTGAAGACTGCTTACCTTATCTAAGAACCATCCTGAGCTTGAACCTTTGTTGTCGTGGCCGATCCTGATCTTCCTCATCGGACCCAGGTTTGGACACTCGATCATAAACGTGTCGTCCCTTCAACAAGGAAAAGCATTAATCAGTAAACTGTTCTCTGAATTGAGATATCACTTAACTGAGTCAGACCTTTAATTAAGTACAATATAAAGCAAATTTGGCTCGTGCAGTCAAAAGTTCACCGAAGAATATGCCACTACCACAACTATAACTGATGGGACACTAGATCATAAATTCGTCGTCCCTTTAACAAGAAAAAGCATTTATCAGTAAACTGCTCTTTGAATTTAGATAGCATTTACTGAGTCACACATGGCTATGCCTTTAGTACAACATAAAGTATGATAGGCTTATACAGTCAGTATATATATTTTACACATAGGTTCACTGAAGAATTGCCACTACCACAACTATAACTGAAAAACATAAAACAATTAAGAATTTGATATCAAATACAGTATAGGTGTAATTATACAATACACATCGCTACCCCAATCACAATCAAGAAAGACTGAAAAGTGAGAACTTCTTTCCTCCACTATTTTTTCATTCTGCTGTAAACATCTCTAAAAAGCCAGAGGTTAACTAAACGACTTTGCAATACTTACTTTCCCCTCTCAAAGTTGTTCTTGGAGTTGTCCAGCCTCCTTTCCCCAGAGTCCCCTGCTTCACCAAACAGCGTGACGAAAACGTTGGCGTCCGTTCCCGCCCCCCTCTTGTTCCCGGTGTACGTGGTGATCTTGTACTTGCTCACTGGAACACAAGAATTGTTCATGAGCCAAATACTTGAACTTTGTTTGTCTCAGCAAGTAAATATAGGCGACAAATATTTCAAACAGTACAATCTTCACTGAAGAGCTAATCTTCCACTGGTTGTGACAGAGAAGACAGACGCTTTGTACAGTATTTACAGGTTCATTGTGGCAGGGAAATTACCCAAGCTCTTTTCAACAAGCACAATGAACAGTGGACCATGGCTTAACGTCCCGTCCTAAAGCCCCCGTCACAATTCAACAATTTAGCTCGGCCGACTTGTCGGCAAGCTCCAAATGGGGATTTTCGGCCGAAGTACGACCGACGTCCTGGCGATTCCGCGGGCTTCGGGCATTTTTAGAAATCGAAGTTAATCCAAATATTGGCCTTTTACCTGGTTAGTCGATTCTGACTTCGTCCATGTCCAAGAGATGGTACCGTCTCATAAGGGATTTTCAGTTTTAAGTGTTAGACGGACGTCACCCGAGATTCTCATTGGAAAATACGGTCGACGCTCGGGCGATTTTAAAATTCGGCGAGCTTCGGGCGATCTACAAAGTCGGCCGACGCTCGCATGAATTGTGACGCCGGCTTAAGGACTGCAACTCTTTAATTTCCAGTGGCGTACAAGTTGGGTGAGTGATAACAGCCAGGATTCGAACTCCCAACCTCTTGGTCCAGACGCAAGGTCACAGACAACTGGACTATGCACAAGACTTCCGAAAATAATTTCATCAGGTTGGTAGAACACACTAGATATTGGAGATTCTTTTTTTACAAACAGTAAATCTCACCTGCTGAAGTTTCGGTGTCAGACACCTTCTTCAGAGCTTCTGACTGGAGTACTGCTTCTCCCCGCTATAAGTAGCCGGAGAAGGTGGCCATAACACAATCCCAAACATGGCAAAAGTGCCACCTACTCTACTACCTGGCTACTTATAGTGGCAAAAAGCAGTACTCCAGTCAGAAGCTCTGAAGAAGGTGTCTGACAGACACCAAAACGTCAGCAGGTGAGATTACTAGTTCAACTGTGTAAAAAGAATCTCCAATATTCTATGCACAAGAGTGCAGAAGAGTTCTGAATTTCAGCTATAAAACTGGATGACTATGACAATGTTTGACTTACTTCTCCTCACAGCAGTTGGGTCCTTACTCCCCAGGAGGTCCCTGGCGATGAGTCCGTCTCCCTCGTCCTTCGCCAGCCACTGTCCGCAGGGAAAGTAGTACTTGCAGGCCGGGTTCTTAATGTCCGTCACGACCACACGGTCCAAAAACCAGCCGGGGGCCGTCCCCGTGTTGTCATGCTGGATTCTAAGGAAGGAAAAATTGACACTTAGGCCACACCAATTCAATTTCTTGGTTAACAGATTTTTTTTTATTTTAGCAAAAAAAATAATCATGAAAACAGAAGGCTGGGGTGAAAACTTGCACCTGACCCTGTTCTCACCCTGAAAGTGTGCACCGAAGTACAAACTTTCCTCTGAGATTCTGTTTTCCTGTTGATTTTGGAATTTAGAATTTTTTCAAAAAATCCGTTAACCAAGAAATTGAATTGGTGTGGCCTTAGAGAACCATTCAATTTTCATTATGCACTGAGCAGATTTGACTTTACAGGGCTGGTTTTCTTTGCACTCTTTGAAATTGAATAGTTAACATACTTTAAGACATTCCATCTTTTGCCAATTTTTTCCATTACAAGACTTAGTAAAATGTGTTTCTTTTCACACCAAAAGTGTTCTGACTAGGTCTTCACTGTTGTCTCTAGCCATGTCACTCCTTCTGAAACTTCAAGCTTAAGCAAAGACATGCATTTTTAGTAGAAATTTGTCAACCTTACCTGACTTTCTGTAGTGGTCCCACATTCTTTGCCTTGATGATAAAGATGTCACTTCTCCCTCTCTCAAAGGTCTTGTGCTTATGTCTGTGTTGATGGGAACATAGCACTTTAGACATATCACCGATTACCACATTACTTAACTATCTATTCATAAAAGGAAAGGAAAGTGATCTTGAACCAGTTGAGCTCAAATAAACTCAATGAACAGATGAGCTAATCTTCCACAGTGGTCGTGACAGAGAAGACAGACACTATATACTGTATTTACAGGTTCATTGTACCGGGGAAATTCCCTTAGCTCTTTTCGACAAGCACAATGAACAGCGGACCACGGCTAAACGTCCCATCCTAAGCTGCGACCCTTTCCGGTAGCGCGCATGTCGGGTGAGCGACACAGCCGGGATCGAACCTGGGGCTTCTAGTTCCAGAGGCAGGATCGCCAACCACTGGACAAAGCACGCTATTCATAGATATCTGTCTTTATCATTAAAACATGCGCTACAAAGTTGGCACTACATTACTATTTTTTGCCTTATTACTTTAAGGCTTGTTAAAGATTAAAAGCTTTTAGATATATGAATAACAAGTAATAATTTGCACTATCCAATATACCTGTTTCTAAGAGGTAGTCTGGCTGTGGTCCCTTTTTTGCCATATAAGGTCACGAAGACGTTTGCATCTGTTCCGCCTCCTCTGCAGTCTCCAGTTACCGTGACAACCTCATATTCTGAGAGAATACAAATAGAGCAAAGTTAGAAAATGGTGTCATAATCAAATCAAAGCTGGATTAAAGCTAAATCTTGCTCTGACATGCATGAAATATGCAGCTCACTCTTGAAAAAATGGAATCCATATCCCATAAACAAACTTTCGGCTGTGAATAAATGCTAGAAAGACACAATTAACTCAGGAAACTTTTACTGAATTCAACACACTCAAGAACGACCACTAATTACAAATGTATGTCATAAGGTTGATAAAGTACAAAGTTTTTCAGCTATCTGACATTTTGGTGACTGTCTGTCACCTTTCTCAGGGCAATACTGACTGGTCATACCTTACACTGCAGCTATATGTGTCTCTGCTGCAGTGTGAAGAACGCAGGCAAAAATGTGACTGAATTTATACCCTCCCTCATCATGGTTGGGTGGTGTCCCTGTGGTGTAGTGGTCTGCGCTTCTGTTACTTACCACATCTGGTTCAAATTATTAGGAACCAGAAGGCCCGAGTTCGCACTCGGGTAGGGCACGTCTGGATAAGAGGCGCATCAATTCATACCAAAGACTTTATAAAAATGGTACATACTTCTGAAACAGTATATGGAAGTTAAACACACTCCACTGCCAGTGGACTAGCCCCCTGCTGTAGTGATTGCAACACAGTGTGGCCCAGGGCTATGAAACAGGGATGGGCTCCGCCCTATACACCTTATGGTGTGGGAGAATTTTAACTAAACTAACTTATCATGGTTGATGATGGTTCAACACATACCTGTCCTTGCGTACTTGGTGCCTCCCTTAGCGTACAGTATTCTGCTGAGCTGACAATCGCTCTCGAACAGGGAGAGCCACTCGTTACAGGGGAAGACCCAGCTCTTCTTGCTGGCCGTGTTCGTGATCGTCACGGACTCCAACAGCCAACTCTGCTTCCTTTCCAGGCCATCGTGCTGTGATTTGGATAGAAGATATCAAATCACTGTCTCACTCACTCACTCACTCACTCACTCACTCACTCACACACTCTCTCACTCTCACACACTCACTCACTCACTCTCTCTCACACACTCACTCACTCTCACTCTCACTCACCCTCTCACTCACTCACTCACATACTCACTCACTCACTCACTCACACTCACACACTCACTCTCACTCACTCACTCACTCACTCACTCACTCCCACACACTCACTCACTCACTCACTCTCACTCACACACTCACTCACTTTCACTCACTCTCTCACTCACTCACACACTCACTCTCACACACTCACTCACACACTCACACACTCACTCTCACACACTCACTCACTCACACTCACTCACTCACTCACTCTCTCACTCACACACTCTTACTCACTCTCTCACTCACACACTCACTCACTCACTCACTCTCACTCACTCACCCTCTCACTCACTCACATACTCACTCACTCACTCACTCACTCACACTCACACACTCACTCTCACTCACTCACTCACTCACTCACTCCCACACACTCACTCACTCACTCTCTCACTCACACACTCACTCTCTCTCACTCACTCACACACTCACTCACACACTCACTCTCACACACTCACTCACTCACTCACTCACTCCCACACACTCACTCACTCACTCTCTCACTCACACACTCACTCTCTCTCACTCACTCACACACTCACTCTCACACACTCACTCCCACACACTCACTCACTCACTCACTCTCTCACTCACACACTCACTCTCTCTCACTCACTCACACACTCACTCTCACACACTCACTCTCACACACTCACTCACTCACTCACTCACTCACTCCCACACACTCACTCTGACACACTCACTCACTCACTCACTCACTCCCACACACTCACTCACTCACACACTCTCACTCACTCACTCACTCACTCACTCACTCACACACTCACTCACTCAAATTAGACAAAACATTTTTGCTTTTACAGATTTTACATTGTAAACAAATTTTGTCTCTAAGAAAGGATTCAATGTCTTGATATACTTTGCCTAATTTGGACAGCTCTGGTATATCTGATAGATATTATATAGTCATGATTCAAATTTCCAGGCATAACTAAAAAGAAATTATAGTCAACTCTATCAATGTCACTTAAAAATGTTCAAAAGGCCATCACATGCAAGAAAGTGATGATAATAATGATCTTAAATTTGATGGACATAGACATAGAAGGCTTTATAATTATAGCTTATATCTTATGATGAATCATGCCTAGTAACTCCTGGAAGACCCCCACTTTTTTTATCTTCCCTTATACATTAGTGTCTATTTGACAAACTATATTAAGTAATATGTGCTATTTAACTTCAAAAAGATATTCAATCTGCACAACATACTACGTACCTCTATAGTGATGGTCTCTATGTCCCCTATGTCAGCTGCCCTGAGCTTGAAGGTGTGTTTTGTTCCCCTCTCGAACTTGAAGTGCGACGTTTTGCTGTCCTTAACCGACCCCGACTTCTTGTAGAGCCTTTTCTTGGGGATCTTTCCTCTAGTTCCCTTCATCTTAATAAACACCTGTGGGAATAAAAAACATGGTTAGACTTCATTACTTGGTCTGATGGTCATGCCTTAGATTTTGTTAAAACCAGTCATAACTGTTGCACTTGTTTCCTGTAATGTTAGATGGAAACACAATGAAACTCTACCAAAGACAGTTCTGATATAAAGTTTCTATACATTGAATGTGACAGAAATACTGTAAGCATTGTATGACCATTTCTTTTTGTCTTTTACAGGTGTAAATAGAATTTTGTCGTCATGCCGACGCAGTTGCAATACATAAACTCTACATACATAAGAGTATAATTCAACTACATGTACATGTACAGTCAAACCTGGACTGGTGAACACCCAGGACATTTTGGTGGTCTATGAGATCATTTTTCTCATTTGGCTAAACATTAAGAATACTGCCTAAGAACAAGAGGCTACCTGCCTAATGTGACCATTTTTTCCACTCCTTTCAGGTAGAGGTGACAAAAGACAGGTTTGATCATACTGCAGCTTTTACAGGGAAATAAACAAAAACAAGAGAACATACCCTGGCATCTGTTCCTGCATTTTTCCTGTCTGCCGTTCTGACCACAATTTTGTACATCATGCCGCTCTCCCGCCTGCTGTGTTTGGACTTGCCTGTGCCAGGTCTGCTGCCCGGCTTGTACATTGCACGTTGTTTGCCCGGCGCACCTGGTCCGTACATTGCACGTTTCTTAGCCTGTCAAGTAAAAAACAGAATGTCATTCCTATTGTTACAAGTCATCTGTCAACGTGTGTAAGATGATTATGTTACAAAGTAATAGTTACCAATTCAATTTTCTGGTACCTTAAAATTGGTACACACAGATTTAGGGCATATAAATAGTCAAAAGCAAGTTTAACTCCCAATCCTCTGGCGTAATGTTGACATTTTCATGCTAAACTTTAACTTACAAAAAGGTCAGTGAGAAAAAGTTTATGTTCGGACCTTCCATGCAACATCTGCACTGACAGCTAAATCTAAAAATTTTGTTTGGAAACATCAAAAAGGTTTTCATTTTGCTTGCTGGACACAAGTTAAGGACCTTGGAGATACAAAACTCCCTTTGTCCCTTTGCAGTTTAAAAAAGTACTTGCACTTTCTTATGTCCAAGTTCATGTCAGTTGTAAACATGCCATGTGTACATGTACATGTAAAACAAGCAAGAACCTCTAACATTCAGAGTCCCTCTGATTTTGAGACTCACCACAGCAGAAGGCGGGCGTGGGTCGTACCCAAACTTCCTGGCAAAGTAGTCGGAAAGGTGTGGGTCGCTCATGGGGTCGTAGGAGGGGAAGGAGTGGGGGTTGTCCACTCTGTCTATGGCACGGGCTGGGGGGAGTACATAAAAACACATTTAAATATTTTCTAGGAAATCAGATTGTGAAAAATACTTGTAACAATAAACTATACTGTACATCATAGAAGACATGGGCTGGGGTGAGAACAACAATGTTTCGGTGACCATCTGTCACCTTCTTCAGGGAATTCTGCGAACCAGTCAGAATTGCCCTGAAGAAGGTGACAGATGAGTCACCGAAACGTCAGTGGAATAAATCTCTTGGTTGTGTAAAAAGAGCCTTTTTATTCTTCAACTAATACATATACAGACACAAATACATTCCTGTACTTACGAGCGAAGGGTGCGTATTTGCTATAGTGTGACTCCAGTGGCCGGTTGTGCAGTTTGACATCGAACGTTTTCCTGCGCGCCCGATGGACGATGGCACTTGTGGTACGGAACTGAGGTCGGGGGTCGACATAAGGGTCGACCCACTTGTCTGGTCTTGGTCTTATGGGGGCTGAAAGGATGAGAAAATACAAAAACTTGAGTTACATTCAGCTACGATTCACAATCTAGCTTTGCTCTTGTGCTCATACTAAATAGCTTTGGTCTAAGTCTAATTTCTCTGAGTCAGTCCTTCCCTGGACTGCTGCAACATTCCCAAATCAAATACTGTAAATGCAGAAATTGAAATTTTTGCAATGACTTTATCTTTGTGGTTTTCACAGTAAGCCACAAATATTTTGGCCTTCTATCCCCTTGTCTACTATTGTCTCAAACGCAAACTTAAAACTATCGCTAACATGCCATTTCCTTCCTACCGCGAAATTAAAACCACACAAACTTAAATGCATTTACAGCATGACCGGATATACCTGTTTGACATGATTCCTATCTAACAGCCATATTACAGCATCAAATCAGCACTATTACAGAACTGACAATATATTACAGGATTCAGAATGCTTTGAGCCCATTAAATACTGACCAATCAAATGACTGTTTTAACAATACTGCAATTATAGTACTATTGGCTGTCAGTAGGAAAACAGTACCGTTTAGCATTGTAGGTTTGCAAATGGAACAAAAGAAAGTAAAAACTTCTGTGAGTTAAAACGTTGAATGATACCTGATCTGGGCCTTGCTACTGCGTACGGTGGCCGAGGATCCATGGTCGTGACCGATTGCGCCACGGCAGGCGGTTCCGCGGCCCATCGCATGGTGTTCCGCACCCCTGGCGACGAGTTCATGTATTGCAGCTGCGTCGGCATGACAACAAAATTCTATTTACACCTGTGAAAGAGAAAAAATCTTTTTAGTCCAAACAACAATAGTCTAGATTTTTTTCATCTGAAGTAAATCCAATAGAAAATTGAAGAAAACTTTTCTCTGAAAGTTAGCAGGATATTAAAATCTATATGATATTGTTTAAACATCCTTACACATTATATATATCCTTAATTTATCTATGTACACCGATGAAACGTGATCGTACTAGAGTATGATATATGACTTTGATATTACAGAAAAGTCAGGTTATTGTTACAGACAGCAATATTTCTCAAATATTAAAGCCTCAAGACAGGCAAATGAATATCTGCCATTGAACAATGGATACAATAAGATATTTATCAATGATAAAACTCAATAATGTAGCCATGACACACCATTGATTTCACTCATGAATTATACATGACTTGTATTTCAATACGTTTCTACAGAATACAATGCTTGAAAATCTTTCTTTCAATTTAATATTGTGGTCTGAATGAAATGAAATGGTGTCACGGTGGTTAGGGTCGTCAACTCAGAATCTGAAGTTTCGAGGTTTGAATCAGAAGGTCCCAATATTGTACCCCTTGGAAAGGTCCTTAACTACAATTTCAGATCCTCTTTCAACTCAAACGAAAATGAGTACATCTATCTTTGGTTAGGGACTTCTCCTCCGATGGGACATAAAGCCAAAGTCCTGTGTTTGAGGACCTCAATCACGTTTAAGAACCTGGCTGTCAAACTTATCAAAATGAGTAAACTGAGGTCCTTTCCAGTTTGGGTGGATCAACCCTATCAGTCCTATGCAGCTTGTGTTTAACACACAAGACTGGTATGTTATGCCTCAAGGCAGTAACTAGTTATGCAATGCCAGCCAATACTAAAACCAACACACACAATTCAACGCTCTGCTTGTAACAGTGATCTCGGGGCACTGAAACAAATTATTTGCCGCCTACTCCTAGGGCTTCAGGCAAGTGCCTTTAACTGTTCTTCAAATAACTTACACTGCGGCTTTACTCAATGCCACTTCTGAACTGCCTGGAGTAGAATTTGAAGTACTCCAACCGCCCAATGTTTCACAACTGGCATGCGCTCCTTTCAGCACAACACAGGATCTGCCTACTTGACTCTTAAGTCAAGTGCCGGGAAGGAAAATATTCGACCCACTTCCGACAAGGATTTGGAGCTAGTGGCTTAGTTTGCAATTGAACATGGGTTGTGGTGTAGACATGTAGTCAGATCAAGTACAAAAACATAGGGTTACGAGAGCCACAAAGATCACAAAAAGTACTATTCACTTGAAGTTCAACTTAAGATGTCAACTTGGTACGGAGAGTGGAGCTTTTTTTGGTAACTTTGGTTATTGATCAGTGAAAACATTATTATTAATACACAATTTCCTCTTTATTTCATTTGAATAAAGACCATGCATATGTCTCATCACTTTTACAGAAATGAAGGTATCACATTGCTTTAGAAAAGTATATCTTTTTTATCATCAAATTATCCTACACAATAGAACACAATCCTGTCTATCAAATACCTCTCATCTGAAATTTATAAAGTCTTCGATATGTGCCCTAAGCATGTTTTTCCTAATGCTTTCAAGCATATTTTCTTAAGAGCCGTGCCTAAGCCGCTAAGATGGTTCTTTTCCCACAAATACCAGACGTTCGTGACTGTAGAAAAGAATCCAACCGAGTCCAAACTCTATTCACAAGGTGTTGTTGACACAGCGCCCACATACAGAAGATCTCTACATGTAGGCCACTAATACAGGATGAACAGTAGCATTACTGTTTCCAGTACAGTCAAAATTGCCCATGAGGACAGAAACAGGTGTGCATCCTGGGGTGATCAGTTCAGTCTCTTTTTAGTCAAATCTTAAAAAACAAATTTAAACCAAAAAGTGACACAATTTTTGGAATGAAGTCATTCTGATTGACATTTGCTCTATTGTGCTTTTGTGATAAAAAAACACACTTACATATTATTACCGGTAATTGATATCTGTAAATACAGTCAAATCTGTAAAAAAAAGCCATCTTTACATAAGAACCACCTGGCCAATGTGACCACTTTATGGTGGTCTCTTATTTAAATAATTTTTCCATAAAGATTGACACAAGCATTTAGAATCTTATCTGTAGAGTACAGTGACCACCTGTCCACATAGACCAGAGAGATAAGTATCCTGAGTGGTCTTCTTGGGCAGGTTAATCCAAGACCAGGTGTGTTAAACTCTGTCACTAAGAAACGGTACAACACTGTCTATAACCGTCATCATGGCGTCACTGTAATCTATAGGTGTGGTCTTCAATTACAGCCATCTTTTGACAATGACAAACGACAGCACAGGATCTAGACTGGAATTCGTATTCAGTTCACTCTGCAAGACTGCCACGTACATGTGACTGTACAGTGACAGATAATTGCCAGATATCGTGCAAGCTGGAAGTTAAAGATAGCCATTTTCACCATACATGACGTATGATTCTATTTCGGATTCTTACGTGTACTGCTTCTTCTTAAAATCAGGTACACAAACAGTGGTGGTTACAGGTCCAGACACATCTAGTATTAGTAGTATTGACTCGTTTTGCCAGTTCATTATATTCTAGTGACACTGAAGAAGAGTGAGTGATCAATGTCACTTGAAACTGAATCTTATCCAGTTGACCAGATATCTTTAAATTAAACACTGCTGTGTTTTAATTTGTTCAGGTACACTTGGTGTTCAGTTATGGACATGGACCTATAGGCCACACCAATTTAATTTGTTGGTTAACAGATCTTTTTTTTAAATTCCAGCATAATGACAATCATTAAAACAAAAGGCTGGGGTGAAAACTTGCACCTGACCCTGTTCACTCCCTGAAACTGTGTGCACCAAAGTACAAACTTTCCTCTGAGATTCTGTTTTCATGTTGATTTTCCAATCTAGCATTTTTTCAAAAGATCTGTTAACCAAGACACAAAATTGGTGTGGCCATATACAAACATTAATTTACAGGTACAGTATATACCAGATAGTTATACAGCCTTACTGACAAGTAATTCCATTTAGCCCTCCAAGTGTTTTTAAATTACAAAATGCTGTGAAAGAGTAACACGAAACTACAGTCAAACATGACATTGTGCTGCACTAACTACGTACAAGAAAGGTGACCATTTCCCCCACCAGGTAAAATGTTGTACACCTACCTCACCTGAGTCATAACACCTGTCCAGGTAAGTTCTTTTCCTGACCGACAGGTGCTCAATGTGTGGCACGGGTAAAGATAAAAATCACAAACATCATACACAACACAACACTGTTGTACAACAGTATACTGTTATTGTTACGAAGTGCATGGCCAAAAAATACAAACATGCACCAAGTATAGTATAACACAGAAGTATGTTGTATAATACATGTAGGCCAAACTGATGTAAAAACACTCGTATAAAACACAATTGCTGTATATACATTGTAATGGACATTTGTTTAAGAGGTTGCAAAACATGTGCAGGCATTGTACGAGTCAAAGGTAAACACCTTGTTAATCTTTATCAAAGGAAAGCCAAACTGCCATGACGGCATACATTTGGTGTTAGGTTTCGAGTCATGATAATTGTTTAACGTGGCTATATGCACGTAAGAATGTTTCCCTCACAATTCTCAAATTTTGAAAACAAAGAAACTTTAGAAAACATGTGAAATGTACAATCATGTACATCTGATCGTGATTTAGCACTTAGAATTTCTTTAAGAAAACTATTATCATGTACATGAATGTAATATAATATTTGATAGGAAGGTTTGGTTCCTTTGTGGTTGATCCAAAATATGTTCTAACATAATCCTCACAAATGTCTGATTTATCATTGGAGAGTGACGCTGAGACAGGTATGTGCATACACAACAAGACATAAACTCCAGATATAGACATTTTCTTTTCTAATGCCTCGTTAATAATTAATGATAGGCCACCATATACCTGCCACTATGCCCACAGAAGCTGTTTACATAGCAGTGGCCTGCTACATTAAAAGCCACCAAATGTGATAAGTGCATGCTCATGATTTGAATTTAAAAGTATCACTTATTTCCTAGATTGAACATAATCAAACAAAGGTAATGATGGAAAGTGTGTTATTTGATGGACTCAATCTCACTATAAAACCCCAAATACTTTGAAAAGAAGGAAATTTCGATGGCTTCTTTGAGTTTCATTGCCAGAAAAACGTACATGTATAACTTTTGTAGAAGCAAGTCGTGCTATTTTTCTGACTTTTGTGCGAAATGTACAGTGGAATATGAATTCATCTATAATGGCTATATTTTACCCTTTTTTGCTTCTTCAAACAACCATAAACGTGCAAGAAACTATGCTGTTTATCACATTGCAGTAAGTCATGACAAGCTTTAAATAAGTGGCAAAACATGCATCAAGCGGCTTTTACAGCTATCCTAACACTTAAAACCATTTGCTCAGCATGCTTAAAACTAAAAGCATGTCGAATTCTCTTGAGTGCACTTAGCTTGCACATTTATGTGTTAATGGTGGGAATTTATGGTCGTCTTACACAAAAATCGTCCCTGGTCCAACAATACCCGTCAGGGTGACATACGTCATCACGGCACTTCCACTCGCTCACCATCACTTTAATGGTTGATAAAAATACAGACTTTAGTAAAGGCTACAATTTGTTAATACTGAGTACCAAAGTCATGTAGCATTGTTAATAAGCAAAGACATAATTATATGTTTTGATATTTTGTAGTACCTATGCCATACATTGTACCTGTTACATTTGTTGTGCAATAAAGTTGATTGATTGATTAATTGATTGTTTCAATTTAAGTCAATATGACATCCAAACCAAGCTACCATATCTAGTAAGCCATGCATCTGATCATGTATTGAAATGTTTGAATGGATAATTTTAACTTAAAGTTTGTATTCAAATTATTGTACGTTCACACAAAAATGTTCACAGCAAAACAAAAACATGTTCACAACAAAAGTAAAAGTGTAGGAAATACACTCTTGACTTAATTCTTACAAGTGCTCATAATGCTTTTCCCACTTACATGTAATGTTCTCAACAATTGGTGCTTTTATTGCATAAAAACATTAAATCATTTATGTTACTAAAAAAGGAATCAATAGATTAGATGTTTTGGGATGCATCCAAGTATAGGTTACGTCATATAAGGAAAAATATAAGATTATTCAGTATGCCAACAAATTTTATCATGAATTAATCATAATTTGGAAAAATCATGAAAATGTACATTGGCACAATTCAGATGTTGAAATGTAACAAATGCAGTGTATTGGATCAATATATTGGCCCAAAAGAGTGTATTAAATCAAAAATGAATAAATGTTGGCCTACATGGTAAGTCAACTCTAGATGCAACTGAATTTCAAAATGCTTTTACAGAGAAAATTAATAATCACAATCTATATTGTTTGCTTTCAGCTTACAAAAAGACAGTTACACTTGAGATATTAAAAAGATCATAAACCTCAGTCTATTGAGTAAAATATTTGGTAACTAATAGAGTAAGAAGGCAACATTAAAACCATATATTTTGCATCTAGGTACATATCGCATACCATTAATTTTCATTCATTCATTCTTTGCACGTTCTCAAATAAGGTAAACAAACAAAAGCCATATGTAAAAACTTCAAGAAACAGTCATTTTTTGCATCCAAAACCCTTCAAAAATTAAGACCTTTGCCACCGCAAGATCCACAAGACACAGAAAATGAATTCCCGACCCCTGAACCCTGAATCCTACCTGCATAAAGCACACACCTGTACTGTACTGCATTATGAATTCTGCGTGTGTAAGCACAAAAAACAACACAGACAAACGCTTACCTGTGTTCCTTAATCAACCCTCTTCTCTCCTAAAAATCCCTGGGGGTGGTGGGTTCGATTCCCACTCTCTCTCTCGTCCTTTTGTGTTGAACTTGGCTGCCACACCTGAACGTTTCGCGGCGACAGAGGCACGCAGGTGAAACTCAAGGTGAGTAAGACATGTTGCCGATTACAAAAATATTTGGCAGCGTTGCTAACAGCGACCGCAGTGCGCATGCCCATCGCAATTAGGCCATACTCACTTTCTCTAGTAGGGATGTTCAAACTGTTTTATTTTATTCATATAAAGTACAAAATCGTCCTAATGTGTACTTGTTCAAGTTTGGAATAACATGATTTTCTTATTTTGTACCTAAATAACTTTTGTGGTGCAAATGTGACTTTTATCGTTTTGAAACAATAAAATTGGAAGAAACCCCCTCCTTCAGAAGAAACGATATTTGGCTATTTACCCGTGACGTCACAAGCCAAGTGGGCGGGGCATGTTTTTGTCCCATTTTCCTTCGACGAAGACTTGTGTTTTGGTGTTATTGGACCATTTCTACACTATTTCTCCGCTTTCCGAGGGCTTCTTGCGTGGTAAGACTTTGTCTTGTGTTAGATTAGTGATCGAGTTGTAAAACGTATGCGCAAAAAGTGGCAATAGTAACGTTACAGGCCGAAATTTGCAACAGGTATACAAGGGTGGGAGGGGGGCAAGTTGCATCACGATATAAAACTTTCACGTAGTACATGTATATCTATCCAAGGAAGTTATATCCAGGATGACACTCAGGCTATATCCAACGAGGTTTAAGGCAGTCTTGATCCTAGCTCTTGATCCATATGTTGTAAGTGATTTATCATACTCATCAAGTCAAATTTCAATTCATTATGTTGATCCTACAGCATGTTGATAAGCGCTCGTCTCCAACTTTCAACTATAGTTTAATCATATTGCAGGGACATTTGTACAATTAAGATCAATAAATGAAATTATGCATTATGCTTTAAGAGAATACTGTAAATGAGTGTGCGTGGTGGTTTTCAGTTTGCGGCAGCGCTATAGTCACATACTGCTACAGTATTGGACAAAAATGTTTGCGGTGGTTTTCGCGAACATTTCTGCATTTACAGTACTACCAGTACTAGAAGTAGTACAGTGGATTTAATTGGCTTTTGGCCACGGGATCGAGAGGTCACAGTTCGATTCCTGTCATTCCTGGCTAGGCGTTGTGTCCTTACATGACTTTCTTCGCTCCACCAAAATTTGTTTAGGTATACAGCTTTACTCACTGTTGTTTCAGAGTGTTGAGAATGGGAGGCTGCTTACCCTGCTTACAGGGCCAGGCCGACGACTACATCGAAACTCCCGACCCAGAGGAGAGACGACAGCAGATGCTAGAGGCCGCAGAAAAACGACAGCAAGCTGTAAGTAGAATTCTTCCAAATAGAATGGGATGATACAGCATATCGGCACGGTGTTTGGCCCCAGAACCCAGAAATACCGGGTTCGAATCCGGGGTTCCCTGATTTGTCCCGTTGACGTTGTGCCCTTGGGAAAGGCACTTTATATGACTTTCCCCACTTTACTCAGGTGAAAATGAGTACCTAGCTTCAGTTAGGGACGTCCCTCGGATAAGACGTTAAATGGAGGTCCCGTGTTTGAGGAGAGCCACACCTCAAGCATGTTAAAGAACCCAACACACTTATCGAAAAGAGTAGGAGTCTTTCCCGGTGTGTGTGGATCATATAAATCTGTCCAGATATGCAGCTTGTACTCCTCAATACAAACCTGGTGTGTTATGCCTTGAAACAGAAAAAATGTGTTCTATCCCTCATTTACTGTAATCATGATATAATATCCTTATCATATTTTTCCCCCAGAATGAGTCAAGAGGACTGAAGGACCCAGAGGGAGTGAAGCGGGCACAGAAAAGAAAAGCAGAGGCCGAACAAAAAGCCGACATCGCAGGCCCCGGAGAAGGGGGCCTCAAGTGGCAGATGGGCTAACCTTTGACCTAGAGGACCGATGTCCTATATAGATCTGCGCCCTGTCTATTACTGAGATTACTGAATGCTGTTAAACAGTAAAATGTGAAAAGTTTGCACTGTGAGAAAGAGATGTGGCAGTCTGTACATATGTGTGTATGAGGTATGAAGTCTGTCTTTTCTAACTATCCTGTCTTAGATAAACAATATTGTGTGCAAATAGATATACTCAAGAAATGATAACAAAGTGGCGATCAGTCCCCTTCAGTAGTTTCACTGCCCCTCAAGGACTACCCTAGATCTCTATAAGTGTCACTTGGCAAAGCCAGGTACTCTCCAAGCAGAGGAGGGGTTTCGGCTGGTTTTTGACGTGTTTCTAGGCGTTTTTGTCGGGCTTTCTACTTTGTCATGTTTTCTTTGACTTTGTATAGCAAAAAAAAATTACAAAGTAGAAAGCCCGACAAAAATGCCTAGAAACACGTCAAAAAACAGTCAAAACCCCTCATCTGCTTGGAGAGTAAAAGCCAGGGGTTTAAACTTAACTGTTTGTGCAACAGTAGTTTCTTGGTCCTTGGATTTAGAAAGATAGTGCTAAGTTATAATATCAACTCTGAAAGAAAATTCTGTAAATTTATACACAGTCATGTAGCTTTTTCTGCCATCATCTTGTCATCTGGCTGAATTTTTTTACTTGTTTGAAAACCAAGGACATTAATTAATGCCAAAAGCAGATTTCATAGTAATAAAATATGAACCTCAACTAAGTGCACGTGTGTAGGTGGGGAGGTATTGTTGGTCAAAGGATCCTGAACTAGCTAACACCACCTAAGAGCTATTAGAAACTCAAAGTCAAGTTATGTCAAAAGCAGGCAATAGGTTATGAACAAAAAAATACATTTGTTATGTATGGTCTGCAAAACTTTGTATTTATTGCAATGGCTATAGTCATCATCAAATGTTGCTATGTTAGTTAAGAAAGAGATATTCATTGATATATTTCTTCCACTTTTTCTTGCCATTAAGAAGTTAATATAACTTCCATACAATTTGGTAGTGGTTGCTTAACCTTTTAGCACTCTGAAGTAGCTGTAAAACCTTTTAATTTACTATACAAGTCAAAGAGAGGACCGGCGGCACAAAACCAAGGCCGAACTCCAACAGTTACTACTAGTAGTGCAAACACTGATAATGATACCAATCCTCAGAGCAAGATTTGACATTTCTGTTTGTAATATGATCTTTGATAGTGCCATAGTTGTGAGAATGTCTTTTACAGTGCATTTAATTCTTTATGGCAAATGCAACAAGCCTATCTGCAAATGTGAAAAGTTCATTCTCTTCTGAACTTGTATGGGATTTCTGTCAATAAAAGAATTTACATTGAGCAAGGAGGGATATAAAACCTCATTGTATTGAATTATAAACATGACTTTGTATCTAATTCTGTTTCAATAGAAAACGTCAAGCCCGTTTTCCAAAAGATTTAGCTAAACATTCCAAAGTTGAAGTCCTATTGATGATATGGTAGAAATATTTGTTGGGTTAACCATTGCAAGGCAAATATAGATGAACAAATGATTATTAGATGAGTCTTAATCTTAGATAGTGAGTGAGTGGGTGAAAGTGAGTGGGTGAAAGTGGGTGGATAAGCCTGCGATTGAGAGTGAATGATCTAGTGAGTGACTTCTTAAGTTCACCACATAAGTCCATACAGAATACGGAGATTAACAAAGAAAGGCACCAGTCACGTAACTGATCAGTGCCCCCCATGCAGACCCTCTTAGAGTTTTACATATATAAATATATATAGAGAGGGGGAGGGGCAGAGGCCAATGTAGTGATTGCTGACAAAACCTAGACCAAGTTTTTCCTTGCACTGAAGGCTATAGAAATATAGGGAAATACAAACAAACAACAAAAACAACGACATTCAATGTCACCTCCATATCGCCTCGAGAGCCTCCAAAATTTAAAGTAAAACATTCTCCGAACCCCCATGCTGACCCCATTAGAGTTTGGCTAGCGATGACGACATCCGTAAAACTGAATTGTGTTTGCCTGTCACCTGTCACCTGTTTCCCGCCACAGACTGCCGCATCTCTCCTGTATTCAAGTGCAGACAAAAACTAGTGCCAATTTTGTTCAGCCATCTAATTAAAACCTAGCGAAAGCTACTTGCGTTTTTTTCTCATGAAAATTTCTAACCATTTTATGAAGGTATTGTTTTGTCTGTCTACGATTGTGAATTTGGTTCTTTGATGTTGAAAATGTCACGCGGAGGGATATTTATGTGGTATTCAAAACGTGTGAGAGCATGTCAGTCAGTCGGCAGCGGGCAGTGCTTGGGCTTGCTTGTGTGTGGTGTGGTGTTCTTTCCGTATTCCCTTTTCCTCCATTTTGCTCACTTTTCGTCTTCAAACTCCACCTTTGAGTTGACGAGAGAGTTGGGCTATTGCAGGAGGCAGTTCGAGTGGTAGCGTTGGGAATTCCGTTCTTTATTTCAATTTTTTGGCTCAGTGTCGGCTCGGCGAAGTTTTGGCTTGCGTGACCGCCATGTTCGGACATGTCTCCGACGTGTCTGTTGTGAGGCGGTTTCTGGCATTCTGCTTCTTCCTGCCGCTTCTATGTGGCACTTATGTGTTGGGGACGGTTGTTATACGCCATTATCGTGTGAATTCTTTGGCTCAGTCTTGTCGAGTCGGCAAAGTTTTGACTTAACCGCCATGTTTGTGTTCGGACATGTGTGCCGTGTCTGATATGAGGCGGTTTCTGTCATTCTATACCTCTCTGCCGCTTCTATGGAGCACTATGTGTTGGGGAAGGTTATTATGAGCTATCGTGCGAATTCTGTGGCTATATTACAGAATTTCTCATTTGTTGGTACGTTGTCCAGTCGGGTCACGATTCGGCGCCATTGTGCCCTCCCAACTAGTCAGTGTAGCTGCACATCTTTGGGCACTACTATGACAGCTAAAAATGTTATTACTCCCCTTCTTTCTTACTTCATATAAACTTAGCGATATTTTCTAAGCTTTGAGATGACATGCAAATGATGAAAAGCGGTCCAAACTGAAATAATTGGCAATATTCCTAGTTTGCAAGGTTGTGAGGCGGTTTCTGCCATTTTATTACTCCTTGCCGCTTCTTTGACTGCCACAAAAATATATATCGGACATAACTTCTCATTTCTTGGTAATATTTCCGGCCTTGTCGTGTGTTCTACTGCAGTACGTATGACCGCCATGTTTGTGCCTTCTCAACGTTTCAGTGTAGCCACGTATATTTTGGTACTGTGAATGAAGGGCAACTTGATTTTCCTTATTATACTTCCTCCTTATTCTATGATTTCGCAATATTTCCTTCCCTTTTATATTTTAGATATTTAAATGGAGAGCGGCCCAAACGGAAATGCCACTTCCTATTTTGCAGAAGATTCTTCTATTCTACCCTCTCACACTAAACATTATTTCTTGTTTATTACGGACTTCGCTTTATTAGTCGACCAACAATATGAAGACTTGTTTTCCTCACAGCGTGCATTTACCGGGAACTTTCTGCACTTGGTTCCTGGGTTAACTTGCTTTTAAAAAATTCTGGAGATTCCAGCCAGCTCAGGAGGGTTATCTTATGTTAGTCAGATTTAAAACCCACTTGTCAGCCTCTTGGAAACCCAGACCTCGGGGACTGTTCTTCGGAACAGATGGGGCTGATAAAGTGTAGCTTAGATGGGCTGGCTGGAAGATCCACTTTTGGCTTTACAAAGCAAGTTACCTGAAACAACCATGTTGTGGTAATGTCTCTACGTATCAGAAATTGTAATGGCAGAGACGCTTTGTTTAATGAAACCGCTGTATCACATTGCATACACGCTAATATCGTTCTTTATCTTTCTATTAGAAAGTCTATTGACAAACAATATGATACAGATAATTTTACTTTGTCACATGTCACAAGCATCTATACAAACTGATCTCTAAACTGTCCACCCAGTTATGGACAGAAATGATGTGGACTTTTTATTATAATCCCGTTTTCCTTTTGGTCCTTAAACACTATGAATTATTTGATGAGTCAGATCATGTTAGATATGATTACAAACTATAAATGCATAGGAAATACGAGTTGGTGCTACGCCCAGCGTTGTAGCGACGACTGTATCGTTGTAGGACACTCTGTTAAATACATATACGGTATTTGAATTATTATTTTGTGCTACACAGTTCCACCTTCTAGACAATGATTGGGAATTTGCCTGAACCATTGTGTACAGGCTTGTCTAGTATATATTTTTATAAAAAAAATACAACAATCTTACCCCACACAGAAGTTCAACGGAGCTGCAAATGCGTTGAACATCATTTCAACCTTTTATGTAACAGTATCTCAGCCCCAGCTCGAACAATTTTATAAAAAATACTCCTTTGCTCCGTCAGTTCAGCTACAGATAGGTCAGCGCCTTTGTCAAGTAAAACAAAACATTAAGTGCGACGCACATGGAATAAATGAGATCGTGTTTTAAACGCTGGATAAGAATGTATTCTTACCATTATTAAGAATAACAAATAACTTGGATATTACATTCTTTGGCGTTGCCTGAAAATGTCAGTGGGAATTTGATGACGATCATGACGGAATTTGATGACGACCTATTTATTAACTTATCTATTTATTCAGGTATGTCGTATTAAAATGAACACGTTAATAGGATGTTTTTTTTTCTGGCTTCTGTAAAAAAAAACATTGTTACGTATAAAGCGTTATCATCGTGCATGAACTCTGCACAACCAGCATCGGCGCTTCTGCCTGGTCGCCAGTAACAAAAGTACTAACAAATACATGTCCTTCTTGCAAATTTGTATTACTGTGGGCGTAAGTCAGTCTCACAAGGGATAGTGGCAGAATTTTGGCGTCTTGGTGTTCCGGCATTGCCTTATTTGCAATCAGGTACTAGTTTGTGCCCTGACAAGCCGCAATCCCTGCGCACCATGTAATATTGGGGCAGATCTTCTTTTTTTTTCAAAACTTTATACAGATATAAACTAGAGTTCCACGACCTCATACCTTCGCCAAATAATTTTAACCTTTATGACTGACGTATTAGGAGTGTTTCTCATCAATTATCATACCAGTTGATTGTCTTAAAATATAACATGTCCAAAGGTATGAGCTTAACAAATTATGAGCTCAACAAAGAAGGTTATGCTAATATTTTTCATTAATTATGCAAATGAGGCCCTAATTAGCATAATTTGATTCAACGATGTTTACATTCACATAACGTCCAGATGCCAAAAAAAAAGTATTGAATGTATGAAATTGCCGTCATTTGCCAGTGTGGAATAATAGAAGTTACTCATTAAGTATGCAAATTAGCCCACATTAGCATATTTTCTATCTATAAACATTTCTCCCTTCCTCAGTTACAATTTAAATAGTCATATCATGGAACAAAGCGGATTTTTAAAGTTGCCTCATTAATTATGCAAATTAGAATCTGATTTGCATAATTATTGTCCAATCATACTAAGCATCACACAAGCTATCTACATACCAAAAATAATGACCATCCATCAAGCCCATCTTGTTATAGTATTTCCTCATTAATTATGCAAATGAGGTCTTCATTTGCATAGTTCATATCACTTAATATTTCTCTCTTCCTCAGTTACATATGTCACATGTTTGAGAGTCCTATCATGGAATTTGGCGGATGTATAAACTTTTCTCATTAATTATGCAAATTAGATACTGATTTGCATAAGAGGTGTCTAATCATGTACATCATCACTCAAGCTATCTACCTACCAAAAATCATTACCAGCCATCAAGCCCTTCTTGAGTTATTCCCTTTCAAAGTCAGACGCAAAACCTGCTCCTGCAGTTCCAAAAAAGCCGCTAGGGGGCCCAAACCCACACCACTTACTCTCTGTCCCAAGATCTATCTACCACTCAAAAATAAGTTCCATAGCATGTCCAGAACACGAGATATCAAACCAGGAAGTTCCGCTGCAGTACTGTAAGAAGCCGCTAGGGGGCCCAAAATCTCATCGTTTTTAGGTCTCATCAAAACCTACCAACATACCAAATACCAAGACAATCCATCAAGGCGTTCTTGAGTTATTCTGTGCCACTACAAACAAACAGACAAACAAACAAACAGACAAACGCTACCCTCTGCATAACCTTCTCGGCGAAGGTAACAAAACATACAAAGACATGAAACAAGGCAACTGCCGTTGGAGACTTGTCCCTATACTAGTTGAGTGGGAATATGCCTTTCCCACGGGCACAACGTCGGGGCTCAAGTCCAGACATGTCTCTGGGCACAGCCAGGGATCGAATCCGGGACACATTGTTTGCCAGCCGAGCGCTCTGCCATTACGCCACATGCATAGACACCACTGAAAACCATTTTAAAAAGACACACAAGAAAATACAGGTGTCCGTACACTGGCAGATGAAAATCCATTGATATTACAAAGCAATGTTTAAAGGTTCCCACTTTTTGTTGTGCTTACATAGTTTGCTTTTTAGTTTCGCAATATTTTTTCTTTAATCAATTTTACATACCTAATGAAGGCAGTAGACTTACGGATGGATAGTTCAGGTTTCTATGGATATATATTTTACCTAGTATGATGGTAACGTTAGAAATGACTGTTTTGCTTGATAAATCCCCGGCCACAGCAATGCAGTCAAGTCCGGACATGTCTCTGGGCTATTATGATGGAGGGCCACAGATGCCATGAGAGAATAGGCAGAAGGTGGTCTTCCACGACATATGACTTCCATGAGAGGGAAGAATGGCTGTGTTTGTTATTGACAATATCAGATGCGACTCACTCCTTCCTTTTCTTGGCATATAGGTACTTATAGTGCCGACTGTCCTTCCTTTTCTCGGCGTAGAGTGACTTATAGTGCCGACTGTCCTTCCCTTTCTTTCATTTTTTTTTACATATATGGCATTTATGTATTCTATATATGATATCCATGCATCACCCGTATATGTAAGATGATAAATGATGATGAAAAAAATGGAACATATAATAATCAGAGCAGTGTGCCTCATGCTGCCAGCAGCATGGCAACCTGCACATGTTTAGGAGTGTACCGAGCACTAGCCTTCACCTTGGCCTTCCTTTCTGTCGTTATCCTTGACTCTCCGTTAGCCGGCCGGAACGTGGTTACCTTCTTCAGTCACCATTCGCCAAAAATTAAATGCAGGAACAATCCCAATCTTCTGCTGGATACACACTTTCACAAGTTTCAGTACAAAGCTGGTATGTGACGGCATAAGGCATCTTACCGCCCAGATTATGCCAATAACAAACAAAATGTCTGTCTACTCACTCATGCCTCGCCAGGGCCCTGGCCTCTGATAATGTTAGGAGGTTGCAATGTGAGGAGGGAGCAATCCCAATCCTCTCTGCAATACCGACTTTCCACCAGTGCTGTAGGGGAAAACGATGAGGATTAGATACAAATCAAAGATTTCTGAGATAAGTGATTGATAATTGTACTACTGTAGGGATGTCAACAATGCAGGTGACTGCAGCAGAAATAACATTTATTGCACATTCTGTAAAATACCATCTACATTCACACTGTCTGTCTGCCTGCTGTACCAAACCTGGACGTCTCCTCTATGCCGGGGAATTTTCCCCTCAGGCTCACTCTGATTTGTGTCTACATTCAGGGTGATGTTACAAACTAAGACAACAGGCTAAAATGTACAAGTTTAAAACCATTCTACCGATTTCTGGTCCCATTTAAATCAATTTGTTGTTCTAAAGGCACATAGAACATTGCTTTAGTAAGATATAAATAATAATTAAAGCGTGCCTCGTGCTGTCAGCAGCCTGGCAACCTGTACATGTTAAGAAGTGTGCCGAGCACTCTAACGCTGTGCCACATAGACGCAACTGAAAACTTTACCAATGGAATATGGCCATTATGTGGGTTATGCTAAGTAGCGTTACTGGTTACCTAATAGTATTTGCATGTGCACCTGCAAATTAGGTACCATTAGCAATGACCCACATTCCATTGTTTCACCTTTGATAAAACTATCTACCGTACGGTATCTCCCGTAGGAAAGCCTTTCCATTGGCAACCTGTACATGTTCAGGAGTGTACGCCACATAGACGCAACTGAAAACCTTACACAGATAAACAAAACATTTTTAAAAACACAAGAAAATACAGTTGCCCATGCACTGACAGATGAATGCTTGTGGCAACAATCCATTGATATTACAGCAATGTTTAAAGGTTCCCACGTTTTGTTGTGCTTACATGGTTCGCTTTTTTTAAGTGTCGCAATATTTTTTCTTTAGTCAATATAACGTTACATACCTGATGAAGGCAGTAGACTTACGGATGGATAGTTCAGGTTACTCGCGGTTTTTATGAATTACAGGCCAGACTGGAGATATATTCCCATGACCTAATGGTTATTCCCAATTGTGAAATTCAGATCAATTTTGATGTCAGTGTTGAGGGCATGAACAGTCTGCGACTTGCAAAAATGACATCTACCTTGTCTTGATGTGCCTTGTGCCGACGTAGTTCTTCAAGAGAGCTGCGCAGTTCTGAGCGGTCCAGAATATAATTGTACTGTGATTGGACTGCACCGCCCACAACGTGCAGCAGCAGGAGATCCTACATGTATAACAGATGAACAGTCCAGTTAGCATATATTATTGTAACTGTGGGGTTCAAGCACCTGCAACTGACCAGTCTAACGGTCTAACCAGACCTTATAGCCTGGTGGTTAGGGCGTGCAGCTTGTGGACTGGAAGGCCCGGGTTCTATCGCCAGGAGTCTGTTTCTACTCGCTTCTTTGTTTCAATATTAAGTCTATCAATGGCGGATATCTTAACAGAATTAATTACTAGACAGGATACACTCTTTGCCATAGATGTGGTCATGGTCTTTCAATAAACCAATGCTGACCTTCAAACAGAAAATTTGACATTGTTTGTAACACTTTAACACATCTTACATCACTGCAACTTGCACTTTGTTGAGATCACATTTAAACCCCTATGGACTTACATTGAAACCTGTCACCAGAGGGCCTAAAATGGGGTGCAAGGCCTCAAGGTAGCCCTCTGCAAATAAATGCCATTAGATATAAATGTTTATGATACACTATGGTTAATATGTATACCAGTGAAGTTGACGGACAAAATAAATTCTATACCAAGTAGATAAGCATAAAATAAAATATAGGTGCATCATTGTTTTTATTATTGGGTAGGCCGGTAGGCCGATCTCTTCGCAGCCACGGGCTGAATTGCGAGGAGTTCAATGGTCTATAGCGACTGCCATTCGGCGCGCAGTTGACCTCAATACGACAATTGCCCCATGTGCGGCCATAGGACTGTCGGTTTTGAACCACTCACACCGAGAATGTCCTATCCGACGGACGTCCCTAACCGAAGCTAGATACTCATTTACACCTGAGTGAAGTGAGGAAAGTCGTGTAAAGGGCCTCTCCTAATGCCACAATCTCTTACTTGGAACCTTGCTTGGAAATGCGCCGTCCACAAAGTACTCATTGATTAGGCTCTATGTCTCCGAGTCCTCATCTGAAGCGTTCACCGTCACAAGCCCCAAGGCCACACACACATCGATCCCCAGAATAGCCGTCCTGTTCTTCCTCTCATCGATGCAGAAATCCATGTCAAAGCTCTTCCCTCTATGAGAGACCCTCGCCGTAGCCGCTTCCCTCGTCGTAAGGGGTATTCCGTCCGAGTTGAACCGTCCGAACCGTCTCACCTCCTGCCGGGAAGCCACCCCAAGCTTCTACACATCGATCCCCAAAATAGCCGTCCTGTTCTTCCTCTCATCGATGCAGAAATCCATGTCAAAGCTCTTACCTCGATGAGAGACCCCCACCGTAGCCGCTTCCCTCGTCTCCAAGGGTGTTTCGTTGAACTGTTCGAACATTCTCACCTCCTGCACGGGGGGGACCGCGATTTCTTGAGTTCAGGAACTTTTACTCGACCTCCAATTTTTGTGTGTGTGAAGAAGTGCCAGTAAAATTCCAGGCAGTTGCTCATATATAAGGGCATATATTTAGAATTCCAACAACAATGAAATTTACAGATACGTGTACATGCGAATACATAAGCAACTCAAAAATAATGAACAATTTGCAACTTTTCCCAGTCAACTAATTCAACAATTTATGACATAGCGCCCCCACTTAACTAAATGCTTCTCAATGTTACCATAGTTTTGTGCAATGATTTATTCTTTTCTGTGGTAACATTTAACATAAGGGAGAAATCCATTACAGGTATGATTTGATATGTCTATTCTTAAATATCTATATTTTTGCTATCAACAACAGTGTACTGAGTGTAATAGGACAAGCAAAAGTCCCCGGGGTAACTCGTCCTCTATCTTTCGAATGAGTTTCTTGGTCTGAACACCTTCTAATTCTAGCTCGTTGAACGTCAAATGTCCAAACAACGCATCAAGCCCCAGAAAAGGCGTATGGCTGCCGCTGTCCCTGATGCAGAACTTTAGGTCAAAGTCCCTGTTTCGATGAGTGACCTTCACCTTGGCCTTCCTCTCCGTCGTTATCCCTGACTCTCCGTTAGCCACCCGGAACGTGGTTACCTTCTTCCAGTCACCATTCGCCAAAAATTACATGTACCTCGTCTTGACGTCTCTTCTGCTACTTTATCTTGTCTATTTCATATAGTCATGAAATCATATCCCACTGAAGACGTAATGTAACGTAAGTCACCTGAGGATTTGAGAGGAGCTCTAATATCTAGAAGTGGACGCACGTCTTGGACGTTTTAAGGTAGCAGCACATAGTATTCCGCAGCGACCCCCGGTGACGTAGCGGTAAAAAAATAGTGCGCCCTAAATCTTGAACCGTATGTAAAAACGTTGACGTGAATGAATGCCAGCGAGGCACGAACTTAACTGTATTGGCAGTTAAGGTATAAGAAGTGGGCTTCGTTTAAGTGCTCATCTTTACCAGAAGAAATAAATGTACCCTCACGTCGGCCAGTTGTGTCTGCAGGTCGTTGTTGGTATTGCGGTCCTTCGTGCTGTTGAGGCTGCGCTTCTGTCTTGGCCTCGTCTCCTTCTCCTTCACGTCCGCTAGCCGTGTCTGCAGGTGGTTGTTGGCATTGGTAAGGTACAAGATGTGGGATTCCAGGGTGCTGATCTTTGTGTTTAAGCTGACCTTCTACCTTGTCTCCTCCTCCAGAGACTTCGTTACGTCGGCCAGCTTGGTCTGCAGGTCCTTGTTGGTCTTGATGAAGGACAATACAATTATCATGTCTATTCCTTCCTTGCAATATTGTATATCCAGTCCTAAACATAAATTTGATTCTTACCATAACTTCAAGTCTCCCCATCGACAAAAATGTTTATTTTTTTACTCAAACATTCACTCACTCTGTTCTTCTCGCAGGCCTTCTCCCATCTGTGGTTAATTGTGGCTAGTTCTCTTTCCACGATGCCCTGGGCTGCGGCCCATGCTGGCTGAGTTTCCTTGCTTGGTCTTGTACCCCGTCCACTGTTGCCTGGTTAACTTCCAGTTGTAGCTTCGGGAGCATGCATCGTTGTTGTATTTAATGTCCGCATGCTTTTTACTATATCTACCACCGTACTTCAAGGTTCTGTAAATTATGAGACTCCCGCCGAGGCACATTAAAGTACGTTACTGGTGTCAGTGGTCACAACATGTGATGCCTGGCAAGTTGGTCAAATGTCAGGAGAACCTTGATGCATAAATGCTTTAAGTGCTCTGCTGCTGCAGTAGTCTGGACATCCTGCAGCTGCAATCAGTCCTTCTTCAACTCTCTGCACTTTGTCCAGTTTGCCGCAAAATTCAAGTATTGAAGAATTAGGTTTACCGTGCATTACAAAATAGCTGAAAACTGCTTACTCAGTTCTTCAATATCAAGCCAAAGTGGTAATATTAACCTTTCAGTTTCAAATGACTCATTTTCTTACATTTAGTAATAACTGCACCCACCTCTGTGGCACTGGCGCCGGCCACAATCTCTGACTTGGAAGTGTGTCGTCCAGAAACTCATAAATGAGGCTCCTAGTCCTCATCTGAGGCGTTCACCGTCACAAGCCCCAAGGCCACACACGCATCGATCCCCAGAACAGCCGTCCTGTTCTTCCTCTCATGATGACTCATCGATGCAGAAATCCATGTCAAAGCTCTTCCCTCGACGAGAGACCTCCACCGAAGCCGCTTCTCTCGTCTCCAAATCCTTATAGTGGAATCATACTTGTGGGAAACACTGTGAGGAGTGGACATAGAAATGTGTCTTTGACATGATACGATAGCTACATATCACCAACAAGAAGTCGTCATACTTTTCCTCTTCAAGTTACGTTATAGAACACTGAACCGCTGCATGCAAGTGTGGGGAGTGCACATAAAAAATGTATCTGCATCTTTTTATCGGACGTGTAAAATCACGCTGGTGAGAAACCTTGCAAACCGTGAGGAGTGCACTGTGCGCATAAAAGTCTATCTGTTCCTTCTTAGTTGGTATGTGTGAAATCGATTCACATTGGTGAGAAAACCCTACAAGAGCACTGTTTTAGTCGAGATTAGTGGAATTTTGTCAAACCGTTATCTTCTCAAATCGTCATATTTTACCTCGTCACTTTCTTAGTGGGCATATGTGGAATCGAATGGCACCATAGAGAAATTCCTCAAGTGTGGGTAGTGCACATAAAATGTTTCTGTGCCTTCCTTAGTGGCCATATGTGGAAGCACGCTGGTGAGAAACCCTACAAATGTAAGGAGTGCACATTGACATGTATCTGCACATTTCTTATTGGGCATATGTGCAATTACGCTAGTTAGAAACCCTACAAGTGTGAGAAGTGCATATAAAAATGTGTCTGCCTTTCTGGGCATGTGTGGAATTACACTTCTCCGGGTTTCTCTTTGTCAGTTTTCTGGTATGGAAACCGTTATCTTCGTCTAGAAGTGGCAATGCTTTACCTCGTCAAGTTCTAGAGCACTGAACCGCTGCAAGTCACGAGTGCGCATAAAAATATGTTCTGCACCTTTTTTATAGTAGTCATATGTGGAATCACACTCATGAGAAACTTTACAAATGTGAGGAGTGCACATAAAAAAGGTATCTGCCTATTTCTCATTGGACATGTGTGAAATCACGCTGGTGTGAAACCCTACGAATGTGAGAAGTACACATAGAAATGATTCTGTGCCTTTCTTAGTGGCCATATGTGGAAGCACACTGGTGAGAAACCCTACAAGTGTGAGGAGTGTGAAATCACATCTCCTGGTTTCTCTTTGCCGGGTTTCTCTTTGCCGGACGATATCCGCACGGAACGTATCTTCTTCTAGAAGTCGCCATACTTAACCTCGTCAATTCGAGTTAACGTTATAAAACACTCCGTACATCTTGCACAAAATGATAATGACAGCATCATTGGCAAATATATGTGACAAAATCAATATCAGCAAAATTTCAGAATAAAATAAAACAGAAATAATAAGGACAGAATCAATGGCAAATGAATATGACAAACTCAATATCCCTGTTTCTTACAATGTCTGGCGACTTGCCATGAGTGAAGAGTCAGAAGGTGCTCTTCCACCGGGCATAAGGCTTCCATGAGAGGGAAGAATGGCTGTGTTTGTTATTGACAATATCAGATGCGACTCACTCTTTCCTTTTCGTGGCATAAAGGTACTTATAGTGCCGACTGTCCTTCCTTTTCTTGGCATAGAGGGACTTATAGTGCCGAGTGTCCTTGCTTTTCTTGGCATAGAGGGACTTACAGTGCCGACTGTCCTTGCATTTCTTGGTGTATCATTGCTTGCGACATTGTGCCCAACTTTGCGACCCTGACTCTAATTGAATAACACAACTATACAAAATATATGTACAAAGCAACATCATTTTAAGCAGTCGGACCTATCTCATACATTATGTCATTCGTAACTTGCGGAGGGGGGCATTTGGCTGGTATCAACTATTGGTTTTCTAGACATGCAGCACAGTTTAAACCAGTAACCTAAAGCAAAATACAAGCCTTAGTAAGCTGTTTCCTTCAGATGATATGTACAGTATAAGTTGATACAGTGTGTACGTTTTCCTCCATGTTACTAAGGAATGCCCTTGCCCCGTCCTTTTGATCTCAGCAGCCCACTGTGTTTTCGGTGATGTTTTCAAAGCTTGAATTTCGTCACACAAAATACATCATGTTAAATATATCACTTCACTACATAGAGACCGAGTTACGCGGTAAATATCACCTTATACCTTTAACTGCAGAAGGAGTTCCTTGGTCTTCAAACCTTCTACTCTTAGATTGCTAAACGTTAAAAAAAACATGTCCAAACACGTATCGATCCCGTTAGAAAGACAACGTCGGGGCGCAAGTCCAGACATGCCTCCCACATTGTTTGACAGCCGAGCGCTTCTACCACTACGCCACAAAGACGCCACTGAAAACTTTATACAGATAAACAGTGACTAATGAATACTTGTGGCAACAATCAATTCATATTACAAAACAAGGTATAAAGGTTTCCACTTTTTATTGTGCAACAAATAAGATACTTACCAACGATCTCTCTCTGCTTGTACTCGGCATGTTTGCGCCCGTCACGTGTGTCGACATTTTGAAAGTCTCTCTCTATCTCTGTGACTTGGGCCAATATGCCAGCCCGGGCCTCTGGACATGGTACTATTTTCCTAGCAGGTGGCGCTGATGTGGTGGTGCTCGACAGAGTTAAATTCTGTAAAATATTGGGAACATTCTTCAGAAATAAGATATAACTTTATTGTGAAACATGAAATTGTGATGGCCAACCTAGCTTTGTATATGAATAATGACAATGATCAATAATTATTTCCTGGAAGTCCTCGCGATTGATGAAACTCGTACATGCCCCAGTATCCAGCAGAGCCGGGAACCAATCTCCCGCTTTGCCAAATGGACCATAAATCCCCATCTCCGCGTACCAACAGCCACTCTCTCTCTTGTAAACATCGTCCACTCTAGAAAGAAAAGCAGACTGGATTAACGCACATGTTCAGATCAGAGAGAGCTAGAGACTGGTCGCACTACATACGGCTCAAATGTGTTTTCTACAGTATGTTTTAAAAAGTGGCTAAGATATCAAAACTTTAAGGCAGCAGAAGTTCAGCTCTTGATGAGACTAAAAGCTTGGCTTTGCTTTAAGATTTGTGTTGCATTATTTTCTTCTCTTGATGTTGTCCTCTGCAGTATACATTTAGAAAAATATCTCACTTGTAGATACTCACACCCTAATCCTATTGCCTGGCATGATTCTGAAAAACATTGTTAACAGATACATAAAAACATTGTTAACATTGTACAGAGATACATAAAGATATTGTTAACATAATAATGCTCAGAGATACAAAAATATTGTTAACATTGTTCAGAGATACATAAAAATATTGTTAACATAATGATGTTCATAGATACATAAAAATATATTTATTGTTAACATTGTTCAGAAATACATGAAAATATTGTTAACATGGTTCAAAAATATATAAAGTGGGTTGGGGTTTAATAGTTAAAAGGTGACATAACCTTAAAACTCATACACAGCAGGGAGTATTTACAATAAATAACAGAGTTACATAGACGGAATGGATAGTAGTATGTGTTTTAGAAGGCTAACAGAATACCAGGCTGATCTCTGGGTTTCACATTGTAATAACTTTTGCATGAATATTCCTTGGTCTTGGCCTTTTATTTCTAAAAGGATTATCACATGCATTCCAATGTTATCATATTACACAAAACTTGAATAACAAGATTTGTGCTGCATCATGGTCTTCTCTTGATGTTGTCCTCTGCAGTATACATCTAGACAATTGTAGAAGTTGACAAAAAAGATACCGTTGATGCCATTCTGTGATCTCTGCATGATTGTACAAATTCTTTAAAACATTGTTAATATTGTTCAGAAATATATAAAGTGGATTGGGGTTCCTGTTCCTTCTGCTGTCGGGTGATCTTTCAGGAACTTGTGAATAAGTATTAAATAAATTATTTTGTACGCATGTCATCATCAATCAGTCTCTTAACAGAAATAATTGTCTGATATACTCTTAATCAACATTGGTATTTGGAGTAATAGAATTCATAGTTTATGATACTTACTTAGGCCTACTGCCCATCCTTGTCATAACTGACGTTCTTAGTAAATCCATTCTATTTCCGAGGTAGGAAGTACATACATTTAGAATTCAAAGGATATTAACTTAGTTTCTTGTTGACAGCTCCTGACACTCCAACATGATAACAATTTCAACACACAAAATTTGATCTTTCTGAATGTTTACTTATTTAAGACTTTTTAGATCATAACAAATCCAGGATACCTTTTAACGGGTTTGCAAGGCCATACTTGACTACTTCTAGATATCCTAAAACGGGGGTTTCACTGTCAGTGTATCAACATTTGTTAACGTTATATTTGCCGCCGAGCCACTTGCATAGACTACCTTGAGTATGTCATTTGGGCCATGTGTTTTTACAGTTTGGGTTCTCCTGTTTGAAGTTGATGATGGCGACAAGTAAGAGCAAGAACCAAAGGGATGAAACAGATTTTCTAATACATCTTAGGAGTACAGTAAGACATGTTTCTGAATGATGGCTAGAATCACATTTTCCAGTTCCTTACCTGCTTTCTTCATGTCGTTAGTTGCTCTTTCCCTAATCCTTTGGAAAAATTTGGGCGTGTTGGAATGGTGAGTCTCCGCAATCCTGACAAAGTCTTTGGTTTCCTCATCTTCTGTCTTATAGGCAAACACTGCACAAAATCTGATAAGCGTGCTGAAAAATCTCAGTATGCTATGGGTTCTTTCTAAAGGTCACAGCGCAAATGGTCCTCAAACTTTCCTATGCACTTGTTATTAACTCGTCATGGCAGTTTCTTGGGAAATGACAACAGGAACGTTCGTGTGGAGAAAAAATATTTCTTGTGAAGCGCATACGACTTGTGGTTTTGAAGGTCCTGGACAAACGGCTAAGTTGATTTTTGAACTGATCTCGCGGCCTTCTTGTTGATGAACAATACAGCTTCGCTTCCATCAAATATACAGCATACTCCTTACAATTTCTCGCTACCCTCAGTTTTGTGTGTCCACGGTGATTGTCGCAACTTGTAATCACTCATTTAGATATGCCTTAGAAAACAAATGCGAATTCATGGTCAAGAAGA
Source organism: Branchiostoma lanceolatum (assembly GCA_035149815.1). Lineage (NCBI taxonomy): Eukaryota > Metazoa > Chordata > Leptocardii > Amphioxiformes > Branchiostomatidae > Branchiostoma > Branchiostoma lanceolatum. The sequence continues at coordinate 13,260,417 of CM068884.1, forward strand.
TTATATTCATATACATAGACTTGTAGCTTAAACGTGTGGCTTGGTGGACTTCAAGTCTGCTGGTGAACAAATCTTTGCCTCCCCATGATACTCGACCATTCCTTTGCCTCCGTCTACCAAAAAAAAAAAGATCTGAAAACAAATTATCATGTGGAATTGTATTGTCCTTTTGTTTCTGTACTTAAGGTTAGGGATTTTGTCAGGCTTCACGAGAATTAGTTGTCATTGATTTCATTCGCAAAATGTACATGGGTGGCTGTATGCTTGTCGGGTGCTGGTTAAATGCCACAGTTGACGGTTTAAACTTACAATTCACCTGCTCAATATTTCCACGATCGTTCATTACCTTTGTGGGGATGAAGAATAAACAGATCTTGTGACAGTCTTCTTATGTTTAGATTGAATTTTTGCATGGTCCATTTCGGCAAAACGTCAATTGTTGCATGAGGGGGAGTGAAATATGCCGACTTTGCTCTATAATACACGCACTATACAATAACAAGGCATTGAACCTAAATATCGTTGATTTAGATGCCCATATAGATACAATGTTAACGTGTTTTTCTGCTTCTAATGCCAAAAGCGTAAAAGTGGTCCATACCGCCATTGTGTATCACAGTCCATACATAATGAGCCCTATCTGGTGTACTGCTGTTTATATGTTCGACCAGTCATCGCTTCACACTCCATATTTTTCGTGGCATACAAGTATTTGTACTTGTAGTGACGTTCCGTGCCCTTCCTCAGAGAGATCTCCTTCTTCTTCTCCTTCATTCTCTCCTGTTAACGTTATATCTGCAAATAATACTGCCAGGCCGAAACAACATGATCATATACCATACTCTGTGCATTAAGTTTTTTGTTCAACTTTCCTGACCTCTCCATTTCCTTGATGAGCGCTTCACGCTTCAAGGCATACTTGTACCTCGGTTTCTCCTTCATTCTCTCCTGTATCAACATTTGTTAACGTTATATCTGCAAATAATACTGCCAGGCCGAAACAACATGATCATATACCATACTCTGTGCATTAAGTTTTTTGTTCAACTTTCCTGACTCTCCATTTCCTTGCTGAGTGCTTTGCTCTTTATTTTGTATTTGTAGTGACGTCCCATTCTCTCTTGTATCAACATTTGTTAACGTTATATCTGCAAATAATACTGGCAGACCGAAACAACATAATCCCAGAGTAGCCCTGTTGATTAACACCACCCTCCAGGCATTCGTGAATCTTGAATATTCTCAGGCTGGATGTCATCAGGCCCATCCAGGCCCCCCTTCTCTCTGTCTGTCAGCCATTCACTGACAATAAGACAATGACAATGTAAGTGTTATGAAGAAAGATAAGAACGTTGTATTCAAATTCTGTACTCTATACCTCACTTCCCTTCCCCCTACAAAAATACAAAGATAATTATTCTGTATAACTATCCTCTCTTTCTCAATAGGGCGACAAATAACTCACAAAGATGATGTTTGTTTTTCGTCAGCGAGACATTCACAGAGTGGACGGTTACAACGAGTAGAATTAGGTTCCTTTTCTTCAAATGCGCATAATGTCACCATTGACATAAACATCAATAAGGCAAAACTGTAAGGATACTCCTTGTCTGGCAAAATCATTCCTTTGGCATCTTCCTCTTGTGAATAGCTATAATTGCACGGTTCCTAATGGAGGACACAATAATCTTTCATTATGGCTATAAAGTACATCATACAATTTCTTGTACTCCTTGAGACTTTCACAATCACCAGCCTCCATTGCCTAACTTGCACTAACGTCCAAGTCCGAGGTACTCAAGTCGGAGCTCTGTATTTGTATTCATTGACAATGAAAGACAAGTCATTACACTGGGTCAGCCTAGGCAGCTTTCGCTGGTAACGGCTGACCCACAAATACAGAGGAACATACAGTAAGATCATTACACTATCATACTACATACATGGTTAATGCGATACAATACAATGCATAAATACAGTATAAAATCATTTGACTCAGTAACTACCAATGCAATATGTACATTAACAAAATAAAGCCGTTGGGGGAATGGTCTATAATAATATGATCTATAGCATTGCGATGGAATAGATGGAAGGTTGATAGGAGGTAAATTTAAAATCAGGACAACAGGTGGGATTTGCATTGGGCCTTGAATATGCTCAGTGTGGGTGAGTCAGTGACGTTTCTGGGTAGACTATTCCAGAGCCGTGACGTGTAGGGGATAACTCTGGGGTTCCTCCTGCTGTGCAGACGTTTTCAGACACGTTGATGGCATAGTTTCTATCAATCAACTGAAGCCAATATTCAGAGTTCAGAATATTGTTTAGATACAGGATGTCGTCCTTGAAGTCGAGGGCCGGTGGTTTCCCTGCCATCGGCTTGTTCTGTCCTGTTTTAGCCTGTAATACTGCAGTGCCTGAGGCAAAAATGTTCAGTCTTCAGGACATTTTTTATTTATTCGTTTGGCACGCATTGTATTTACATGCCAAGGTTGCCCAACTAGCTTAAGCTATTACAAAGGGCAACCCTGGGAGAAAAAAAATAATCATTACATTTAACATATATAATCATTACATTAAACATACGCAGAGATCACTACTAGATTAATTAAAAGGTTGACATTCATATTTACATTATATACACGACTTCTATCGGAATGCCTGCAAGTAATTATAATGTTTACAGCTAGCTCCGTCGCATGTGTCACATAGAAGTATATATATATATATATGTTAACTTAAACCTCAGGACATCACATACCAGAATTCATGCAAATCGTTAAAATGATATGAGTTACAAAATACAAGCGTCTAAATAAATCTTAGACGACAGTTGCTACTTCTAAATAAATCTTAGACGACAGTTGCTACTTGGCTGAATATCATTACAAAAACTCTTCTCAAAACACTGAATCAGATGTTTAATCGTCCATGTTTCCTTGCTATGATGTATCCCTGAACTTCAAGTTGAAGCATGTCTTTCGTTAAAAAAGAACACCTACATACCTGAAATGACTCAATCTGCATCTCTCTTATCTTGGGAGAGCTGATCGTGGTGTTGAGGTTCAGATTCTGCCTCGTCTCCTTCACGTAGGCCAGCTGGGTCTGCAGGTCGTTGTTGGCATTATATTGGGGTCCTTCAGAGAGCTGTTGAGGTTGAGCCTCTGCCTAATCTGCTCCCTCAGGGACTCCTTCACGGTGGCCAGTTGGTTCTCCTTCTCACTTAAATGACACACCATAATCACCTTTACCCACGACTACACGGTACAGCTGCATATGTGGCAGAACAAAATTACCATGCCGCCTTATGTATGTCTCTTAAAAACGATAAATCTAATGTCTTACTAATTTGTGAGTAACAAAGGACTGTCTTCCTCAATTTCTCATGATCTTTATTTCCAATGCCGCATCAATGCGCTGTTCTCTAAAGCTGCTCAAATATCTCCTAAACCGGTGAATCGAATGTTTTGTTTCCGTTGCAAGGAAATTACCTGGAAACGCGTCGTCTCCAAGCCCTTCAACAATGAGACTCCCTATCTCCTTGTTCTCATCTGAGGCGTTAAGTTAAACGTCACAAGCTCCATGTTCACACACGCATCGATCCCCAGAATAGCCCTCCCGTTCTTCGTGTCATCGATGCAGAAAGCTCTTCCCTCTATGAGAGATCTCCATCGTTGCCGCTTCCCTCGTCTTAAAGAGTGTCCCCTTCTGATCTTTGCTCAGTGTTAAACGTCAAAACCCCCATGTCTTAACATGAGGGAGAATGGTTTATTTAATATAAAAAGCCATTGCAGCACAAGTGCTGAATTGCAGCATTTGTACAAAAGTCCGTCCTGTACATATTCTCAGGACCTAATAAAAGGCATTAAACCTTGAATAAAGGTGTATCACTAAGATATCAATAAAATTGTACGTCTGTTCGTCCCGTCTGGCATCTAATCTAGTAAGGCCAGTGACACCCAGAGACGTATGGTAACAGTCATATTCGGGGCCAAGTATTACAAAAGTCAAAAGATCTTTATCAGCATTTGCAGACATTGAATACAAGTCTGAATTACAGCTAAATTACACAAATTGATTTAAAATATTCATAAATTCCAAGTGGAAAGTACAGAGATCAACAATACAATAACAAGTGCTAAAACACGTATTGTATAAGTCATTAAAATATATATACGGAGATAATACGAGTGCTTGTAATTATGAGGTTTAGATAGATTTGTTATGCAGCATCGTCACTTGGTACAGAAAATATCTTTTAAGTCTCTCAGTTCTACATTTCGGCAGTGAAAGATGGTTGTGGTTACGTAAAGTCCTCCCAGTTTCTTCTTTCCTGTCATTGGTGATCATGTAGTGCAGGGGGTGATCGTTTGCCCGCATCTGCGTGAACAAGGCTCTGGCTGCTTCTTCTCGTCTTGACTGCAGGGTTGGCAGGGGGGATGACGTCGGACTGCTACTGTTTCTGTTGACGATTCTCAGCGCCCTTCTCTGAACAGCCTCGAGAGTACACGAAGTGATCTTTTCTGCATGTCTCTGGGAAGTCCACCGCGTGTTTCTTAAAGGAGATCTTCTAAGAGAATAACAGTCTGGTTAGAGTTTGATATCAAGCCTATCGATTTTTTTCTTTTATTATTATCGCTACAGTTAATTAAACAGGACCTACTTCTCCATCTGATATCAATACAATTATCATGTCTATTTCTATTCCTTCATTGCAAATACACACACTCCTACATTTTACTTACGGCTTATTCAATATATCGACTATGTCTACTCCCTCGTGCCTCGCCAGGCGGTGATTCTCCTTCGTCTCCTCGTCCACGCACTCCTGTACGTAGGCCTTCTGGGTCTTCAGGGCATAGTTGGCACTGGTGACGGTGTCACGCTCATCCTCCAGAGAGCGGATTGTGAGTTTGAGGCTGATCTTCTGGTGGTCTCTGGGAATTCCACCGCGTGTTTCTAAAGGAGATCTTATAAGAGAATAACAGTCTGGTTAGAGTTTAATATCAAGCCTATCGATTTTTTTCTTTTATTATTATCGCTACAGTTAATTAAACAGGACCTACTTCTCCATCTTATGTCTATTTCTATTCCTTCATTGCAAATACACACATTCCTACATTGTACTTACGCCTTATTCAATATATCGACTATGTCTACTCACTCGTGCCTCGCTAGGGCCCTGGCCTCAGATGCTGTAAGTTTGCGGCAGTGTGTTTCTGTAACTAGCCCAGTCCTGTTCCCCACGGAGACTTTCCACCAGCTCTGTAGAAAAGAAAGGTAATCATATCGTCGGTATTCTGTCTCAAGTTCTTCACCTCATGTGCTACTGTTAAGCAAACTAGACTAGTCATCGGCGTAGGAAAATTGCAACACATGCACTCAAATTAACAAATTATTTTCCTGACTTCATACGGGCCAACCTTGCATCATATAAATCAGTTAGAGCAACCCCTGGTGCCTCAGTGTTACGGATATATGGGTGTTTGCGCCATGTGTGTCTGGGCGCGTAGGTTGATTTCCAAGCCGGCTTTGTCCGCGTGGGGCGCCGAATACGTCCAATGCATGCATGATAGACACTCGTAGACATCCAAGCCGATTGCGTGGATGATAAATTCTTACCTTTAAGAGACTTTGTCTGTGCTAAATGCGATACCAATGCGGTTTACTAGTTAAGGTCCGGTCTGTTGTGACAAAAGGCACGGTATTAGGTAAAGCAGTCATCAATCATGTCGAGCTATCACCTGTGTTGGAATTGGTGATGTTTCACGGCTTTAAGCTTCCCTTTGTAATGGCTTTTTCATTTCTTAAAACTTTTGCGGGTTTTAATGACATTTTAACTTTCATCAACGTACTCGTGTTTGCCAAGGGCCCTCGCCTCAGAAGTAGATATCAATCGGCAACAATTTGAGGGCACGTCTCATTGTCTCAATGCGTGTCTCAAACATCAACTCAAAATCGTTACGGTCTGTCTTGGAGGTCATATCTGGCCTTTTGTTTAGGAATTCCATGTGCAAGTCTTTCGGAATTTTACCAAGAAGCCTGTGATTATTTGTTATATTTGATGTAACTGAATAACAGATGTAAAACTAAAACAAATTATTTTGTACAAATGTCATCATCAATCAGTCAATAAGGCATCATGGCATAATTATTTTCTTGTATCTGATAAATTACTGTTTCAAATCAGTCACAAATATCATATCAGTCACAAATTTAAATATCATCAAATCAGTCACAAATTTAAACTCAAAACAAAAAAAACAAAAGGCATCATGGAATTTGGTCTACAAGAGAGAGGGGCCGTCAGTACACGGGTCCGGGGGCAGTCCGTCGGGCATTGGGGAGATTGGTTCGCGCTCCCTGCTGGAATCCCAGGGCACGGGGCGAGCCTCACCAACCGCGATAACTTCCAGCCGTCTGTTCAAAAAGTTAAAAGCTTAAAAGATATCCACATATTCTCATTATTCATATATACCGGGTGAAGTCCCGGTTGCAGGCTAAGTCGATCCGGACAGTCATCGAACCAATTCTTGTGGTTTCTGTCTGATGGACCCAAAGTCTTTAGAGCAGCATCATTATCTCTGACTAGACCCCTACAGCCAAGCCATGACCTGGCTGGACTTCAGACTATTTAGAAGGGGACAGCGCAGTCCAATGCACCGGGGCACTGCCAGACTAGACCCCGACAGCTAAGCCAGGGCATGGCTGGACTTTAGACTATTTACAAGGGGAGTGCGCAGTCCCAGGCCAGGGTCTGGCTGTACTGGCGACCTGCGACCCCGGCCGGGACTGTACTTCTCCCAACTCCTTTCTACATCTTGGCCATCCAGTGAGACGTTCTCTAGGTTGTCTCTTAGTGTGTCTACAAGAAGTTGCTTTGTTTCCCGACGATTAGGCCAGGCTGAAGCGTGGCTGGACTTTGAAATATATACAAGAGCAGACCGCGGTCTTAAAAGTGCTCAGACTGGGCACTTCCTTCACTACCTGAGGCAACTGGTTCCAGAGTGTGGATGCGTGGGGAATAAAGCTTGACTTGTATGGTTTTGAATTCGCGCCGAACAGTTCACCGCGAAAACCGCTAAGATAAAACCACCACGAACAATATTCTGCATTTACTGTAAATAGCCACCATCAGCGTTAATGAGATGGGTCAGGTTTCATGTTTATTTTCCCACCCGACAAGACAATAGCAATTTGTCACCTGTTGGGGGCGATGTTAGCACAAAATAGAATTTCTCCAATAAAGTTTTGTTAATTGTATTTAAATATTCTACCAGTTATTCCTCAGCGTCCTCACAGCGTCCGGCTAGACGCTCCCTCTCCTCCTGAACTCGCTGGATATACGCCACTTGGCTGCAGGTCTAGAAAAAAGTTGCTCAAATCTTCCGGTGGATCCTCCTTTGCTGTCCATAGCTGTTTCCTGTTGCTGTTTCTCAATTTCTGTCCTCCTCTTTACGTACAGGTTTGGTACAGTAGTGCCCAGAATACTTCTCATCATGTAGTTCTGCCATCAAACAGCCTAATAACCACCGTGGGGCCAGGAAGCATGGGCGTGGCCAAGTTAACCTTGGTCAGACAGCCATGGCGGTTAAATAATAAGCTGTCGGTTGACACCTCGTCTAGTTCAGACGGAAAGACAAGCTTGTGTAATGATCCTGGGTTTTAGATAAGTTATTTTCTACATTGTCACCATCAAATGGCCATTTCGACAAAAACGATTGAAAACAAGACAAAAATCTTGAAAACAAAAGAAATGTATCAAACGTATCAATTCATTCTCATCTAATCATCTCATTAAGGCATCATGACAAGGCATCCATTTGGTCTACAAGAGAGAGGGGCCGTCAGTACAAGATGGGCTAGATGGATGGTCATTGATCATCAATCAATCAATCAGGCATCACAAATTCAAACTAAAAAAAACAAGTCAAATTCAAACTCAAATTAGATTCTGATTTGCATAATTGCAATTTTTTTTTTACAAGTGTCATCATCAATCAATCAATCAGGCATCACAAATTTAAACTGAAAAAAGCAAGTCAAATTTATACTAAAAAATAAAAAAGAATAAAAAAAAACAAATGCCATGATGCCTTGATGCCTTTGGTCTACAAGAGAGAGAGGGGCCGTCAGTACGCGGGTCCGGGGGCAGTCCGTCGGGAATTCGGGAGATTGGTTCCCGCTCTCTGCTGGAATCCCAGGGCAGGGGGCGAGCCTCACCAACCGCGATAACTTCCAGCCGCCTGGGAATTTTTTTTAATTTTTTTGGGTTTTAATAAATTTTTTGTTCAACTGTCATCATCAATCAATCACAATCATCACAAATTTAAACTAAAAAAAAAAAGTCAAATGTAAACTCAAATTAGATTCTAATTTGCATAATTAATGAGGCAAATCGTGGTCGTGGAACTCTAGTTTTCTAGAAATTTATACTAAAAAAAAAACAAAAAAAAAACAAATGCCATGATGCCTTGATGCCTTTTGTCTACAAGAGAGAGAGGGGCCGTCAGTACGCGGGTCCGGGGGCAGTCCGTCGGGCATGTGGGACATTGGTTCCCGCTCTCTGCTGGAATTCCAGGGCACGGCGAGCCTCACCAATCGGGATAACTTCCAGCCGCCTGTTCAAAAAGTTAAAAGCTTAAAAGATATCTACATATTCTCATTATTCATATATTTAGAATTTTTATACAATATCTTCAAGTCGACAACATTGAAAACAAAAAAAACTTACGGCCTCCTGGTGGCAACTCCTGACCTGCAGACAAGGTAACAACAATTCCAACACACAGCGCACATTAAATAATGACAGTCCATAATGACAATTTGGAATTGTGAAGACATACACTGTCAGCTTGCGGTAGGCAGTGGTGGACGAAAGTGCGGTGTGGCCTGAATGTTTTTAAGTTTTTTATCTAAGTGTTGGAACGATGGTCTGAATCACTACTATATATCACATGGCAAATGGTAAATTTGTTCCTGAAATTACAGTACTAGTACTCATAAGGAAGGGGACACTGTTCTGGCCAAAATGTAAATATTCAAAGTGTCTCGAATTTGGAAAAACCTTATGGGGAAGTTCTAAGCTTAGGCCACGCCAATTTAATTTGTTGCTTCTCGGAATAGCCTGTCCTGTTTTTCCCATTTGCAAAAAAAATATTGGATCACTATTCTCATTCACAAATTTAAACTCACAATTTTACTGTCTGTTGTGTATGTGGAGGGAGGAGGGGGGGGCGGATGAATGCCAAAATCAGCTTGTAGTCCTTAGTTTCTATCATGATTCTCTCCAACCGCTGTACAAGTATACAAATGTCATGGAAATCCAGTGCTGATGCTGGGTTCGGCACTGGTCAGGTCAGGTCCTGAGGGGTCTTCAGCACTGGAACAAAGGCATACCCTGTGCTGAAATTATGACATAGATCGCTCTGGCAAACGGTACGTAGCACATTTCTGGAGTCGTGATCCGTTCTTTGACTTTGATCCGTTCCACCAGGCCAATGAAGGTCTCAGCGACAACACGTCCATACATTAAAATCCAGGATGATATCATGTAGAACGCTAATGTCAGTTTCTGCTTTTCGGAGTTGTGTGTCCTGGTCGGCAACCTTCTTGTGAGCCTTTGAACTAGTGTATTGTGCCGCTAGTGCAGAACCCTACTATCTGTTTCTGCATTTCGGAGTTGTGTTTCCAGTTGTGTTTCCTAGCTGGTTGGCATCCTTCTTCTGTGCCTTGTGCTTAGCTCGGCTTTCAACTCATGGATGGTGTTATGCTTGGCTCTTCTGTCTTTTTCTGGTTGCCTGAGCGTCTTCTTTGTTGTACTAATATATATAATGTATGTCATTGGTCTATCTATTTCATAAACTGAGTAGAATTAATACAATGTAATCGTATGATGCCATCACCTCACAGCCATTACAGACGGGTGAATTGTGTGAACAATGGCGTTATAAAACAATGATTAGTAAACACATCAACGCGTGATTGTACAAAAAATGTTTTACCGTCTTATCCTGTATGAATAGGCATTTATCCATTATTGAATTATACAACAGCAATCCGTCTATATCCGTAGGCGATCCGTTGTTGTGAATACCTCATGCGAAGTATGCTTGCGGAAAGCCCTACCCTTGAATATATAATAAAATTGTCAAAGATGAAAAAAAGAAATCTATTTATGCTTTGTGTGTTTTTTGTATTGTTAGAAGAGTCATACTTTTATATTTTGGATGATATTCCAATTATGAAGTCAAGGGTTTTGCAAATTCAATGTAGGTTGCAGCACAATCGTCGAGTGGAGTGAGGGACCTTAACAGTTGAACAAGAGCAAATTTTACCAGGACCAAGCTCTGACCTGCCTCCTAATCACTGACCAGGTCCTCTCGAACCTCCTATGTATAGGATGAGAACCACACATTGATACGTAACTTGATTGATTGATTGATGAATTGACTCAAAATAGGATTTACATGTGCATGCAAGCTTCATTGCTCCCCCGTTTTACTTGGGCGGCAACCTAATGCCACTGCACTGTGACCAAGGAATTTGACAGAGCACTCAGCAAATTTCAAAGATAAAAAAGAAATGTTTTATCAGCATCCCGCATGACCCTCACCTCTGACTCTGGCTTCACCCCTTCACCCTCTTCATACAGTCATATGTATAAAATTGATGGACTATAATTATTAAGACAAAGGTTTCTTTACTTGCTTGTATCAGAATCATAGTGAATGGTACATGTGTATATGAAGTGTAAGAAATTATTTATTTCTTTTGTTTTTCATAATTCATCGCATTGAAGGCACTTGTAGGGGATACTTGTTGGCAATTGTGCCTATTGCAAGAACTCTACGGACTGTGATCTTTGGATACTGCTACGGACTATGATCTTTGGATACTGGACATGATATAAAGTAACTGGAACGACTATAAGCAGGATGCACTACTTACTTGCGATGATACTCTTCACCAAGAGTGTGCGCAGTAAAGGCAAGACAACTCCATGGAGTCAACGTTATCTGATGCAAGGATTTTTTTGTTCCTTTAACAACTTTATTTGTAGAAAAAAACATACATCACAATATTCCATAAACCTAACTGTGAATTAGGTACATAATTATAGATAGTACAATTTTGCATCTGCGACAAAATACGTCTGCACATTTTTTTTTGCATTGTAACGTTCAATAGCAGAGTAACTTCAGTTCGGAAGCTTCTGTTAGTTACTTCTGTTACTACCACCAGGTGTCTATATAACCTCCTTGGTTTAAGATAGCAATTATCATTATATAAACGAGTTAATCATTGTATCAGGACACAAAACAAATCCTCGTCTGACGTCTTTCAAAACGTATTTTAACGTTACAATTAAAACACTTATATATCAGCTGGTATATAGCAAATGGTTCATAGCACTTTTCTGAAGTCGTGATCGGTTCAATTGATCGGGTGCCATGTTTCGCGCCATTTGTTCTTGGCGTGTAACCTGATACCTAATTCAGAGTGAATGGCGCGAAAAAGGCAGATACTCGTGTGGCTCCCTTGTCATAGGTGTTTTTTTTTTTGCTGAAGGCAATGCTACGACGGTGGACTTCGTTTTGTAATGGGCAATGGACGAGCTTGAAAAGTCAATTTTTCTCCTGGTCATGCATTCGGATCTTTGTCCCAACTGACCCAATCCTCAGATCTGAACTTGGCAAATACGTTGCTCTTCTGTAGGTTTCTAGTAATGTAGTCAACGTCCATGTTCGTCATCATCTCCATATTGTTATTTACATGAGGGAAAATATACCAGTAGGCTGTTGCATTCTGTGAATAACTCGAAGATGGTTCTCCTAGTTTGTGCCCTGACAAGCTGCAACCCCTGCACATTAACCCTAACCCGCAGATTTAAAAAAAAAAAACCTCATACAGATAAAAGATACAGAAGCATGAAACAAGACAACTGCCGTTGGAGACTTGTGCCCTTGAAAAAGGCACATTATACATATCTCCCCTCAGAGGGACAACGTCGGGGCGCAAGTCTAGACATGCCTCCGGGCACATTGTTTGACAGACGAGCGCTCTACCACTACGCAACATAGACGCCACTGAAAACTTGATACAGATAAACAGTGACAAATGACCCCGTGTCACCGCGTCTGTCGCATACGAAGCTTGACCGTGGACAGGTGGCATGGCGGGGAATAACGAATATACCTCCGATGTATCCTCTTCTTCTGGTGGTGGGTAGACGCTGTTGTAATTTTACAAAAAAATCTTTATCAAAACATACATAAATACATAGCAGTAGGCATCCTTCCATCTTTTCAGATGATGGTTATCCCGTAGATTGCTGTCTACCGGTTTGATACTCGCCCTCAGAGTATGAATAATGGCAATGATGAATAATCATTACCTGGAAGTCCTCGCGATTGATGAAACTCCTATTTGCCCCAGTATCCAGCAGAGCCGGGAACCAACCTCCCACTATGCCCGTCGTTGGACTGAAGATCTCCATCCTCGCGAACGGACGGCCGCACTCTCTCTTGATGTCAACATTGTCCACTGTAGAAGAAAAGCTTCATTGTCTTCTCTTGATGTTGTCCTCTGCAGTATACATTTAGAAAAATAGCACAATTGTAGAAGTTGACAAAAAAGATACCGCTGATGCCATTCTGTCCCATGATGATGATTATTGTTCTGAAAAACTTAATTTTTATTCACATTGTTCAGAGATTGTTCAAAGTGGATTGGGGTTTAGTAGTTAAAAGGCAAGTCATAACCTTAAAACTCATACACAGCAGGGAGTCCTTACAATAACAGAGTGACAGAGAGAATGGACTCGTACGTGTTTTAGAAGGCTAACAGAATACCAGGCTGATCCGAGTTTCACACTGTAGTAACTTTTGCATTAATATTCCTTGGTCTTGGCCTTTTATTTCTAAAAGGATTATCACATGCATTCCAATGTTATCATAATACACAGGGTGTGGTATAGTTTTTATTAAGATTTTTTTCATCATGATTATGATTTGATAACTTGAATAACAAGATTTGTGCTGCATCATTTTCTTCTCTTGATGTTGTCCTCTGCAGTATACATTTAGAAAAATAGCACAATTGTAGAAGTTGACAAAAAATATCCTCCAGATCCCCCTGAATTGATCTAGTCATGATGAAAATCTAAAAAACATTGTTAACATTGTTCAGAGATACATAAAAACATTGTTAACATACCGCTGATGCCGTTCTGTGCAATGATGATGATTGTTCTGAAAAACGTGAGTTTAGTTAACATTGTTCAGAGATTGTTGAAAGAGGATGGGGGTTTGATAGTTAAAAGGTGACATAACTTTAAAACTCATACACAGCAGGGACACTTCATTTTGCTGTCTGTATGATCTTTCAGGAACTGAAGTATTGCAACACTCGAGCTTCTCGGGAAGCGCATACGAGTTTTCTTGACCTCTCCATCTCCATGAGCACCACTCCCCTCCCTGCCTTTGAGCCTCTTATTGTTGTGTGACCTCATGGATTCGGCCGTGTGCCAGGTCAATTGATAATGCTGCACCTCTGCTTAAATCTTTTTGCCTTCAGGATGGTCAATGGATGTAACGTTATATATTGCAGTATTGCAACACTTTCGTTTCTCTTGAAGCTCATACGAGTTTTATGCCTTGCGTTTTTTGTATTGTTAGAAGAGCCATACATTTATATTTTGCATGGTGTATTCCAATTATGAAGTCAAGGGTTTTGCAAATTCAATGTAGGTTGAACTTGAACGGTTGAACAAGAGCACTGACCAAACTCAAACTGCTCTCAACCTGGCGCGGCGTAGTCTCAGAATCCACCTCTGCACCACTCATGATCTGCTGTGCCCCTGCAATTCATACAATACCTTCAGTCACAGCAAGTGCAAGTCTTTTTTGTAGCATATTTTACGGCTGGATGCCCTTCCTAACGCCAACCCAAACCCTACTGTAGGGCTTAGGGCATGGGAAATATGTGTTAAGTACATTTCCCAAGGACACAACGTCTGGTGTATGTCCGGACATGTCTAGGTAAACCTCTGGGGATGCGTTAAAGATCCAAGTAAGAGGAGTACTTAATTCACAGGCGAACCCTTTCTTCAGCCGTCCAGTTACGCTATAGCACTATCGGGTCCTGCTGCTTTCTGAACACGACGTACATTTCCCACACTTTGACCTGCGGTGACATAGGTGCGTCCGACGGTTCAACAAGAACTTGATACGGTATATTGTCCGGAGCTGGCCGAGACCGACCATAAATAATCATCTCGTGGCCTGCCGAAGCCTGGCTGGACTTTGAACTATATTCAAGAGCAGACTATAGTCTGCGACCAAGACCGACGACTGCCAGCCAAAGGCTCCAGCCTGACATTAAGCAAGGCCGAAGCCTGGCTGGACTTTGAATCATATTCAAGAGCAGACTACAGTCTGCGACCAAGGCCGACGACTGCCAGCCAAAGGCTCCAGCCTGACTATTAAGCAAGGCCGAAGCCTGGCTGGACTTGAACTATATACGAGAGCAGACTGCAGTCAGTGGAAAAAATGTCAAAGGGTTTCGAGTTTCCAGGTGTTAGTTCATATTTCTCAAACTGCTGTGAAATGACATCAATTAACAACACGTCTAAAAAGCGTAGGAATCGATGGGCCTTGGACTGCGCAGTCGGGGTCTGGTCTGGCGGTGCCCCGGGGCCTTAAACTGCGCAGTCCCCTTGTAAATAGTATAGAGTCCAGCCCAGACCCTGGCTTAGCTGTCGGGGTCTGGTCTGGCAGTGCCCAGGGGCCTTGGACTGCGCTGTCCTCTTGTAAATAGTCTGAAGTCCAGCCAAGCCCTGGCTTAGCTGTCGGGGTCTGATCTGGCAGTGCCCGGGGGCCTAGGACTGCGCAGTCTCCCTCCCTCTGCTGGTATATGTTATAACTGGTCATCAAAAAAATAAAGATAAAATTAAATGGTACAGTCAATATCTGAATAGAATACATCTTTATTCCATATCATACACATTTTGCAAGACATAGTACATCAATTCCATACGGTGCTAGGTAATACCTAGCAGTGGTGCAGTTTTGGTGCAGTGTACTCTCCGAGCAGAGGAGTGGGTCTGGCTGGTTTTTACGTGTTTTTGTCAGGCTTTCTATTTTGTCCCCTTTTCGTTATGTCTCCAACTGTGTGTTGGACAAAAAATGCCTAAACTGAACACGATAAATCCAACCGGACCCACACATCTGCTTGGAGTGCAGACTGCCCCATCTGTTTATTTATGTGCCCCATCTGTTTGTTTATACTTTTAGGCAAGGCCCTCTGTTGACCTGTTTCGGGAACACTGTCACACGCCCATTATATAATGTAGTGGATTTATAAACTATCCTTATTCATTATGCAGATTAGCTCCTGATTTGCATAGTTAGTCATTTGTTGTATAAAGCACCGTCTGAGCTCTCTACATACCAAACTTCACGACGATCTGTCGACCCCTTTATGTCCGAAGGTCAAAACAAAAACACCCACTGCAGTTTTAAACAAGACGCTAGGGGGCCAAAACTTACACAGCTTAATCCCTGTGGCATGAGCTATCTACCACACTAAACTCATGACCGTAGCACTTTCAGAAAATATGCTCCGCTGCAGTACCTTAGGTACCCGCCAGAAGGCCCATTATCGAACTTGACCTTTATTTCTGTAAACCCTACCCATCCACTAAATATCATACAGAACCATAAACAGCTTCTGGAGTTATGTTGTCCACATACAAATTCACATCCACACGAAGCCCGCTGCAGTACTGAAGGAAAATGTCAGGGGAACCATTTTTGAACTTGACCTTCCTTTGCATAACCACTACACACCTACCAAAAATCATAAAGATTCATCAAAGGTTTCTTGAGTTATGCTCTTGACATACATACAGACCCACCAAACAGCTGGCTCAACCAAAAACATAATCGTCCCCGAGTACTGTAGTACTCGGCGAAGATAATAACAGTTTGAATTTTGTTGATTTTTGTTGTTTCTTCAGGGCCGCTTGAGAACCTACCGTTTCTGCGACAACGTGTGGACGTTCGGTCTCAACGACATGGAGTTCCGTGACGTGGCGGACATCATCAGAGTCCACAAGGTCAAGATCGTGGCCTGCGACGGCAAAGGTGAGCTGGGCAGCAATTCGAGAAGTTGTGGAGTCACCAAGTGAAGTAGGGTCATTCTCACTGGAAACGACAGTCGGGTTTGATATGCAATCTTTAAGGTTATAGGGATCTCCCCAGAACTCAGAGCAGGATGGGGGGAGGGAGGTGGGGGGGAAGGTGAGCTGGGCAGCAATTTGAGAAGTTGTGGAGTCACCAAGTGAAGTAGGGTCATCCTTTTAACAACAGTTGGGTTTGATATGCAAACTTCAAGATTAGGGAGTTTACATGAGTGTGTATATACAAGTCCATATGAGTTCCATATCAACATTTTTTGGCTTCAGCAAAGTTTGTGATGAAGATGATGTTTATCACTTTGATCCACTGTTGTGCAGCCTGGTTATTGAACCAAAGAAACACCTTCTTCTGCTACAAACTTGACCTAAGCCAAAAAACATCAATACAGAACTCAAATGGACTTGATAAATGTGAACCCCTCTTAATGTACATGTACATGTACATGTATGACAGCTTGTTTGTTAAGCTATTGTGGCGTGCCTGCAAAGTTGATGTGTTGTGCCAAAGGGTGATTATACTCTGATTTAACAAAACAGCACTCAAGATTTTTCAGATTCAAGACTCTATTGTACATGTACTGTGTTGTTGTGATTTCTGTAACATTCAGTTTGTGTTTGTGTTCCTACAGCAACAGCAGGGGGCACCAGAGATGACCTTACTACAATACTCATCCTTCTGTCTCCGGGGCTGTCTCCACCTTTAATTTTTTTGTCCCATTCATTGTTTGGGAGCCCATGTTGTTGATTTTCCTGATTACATCTGCCATTTAATGGTAACAAAAACATATTCAGTTTCATGTAATGAAGTTCAGATTTTTTTGGACAGATGATTTCTGTCCATCCCAGCAAGGAAATTTCCATCCCAGCAAGCAAAATTCCAGCACCTACTTACACCAACTAGAGGGAACATCAGTGGCCGGCAAACCCGGTCGTCACATAAACTTGACCCTCAATATGGCCGGTATATGAACAGTGCGTTACCATACATGATTCGGATTCTGAACACTTGAGAAATCCACGACTATATGTGTTACGAGATGAAGCTTACCTTGTGTATATTGTCGTATCTTAACAAGTATTGTTGTATTTTAACAAGTATTCTTTAATCATTGCGGATGAAAGGAAGTAGTTGTTTTAAATGAAATGTAAATGTGTCTCGGCAATTCAGCCTCACAGCTGCTAATGAGATCATTGAAAATAAACCAGTCTTATTGTCCCGGGATGGATGGATGGAGGGACGGGTCCTGGAGACAGCCATGCTTATGCTTCGGTCCCATTTCCAATCCAGGGCCCGGTCGGGCAGCTTGTGGGAACGAAAAAAAATGTTATAAAATACAACAAAAGACGCAAAAACTACTAACCATATATTGTGTATTTTCTTGATATGAATTTTTGATTTTCGTCTTTGCAAACAGCCCGGCCGGGCCCCGGATTGGAAATGTGACCGAAGCATTAGTAAGAACTGCTAGGAGAACAACTTCTCTCTGAGACCACACCAATTTATTTCTTTAGTTCAGAGACATTTAGAATTAAAAAATTAGGAAGGCCACACAATAGAAACAGAGGGCTAGCATTAAACTAAACTGTATTCTCTCCCTCTAATTGCAAATTTTTCATTTTCCCATGTTTTGAAGCATAAACAACAATACATTCATAGGTATGATTTAGATGTCCGACAGTGGATGTGCTTATAAATGTTGACATCGTCAAGTAATGTAAACATCCTAATAAATGGGACAACAAACAAAAAAGAAACACTAAGAAAGATACGACGTGGTGATGTATAGCCTTTATGTATACATGTAGACATTCCAGAAGTAATGTCAGCTACACTATGTATTACATGTATTTGGGAAGGTACATTTTGTATACTCCAAGTTTCATACATGTAACGTTACAGTATGTATAGTCCTGAACTTCTAACTGGATCTGCAAGAAAGATTCAAATAATCATAGATTCCTCTTCATCGTGGCCTTATTTTTCTCATACCATATAGAAATGTGTATCGAATGAATAAATGAAAACTTGTATGCTAATGTATCTTTTAAAAAATTGCCAGGATTTACTAACGATATCGTGTCTCATTCCCAATTCAAAGTGACTGGTGGTACAAGTATGTGTGTCTATTATTTGTTACATTGTAACTTACGTAAGTAACTGTTAGCGGTGTGAACAATGTATCATAGCAAAAATAAAATCTGTTGAGAACAAAACTGTACATGGCTCTTTTGTATGTCTATTTCCAACTACAATGTACATATACATACAATTAGACAGCTTGAGAAAGCATATTGAAGCATTACCCTCAAGACTGGAGTTTTCATATAAGACAGTCAATATAAAGGATATATACAAAGGATATACATTTGTATATATTAAGAGATTAGGTTCTTCAATAGTGAAAGAAACAACAAATTTCAACTAAGTATCACACTTTTTCGTGTTCTCATTCTCCATCTGTATATACAGAAAAACTTTGCTCCTCTTGAAATAGCTGATATCTTTAACAATATTCTTCAATGACTAGATAATAGGTTCTTGGACTAAACTTCGAAGCTTGAAACGTCGACTTTCAATGCCAAAATCGTTCGATAGAAACTGGTCAGTCGGCAGCTTAACCGGTTTGTATCGAAGCTTGAAACGTCGACTTTCAATGCCAAAATCGTTCGATAGAAACTGGTCAGTCGGCAGCTTAACCGGTTTGTATCGAAAGTCGACGTTTGAAGCTTCGAAGTTAGAATAAGAGTCCTTCAACGTGTGAGTGGTTCAAAACCTACAGTCCTATGGCCGCACATGGGGCAATTGTTGTATTGAGGTCAAAATGGCAGTCGCTACAGACCCTTGCGATTCAGCCCCGCCAATTGTGCGCTCCTCGCAATTCAGCTCCTGGCGAAGAGAGAGTATAGAATAGCGATTTAGTTGTATAAGACATTCATCTCTTCACCATATTATTGTATAATTGCCATTTACGGCTCCATATTGTATCTCCTGTTGATATTATTTACCTCTGATAATATTACATAGATAGTGCTTTCTTATAGTTGAAATGGAGCATTGTACAGCCTAGAACCTAATCATTGTAGCATAGAACCTTCCTGTAGCTTTTAGTAGTTTGATATAAGTATCCAGTAGTATTTTATCTTTGCCTTACATTGTACCTGTTACAATCGTTGTGCAATTAACTTTGACTTGACTTGACTTATATTCGGCCTACCTAATAATGATTATCATAATACACTCCCTATAAACTCCAAGCACACACTCACAAACATCAACTCTGTCTCAGACAGAAGAGTTTGCAAATTAGGCAATACAGACAAGTTGTGTGTGTGTGTGTGTGTGTGTGTGTGTCTGTCTGTGTCTGTCTGTGTGTGCGTGTGTGTGTGTGTCTGTGTGTGTGTGTGTGCGTTTGCGTGTGTGTGTGCGTGTGTGTGTGTGTCTGTCTGTGTGTGTATGCGTGTGTGCGTGTGTGCGTGTGTGCGCGTGTTTGTGTGTGTGTGTGTGTGTGTGTGTGTGTGCGCGTGTGCGTGTGTGTGTGCGTGTGCGTGTTCAACAACATCGCAGACTGGAACCAGCCGCTTCTGACGTTCCCCATGGGGAGGCCCGAGGCTTACAGCGCGACAGCGGTGCCAATCAGGTAAATAATGGTACGTTTACTGCAACTTCATACCCATAGGCTAATCAACTAGTTACAATGCACAAACATAACCTGAAACATGAGGCATATACAAGGGTTAAACTACATTGCTAGCCTACAGTACTAATAATGCAGGGTTTGACTTCTTCTTTGAAAGCAGTGGAAAATAAAATGTCACACGTTTTGATGAGTGGGTTGGATGATTTCAGAAGGAATAAGAATTTCTGTGGATCTAGACAAGCGTATTGAGATGTCTGACATATCTGTTTCTTTCGACTTTGAATTTGGGACATTTTCAGGTAAAATATATTTCACTCTCCACTGCTTTTGTTGCACACTGTTTGCACGTTCTGTCATGAACCGGTAGCTTTCTGTATCTCCCTTTCTTAGGAACCAACCAACAGATCCTCGCGGGAATCCAAAGTACCACGGCGGTGTGTGGAGCAGTACCACGGTGGTGTGTGGAGCGGTACCACGGCGGTGTGTGGAGCGGTACCACGGCTGTGTGTGGAGTGGTACCACGGCGGTGTGTGTGAAGCAGTACCACGGCGGTGTGTGGAGCAGTACCACGGCGGTGTGTGGAGCGGTACCACGGCGGTGTGTGGAGCGGTACCACGGCGATGTGTGGAGCGGTACCACGGCGGTGTGTGGAGCGGTACCACGGCGGTGTGTGGAGCGGTACCACGGCGGTGTGTGGAGCAGTACCACGGCGGTGTGTGGAGCAGTACCACGGCGGTGTGCGGAGCAGTACCACGGCGGTGTGTGTGAAGCAGTACCACGGCGGTGTGTGGAGCAGTACCACGGCGGTGTGTGGAGCGGTACCACGGCGGTGTGTGGAGCGGTACCACGGCGGTGTGTGGAGCAGTACCACGGCGGTGTGTGGAGCAGTACCACGGCGGTGTGCGGAGCAGTACCACGGCGGTGTGTGTGAAGCAGTACCACGGCGGTGTGTGGAGCAGTACCACGGCGGTGTGTGGAGCGGTACCACGGCGGTGTGTGAAGCAGTACCACGGCGGTGTGTGGAGCAGTACCACGGCGGTGTGCGGAGCAGTACCACGGCGGTGTGTGTGAAGCAGTACCACGGCGGTGTGTGGAGCAGTACCACGGCGGTGTGTGGAGCAGTACCACGGCGTTATGTGGAGCAGTACCACGGCGGTGTGTGGAGCCCATGGATTAATCTTACAGACCCCAGTGTCTCCACCAATGAGTTATTTGGCAGTTTGCAATAACTCCCAGAATTCATTTAAATCTCTCACACTGTGCATTTAGGCCACACCATTTTGTTTTCTTGGTTTTTGGACTTTCAAAGATGGAGTAAATGAAATAGCAAACTTCATTCAAAAAGCCTGGGCAAAACGAATAAATCACATATATTCATAGTAATTGAAATCAACCACATTATGTTACTGTTTGTGCTTCTGTCTGTTATATTTCATTCGATTTACACATGTATGTGAATATGCTCCTGTATGCGAAATTCCTGTTTATTTACATTTATGATTATCCAACCTGAGTTGATACTAATGTTCATCCACCAGCCAGTACATATTCTGTATTTAGTCGTATATGTTCATCTTTGTACTCCTGATCTTTTGTTTATGCAATCAATGTAACGTATACGGTGTCTTATAAGCCCTCATGGGCTGGGCGAAAAATGGCGCAAGACAGGGTAATAAAGTTTTCATTCATTCATTCATTCATTCATTCCATTCATTCATTCATATTCAACAAGTCAAGATGAAAACAGGAGAAAACTTGACTTTGACTAAAACTGAATTCATTACTGAAGTATCACCAAAGCAAAAGTTTGGGCCGCAGACTCTGTTTTCATTTTGACCTGACAATTAGCATTAACTTTTTTTCTTAGTCTGAAATAAACAGATTGAATTAGTGTGACCTTATAAAGACATTCATCTTTGAAATTTGCAATGTATGATGCTTTTTTGGACATGGATTAATCTACAATTTGTAACAGACTCTAATGTCTTCAGCAATGAATTATATGACTCCTACGTTTCCTTAGATATCTGGTATCTCTTGAGTTTAAGATTCTAAAGTTGAATTATCTTGCAGTTCATAATCATGACAAACTTTAAGAAAAAGCAAAGATATCATTTAAGTATCATGATGTGAAAGCATGCATTCTTAAGCTACCATGTGTTGGACTTAACTGTAGTTCATTATATTCAACTTTGGGTATCAATGGGTTTGTTGTAATCGGTTCAAATCCAAGATCACAATCATTATAGATGTTATGAACTTCAATATTTATGTATACTCCAGAGGCGCACAGATAGTCTCCAGAGACTGCCAAAGAATGTGTATGCCACTGATAGGGGTACTTGTAGTATGCAGGGTACAGTATATTAGGCTTAGGTCTTGAAAAGAACAATTCTGGGAAAGTATATATATATATATATATATGGTAGGCCCCAGTGTGCAATGGCTTAAAGCTAAATCAGTTACTAGAACTACAGAACTTGTGTGTCGTGCTTTACAGATTACGAGACTCCGATATAGTCAAACCTTTCTATAACAATCACCCAACAGGCTTGAAAAAAAGCCACTATGGACAAGGAGGTTAGAATATAGACAAGAGTCTTTATGCTAAAATGACCTTAAAGGCACCCAGCGCATTTTATGAGGCTTGAAATTTGAATAAAAAACTCCAGTTTCTAGTCCTTCCTACACATAGTAAGTTTCAATAACACTATACCATTACATATTGACATTAAAGGAGCAAAGATACGATGTCTTTGTGTGGTTAGAACTTATAGAAAATCCAATCCCTGATAGACTGATCCTGACTGTCCATCACAATTAGTGGTTTGACCAATGAGAGAGTGACTAGCATGTCCGTCAAATGTTAGCATTTCTATGTGTTAATTTTGCATTTCTACGTTTTGACGAAGGTGGGCGGGGCTATGGTATCGGTCTAATTACACTAGGCGCGTAAAACTATAAGATCACCATGTAGCTTATTTTTGTGCCGCTTTTGAGCACTTTTGATATGAAATCCGCACGCAGATGTGGTAAACAGTGGCTTTAGATGTCAATTTCATAAAGATTACAGCAACTAAAATATTTCTAGTTTTCAAGCCTCATAAAATGCTCTGGGTGTCTTTAATGCCACCAAAACTGGACACAATGGCTAGGTGGTTCTTATGTAGAGCTGGTCACTTGTACATGTTTGAATGTCTCCTGTTACGTAGATATATCAACTGCATAAACTGATCATATTCCAGTCATACAAGAGATAAGGGCTATATAATAGCCATTTATGTTAAGGCTTGGCTGTAAACCTTTTGGTTAAGATTTCTTGTGGGAATGCTGCTGGACAGGAACACTTATGTAATTATGTATATTCTTTTTTCAAGTTGAAAGAACTATATAGGTTATATATTTTGCATTCATTTGATTGTAAGACTTTTGGTTAAGATTTCTTGAGAGAATGTTACTCGAAAAGAAAACTATAGTCTTTATGTATCTAGTATTTTATGTTATTCTGCATTTTCCGAATATTTTGCAGCTCATATTATCAGGAATTATTACTGACGAGGCTGAGAAAAGCTTGAGAATAGGTTACATGCAAAATGGAAGACATGGTCTTAAAGAAAGCAAGACGAAGAAATAAAGGTTATAAGTTTATATGTGGTTTAACGGCTATAGATAGCCATGTAGACTGTGCTATGTAGCTGTATGACCGGAAGTAAAGTTTCCCACAAATGACTGATTTTGTGAGTTGTGTTTGTTGTGTAGAAAATTTAATGTTGGCGGGATTTGTAAGAGCTTATGACAAAAGAGGGGTTTAATCATGACATGAAATTGCACCAACCGTAAAAGTTAATGTACAAAATGTCTAACATGCAATTGATGATGTCAGAAAGAAACTTTTAAAAGAAAGTAAAGGAGGTAACGGTATGATAGTTGCATTTTCCAGTTTGAAAACTTAAATTGCAAAAGAAAGCCCCAAGTTTAACTGCTTTCCAAACCATTCTGGCCTGAAAATCAGCAAAACTATATTTTTCTTGAAAGATCTGCAATACCAAGTGAGGGTGAGGAGCTTTAATGTCAAGAACAAGAGGAGAAAATACCTGGATTGAAAACCCCATAACGAGACTCAGGCCTTTTCCGCTCAGAACGAGCACTGGGAATCGGGCTCGATAGGGGATGAATCTCTGTTTTTGCCACAGCAATGTTCATGTAACAGTTACACGGGCCATGGAGGATAAAGTGCTATGGAGGAATCTCTCTGGATTGGTAAGTAAGTAATTAAGTACATTACACGTACTCTCCAAGCAGAGGAGTGGGTCCGGCAGGTTTTTAACGTGTTTTTAGGCGTTTTTGTCGGGCTTTCTACTTTGTCATGGTTTCTTTCTATATGTGGGTTAAAGATAGAAAGAAACCATGACAAAGTAGAAAGCCCGACAAAAACGCCTAAAAACACGTCAAAAACCTGCCGGACCCACTCCTCTGCTTGGAGAGTACATTACACGGAGCCACAAAGTTAACACACCAAGCTGATTAGCATTTCAAACAATAAATGTTGAACTTTTAATTCATAAATGATATATCATAAACATCAAAAAAAGAAATGTCTTGCTCTTTCATCCAAGATCCACTTATATCATCATAGCCAATATAAGTACAAGAAAAATAAAATTCTAGTTGTGAATAGTATAAATATTCATGTTTTAGGCACTGAAATATTACGGTAGTAGAAACATAATGACTTTTAAACTTTCATCTTTTTACCCAATTTTGTACGAGATTAACTCAAAACTTTAAATATCGATATAGGAGTTTACTTTCCAAATAAACTAAAACTTAAACTTCAAACTTTTTATCTTTGAGTATTATTTTCCACCCATAAGAGTTCTTCTATGTTGGTTCAAAATTGTTTTCGTTGCTGCAGAATATCACACTGGTCACACTTTTAGGGTTATTCTCCTGTATGGGTTCTCATATGTTGGGATAAGTGAGACTTGTGACCTGTCCTGTATCCACACTCCCCACATATGTAGGGTTTCTCTGCAGTGTGTTTTATTAGATGTTGGTCCAAATGGCATTTCTGAGCAGCAGAATAGTCACACTGGTCACATTTGTAGGGTTTTTCTCCTGTGTGGGTTTTCATATGTTGGGATAAGGTAGACCTCTGAGCTGTTCTGTATCCACACTCCCCACACATGTAGGGTTTCTCACCAGTGTGTTGTGTTTGATGTTGGTCCAAAGTGGATTTCCGTGCAGCAGAATAGTCACACTGGTCACACATGTAGGGTTTTTCTCCTGTATGGGTTCTCATATGTTGGGTTAAGTCAGACTTGTAAGCTGTCCTGTACCCACACTCCCCACACATGTAGGGTTTTTCCCCTGTGTGTTTTCTTAGATGGCTGTACAGGGAGGATTTCAGTGCAGCAGAATAGTCACACTGGTCGCACTTGTGGGGTTTTTCCCCAGTGTGGGTTCTCATATGTTTGGATAAGTGAGACTTTTGAGTTGTCCAGTATCCACACTCCCCACACATAAAGGGTTTCTCTCCAGTGTGTTTTGTTAGATGTCGGTCCAAACTGGATTTCTGTGCAGCAGAATAGTCACACTGGTCACACGTGTAGGGTTTTTCTCCTGTGTGGGTGGTCATATGTTGGGATAAGGTAGACTTCCGAGCTGCCCTGTATCCACACTCCCCACACATGAAGGGTTTCTCTCCAGTGTGTTTTGTTAGATGTTGGTCCAAACAGGATTTCTGTGCAGCAGAATAGTCACACTGGTCACACTTGTAGGGTTTTTCTCCAGTGTGGGTCCTCATATGTTTGGATAAGACAGACTTGTGAGCTGTCCTGTATCCACACTCCCCACACATGTAGGGTTTCTCTCCAGTGTGTTTTGTTAGATGTTGGTCCAAATGGTATTTCCGTGCAGCAGAATAGTCACACTGGTCACATTTGTAAGGTTTTTCTCCTGTGTGGGTTCTCATATGTTTGGTTAAGTCAGGCTTGCAAGCTGTCCTGTACCCACACTCCCCACACATGAAGGGTTTCTCTCCAGTGTGTTTTGCTAGATGTCGGTCCAAATTGCATTTCTGTGCAGCAGAATAGTCACACTGGTCACACGTGTAGGGTTTTTCTCCTGTGTGGGTGGTCATATGTTGGGATAAGGTAGACTTCCGAGCTGCCCTGTATCCACACTCCCCACACATGAAGGGTTTCTCTCCAGTGTGTTTTGTTAGATGTCGGTCCAAACTGGATTTCTGTGCAGCAGAATATTCACACTGATCACACGTGTAGGGTTTTTGTCCTGTGTGGGTGGTCATATGTTGGGATAAGGTAGACTTCCGAGCTGCCCTGTATCCACACTCCCCACACATGAAGGGTTTCTCTCCAGTGTGTTTTGTTAGATTTTGGTCCAAACTGG
Organism: Branchiostoma lanceolatum; assembly: GCA_035149815.1. Taxonomy (NCBI): domain Eukaryota; kingdom Metazoa; phylum Chordata; class Leptocardii; order Amphioxiformes; family Branchiostomatidae; genus Branchiostoma; species Branchiostoma lanceolatum. The sequence goes on from CM068884.1 coordinate 13,286,667, forward strand.
ATTTCTGTGCAGCAGAATAGTCACACTGGTCACACTTGTAGGGGTCTGTGTGGGTTTTCATATGTCGGGATAAGTGAGACTTCTGAGCTGCCATGTCGACACTGTGGAGATTAAACAAATGGAAACAAAGATTTCATGTCTATTTGATGACTCATATCCGTTAAGTCAAAGTTGACCCCTGCTGCCTAATTAACGGTTCACTTGAACTTTCGGGTGGAATACAGCACTATAGGATGATGGTTTAGCAATTTTTTTAATGAAGTGTAGGACCATCATTATATGAAATGGCCAGACCAAATGGTAGTTCAAAATTGCCTTCTAATATTACTAGTATCAAAATAAACTACGCACAAAAAGTTTGGAAACTTTACTTTGATTGATCATATTTCCATTGTTTTTTGATCAATTTCAATGTATTATATATCGTTGGAAAGCCTGTGTAATTTCCTTTCCTATGATACCCTACTCATTATAATTGCAATCTAATGGAGCGAGCACCAGGCCTGCTTACGCGAGTGGGTTGTAGAAAAAAAGTGCCCAAATTTCCATAATAGTGTCAAACACCTATAGCGCAGCGCCAAACCCATTAGTGGTGGTGTCGTCCAAATCGTGAATGGAACAGTGTGTGGTGGAATGTTATGTTAAAGCGTTCACAGCTACAGATAAGAGAAGGTTTATTTCGACTGTTGGATGGGTAAATTAAAGTGTTGGGGCGGCTAGGAGAACCCTATGCTAACTGTTACACAGATAGACTGACTGTTTGTTGGGGTCAGTGTTATAGTGTGAGGCAGTACAACACTAACTGCCAGCGGAAAAAAAAATCAGGCTAATCATCCTAAGCAACTTCGATGTGTCGATATAGAGACACCTTTCTCCATCCAGTCACATTTCCAAGATCCTTATCTCTGCAATATGATAATGAGACTGGGTGCCAGTCTGCAAGATGATAGTGCACGTCCATACAGAATGAGTCTGTGAGAGTCATTTCAGACCACCTCCAGTACCTATGCAGGAATACAGAGGATAGAATGGCCCTCCTGCAGCCCAGATCTCAACAACAATTGAACACAGTCTCAGACTCTGTGATCACTGATTAGCTTGCATGCAGTTGTGATCAACAGAACAACACTGGTCGACCTGCGACGACTCCTTGTGGAAGAATAGCCAGGGACCGCGTAACAAAACTGGTGACAAGCATGAGGAGGATGTGCCGGGCTGTGTTGTCAGTATTAAGCCACCCTCATCATAACTGAGGCTCCTTTACGCATTTTTTTTTGGATGAAGACTACCCTTGGCTTTCATATTAATGTGTTTTGTTGGTTCAAGTTTCACATCACCCTCGTACAAAAGCCACGTGCTACCAGCAGAAGACAAAATACTGAATTGAGCGTTTTACATTAGTAGGGTAATTTGGGCACTTTTTTTATGAGACTCGCTCGCATAAGCAGGTCTGGTGCTCGTTGTATTAATTTACAACAATAATAAGTTAAGTATCATGGGAAAGAAAATCACAAAAGCTTTTCAATGATATATAAATCATTGAAATTGATCAAGAAACAACGGAGATATGATCGACCAAAGTTAAGTTTCCGAACTTTTTGTGCGTAGTTTATTAAACATGTCATAAATTTTCAAACTTTAGCCAGCATGTGGCTCTTCAATTTTGATTTTCATTAGACAAATTTGACATTTGTGTTTTCA